>OX608082.1:49673728-50388358 GCA_951509765.1 Sphenella marginata
GGGAATTAATTGAAGTGGAGATAAGTGCATTGTGACGTCACAGGGCATCATTGCTTAGTGTTGGAATTTTCTAACAGCGGCTTTGGTGCAGACACGAGTTCGAATCCGTGTCCGAAAAGGGATCTGATGATGAGCCTGGAAACTCTGAAACATGTAATCCTATCCATCGCTGTTGATTTTTCCTTTGTAATTTTTCTCCAATTATCAATTTTTCCCAAAAAACTGACAATTAAATTCATTACGAATTATTGTTTATTTGGTCTCGAGCTTGCAAAAACTTACAAATATGTAAACAAAATAGACCGCAAAAATCCAACAACAAAATACATTGAAACCATAGCACGGGTTTACGTACATATGTAAATATGTACAAACAACAAGTCCAACACACATCATAACATATAGGCTGCATGTCTTAAGAAATTTTGTGTATACAGTTGGCAAGAACAAACAAACAAAAGGGAATTAATTGAAGTGGAGATAAGTGCATTGTGACGTCACAGGGCATCATTGCTTAGTGTTGGAATTTTCTAACAGCGGCTTTGGTGCAGACACGAGTTCGAATCCGTGTCCGAAAAGGGATCTGATGATGAGCCTGGAAACTCTGAAACATGTAATCCTATCCATCGCTGTTGATTTTTCCTTTGTAATTTTTCTCCAATTATCAATTTTTCCCAAAAAACTGACAATTAAATTCATTACGAATTATTGTTTATTTGGTCTCGAGCTTGCAAAAACTTACAAATATGTAAACAAAATAGACCGCAAAAATCCAACAACAAAATACATTGAAACCATAGCACGGGTTTACGTACATATGTAAATATGTACAAACAACAAGTCCAACACACATCATAACATATAGGCTGCATGTCTTAAGAAATTTTGTGTATACAGTTGGCAAGAACAAACAAACAAAAGGGAATTAATTGAAGTGGAGATAAGTGCATTGTGACGTCACAGGGCATCATTGCTTAGTGTTGGAATTTTCTAACAGCGGCTTTGGTGCAGACACGAGTTCGAATCCGTGTCCGAAAAGGGATCTGATGATGAGCCTGGAAACTCTGAAACACGTAATCCTATCCATCGCTGTTGATTTTTCCTTTGTAATTTTTCTCCAATTATCAATTTTTCCCAAAAAACTGACAATTAAATTCATTACGAATTATTGTTTATTTGGTCTCGAGCTTGCAAAAACTTACAAATATGTAAACAAAATAGACCGCAAAAATCCAACAACAAAATACTAGAAAACTTTAACTAAAAACCATAAAAACGAAAACATGGAAAACAAAACTTAAAACAATTCAACATTTTATAAAGAACAAAATATATATATACTAGAAAACTTAAACTAACATTTAAAACAGGTACAAAATTAACAATTCAGTTCATTTCAAATAGTTCAAAAGACTATAAATTCATTTTTAAAAATATCGCTATCATCACATATAAAGCCATCTTCCAGAAACTCTTACTTACTTACATACTTAAACTTAATACAAAGCAAAAACAAACAATCTAATACAAAGCAAAACAAACAATATATGATGGCTTTATAGTTGATGTTAACGATACATATATAAACCAAAAAGTAACAATTCTAAGATAAATTAAAGCTTTTAGTACTTAAATTAATTATTTTCTAAAATTGCACCTGACAGCCGGCTGAAATTCTCACGTTGTGGCTTTTGACTGGTTTTCAGTCGACCTCGCAATATTGTCGTTTGACCGGGCAATGTTGTTGATTGCCTCGGCCATCGCAAAGGTCGCCTCAATCCTCCTCTCGTCGTTTTCCGCAAGCTTTTTCTGCGTTTCTGCCATCATCTAGAGGATAAGAAATAAATAAGAAAAGTGAAATTTTATAATTATAAATAATGATATATATTTTTGTCAATTTTAGTATAGTAAGTATATAGTTTCTTACCCTCATTGTATCGGCCTGCTTTTCAGCGATCGCCAAAAATCGCTTCTCAGCAGCGCTCTATGCCACATCCTCATTCTTTCTTTTCGAGCCCCTGCGAGGTGTTGCTGCAGGAGTTCGAGGTGTGGTTGCAGGCGTGATCCAGGCGTATCTTCGCCTATCGGCAGCAGATGGTGTAGCTGGTGGGTCTCGAACCTCGGAGTGCGGCTGCAGCTCGCTACTGGCACCATCTTCCAGGTACTCCTCTTCCACGATCAAATTCAGGTGCTATAAGTTTATAAGAGAATGAAAGGATGAGTAAAAACAATAATCAATATACATAGGTGCAAAACTACAAACTCACCTCTTCCAACGCCAAGCTATCCAAGCAGTCTGGTGCGCCTCCAATATAGCTGTCTCCGATCAGCTCCACAATGCGCATCTCTGTCTCTGTAAGAGGTGCTGCAGAGATGCTCCTATTCCCCATCTGGGACTGCTGGTTATTGCGGTCACGCACACGGTTACTTGTGCGGCTTTTTAAATCTCGCCAGACCTGCAAAAAAAAAATAAAAATTAACGACAAAGTTACACACGATGCACCATTCCATAGAATTGGTGGTAATTGTTTCGTTTAGGAGACGACTGCTAAAAGGTTTCAAACAATGTGTAAGCAGTTGTCTTCTAAAGGAAACGGTAATTCTTTACGACCGTGGTTTTTTGTTAATAACTTTTCACTGAAATTTACAACCGTGGTTTTTTGTTAATAACTTTTCACTGAAATATTTGCTGAATATTTGCTTTCCGGGTTCGGATTCTTGTTACAGAGGTCAAAACGCGTCTTTTGATACCTCTCTCGATATTTTTGGAGGTGTATTAGCAGCTACGTACGGTCGTAAACAATTACCAAGGAAACAATTACCGAATTGGTTAGCAACATTTTGTTCACTTTTGTACTTACCGTAACCCATTGTTTTTCTTCTATTCCTCTTTGAACTTTTCGTAAATTTTGACATTTCAGTACCAGTGATGCCCCATTTTCTCAAATTTAACACATAGATAACAAATGTTGTTAAATCCGAGTTAGTGAATCGCACAATTGTTAAATTAAACAGTATACGTTAATGTTAAATATCGCTATTGCGGGATTGTTAAAAGTTAGTGAATTGCGCTACAGGAAGTGGTCCCATCATCGGGTTGATCGGGGCTGCTTTTCGGAGTCGGCACACTTGGCAGTTGGCTATAACGCTTCGTACGAGGGATCGCAATCGTGGTATCCAGTATACACGTCGTACGGAACATATGGTCGCTTCTATGTTGGCCCATATTCATGTGGTGATGTAACACTACTAATTTCGTAAACGTGTGCGTAGTCGGAAATATTACACGGTGTCTAACGTCCATTGGCAGCCAACTAGCAGCATCCATACGCCCTTGCACTCGCAGGATTCCTCCGTCATCTAGGTACGGTGACAGTTGTACTGGAGAACTTTGGTGTGATATACTCTGCCCATTTCGAATTTGTTTTATCTCGGTATTGAAGGCCTCATTTTGTACGATTCGGCATAAAAGAAGTTTCGCTGCTTCCATATCACTGGCTGTCAATCCGTAGCAATTACCCAAAGTTTGAACTTGGCGTCGGCATAATTAAGTAAATAAGATTACCCTAGTTGTTGCTCTTACCAACCTGTTGAAAGATTAAAAACGATTGAATGTTATGAAATCCGAACTTGCTATGCTCTAAGCGTATTGCGGTCGTATCTCTTCATCTGGTTCAGTGAGCCCTAAGGTAGGAATGTCTACGGTTGTATTTCCGCTGCTTGCTGCGTATCTAATTTATGACGGTGTTTGAGTCACTCCACAGGACGCACTTGTCGATGGTTATGCTGTGCTCCTCGACCACTGTTTGCAAAAGTCGCGTTCCCCAAATAGCAGCTTGAAATTCTAGTCGCGGTACCTTGAGAGGTTTTAGTGGAGCGTTTGTATATATCCAATAGGCAACAGCAGCAAATGTGTCTTCGCTAGCATCCAAGAATATATGCAATTGGAGTTTTTCAAGCTTACCTCCATGAAATTAGTAGCGAGGAATGGCATATTTGCTAACTGAAGCAAGTGGCTTACGCCATCTTTCCCACAATTCGGCAACGTTGTCGGGCAACTTCTCGTCCCAGGTTGCTTCTTGACGCCACGCCTCACGCATGAGAAGTTTCGTGCCAATTACGAAATGGGCCAAAAATCCTAGTGGGTCAAAGACTGACATGACCACACTTAGAAGTTCACTCTTCAAGTATGACTTCACTGCCATTGTAAAACTTCAGACTGAAGTGAAAACAATCTGTATTTGGCTGCCAGTACAAACCTAAAACCTTTTCCAGCTCTAGCCCCTCCTTCTTCAAGTGAATTTTTGAGACATCGCACCATCCAAAGCGGCGATAACTTCCGCAGAGCTGGAGGTAAAGTTTCGGAGCTCGAATCCACCATCCATGTGTATGGACTTCACTTCGCTTGCAACTGCGATAGCTGTTTCTGTCGTATCGAAGCTGTCGACAAAATCATCAACGTAATGATGCTCCAAAATGGCTTTAATTACGATTACGTGTAATGCGCCATCGAACGATGACGAATTAATGTAATGCGATACACATGGCGAGCATGCAGCTCCAAACGTCATCACTCACATTTCAGCCGTATCTGGTTGTCTGCTGAGGTTACCATTCCTCCACAGAAACAGTTGGGATTGCCTATCGTCTGGACGTATCAACACCTGGTGAAACATTTCTTTAATATCACCGGAAAAGGATTGATGGTAATCGTCGGTAATCTTGAGGACCTTTGAACAAACAATGATTCAACGAAACACCTTTAACCTCTGCGGCAGCATCAAAAACAATCCGTAGCTTGTTTGGTTTATTGGGGTTTATCACTGGGAAGTGTGGCAGATACCATGTGCGTGATATGTATACAGGATGCTCAAGCTTACGTGCATAACCCTTTCGACGTAAGATTCAATCATGAGATTGTATGCGGTGCACGCAGACATTTAGCTGGTTTAGGCATAGTATTGTTTGATGGCCCAAATACTACCCAACCCACCAACCTAAGCCAAGGTGTTAAGGTATCCGTGCCGAGGGCTGAATGGTCAGCGGGCGGTTATTGAATAGCTGACCGCGAACGGTCCCCTCCGATGCCCGGGCAAGGTCGGAGGTACCAGTGCCTTCTCTACGCATGCCGGCTCTGCGGACGAGTGACCAACCCTTTCCGTGCATACTCGTGGGACCAAATATGAATCAAAACCAACAACAAAAACAACAAAAACAACAAGAGCAACAAAAACAAAAGGAAGTGACAAACGAAGGAGTTCAGGCGGACATAGGGAGTGTGGACGGGACGACTGGGACAACAATATGGACAGGTACAATAACACGGACAGAAACGATGACAACGGACCTGAAACAGACTGACGGACTTCGGCGAAGGGAAAAGGAAAATTCCTCGGATGAGGATTTCCTTTTCTCTAGCCAAGAAACAGCAGATACTGGCGGGGCTGCTACGGTGGGTAGCAGGACTCCGCCAAAACATCACCAACCTGCGAAGGCCGCTAGGAAGCGGCCTGACAGTAAGAATGCGCGGTCCAACACATTCCAAGGGAGAAGACGGTACCAGCTTGCCCTGTCTATCTTGGATAAGATAGAACGGAACAGGGTAAATGGTACGGTTCACCCCAAGGATGCGGAGGACCGGAAAATTTACCAAGCTGTGGTGGATGAGTACCGGGCGTACTTAAACACCACATCTCTAACTTCCACCGCTAAAAGGAGTAGGCCTCTGGAAGAGGCCCCTAGCACCTCGAAGAGGAATAGGTCTATGGAAGAGGCCTCGAATTCCTCTAAGAGGAGCAGGGTCACCGGTGAGGAGGCCTCCACCTCAGCCGGAGCGCGGGTGGGGGCAAAATCATTTGCCGATGCGGTAAGGAGCAACCTGGAGGTTGCTCTTGTCGATGCGACCACCAACAGCGGCAGGTCCGTCCTGGAGAAGTGGGGAGAGATCGAGGCGAGGCTGTCCGAAATGGTCCGCGGTCACAGGGTGGTGAAATGCGAGGACCAGCAGTCAAAGGACTTCCTGGAGAAGTGCCTGCTGGACCTAGGCGATGCTGGGGGCGGCTTAAAGGTAAAGCTGATCCAAGCCGCCGACATACCAAAGCGACCAAGAGCGAGGATATGGATCCCGCGCACGAAGATTGACAGCGGGACGCTGTTAAAGTATTTGCAGGCTCACAACCGCGAGGTGCCTATGGATGACTGGGTGGTCATAAAGGCAGAGGCATCTCAGCGGAACAGCCTCTCCTTCGTCCTCCTCATAAATGAGGAGAGTATTGGTCCGCTGGAGAAGGCGGAATTCGCCTTGAGATTCGGCATTCGTCGGGCCAAGGTGAAAATATTGCGGGGTCCTCAGGATGATGAGGGCCCGGATGCTGTCGACGACACCAACAGGCGCCTGGAGGACCTGCAGCTCGTCGACCAGGAACCAGGACCCCAGTAATTAGGATGGGTCTTAGGGTTGTCCAAGTTAACCTCCAGCACTCGCGGCTGGCGTCGGACAACCTTTCCGTTTTCCTGGTGGAGGAAAACGTAGACATCGCCCTTGTTCAGGAACCCTGGGTGTGAAACACCAACATTAAGGGGCTCTCCATAAAGGGCTACAACATTTTTTACAAGCGCGAGGATGGTAAGCCTAGGACATGCGTTCTTGTAAAATCTAAATACAATGCTTTTCTTGTTTCTTCCCACAGCTATGCCGATTTGACCACAATTTCGCTGGAGGCAGCTGACGGAGTCAGCATGGCGATTGCCTCCTCATATATGCCGCATGAGGGGGATGCTCCACCGGAGGAGATCCGCAGGTTGATGCAGACAGTCGGAGCACGCAATATAATTGTTGGATGCGACGCCAATTCCAGGCACTCCCTATGGGGGAGCACGGAGATTAATACCAGGGGTGAGTCACTTTTCGATTTTATTTTGAGTAATAACTTAGTAGTTTGTAACCGGGGTAGTACTTCTACTTTTGTCTTCCCAAGCACTGATACATTTAGGGGGTGGGAAGAGGTGCTGGACATTACGCTACTAAGCGCAAATAGCAATATTCGGGTAGAGAATTGGAGGGTATCAGAGAGGCAATCCTTTTCTGACCACAGGATGATCCTTTTTGATATCATTTTGAAATTAGATAACTCTATTCCTCACCTTAACCCAAGGAGGACAAACTGGCGAAGGTTCGTCAGAGTAGTGAGCAATAAGTTAGGTAGTCAACCTTTGCAGGAATTACTGTCAGTGGAGGAGCTTGATGCTAAAAGTAGTAAGCTGGAGAAGGCCATGGGGTCGGCTCTAAGGGTAGCTTGTCCAACTAGTTTTAGCAAAAAAGTATATCCTCCCTGGTGGAATTCAGACCTTTTCGAACTCAGGAGAGAGTCTAGGAGACAATTCAACCTGAGCCGTTCTACTGGCAACTGGCTGCCATACAAGAATAGTCTAAGATGCTATAAAAAAGCGATTCGGAAGGCAAAAGAAGGATCCTGGAAGGACTTTTCCACGTCCATCGAATCGACAAAGGAATCTTCGAGACTTGGGAAAATTCTCTCAAAGGAAAAAGTTTGCCCGTCGTTTTTACGGAAAGACGACGGTTCGTGGACATGCAGCTCGGCGGAAACCGTGGATCTTCTTGTAGGAACACATTTTCCAGGCTGTGGGCCTAGTCAAATGGAAGGTAAAGAGTACACTGGTGTACTGCCGTCTCTTTGTCTAATAAATGAGCTTATAACAACCAAAAAGATTGAATGGGCAATCAACAGTTTCTCACCGTACAAATCCGCGGGGCCGGATGGTATTTTCCCAGCCATGTTACAAAAAACCAGCTTGCTGGTAATACCCTGGCTGGCGTGTATCTTCAGGGCATGCATTCGGCTAAACCATGTGCCTTTAAACTGGAGGAGGACGAGGGTGGTTTTCATCCCAAAGGTGGGCAAGAGAGGTCATGAAAACCCCAAGGACTTCAGACCTATTAGTCTTTCGTCGTTTGTTTTAAAAACCTTCGAACGGCTTTTGGACATCCATATCAGGAATAAATTGGATACTTCAGGGCTGTCAACAGCTCAGCATGCATATCTCAAGGGCCGCTCAACGGAGACTGCCCTGCACGAGGTGGTGCACAAGGTAGAAGCGTCCCTTGAGAGCAAACAGTTCACCATGGCCGCATTCCTCGATATCGAGGGCGCCTTCAACAATGTAAGGCTGGAAGCGATAGAGGACGCGCTATCGGTCCTTGGCATCGAGGACCCTATTGTAAACTGGATAGGGATGGCACTGCGGTCAAGAATCATAAGCGCCAAGGTGGGAGCAAGTGAAGTGACGGCACACTTGTCGAGAGGAACTCCTCAGGGTAGCGTGCTGTCACCACTGCTTTGGCTTTGCGTTATAGACGGTATACTTCGTCAACTCAACAGAAACGGAGTTAAAGTGGTTGCCTACGCGGACGACGTAGTAATACTAGTATCAGGGCTGTGCCCTAGCGTGATTAGCGATATCATGCAGGGAGCACTAAGGAAGCTGAGTGGATGGGCAGAGGCTGCGGGGCTTAATGTCAATCCCTCAAAGACAGAACTAGTGTTATTCACAAATAGGAAAAAAATACCAAGTTTCAATCTACCTTCTCTTTATGGTCAAGAGTTGCAACTTTCTGATAGGGCGAAATACTTAGGCGTTATCTTGACACCTAAGTTGAACTGGAAGCTTAACATAGAAAACAGGGTCAAACGGGCATATGGAGCTATGTACGCCTGTAAACGAATGTTAGGCAGACAGTGGGGCTTGAGCCCAGAAATCACGGCATGGATGTACAAAGCAGTTATTCGACCGATCTTAGCCTACGGGGCAATAGTGTGGTGGAGTGCAGTCGAGGTGGGCTACATTGGGAACATGCTAAGCAAAGTTCAGCGGGCAGCTTGTGGCGCAATCACAGGGGCGATTAGATCATGCCCCACAGAGGCTCTGAACTTGATATGCAATATACCACCGATTGATCTCTTTATCAAGGAAATAGCATCTAATGGTGCACTCAGGCTACGGGAGTTGGGACTCTGGAAAGAGCGTGGATACGGTCACAGCCGTATTCTGTTAAATATAACCGACCCCTATATTAAGAACAAAACGGACTACATCTGTCCCAGGACAGTTTTCGACACAAATTTTGAGGTTATTTTCCCATCCAGAAAGGACTGGAAAACAGGGGAACTACCACAAAACTTCGACATATCAATTTTCACGGACGGATCTAAAATGGATTGTGGAGTGGGAGCGGGAGTTTTCGGAATTCTCCCAGACGTGTCCTTATCAGTGCGTCTTCCAGACTCTGCGAGTGTATTTCAATCAGAAATTTATGCTATCCAGGAAGCATGCAGGGCATTACTGGATACAAATATAACGGGTAATCGGATAGCTATCTTCTCGGACAGCCAGGCGGCTCTTCGGGCTCTCGGATCAGCGACGATCACTTCGAGCCTCGTAGGTCAGTGCAGGGAGAGGACCATGAACCTGGCAAGTCGACATGCCGTTTCTCTAATATGGGTGCCGGGGCATCGTAACATACAGGGAAACGAGTGTGCCGATGAGCTGGCACGGCGTGGGTCGGCTCTTGACGTCTCAGAAGCGCAGGAGGTCCTTGCACCGCTGGGACTGCTCAAGGGTCGGATCTCTCGGCACTGGCGTGGTGAGGCTACGGATAGATGGAAGCGTTTGCAGTCCTGCAGAGTTTCAAGGAGTTTATGGCCGTCGTATAATGAAGCACGAACTTCGACCCTTCTAAGGAACAACAGAAGGGACCTTTTCAGATTAGTCTCAGCCCTCACTGGACATTGGACTATCGGGGCGCACGCGGCAAGGATGGGCATGGAGCACAATACTACGTGCCGCAGTTGCAACCTTCCGGGGATGGAAGAGACGGTGGAGCACCTACTGTGCGGCTGTCCTGCGCACTGCAGGAGCAGAACAAAATTTCTGGCTAAACCTTTGTTCGGGAGTCTTTCTGAGCTCAACGATGTTAAGCTTGGGGAACTTCTAAAATTTCTGGACTCAACGGGATGGATATAGTTAGGATAGAGGGGTGAGAGTCCCACCACGCAAGTTTTCTGTCGTAATCTTCATTGGTTAGTTCACGAGCTGTGGTATCAAAACGGCGCGCTAGCGCTAATTGGAGTCACTGGGACTCGCCACTCCAACCAACCAACCAACCAACCAACTACCCAACCCAATTCCGTATTGGCAGCATACGGACCGTTCTTTCCATTTTATGTTTTGTTATGGAAACGTGTCAAAATGGAGCTGTAAGGAAGGTCGCACTGTGGCTAGTCATTGTCGGCTGGGGTGGGCTCTTGCCAACCTTACCGACCTGCGCCATAATCAGAGAAAAGGTCATATCATACCTTCGAAAACGCGGGGAAAAACGCAAAAACCGCTTCAAAACAACTTTTAAAACAACATCCGGTTAATCCCGGATACCACGGACAGACCTTTACATCTAAAATTTAAAATCAAATTAAAATCAAAAAAAAACCAAAAAAAAAAAACGGGCAACTGAAGTTCCATTCAAAATTCAAAACAAAACTGGTAAAACGAAGTATTCAAAATTAACCGAAACTAAATGCAAACAAAAATTTAAATAAAACGTCTGGCGAAAGAAAAATGCCAGTAATTTAAATAAAAAAACCTGAAAAATCAAACGAATCTGAAAAATAAAAGTACATAAACAATAAATCAAAAAAATAAGGCCGAACATAAAAGCGGTGTAGTTGCGACGCCCGGTGCTTGGCCCACCCTCATCCATGGTAATCAGCGCACTTGATCCCGATGGCCCCTTATCAAAAAAACCCATTTGCCTTCTAATTAATGGTACACATCAGCATTCCCATTTTAAACAAAGTTTTATACACAAGTCATTATTCTTACGTTATCTTAAAAATATTTATTTTTAACAAAACATTTACTTTAGTTAATTTTGTTTTTTTTTTCTTCTTCTTCCCTATCCTTCTTCTTCCCTTTTTTTCTCAAATTACATCTCTATACTCCTTTTTCCCTCTTTTTTTCCAAACTACATTTCTATTTAAGTTTGTGTTCTTTTAATTAAATTTTTGTTAATGTATTTTACCTTATATGTATTTTTGGATTGTTTTGTTTTTTGATTATTATTTTATTGTTACATTATTATTGTTATGTTATTTTGTTATTTATTTATTATTATGTTATCTTATTTGCGGCCTTTATTTGTTTATATGTGTAGTTTGTTTTTGGGAAAAATTGATAATTGGAGAAAAATTACAAAGTTAAATCAACAGCGATGGATAGGATTACATGTTTCAGAGTTTCCAGGCTCATCATCAGATCCCAAAGCCGCTGTTAGAAAATTCTAGCACTAAACTATGATGCCCTGTGACGTCACAAAGTATTCATCTCCACTTCAATTTGTTGTTTGTTGTTTTGCCAACAGTGTGCACACATTATTGTTATATCTTCGGTATATATGTATGTAATGTGTTTGCTGGACTTGTTTGTTTGTACATCTCTATGTACGTAAGCCCGTGCTATGGTTCTTTAATATTTGTTGTTGGTTTTTCGGTCTTTCTTGTTTTACACATTTGTTAGTTTTGCAAGCTCGAGACCAGCGAACAATAATTCATAGTTGAATTTTTATTGTCATTTTGTATGAATTATTGTTCGCTGGTCTCGAGTTTGCAAAACTTACAAATGTGTAAGCAAGAAAGACCGCAAAAACAACAACAATTAATTTTATTTTATTTTATGTATTTTAGAATTTATTTTATGTATTGTATTTTAATTCTATTTTATAAAATTTTTCCTCATTTTAGGTTAATCGTTACATTATCTTACCTATAAGTTCATATATGTATGTGTCAATTCCGAACCTAATTTTTTAGTTAAATCCTTTGTTTATTCTTTACCTATTCTATAATAGTTGTATTTTTATAAGTTTTTCTCTTAAATTCTAAGTTTAATTTAATTACATTTAGTTTTCCTTCTGCCTATCTAGCCCTTACAATTTAAGTTTTAATGTATTAATTCTATCCTTTTAAATCTATTTATGTTTATTGGGTAATACAATGTTAAGGTGTGGTCTCACCTATTTGGCCCGTAGGCCACTGGTGGGGCGCTACTGTGGCTGTTGTTGCTGCTGGTGTATATATGCAGCGGGTCTACATTAGGACAGCCTCTGCTGTTGTCGCGCTGGTGTTGTGTTGTTGTTACAGGTTCAGTGCGACGGGCCTATATTAGGTCGGCCCCGTTGTTGTTAATGCTGGTGTTGTTGTTGTTGCCGGTTGATGTGACTCGTTGCTACTGTTGTTGTCGGTTGGTGTATATTTGCAGCGGGCCTACATTAGGGCGGCCCCCAACGGTCGTTGTGTTAGCAGTGCTTCGCCCTGCCCAAAGGGCCAGTACACTCCTAGTTGTCATCGGGCTCTTCTAACGGAAGTCCAAGGAAACGCGCTGTTTCAACAGGGTTGGACCAAAGTGATAGGGGAGTTAGAAGAGTATGTTCCGAAGAACACGAAAAGAGATGTTGCGTGTCACGGGGGCCATACCGCATGCAGGGCATGTGCTCAGTATGGTGGGGTTCAGTCTGGACAAATAGGAGTTCAGCCTGCAATATCCAGACCGAAGTTGAGCTAGCATGACTCTAGTCTCCCTCGGAAGGACACGTTCTTCCTCAGCAAGAACGGGTGGTTGGGCACCAATAACGGGGTTCACAGGCCGGGATCTGAGGGATCTGTCCACCGACTCAGTGTGGAGGTCCTTTAGGGCCCGCCTGTGGTCCCGAAGATCAAACGAGATGTGATGCCGGATCTCATCATAATGCTTTCGGAGATGTTTCCTTATGTCTCTGGGGGGCGGAGTTTCATCAAATAGCTGTCGATTTGGATGACTGGGTCTATGACAGTTCAGAAGGAACTGCCTACTTAAAAGTTCCGCATGCTCACGAACGTTGAGCATTTTAGCCTTCTGGTGAAGGTGAGACTCAGGAGACATAAGCAAACAGGCCGTCGCGGTTCTGATGGCGGTGTTTTGGCAGACCTGCAATTTCCTCCAGTTGGTGTCGTGAAGGTTTGGCGACCATATGTGGCCGAGGTGTTTCAGCATCTTCATGGCAATTCCGTCGGGTCCGAGTGATCTAGAAGGTTTCGCCTTCCTTATAGCTTCATTAACCTCTGCGACGGAGACGACAATGAGCGCGGCTGTGTGATTTTGTTTGTGCGCACGTCGAATGGCTTTCCTTTTAGCCCTATCCGCAGGAGAATGCAGTATAAATTGCCGGCAGAATGAGCTCGCGCATTTCCTGAAGTCCGATTTGACGCTGTCGCTGAAAGCAATGGCGACCTTGTCATTGTATTTGGTCGGGTTGGAGAGGGCCTTGACTGTCGACCATAGTTTGCTGACACCGCCGGAGAGGTTGCATGACTCTAGGTGTTCTTTCCATTTTGTCAATTTGTGATCATTGACAGTCCGACGGATTTCTGCGTTGAGATCCTTTATTCTTGGATCTGCGGGGTTCAAGAGTCTCACTTGGTCGGCCGAATTTCCGGGATTCTGCCAGCGATGACTTTGCGAAGCTCTTTCTCACCTTTGCATAGATCCGTGGGTGTGGGTAGGTCAGCGAAGGAGTGCTCTGTAAAGTGCCTGAAGCGGTCCCAGTCCGCTTTGCTAAAGTTAATATACGTTCGTTTTTCTGTCGTTATGAAGTCGGACGGTCGTTCGATGTTTAGTAGGATGGGTACGTGGTTTGATACCAATGTAAGCATTGGTTTCCAGTTTACGTGGTTGATAACGCCCCCAGTTGAAATGGAGAGGTCTGGGGAGCTGTGGCAGTTACCTGCCACCCTAGTGGGGGCATCTCCATTCAGTGTACAGAATGCCGAGTTGTCTATTTGCCCTGCGAGTGCGTGCCCTCTGCTATATGCTGGCAAGTTGGAGTGCCAGAGATCGTGATGTGCGTTGAAATCACCTAGGATGAGGCAGTTATCGCCCCTTAGCAACGCACTAATATCAGGGCGATAATCGACAGCACGTAACAGGGGGAATGTATACAGTTATCACTCGCAGGTCGACGTCGCCTGTCCGGACTGCTATGCCCTGGCATTCAAGGGTAGAGTCCCTGGGGTCAACGTCCGGGGCAAATAGGTTATACTGTACAGTATGGTGTGTGATGAATGCAAGGCCGCCCCCATGACCGCTGGGACGGCCTTTCCTATGCACATTGTACCCATCTCGAGTACGTAAGTCCGAGTTAGTGTTCAGCTTGGTCTCCTGAATGGCGGCCAGTTTAATATTGTTCGACTTCATAAAGTCTGTTATCTCCGCTATCTTTCCAGCTAATCAGTTGCAGTTCAGCTGTAGGATTTTGAAATGTGTCGGGAGGGAGGGTGAAGGCATGCTGGGAGTAAGGGACGTATGTGGTTGCCTACTTGGAGGTAGGCTTAGTCCCAAGCTGTGTCGCAGTCTAGGGTTCAGCGTGCCTTGGCCGATGTTGTGTGGCGTGGAGGGCGGCTGAGTTCTGCAGCAAGGGGCTATAAATGTATCTGTCCAAAGGTTCCTGTTTGCAAGCCCAGAGCACATATGGATGTGGCACAGGCCAGGGCAATTATTGCACTTAACCGATGCCGCAGGCGTACCTGAAAGGTACGAGGAGGTTATGTTCCAGACCCACGTGCATGCTGGAAGTAGGGGGGGACGAGAGTGGGGACTGAGGTGAGGCGGGAGCAGCAAGGCTGCTGGTCGTGGAGACCGGGCCATTTGATGATGGTAGGTGCGGTGCGGAGCACCGCAAACAACATGGTGCCTCAAAAGTACTGAAAAATGTACGGGTTCTGGGGATGGCAGGGTTAAGCCCTGAGCATCTAGATCTGTGCAACCATCTCTTGCATTTACTGCATTGAACGGAATGTGAACGTTAGACATATATTTTCTTCCAGCAGACGCAGCAGATGCAGTCTCTTGGTCCGGGGTTGGATTCGATACCAGCCCGTAACAAGAGACATTGGAGCAACCCTGCTGCAAGGGATTGCTCCGAGGATGACAATTTATTAGTGGGACTGGACAAATTGGACAGGGTTACACTGAAATAACAGCCCTTGGCCGGGTAAAACCCGGGTCATTCCGGTACGTAGAACCGGTCGTCGTTGCTGCTAGTTCAATGCGGTAGGCCTAAAAGAGGTCGGCCCCCGCTGTGATAAATGCTGGTATTTGTAGCTGTTGCAGGGGTGCGCGCGATTGTGGCGCGTGATGGTGGTGTTGCAATGGTGGCGCGCGCGATGCTGGTGCGCTATCATGGTGGTGCGTCAAATGGTGGCGTTCTGGAAATTTCTGAAAGGAGATTTGAAAAAAAATTATATCAA
Organism: Sphenella marginata; assembly: GCA_951509765.1. NCBI lineage: Eukaryota > Metazoa > Arthropoda > Insecta > Diptera > Tephritidae > Sphenella > Sphenella marginata. The sequence continues at coordinate 49,689,082 of OX608082.1, forward strand.
ACATCGAAGATCTTTGTAGGCAGAATGCTATGGTTAAATATTGTAATGCAACTTGCCTTTATTTAGGAGATATTTATAAAAAGAAATAAAAGTGATTATTACAACCGTAAAATATGGCCTAGTAATGACTATGTTGACAAAGGTTTCCTTATTGCGAAGGAATGTTTTGCTTTTGCGTGGCATATATAGAATTAGGCACATTTAAGTTTACAAACCGTATAATAAATAGAAGTGTTAATAATAAAATATATAGGGATTTCGCGTACATATAAAGTTTGATTAGTTGCATACATAACTCACTTCGTTCTTAAGTCGCCTTAGGCGGTTACTGCCTACGACCACAGAAATAATATTAGAACAATTATACTCAGAACGTCAAGCGAATCTTTCAATTTACAGTTTGGAAGTTGCAACCAAAACGTTAGTCAAAGCTTTTCGCGTATTCTAAATGGATTTTCATCACTATTTGCTCAACCTTGGTTTTGAGTGAAACCAAATGAATAATTTAAAAAAACCAATTTGCCGAAGATATAAATTTGGTTCTAATATCAAAATGTAACCATCTTAATTTTCTTTTCGGATTAAAGGGTCTTGGGGCATTCTCAATCGGTACTCACCTGGCTTTATTTTAAATTGGATCCTGGATAAACTGCTTTACTTTTGATTTTGTTGTCACACACATGAAGAAACACCAGCATCGAGTTGTTTTTTTTTTTCACTACACGCTGTGTTAAACTTTCTTCCAATTATTTCACACACTATTTTCACTTTAAAAATGCACAAAAACTGCACTTTTGTGCTAAATTCTTGCTTTAATATGGCAGCTTGAACTTAACTTTAAAGTTTTTCTAGTTTGAGTTTTTTTTTTTTGTCACGACCGACTCGCTCAATTTCATAACACATGTTGAATGTCAGTGCCAGTGCCTTAGGGTATCGAGAAAAATTTGAAGCGACGGCGACTGCGCAATGGAAAAGTTCCGTTACCCAGTCTGACGTGGCGTGATCGTTGCCAGGTGGAACACTCAGATTGGTGGTTGCCATCAGGGTTCGGACTTTTAGTATTATTTTAGGTACTTTTTTCCTACTGCCAAATTTATTAAAAGTACAGTCCGGTTTCCGAAACAAAAAAAAAGAACTTTATGCTATTGAAATCAAAGTAAAACGTCTGATTTTACTTTTCCATAGTAAGTTTTATGCGCATTAGACTGTAGGCATTACCTAAAGTGAGAGTTCGGTAATTACACTTTTATTTTAAGGCTTTAAAGAAAAACGAATTTAGTACTTTTACTCTTACTACTATTTTGCTCTTTAGTTAGTTTTAGTAAAGGTGAATTTTCACGTATGGAACAAAAGTGGAAATTACAGAATGTTAACAATGATTAATTATTTTACGGGAAAGTTTGAAGTCAGAGAAAAATTTAGTTAATCAAAGGAAAAATCAGACTATGGTGGTATTAAATGGGAGCATAAAGCGTAGTAGATTTGTGTAAAGTGCATTAAGTAGTAAAATTACTACAATTTCAGTTAAGTCTGAACCCTGAAGGCACGCTTTCGTTGGCGCGCGAAAAAAGGAAGGTTCTAGAACTTGCACTTGGTGTGTTCCTTTGGTGGTTCGCGGAGCCCGACGTTACTGGGTTTTAGGAATGGAGGCACATGAAACTCCTCATCCGATCCTGCCATGGATAATACTATAATACATAAATATTGCCTCCGTTAAAATGGTTATTCTCCCACCTTACAAATGCTTCTTACCAATTAACTAATACTTATTGCCCTTTTGGTTGCCCTTATTTTGGCGATATGATGAGTTATTCATCGAGTCAAGGTCAGGAACCAGGAAGGGATTCCATGTGTATCCCACCCTCCTAATTGATGAATTAATATAAGTTACACGTTACGAGTTGTCATCGAGTACGGACGTGTTTCTTTATTTCGATTTTTGCCTTTATTTGGTCTTAAGTACTTTCCAATTGCATTCAATAGTGACTGCCTGTGCTAGACTTGTTGGCCCTACATAGGAAAACAGTGGATAGTTGTGCTATTCCTAATAAATAGTGCTGAAATCTATTATCTATCTAGCTCAGTGGTGCACAGCGCCAGCAGAGCTACTAACACATGCGCAACAATGTTGTCGTAGTGTGTGTGAAATGTGCAAAAAAAGACTCCTTTCGGAGCCATAAAAATAATAATAAAAAGTAATAAAACAAATTGTATTCTGCAGTGAGTTCATATTAATTCTATTACAAAAATGATATTTATATTTATTAAAAGAAAAAAATGGAAAAAATTCATTTTTTTTTATTTGATGTTTTTTCAATGATCAATCATATACAGTGGAGCTCAAAATTTTTTGAATTGATGTTCAAAACTCAATACATGTTCAAAGAATATTCAGGGCAAATCAAAAACAAAAGTGCTACAGGGGCATAGGGCCTGAGCGCCTCTTATCACATTAAATTAAAAAAAAACGATATTCAATATTTCGTTAAAATTATCATATACATAAATATTACGAGTATAAAGTTGCTCATGCGTTGTTTTGCTATTTGAAATTCAAAGCCCAACTGACCTGACTGTCTTGCTTACGTGTCAAAAAAAAAACAATGGCTTGCTTAACTGCTCGCAGTGGACAACAATATTTGCGCATGCGTTGTGTGCGGGTTGAATTTCAAATGCAAACTGATCGATCGCTGCTATCGCGTCGAAAATCAGTAGCTGCGCTCACACGACGTGTAGGTGAGAGCAGAATGCTCTTAATTGCTCCGAAGGGTAACACTGAGCTAGATTCTAGCTATTTGAAAAATCACTCTTTACTGCTTTGCGCGCTCTTTCTGCCTGTGTTCACGACTGTGCAATCGTTACCTTGTGTGCAGAGTTCCAGAATAATACTTTTTACTGCTTTGCGCGCAATGTAATTAAAAGTAGGTGTTTATGGTTTTTAAGTATATAAAGTATACTCCGATTGTAATGCACAAAGTGTCATTTGACCTAATTTTGGTTACAATGTAATGCAGTAGGGGGCAATTAGCCGTGCCTAGGCCTAGGCCATAAATAGAATTTTATATGTGCTTGGACCAAACTTTGGACTACTTACAAACCTGTACAGTGTAGTTTGTGGTGTGGACTAAGTCTACTCCGAAATCCTACAGGGAACACTTTCCTTTTTACTGAGTAACTACTATTCTCATATTTTCTTTAACATGGATGAGTTCTGTGGGAAATGTGATAAATGTTTCGGAAGATCTGAGCTTCTAATATTGTCCTGTAGTGGTTTTTGCAAGAGGCTTTACCATCGAACCTGTTGTGAGGGCCCAATTGCGGAATATGAGGTGAAATTACTGAGAATAAACACCCATTTTCGGGTTTTCAGCCAATGGACCCGAAAAAATTTCGAAGGTGTTAGACTCTGTCATTTCCACCAAAAAGCTAGGCCTTGAGACGATCATGACTACTTTTGAGATTAGGTTCAAGGATATTACTTTTCAAATTGATCATCTTAAAAAAATCATTATTGAGTCTGAAGGAAATAAATCCAGAGCAAAAGAAAAAGAAAAAGCAAATGATAAGGTTAAGGTGAAGGTGAAGAACAAAAGCAGTGCCAAAATCAATAATAAGAAAATTGATAAAGTGGCTGTGGAAATTAATTCCCTAAATGCTGCTGTTGTTAGTTCCGATACGGACCTTTTCTCTTTTTAGCCGCTACCTAGTGGTTCGGGTTCCCTCTCTTCTGTCCTTCCCCCTCTTAATCTACAGATGGTGCTGTTACACCAATCATACCTTCGCTATCACAATCCGATTGCATTCGTAAATGTACCTTAGCTAAGTCCGCCGTTTCTGCTGATGGCGACACTCTTATACCGGGTACTCAATCCGCTGTTATTGCGGGTGGCAATAACACTGAGTCCGAATCCGTTGGTGGTGAGTGGCAAACCATGCCCTTTAAAAATAGGCGTGATTCTGATAGGACTAAAAAGAATAAAAACAACCCTGAAGTATCGAATACTGCCGTAAACCTTGATTCCTCTTCTGAGTGTTCGCACATAGTGACCCCGTAAACTGATGTTATGTAACAGATATTAAGACATATGTTTGCTCCAAACTTGGTGTTGCACCTAGTATGAAATTTCATCTTTTAGGGTCTCAGTGCCGGACTCATTCTTCGATAGGGTACTTGACTCTAAGTTTTGGGCGGAACACTCTGTTGTACATTTGTACACGAGTAAGCCCAAAACGGGAACTGGGTCCGGTTCAAAAAACTGAATAGCCTAACTACGTTGTCAACTATACCACTACCAAAATGTCCGTGACCTACGCTCCAAATTGAATAACCTTTTTCTTAATAGCTTGACTTTTACTGCCCATGTAATAGCTTTTACTGAGACCTGGTTAAAGCCAGACAACTTTAATTCTGAAATTTTCTGCAGCAATTACATCGTTTATCGGCGCGATCGTGAATCTAGGGCAGGTGGCGTCCTCTTAGCTGTCGACTCACGTCTTCCATCTGAGTTGCTCGGCTTGGCCAATGTGTCCGATATTGAAGTTTTCGCTGTGAAGCTTTCATTGCCTGGTTTCTGGGGTTTATCTCCTGCTCGTACATACCGCCTCAGTCGAGTTGACTTGTTTATAATCGGCATAACTCCGTTATTAGAAATCTGTATTCTCAGTTACGGGACAAAGATCGCCTTTTAGTTCTCGCTGATTTTAATTTACCCGTAGTGAGTTGGGTCGGCTCAAATGACTCAAACATTTTTACCCCTACCACACAGCATGATTTTCTCACTGACCTTTCAGACACTTCTCTTGTACAAATCAACAACGTACTAAATTGTAAAAATAAAATACTGGACTTGGTGTTCGTGGACGACTCTGTCGGTCTTAATCGCATTATCCCGTTATCTGTTCCTGAAGATACCCTTCACTCTACGCTTGAGATTGCTTTGGACACTAGGCAGCCTAGGGGGCTTATTACTACCGAAGGAAGACAGCGATCACGCACGCGATGTTTCTATAAAGCGAGCTTCGTCATGCTCAATGAGTTGCTCGCCACCCATGACTGGACGGGGCTCTATGCTTGTAATGACATCGAGTCGGCAACCTCACTTTTATACAGTTCCCTACATGGTTTCTTTGACAGCTGAGTCCCTTCTCACTTCATTAATGTTGGTACGGCAAAGCCGCCCTGGTGTTCTAAACAGCTGGTGAGACTCAGCAATATTAAGTTTAAGTTTTACAAGCGTTTTCAAAGAACAGGAGCATCTGCTGAGTATTCTAAATATTTGGTGGAGCGCTCCAACCTTCAGTTGCTCAACCAACAGTGCTACAAAAGCTATTTAGTGGGCTGTAAAACCCAATTCTTTACCAACCCGTAAATTTTCTACAACTTTGTCAATTCGAAAAGGAAATCTACCGGATTTTCATCTTCCTTTGCCTTTGGATCTAAGAGCGCTAGTTCGGATCATGATATTTCTGAATTATTTTCGGAATTCTTTATGTCGACCTACACATCTAATAAGTTCCAGGCCAGTCCCTACCCTTACAATTTAAATAGTTCTAATAGCATTAACATGCCTGTTTTGGATGAACATACTGTTCTACAAAGTCTTCTGGCAGTGAAACCTTCATTTTCCCCTGGTCCGGATGGTGTTCCCAGCTGCGAGCTGAACTACTGTGCTATATATTTATCTGACCCAATCTTTAAACTTTTTAAACTTTCTCTTGAATCTGCTGCGTTCCCTACAATCTGGAAGCAATCTTTTATTATACCTTTACATAAGAAAGGTAGTAGGTCAAATATTGAAAACTATAGGGGTAAAACATTTGAACACATAATAACTCGCCGGCTGCAATATCGGTGTAGGTGTCTATTATCACCGTGTCAGCATGGTTTTGTACCCCGACGGTCAACCTCAACTAACTTGCTTGAGTTCCCCTCTTTTGTTATGGACGGTTTCTTGAAAGGATTTCAGCAAAGCATTCGACTCTGTTAACCATGAGCTTTTAATCCACAAACTTGATTTACTGGGTTTTCCGAATCAGTTATTTATAGCTTGCTAATTATCTGTATCTTATCTCTGTTTAAAAATACTTTGTCTAAGTCCATTGACCTAACTTCCGCTGTCCCCCAGGGTAGTCATCTTGGCCCCTTGCTCTTTAACCTCTTTATAAATGACCTACCTCAATTCATCTCTCATTCTCGAACTCTTATGTATGCGGATGATGTGATACTTTGTTTCACCTATTCGCCTACTGTACCTTCCCGTGGGGACCTCTTTCAGGCTGATTTGGAGTAATTTCGCTGGTGGTGTGCAGTAAATTTATTAATATTGAACAGCTCGAAATGTAAGCTAATGACTTTTCATCGACTAAAGCCGGTTTTGGTCTCCTATGTACTAAATACACTCTTTTGGAACGCATATCTGTTGTAACTGATCTAGGTGCTCTCTTTGACCCTAAACTAAGTTTTAATATGCATATTTCATCTATTACTAACAAAGACATGGGTGTGCTTGGTTTTGTTAAAAGATGGGCTAAAGAATTTGACGACCCGTACCTCACGAAAGTCCTTTACACATCGCTGGTTCGTCCAATACTTGAGTATTTCTCGTGTGTCTGGTGTCCCTTGTATCAAGTCCACATACAGCGGATTGAGTCTGTACAAAAGCAATTCTTGATTTTTGCTTTGCGGGGTCTTAATTGGAATGCAACTATTCACCTGCCCCCTTATAGAAGTAGGCTTCTCCTCTTAAATTTACCTTCGCTGGAAAATCGTAGGGTTTTACTAGGTGTAATGTTTCTCCGTAAGTTGATTGTTGGTGAAATCGATTCATCTGATCTTGTTAGTCGACTGAGTTTTGCTGTACCCGCTAGGGCGTCCAGGCACTATGTGCCTTTTCAATTACCCCTTTGTCGACAAAACTTTGCAAAAAACCAACCTCTAAACGTTTAGTGTTCATTTTACAACGAGTTATATAGCTGCATTAGTCTCGAATGTTCTTTTGCCTCATTTCAAAATGTAATACTTGCATACCTGCTAAATGCTGACTAATATCATGTGAGTCCTCCACCCGTCGTTGCTCCGAACGCTGCGTGGAATCGCGTCCATTCCTCCGGCACCACATCTATATCAATGAATACAATTTAGCAACCGGTAATAGAGTTAGTCATTACGCGAATAGCTCTAATCGCGGAATCACGTCCATTCAAAGCACAATATTTAATGATAAATATTCCGTTGTTGCTCCGAACGCTGCGTGGAATAGCGTCCATTCCACCGGCATCTCACACAATTCCAACGAATACAATTAAACAACCGGGAATAATTTTTGCCAATACGCGAATAGCTCCAATCGGGCGCTGCGCGGAATCACGTCCATTCCGCCAGCAAATCTCATATCGCTCTGGTACTCGACTTTAATAAATAAATTTTCATCTGTATGTCAGGGTGGATTGGAGACTCTGCCTCTTCAACCATTCTGTGAATAACTCAAGATTTCCAAGGTCAGAAGGTTAAAGAAAAAGAACGGGAGAAGCGGGTTTCATGTTCGATAAATATTCATCCGGCAGTCATTTTGATTATGGAGAACTCGTCAAAACTCCAAAAGACAATCCGGTTATCAGGATTGCCAGGTTATCCACTGCTCCCTGTGGAAGCCCTTCTGGGTCAATGCTCGGGGAGAATACTGGGCGAGTTATCCCTTGAGATAAACTGTTTACCGTTGTCACTGTGGATATACTGAGGGACCCCTACAGCTGGAAAAATTTCAGAAGTGAAGTAATTCATAGCGTTTACCGTCTTCGCTCTCTGCATGGGCTTCAACCAAACATACCTTGAAAAATGGTCCAATAAAATGTAAAGAAATTGATTTCGACGCTTCGATCTCGGATATGGCTTCAGGAAATCGCAGTAGAACCACTGTAATGGTCTTTCCGTAGTAAAAGAATTCGCTATGGGTGGCCTGGCTTGTTGATTTGTTGCATTTACCGCTTTGCAAATGTCGCACTTGCGTACATATTCCCGGGCGTCCTTAGCTTGGCTTGGCCAGAAGTATTTCTGCCGAACGCGCTCCAAAGTTTCCTGCCATCCTCCGTGGTAGCTCCTATTCGCATCATGCGCAAGTCGTATTGCCTCCTCCATCAAACGAGTCGGTAACCATAACCGCCATAGCGAGTTTTCCTCATCCGTCACACCTTTACGAAATTTAACCCTTTTGAAAACTACGCCCTCGGTTACACGTAAATCCGGTAGTGCCTCTTTGTTATCAATAATGGTTTGGACTAGATCCGAGTATTCGGCACTTGAAAATTCTGGCGACTCTAAATCTATTTCGTGAGGTGTGTTCGTCTTCGACCTGGAACAGCACACCACCCACACCTATTTTGGACGCATCGCACTGAATAACAAATTCTTTCGAGAAATCGGGTTGGGCCAGGAGGGGAGCGGAGCTCAAGGCTACCTTCAGCTTTTCGAAAGACTCTATTGCCTCAGGGGTAAGTTTGAATGGTCCTAGCTTTTTCCGAAGACAATCGGTCAAAGGGCCTGCTAAATCAGCAAAATTTGTAATAAATGCCGTATACTAATTCGCCATACCTACAAATCTCGCACCTGCCGCGGAGACTTTGGGATCGGAAAACTTTTAACTGCTTTTATCTTCCCTGGGTCTACCTTCAAGCATCCGCTACCTATCAAGTACCCTAAATATCGAATTTCCTTCTGACAAAATTTGCTCTTCTTTACATTAATTGTAAGGCCCGCGTCCCTCGAACACTTTGATACTTCTGCCAATAAGCTCAGGTGGTCCTTAAAGTTAGTGCTGCATACCATCAGGTCATCCAAGTAAACAAAGACGTTCTCGCGCAACCGCGAAGGAATGGCCTTGTCCATCAGCCTGCTCATCGTCTGCGGTTCGTTGCATAACCCAAATGGCATCACTTTAAAGTGGTAGAGAAGCTTCCCCGGAACTGCGAACGCCGTCTTTTCCTTCGATGATTCCGTCAATTTGATTTCAAAGAAGGCGTCCTTCAGGTCGATACTACTGATGAAGTAGGTATCCTTCAACCGCGTTGACTTCTCTGGAATCAATACAAAGCCGGACCTTCCCTGGTTTCCGGACCAACACCACAGGACTATACCACGGCGAGTTCGATTCCTCGATAACTCACATTTCGAGCAGCCTATATATCTCACTAAAAGCTTCGGCTTGCCTCGGTGGCGAAAGAGGGAAATGCCTGCTCTTTATTGGAACCGCGTCGCCCGTATCAATATGATGTTCGACTAGCTTTGTTTGACCCAGACCTAACTTCTCAAATGACGGAAACGTCTCTACTACGTTCTGCAGCTCGATCATCTACTTTGTTGTTAAATCATGAAAATTATGTTCTTGTTCCTTTTCTTCGCTAATCTCAAGACATGCTACACTGGGAAATATATCCGGCGCTAACGCGAAAGCTCTCAAAAATCAACTCCGAAATATGCCTTTTGAAGGATCAAGGTACAAACGTATGGTTTTGGTAATATTTTTAAAAGTCACATGTAAGGAAACAGAAACTAGCATTTTCTGCTTGGCGCCACCCGCCGTGTATACGAAAGCCTGTAGTGGGTGGTACTTAAGCCCAATCGAGTCCAAAAACTTTTCACAGTCCTTCCCGAGGATAGAGACATTAGCCCCCGAGTCCAGCAAGCCTACTGTAAAACTGTTTTCTATTTTTATTCGCACCAGAGGCCTTTCACCCTCTGTGAGAACTAAGGTGGTGCTTTGCAAAAGTTTACGCTCCTGTACTCGACTATTATTATTTCGAAAATTCTTGACCTAACTAGCTCGTAAAGCTTTGGTTTCCTCGAAAGCGGTGCCGCTATATAGCGGCCGTTACATAGCGGTAGAGTACTTTGTCAAAAACAATTCAATGTAAAAGTAATTAGGTGTAAAGTTAGAAGACGGTGTAGTTCACCGTAATGCAATATAGCGGCAAGCATGATATATTACGGCCGTCATGACGGTGAAAACTAGTTCTTCACCGTTTTTTCTCACCGCTATTGTCATAGCGGTGTGAATTCTATCAAATACTTCAAATTTTTTTTACAAATACAACAATTGAAACATGTCAATGTTTTAAAAATAAATATTCACACATTTTAAAATCAAAAAAGAAAACAAGAAACATTCAAATACGGCAAACCAAATAAAAAAATTACGGAACGGCGATCATGTAAGTTTACAGAAAAGCGGTGCCGCTCATGACGGCAAGCATAACGACCGCTACATAGCGGCACCGCTTTTCGAGGAAACCACGGCTTAACTCCACTGTTCCAAACTAGGTGGAAAATGCGCTTGACAAGCAACATCTCTGCTATGACTTTTCAAAATGTGAACGGGCTTTGAAATATGAGTTGACGGTCCTGGACTATCTGAATCTGAACTATTGGAGCTATCTGTACTATCAGGAAAAGTTAGTATAATGCTGGGTTGTTCCGTCGCAACAGTGCCACTACTCCTCGAAAGTTCACCACTTCCATGGCGCTTACTGCTCGCGAAGGACCTACCACTTGGTTCAGAACTCGAGGCAATTCTTCGGGCACTGGCTGATATGGGGGCTATGGCACCGAACGAGTTTCCCCCATCTTCTCGCTCGAATATTGGTTTCCCTGCCGGCGATGGTCCTTTGGACACTTTGGGGTATACACGCCCTTATGGCCGCACTTAAAGCAAACAGGGTTTTTAATGGGTTCCTCACAATACATATACGAATGGCCCATGGCTTGACAATTCCAACACTGGATTCCTGAATAGCCCGGTTTCCTATTGCGCCGATACTCTAACGCCTCAATCTGCAGGTCAGCTTCGCAATCCTCGCCTTCCATCCTCCTATCAGGTGTCATCGTTCGGGCTCCATTGACATGTCGTCCGGTATAAGTTGTTCGCAGGATTTTACTCTCCCTCAGCACTTGTTCTCCTTTCCGTGCTATATCGCGTAGATCATGCAATGTCCTCGCCTCCGCATTGAAAAACATCAGCTTCAAACTACTCTTGACACTCAACTTCTGGTTTCGCATTGAGACCTCCATCATGATCTCGTGGTCACTTTTCAATGTTCCAAACTCACGCTTCAAAGAATAACACAAAAAAGGATAATTCGCATTTGGGTTCTGCTTGGTAAACAGCCAGTACCTTTCTTCGGCCCGCCCTGACAGAAATAGATGAAAACTTGCCATTAACTAGTCGTCCGAACACTGAGTCCGCTCACATAAGGTGTCTAATTTAAACAAAAGGAGACCTTCCTCCTGTGGTTTCACTGCCATGCTATTCGAAACGATGTTGGCTTGGTTACTCACAAAGGTCTGGGCCCGGTTACTTTCATCCCTATTGGTGTTCCTGGTATAGGTCGCACCGCCCTGCGACGATGTTACTGCAGCGTTAAGTAGGTCCATGTTCTCCCTGATCGTCCTCATTTCGTTACGCATCTCCTCCTGAAAAGTCCTGAACAGCTGATGTAGCACGTTCACCCACAAGTCTTCAGGAGTGGCCTCGACAATATTCCGAGGAGTATTTTTATCACCCAAAGTGTTAAGAGGTATAGAGTTTTGTAGCAAAACTCCAGCTTCCTCCTGTATACCTGTCAACACGTTAGTCGAAGGGTCAAAAATATTCGGCATATGATCTGCCGCCATGGACGAGTCAAGGATATTAGTACTAGCTGGTCTATCCATCTTACGGTTGTCAATAAAAAAAAATGTTTAAGTAGAGGTTTCGGCTACAAGGGGCGGTTGGAAGGCACAAAGTCAAAATTCACCCTCCCTACGCTATAATAACGACGATTTGCGTAATAAAAAAAAGAAAAAGTAATAATTAATTAATATCTATCAATATTTCTGAGGTCGCTAATCGTAACGACTTGTCCGTAAAAAAAATATAATAAAGTTTTGAAATAATATATATATATATGTGTACAATATACGCTGAAAGAAAGTTTGATTAGTAAATATACGATTGAAAAATTACAAAGCAATGAAATACGTTATGTAGTTTTGAAAAAGATATGTACATATATGTATTTAAATATTCAATGGGAATGCTGACATCCTATCATCAGAAGGCATAGGTATAATTGAAAAAAAAAAAAATAAACATAAAACATTTGGCATCGACAGTTCCAGGCACACCTACCGCAATGCAGGGATGGTCTTAACGACACCTTGCCCTGAGACATGTGGGTGTACCGTGGCGAAAATTTTGAAAAAGTTAAACTTATTTGGAATACGGTACTCCCGACCGCAAGGCAGGGGCTGCTAAAGGCTGCCGCCTGAGACTTGCCGGGGCACTTTAGACCGAAAATGAAAAAAAACTGAAATCTGAGTTCGACCCCTCCTCAGCTGCGCCGCAATGAAAGGATGCAGCTGGGTGCCGCATTTCCCCAGACTTGTGCAGTTGGTAAGGGGATTATTCGGTCCCACACTCCTCCTTCCGCAATGCAGGGGATGCTGAAGGCTGCCACCTGAGACTGGTTAGAGGAGTGGAGAAACCTACAAAAGAAAAAAAATGCATACAAAAAAAGAAAGACAAAACATAACACACGTTCGGCAAAAACGCAAAGTTAATAATCCCTAAAACAAACTAAACCCCACTTAGCGGACATATGTATTTTTCACGAAGCCGACATCGTACAACAGACCCGGGACTAAAAAAAAATTTATACTACAAAAAAACTAAGTGCGTTTGCCACTACCTCACCTGGACATGACGTGAAGTCTCGTGGAGCCCTCAGCTACTGAGCCCGAAGATCCATCCGGACAACTTGATTAGTCCCACCATCCCGTCGCAACGCAGGTGGCGGCTCCAGGACTTGCCTACTTGGGATATACGAAATGGTGAACCACAATCGACCAGAAAAGTCATCGAGTCCAGCGCCTCAGGCCCCACATTGGGCGCCATCTGTTATGGAAACGCGTCAAAATGGAGCAGTAAGGAAGGCGGTCGGCATGATATCAAGGTCGCACTGTGGCTAGTCATTGTCGGCCGGGGTGGGCTCTTGCCAACCTTACCGTCCTGCGCCATAATCCTTCCTCTTCCCTTTTTTTTTCTCAAATTACATCTCTATCCTACCTTTTCTTCCTGTTTTTCCAAACTACATTTCTATTTAAATTTGTGTTCTTTTAATAAAATTTTTGTTAATGTATTTTACCTTTGTGTTTTGTAAATTACATTTATGTATATTAATTTTGTGTTACTATATCTAACTTTTACTTATATGTATTTTTGTTTTGTTTTGCATTTTGATTATTATTTTATTGTTACATTATTATTGTTATGATATTTTGTTATTCATTTATTATTATGTTATCTTATTTGCGGCCTTTATTTGTTTATATGTGTAGTTTGTTTATTTATGCATTTGGTTTATTTGATTAAAATATTTTGTAGGTATTTTATTTTATGTATTTTAGGCATTTAGTGTAACCTATTTTACTTTATGTGTTTAATTTTATTTTATTTTATGTAGTTTTGAATTTATTTTATGTATTGTATTTTAATTCTATTTTATAAAAATTTTCCTCATTTTAGGTTAATCGTTACATTAGCTTACCTATAAGTTCATATATGTATGTGTCAATTCCGAACCTAAGTTTTTAGTTAAATCCTTTGTTTATTCTTTACCTATTCTATTCTATAATAGTTGTATTTTTATTAAGTTTTTCTCTTAAATTCTAAGTTTACTTTAATTCCATTTAGTTTTTCTTCTGCCTATCTAACATCTTACATATCTTACAATTTAAGTTTTAATGTATTAATTCTATCCTTTTAAATCTATTTATGTTTATTGGGTAATACAATGTTAAGGTTCGGTTTCATCCATTTGGTCCGTAGGCCACTGGTGGGGCGCTAGGGTAGCTGTTGTTGTTGCTGGTGTATATATGCAGCGGGCCTACATTAGGTCGGCCCCTGCTGTTGTTACGCTGGTGTTGTTGTTGTTGCCGGTTGTTGTGACTGGTTGTTACTGTTGTTGCCGGTTGGTGTATATTTGCAGCGGGCCTACATTAGGGCGGCCCCACTGTCAATGCGGTGGGCCTATAAGAGGTCGCCCCCCCTGTGATAAATGCTGGTATTTGTAGCTGTTGCAGTGTGGTTTTTTTTTTTTTTTTTTTTAGAGGAGGCAGCATCGAAAGCCTTACAGTACAGTCAGTGTGAGACTTTAACCCACTAAACCTCCTACCGTCATGTACCGATCCCCCCGGTACTACCGTTAAGTATTCCGTCGGGAGGTGGTTTGAGCACAAGTGTCAACGTCAGTTGGTCAGCGTTACTGTACTATTTCAGTTCTTAGCTGGGGATTTTTTATTAGTTTTTCGTACATCTAGTTCAGGAGTATTGATCAAAGAAGATATGTAGCTATATAGGCATGTACTTACACTATAATATTTCTATACGTTTATAAATAATCAGTTATACTCACAACATATTCAGTTAAAAGGCAATGCATTGGGGAGGCCGTGTCCCCAATCTGCTCCTTCTGGTTCGTGTCAGGTGAACCTGGCTGGAAAGCCGTGTTCCCATCCGAGTCTGAGATACTTACGTACTCGTAAAAGTTTGTTGGCAGGTCCATACAGTGGAGAGGCTGAATCTCCAATCTGCAATCTGCCCCTCCGGTACAGGTTTATTAAACTAGGCGGTTGGAAGGCCGTGTTTCCACCCGCGTCTGAGGTATTTACGTACTCTTAAAAGTTTGTTTGCAGGTCAATACAGTGGAGAGGCTGAATTTCCAATCTGCAATCTGCGCCTTTGGTATAGGTTCGTTGAACTAGGCGGTTGGAAGGCCGTGTTTCCAACCCGCCTCTTGTTTTCAGTGTTTGTTTGCTATTTTCTTCAGTCTTCCCTGCTGCTGCGCAGCCGTTCCAGACTTTTAAGCCACTTCATGGCTTCTGCGATTATATCGCACGCTGCGGTCCATTTTTGTTTACTTCGTAGCATGTGACCAACCAGCAACTCGGGAGTGTAGTTGTCATCGGCAATGCTGCGTAGCAGGCGCGTATTCAGGGGGGGGGGTTTCTGTGGTTCTGTGGTTGCGAAAATTAAAAAAATATACGTCTGTACGAGAATAATTACTCTATTCACTTTTAAAACCCCTGTTAAGAAAGTAGCATTAATAGCAATAATGAAAATATGAAAGAATAAAATTAAATAATATTTCACACTGAGAGAAGTTATTGCTAGTCGCTAATCAATTATCAGAGCAAGTCTGAGAGGTCACAACTAAATTCCTGCAACGGTTCACTCATTTGGCGCTTTAAGAAATTCGAGCAAAACTATCAGACTTGCTCTGCATAAGATCAACTTAGCATTTCAACTGCATGTTAACAATAGCAAGAGTGATTCGTAATCAAGTTTGTTGAAATTCAAACTGCTTTTCGAGCTTTGAATACAGCCTGCAAAAATCGTAATAACGAGTGTCTCTCGTTATTGTAGTCACGGTTGTCATAAGTTTAACCGAAAAATTGAATAAGAAGTTGATAAATTAGCAAAAAATACCAAGCAGTACACAACGCAGTCGCATTGAATTATCAGAGAAAGTAACAATTAAATTGTACTTATACTTGTCAGGGGATAAAAGTTTAAAAGTAAAAGCCCGGTATGCATGTTGAATAATTGCAATTTGCCGCTTTTTATATGAATTTCAATGTTGTTTTATTATATTATTTGTTTTTATTTTTCCGAAGCTTCAGTTTTTCTTCAAGAAATATAGCGACAACTATTTGCCTTTATTTTGATAAATTAGTGAATATTTACGAGCTCTAGGCCATATATATAAATTAAAACATCATTTGGTTTGTTTAAAATATATACATATATTGTCGATTTTTTATTATTGTCGATATTTCGACTTCATTCTGAAGTCATCTTCAGGACTGAAAAACAAATAAACATTTAAAAACATAAAACATAACATATTTAATTCCCAAACTTACACTCTTGAGTGCACCTGGTCGACTAATATTACAAAGTTAAAATAATTTAAGTATAAGTGGAAAAGGCAAACAAAAAATATAAACAAGTGAAAGAACAGTAATTGTAAACAAATTTTTACACAAACAACAATACATTAAAAAAGAACAGTAAGTGACAGCATGTTGTGGGGCGACCCCTGCGGGTTGGGGCTTAGAATATGCCCGCGGTAGGCATACCGGTCGTAAGAGGCGACCAATATGCACAAAGGTAATGATGTGCAACTCGATGGTTGATCTACGGATATGATGCCTCCCACCTCTCATTACCCATCTTCTCCTTCCTTTCGGAAGGAGGGATGCCATGACCTAGAAGGTTGCACTGGTCATACCAAATCGCTCCCACGACAGTCGGGCAGTACCGCAAGGGAGTACCGGAGCGTACCGGATTCATATCCGGCCAAGGACTGTTATTTCGACAACACTCCCCAAAACCTTCGGGGAGTGATTTTGTTGTTAAAACAACAACAACATGTTGCGGGGCGTTAATCTTCTAATGAGCGCCTGCAATTGTTGGTAATCAGCTGTCTATAAGCGGCAGCGCAGCTCTCTGTATCAGCTTTAAAATTCATACGTCGCTCTCTCGGTGTATTAATTATGTGTAGCATTTCTAATGTGTATCTTTTATTGTAATGTCTCTCTTGTTGAATTATTGCTACATTATCCATGTCGGGAGAGTGTCCGGTCGTTCTGCAATGTTGTGTTAATGCTGTCTTGTTGTCATTAGGGTTGTCCCGATTTTTTTTATGTTCGATTTGTGAGCGGAAATCCTTGTCTTTAATTTTGATTTAGTGGTCCCCACATATACTTTACTGCATATGTGGGACCCGTCACCGTTGCATGGAATTTGGTATATTACGTCAGATTTCTCGTATTTTCCGATCTTATCCTTAGTATTGCTCAAAATTTGTTGTATCGTGTTGTTGTATGTAAACGCTATTTCGAATTTCTCGTTTTCATATATGTGGGAATTTTTTATCCTGTTAGATAGTCCATGGACATAGGTGGATGTTTTATATAATTTTTTGTTTTCGTTCCTTTTTATGTTGATGTTGACTTTTGTAAAATAATCGCGTATATATCCTTTTATTAATTGTATCGGAAAGTCATTGTTCTTAAGTATAGTTGTAATAATATCTATGTTTTTTTTGTGGTATATTTCGTCGCTAATGGTGAGAACTCGTCTTATAAAGTTTTTCGCAGTATTAACTATAATTGACTTGCTGTGTTTCGAATAAAAATTTATCAATCTGCCCGACGCCATGGGCTTTTTATACCAATCGAAAGTTAGTTGGTTGAATTTTCTTATTACTTTAGTGTCCAAAAATGGTAACCGTCCGTCCTTTTCAATTTCATGCGTGAATTTGATAGATTTATTGTAGCTATTCAAGATTTTTAGCATATCTTCCACAGCATCTTTTTTGACAATAGCGAACAAATCGTCGACGTATTTGGTCAGTAAGCGCGGTTTATTAGGTGTGTCCTCTTCGAATTTATCTAACAAATCTTCCATAACTATGTCTGCTATAACCGGGGATGCTGGTGAGCCCATTGGCATCCCTGAACGTTCTTCGTATACTTTGTTATTAAGCTTGAAATAGCGATTCTCCTTAATGCAAAAACGTACCACATCCAGAAACAAGTCCTTAGTAAGAGTGGTATAGTGTTTTATCTGGTTCCATTTTGACGAAATTATTTTTAGAGCATGGTCTACTGGAATGCTGGGGAATAGGGAAACAACGTCGAACGAAATTAGACATTCATCGTCATATATATACGTATCCTTGATTTTATTTTTGCATCTCTAACATTATATTTGGAAGTCTTTGTTATATTTTTGAGAATATTGACAACATATTTACATAATTTATAACAAGGGGAGTTGATAGACGAAGATATAGGTCGCAAGGGAACGTCTTCTTTGTGGATCTTAGGAAGACCATATAGCCTCGGCGCGTTAGCTGTTTTGCTTAGTAGACCGTATTTTTCCTTTAAATCAATCATTTAATTTTTAAACAGTTTTTCCACAATTTCGTTATTTCTTTCTTGTAATCGGTTAGTAGGGTCACGTTTTAATATTCGGTAAGCAGAAATGTCGGTAACAATCTTCTGTATTTTCTTTTCGTATTCCGATTTTTCCATTAAAACTGTGACATTACCTTTGTCGGCATTCAGGATAAGTAAATTTTTATTTTCTTTAAGAAATGTTTTGGCTGAGTGTAGGGTGTCTAGAATAAATGTGTCGCGTGCGTTGCTTTTTGTTTTATGTAGATGATCTCTTATTAATGTGGTGAGATTGTTTCTCTCAATTTCTTGTTGTTCTTTGTCTTTAATCGTCTGGATACAGTCCTCTCCATCAGCTATTAGCTTAAACAATGGGAACTGTTCCTTGGTTACTGGTAACGAGAATTTGGGGCCTGAAGAGAGTAGCCACTGAATTTCTGTTGGTATGTTTGTATGCGTCGTATTACAAAACCACTCAGGTATGTTTTTAATGTTTAGCGATTGTTTTTGTAAGTCTTTCAGTCTCTCAAATTTATTGGTTTGTGTGTTCCTGATTTTTGTTTCTATTAAATGTGTTATTCTTTTCTCACATTCGAAAAATGCGGTCGAGTCTTCCGTATCAAGTTTTTGTTGTAATTTGTTTCTTAAAATATTTACCTCCTTTTCTTTCTGTTTTCTGAGTTCGTGCTTTATTTTGATTATCATATTTAGAAGCTTATTTTC
This sequence comes from Sphenella marginata, assembly GCA_951509765.1. Taxonomy (NCBI): domain Eukaryota; kingdom Metazoa; phylum Arthropoda; class Insecta; order Diptera; family Tephritidae; genus Sphenella; species Sphenella marginata. The sequence continues at coordinate 49,707,797 of OX608082.1, forward strand.
CACCGTTGTTAGAAATGTTGTTGCTCCGCTTACGATGTGCTTGGATATTCTCTTGTCATTGGTGTTGCAATTGAGAACGTAGGCAATATTCTTAGTGGCATTACATATAAATTTAGGTATTATTGCGCTCTTTCTGCATCTCACGAGGAACTTTATGGTTTGTTTTACTTTCTTTAGTTGTTGTGTGCTGCGTTGGTAACGTTTTATGTATGTTTTGGTTTCAGAACGATATTTGCTTTTCATATCTTTGTAAATTTTCCGATTGCTGTTGTTGTTACGGTGTGCTCTCCGTTCCATGATTATTTCGTTATGTTTTCGGCCTTTATTTTGATAAATTAGTGCTCTAGGCCATATATATAAATTAAAACATCATTTGGTTTGTTTAAAATATATATATTGTCGATTTTTTATTATTGTCGATATTTCGACTTCATTCTGAAGTCATCTTCAGGACTGAAAAACAAATAAACATTTAAAACCATAAAACATAACATATTTCATTCCCAAACTTACACTCTTGAGTGCACCTGGTCGACTAATATTACAAAGTTAAAATAATTTTAGTATAAGTGGAAAAGGCAAACAAAAAATATAAACAAGTGAAAGAACAGTAATTGTAAACAAATTTTTACACAAACAACAATACATTAAAAAAGAACAGTAAGTGACAGCATGTTGTGGGGCGTTAATCATCCAATGAGCGCCTGCAATTGTTGGTAATCAGCTGTCTATAAGCGGCAGCTCTCTGTATCAGCTTTAAAATTCATACGTCGCTCTCTCGGTGTATTAATTATGTGTAGCATTTCTAATGTGTATCTTTTATTGTAATGTCTCTCTTGTTGAATTATTGCTACATTATCCATGTCGGGAGAGTGTCCGGTCGTTCTGCAATGCTGTGTTAATGCTGTCTTGTTGTCATTAGGGTTGTCCCGATTTTTTTTATGTTCGATTTGTGAGCGGAAATCCTTGTCCTTGTGTTGTTAGTGGTCCCCACATATACTTTACTGCATACGTGGGACCCGTCACCGTTGCATGGAATTTGGTATATTACGTCAGATTTCTCGTATTTTCCGATCTTATCCTTAGTATTGCTAAAAATTTGTTGTATCGTGTTGTTGTATGTAAACGCTATTTCGAATTTTTCGTGGTCATATATGTGGGAATTTTTTATCCTGTTAGATAGTCCATGGACATAGGTGGATGTTTTATATAATTTTTTGTTTTCGTTCCTTTTTAGGTTGATGTTGACTTTTGTAAAATAATCGCGTATATATCCTTTTATTAATTGTATCGGAAAGTCATTGTTCTTAAGTATAGTTGTAATAATATCTATGTTTTTTTGTGGTATATTTTTGTAAAAATTTTCCAGAAATAAGCAGTAGAAAATTAGAAGAGATTCTGACACCAGAAAGTTTTCTTTAGCGTTTCGGCTCTACTCAATATAAACTCTACTTTTGAAGTAACTCCTGAAGAAATCCTAAACAAAATTTCAAAACAAGCAATAAAAATAAATATTGTTTTGTACACGGCTAAAAGTTTTAGCCTAGATTTGAAACTTTTTGGGGCTACATATACACCCAGACCAGTATGTCTGCGTTCAAAGTGTTGTTTGGAATTTCCAGTAAGATTAATTTCCTTTGACTAATTTCATTATTTTTGTGTGAAAGTATGTGTAAAAACACAATCAAAATACCGCAGCTCAAAGTTAAGAACTTTGTGGAAAATTCAAGAAAATTCGACAAATTTTCATCAAAATTTCTAACTTTTCAGTAAAAGTTTTTAGATTTTTTTCGCGTATGCACTTTTGTGGCCCGTTTAATTAATCTTAAGCCGCTAGAAGAATTACTCGATTTTTGGCAATTTTTTTTCTAACCAAGTGCATTAAATTCCATACAAATATATAAGCGCAATATTTTTATATTGAAGAAAATGCTTTTGGTCGGTTTTTGACAATTGAATGGACTACAAAACTGCATACTCGAAAATAATCAAATTTTACCTGAAAGTTAGACATTTTGATGAAATTTTTTCGAGTTTTCTTGAATTTTCATGAATTTTCCACAAAATTCTTAACTTTGAGTTGAAGTATTTTTATTGTGTATTTACACATACTTTCATTCAAAAATAATGAAATTAGTCTAAAGAAGTTAATTTTACTGGACATTCAAAAAAAACCCTTTGAACGCAGACGTGCAGGTCTAGGTGTTTAGAAATTTTGTTTAGAATTAAATTTACGCCGGTTGTCATATATTTATGTTTTTTTTTAAAAAATGTGACGACTCGAACCGACGTGCCCCAAATCAGTGCGCATGTTCTACCTACCGAGCTACGGCGCACTCATGAATTTTATGCGAAAAGTGCACATATTCGCTGTGTATACGACTTTTGTTGTATTTTTGTTTATCCCAGTTAAGTTTTAAATCAAAACCGTAAAAAATTGAGAATTTTTGTAGGTAATTGAAAGGTTTGGAATTTATTACCAAAAAGTTTTAAAAATTCTGTAAACCAATAAATGGTTTAAAATTTAGGCTCAAATTTTTAGCCGTGTAGAAAAAGGAAAGTTTCAAATAAATAAAAGTATGTATAAATATGTAATATGTAAAAATATAAATATGTATGTGTGTATTTACAGGTAATTCTTATTTACTGACACTTTGGCCAAAACCCCCCCCCCCCCCCGATTTTTTTTTCTGGCTACGCGCCTGCTGCGTAGTTTACTTCTATAGCCGTACGATCTAGGGCATTCGAAGAACACGTAGTAGACATCTACCACTGCTTCGCCCCCACAGTGATCGCAAACGTTGTTGCGTTCGTGCTTAAACCGATGAAGGTATTCTTTAAAGCATCCGTGGCCGCTTAAGAATTGAGTTAGATAAAAATCTACCTCCCCGTGTGTTCTCGTTACCCAAGTTTTAATATCTGGTATACAGCGGTATGTCCAGCGCCCCTTATTGGATATGTTCCATCTGTTTTGCCAATTTTGAATACTCACCTCGCCTGCTTCGGACCGCGAGTGTCTGTCCTCAAAAATTGTGGCTGCTTCCTTTGCCAATATGTCGATTGGGCACAGTCCTGAGATTACCAGTGCGGCATCGTCTGATACCGTTCTAAAGGCGCTACAAACTCGGAGCCCCGTAGAGTAATTGGATCTTCACGACACCTGCCAGTAGCTGACGCCGCCCTTGCTTTGGACCTCATGCATTTAGTTTTCGCTGCCTTCTCGTTAGCGTATTCTAGATTTGTTTTGAAAGACAGCCTCCTGTCTATAATGATTCCCAGATACTAAACTGTAGGCATTGTTGCACTGCACTTAACTCACCTTCACTTGATAAAACTCGTTTAAATCAAAGGAAAAACACAACCAAAATATACTTTAGTTTTAAAAATTGAAAATGCGTATTTTATTTAGCGGGAGCGCAAAATATGGTAGTGGAGGGTACAAAGGTATAAACGATTGTATTTTTTTGTAACTTGTGTGCGTCTTTTTGTGTTGAAATCTGGTGTATGTGTAATGGTGTTAGTGTGCGTGTGAGGTGTGAAGTGTGGTGAGGTGGGTGGCCGCAGGGTTGCTGCGGTCAATACGGCTGCCTTAGTAAAGGATCAGTTAGCCATCCCGGCCCCCCCTAGGCGAGTCTTCAGCCGCCATTCTGAAGTTGCTACAACGTTTCTACCACGTTGCTTAGTAAGGTTGGGTGTCGGTTCCGGTGTCTAGGAGGGTGTTGACGTGTTGATGCGGTGTAACCTGGATGCGTCCGCGAATGTGGGTGATGGCGGAACGCGGCAGTTGCGGTCGGAGTCGCATGTGGGTGCTGGGAGGCGGTACCACGGAGGCGCTACGCCTAGCCGTCCGGTGTAAGAGTGTGTGGTGCGGCCTGTCGCACAAGTGGCACAAACATTGAGATGTGCACGCTTCGGTGGGATGCCACAGGGCCAAGCAATTAAGGCAGTAGCCATGCGCTTAGGCTACCTGCTGCCGTTGCTGTGGTTGCATGGCCTTGAAAATGTCCCATAAGCGCAACGCGTGCGGACGCCGACAAAGGGGGCAACGTGCACTATGTGCGGCTACGGGGTCCCTCGGGAACGGTGCTTCAGTGGCCGCTGTATCGGCCCCATTCGTAGCCCTACGAGGTGCTGGGGACGGTGTAGTTGCGGTACGTGGGGCGTTGTCGCGGGGTTGCAACAGGTGTTGCTCGTGCTCGTGGCACAGTAACCGCCGAGCGGATGGTTGGTGTCGTAGTGACGGCATCGATCTCCATGATGGTAGACATCTGTTGGAGAAGATATAAATGGCGTTAGTGTCTTATAAAGGCATATGGCTTGATTTAAGCACTATATCTATATGTGTGTTTCTTAGATAAGGTTTTATCCTTTCATGTATAATACGCTGTTTTTATTAATGGTATAACACGCTATTATTTACAATTTTTGTTCTAGGGATCTAGACCTCCTTGAGAGTGAGGTGTTAACTTCGAGTAGCAACATCGCTTTGATGGATGAATTGCTCCCTATTTGATTTGGTTATTATTGATTTTGGATATTCGCGCGATTGACATTAGCGGTATTAGACTCGGTTGGTAAAAAACACAGTTTGACGAGCGGTCGCGTTAATGTTCTGTTTTGTGTGCGTAGGTCAACGACTCCGATGTGAACCGTGATGTACTTTTTCGAGGCGGGCAAGCCGCCATTCGGTAGGTGGGAGACAGTCGTCATGAATTAAGACGCATTCTCCAATTTTTGGTGCTTCTTGCGTGTTTTTCCACCGATATCTTTTATGGAGGTCTTTTAGATACTCTTCCTTCCATCGGCGACTAAATTCATGATGGAGAATTTTGATTCGTTCCCATCGATTTATGAGAGAAAGTGAGTCCACGTTTGATTCTGGTATTGCCAGAAGTAAAGCTCCTCTAAGAAAATGCCCAGGGGTGAGGGCTGTAAAGTCGGAGGGATCTTGCGAGAGTGCTGAGAACGGCCGTGAGTTTAAAACGGCTTCAACTCGAATGAGTAGCGTAGTGAACTCTTCGAATGTAAATTTGTTATTGCCAGCGGTTTTCTTAAAATGCGATTTAAAGCTTTTAACAGCTGATTCCCATAGTCCACCCATATGTGGGGCGCTCGGGGGGGATGAATTGCCAATGACATGCGGCGAGACTTCTTTTGCGAACTGCACGAACTCTTTTTCGGTTGCGCGTTGGGCACCGATGAAGGTTTTACCGTTGTCGCTCATGATTTTAGAGGGAAATCGTCGCCGTCCGACAAAGCGTGCAAATGCCGCGAGAAAAGCTGCCGTTGTCAGATCTGAACTATGTCTAGGTGCATGGCTTTTGTCGTAAAGCATACAAAAACAGCCACGTAACCTTTCATTGTGGTAGAAGACCTTAACATCGAGGCCTTTAGCTGGAAAGGCCCGGCAAAATCTACACCAGTGATGGTGAAAGGCATAGAATAATTGCAGCGTTCGGGTGGTAGAGCTGCCATAATCTGCGTGCGCATCTTTTGCTTGTGTAGCGTACAGACTTTTCACATAAATATGCATTTTTTGATCAGAGGCTTCAATCGAGGAATATAATACTCTTGTCGGATCATTTGTTGCATTAGCCTGTGCTCGGCGTGTAGCATTAAGAGGTGGAGATAGTTGAGAAAGATTGTGGCAAATACGGATTTTTCCGGTATTATTATGGAATGCCGCTCATTGTAGCTCAGACTGGAGTGCCATTGGCACGAAGCAGTCCCTTAGAGTCTACAAAGGGGTTAAGTACTAAGAGTGTGCTCTTTTTGTCAATGGGCTTTGATGCCATTAACAGTGGTCGTTCACTACTGTAATAGCGAGTTTGTGTGCACTCGATTAGGGCTAGTTTTGCCCGTTGCAAGTCTTGATGCGTTAGCTCATAGCTTGCGTTGTTGGGTATTCCTTGCACTTTATTCTTTAAGCGGTTTACAAATTGAAACATATACGCTTTTACTCTTAAGGCTCGGGGCCATTCTGGCACTGGCAGCATGCCGCCAAGTTGCTGGTCCTACTAAATCGATAATTTCAGCTGTGCGGTTTGACACGTAGGTTTTCCACGTATGTGGTGGCTTTTCTAACCAGGCTAAGGCGATTTCTGAATCTGTCCATAAATATAATTTCCTGTTGCTCAGGTTTAGGTGTTTTTTCACGGTCGAGGCTAGTTTTGCGAGCAGAAGTGCGCCGCATAGCTCGAGCCGTGGAAGGCTTATGGTCTTAAGAGGTGCGACCTTGCCTTTGGCTACTAATAACTGGCTTGTAATTTTGCCATTGTGCTGGCTTCGCACATAAATAGCTGCGCAGTATGCTTTTTCAGAAGCATGGCAGAAGCCGTGCAGTTCGACTTGGTGATCAGGGGCGAAATTTACCCACCGAGGTATTTGTATCTTGCAGGTTGTTTGCAAATTGGAACCATTTTATTAAGCGGAGTGGTTTAACCACTCCGTCCCAATCGGTTCCATGTAGCCATAATTCTTGTATTAAGATCTTCGCTTGTATCATAATTGGCGCAAGCCATCCTGCCGGGTCGAAAAGTTTCGCCACCGAGGATAAAATTTGCCTTTTAGTTTTTGCGGATTTTGCAGATATCGGCTCAAGAGTGTATGAAAATTGGTCTGATATTGCATTCCAAGGTTTTGGTGGTGCTCTCTTTTTCAAATTTTAGAAAATTGGTATCTAGCAAGTTCTCTTTCTTTATTTTTGCTAGTATTTCTGGATGATTAGATGTTATCTTTTTTAATGGAAACCCTGCTGATTCGAGGGCTTCGATAACTTGCGCCAGTGACTCGCACGCTAATGGAAGGCTATGGCTTCCCGACAGTATGTCGTCTACGTACGTTTGAGAGCTAAGCACCGGGGCGGCTAGTGGTAATTTGGCTTTTGTATCTTTTGCCAGTTCGTGTAATGTACGAATGGCTAGGAAAGGAGCGCAGTTTACCCCAAATGTCACCGTTTTTAGCTTGTAGTCGCGGATTGGGCTGCTAGGTGAATTTCGAAAGATAATGCGCTGATAGTCTTGGTCGTCTTCATGTACTAGGATTTGCCTGTACATTTTTTCGACGTCGCCATTGAATACGTATTTATACATACGCCACTGTAGGATTAGTAGCATTAAATCGGGTTGTAATGTTGGACCCAGGTTTAACACGTCATTTAGGGAGTTACCTGAGCTTGTGGATTTAGATGCATTGAACACCACTCTTACTTTTGTTGTAAGTTTTCCGGGTTTTATAACCGCGTAAAATGAGGCGTGTTTGCCTTTTGTAATTTTTTCACAGGAATTTACTGATTCCATATGATCTAGTGTTAGATATTCCTCAAGAACGTTGTCATATGAGGTTTTTACCTCGCCTTTTTTAAGTAGGTTTCTTTCCATACTTAGAAACTGCTGTAGAGCTGAGGTTCGTGAGTGACCTAAGGCGAGTGTATCAGGAAATTGTTGTTTGAATGGTAGTCGTACGACGTACCTTCTCTGATCTTGTAGTTGTGGCTTGGTAGAAGGCTTCACAATACTTATCGTCAGCTGTGTTGTTCAGATGCGAACGACTGAGATTTGTTGAAGCTCGTGTTGTGTGAGTTATATTTACTCCTGTTATGGGAGTTATAATTACTGGGTTGGGGTTTAAAGAAGCTTTTATTTTTGTCTTCGTTTGCATTTTTCGGCTTTGTTTCTTTTGTGCCTACCCGTTTTGCAATTTCGAACTGGGTGGTGAGAAAATCTTTCATTTGTTGCCACGTTGGGCATTTTTTTTTCGAGATGAGAGCGATTGCTCCCATAGGATTAAAGATTTTTCTGGTAATGTGGCAGCGCAAATACTGACCAGAATTGGGTCCCTGTTTTCAGTGGGAATTTTTTGCGTTTCTCGAACCTTCTTTCTTTTTGAATTTTTGGTAAGGTCATTAAGGTCGTTATTTGTTTATCGACTAATACTGTTTCATTTTCGTATCTAGCTTTTAACGCTTCCCAAGCCAGATTAAAATTGTGATCGTTAAGTGCGAACTGTTTTATTATTATTCCTGCTTGACCTTTTGTTTTATTTCGCAAATGGTATAATTTTTGCGCTTGTGATAGCTTTGGGTGGTTTATGTAAACGGCTGAGAACATGTCTCGGAACGACGGCCATTGCTCATAACCCCCATGAAATACTTCAGTATCACAGGCCAGCACTTTAAGATATATGCCGGAGCTTGCTTCTTGTATTTGTCTTTGGGGCAGCTCTACTCGCTGGGGTGGAGTAGGTGCAGTTATAGGCTTTAGGAGTTTTAAATGATCGGAGATCATAGCCTTTGTTTCTTCATATTGGTTTAAGCAGTGTTCATATTCTAAATATGCCGAGTTTTTGAAATTTTCGGGCAATTCTAAATCATCTGTTTCGATGATTGCGTTATATGCCGATTGCAGCCATGTCCAAAATCTATCAAGTGATTTTTCTTTCACTTCAAGAACTGATTCTGTATTTTCCTCTATAGGGATTGAGGAGAACCTTGTGCAGTATCTAATGATACTGTCACTGTCTGCAATGAATTTTGCAGCTGAAAAATCTTTGCCCTTTTTTTGCTTTGCACCCTGCTTTGACCGGGTGCTTTCCGCAGGGCTGCCTTGAGGCTTTTCTTCTTCACCCATTTTGGGTAAGTCTAAAAGTAGATGTGGTGATTTTGGATCCGTTGACATCATGAGTCGAAACTGAACCTCTTTACGATAAAAGTTTAGATATATTTGTTTTTTTACGTATTTGCGTTTTCTTATTAGTTAGCGGGGGTGACTTTTTGCCATAAGTAGCTTTGTGACGGACTTTTCCTTGATTGCTGGAGTACGCTCAGTCCGTCCAGGGTTCTGAAATTAGAAAGTCCCCAAAGGTCCGCTCAATTTATAAAACCCTGTTATTTGTTTTTCAATTCAAAATGTGTTATTTATTTGTGGGATTTTATCCTCTTTCCGCAAATCTACAATCTTAATTTTAGTTGGGTACTAATCCTTCTTTTCTTATTGAATATGGCTAGCTATAATAAAGGCGGCTGAGGTGAAAACCCCTGCTTGGCCCGGCCGTCAGCGGAGGTGAAAACCACCACTGAATATAAAAACTTGCAATCGTGAGGTGAGAACCCCAGGTTTACATTCGCTGAGGTGAAAACCCCAACTACTATTTCTAGCTGCTGTCGCAAAACGACTTCCCTATTTCATAAAAATCATCGCCCTTTTATACAAATTTTGCGGGCGGCAAACCGCAAAATTACAATAATAATTCTTAAAACTAAATCTTAACCTAACGGCGCATCTTCCACTGAGTTTATATATTCATATATGCTATTTACATATTTCCCATGTATTTCATGCATCTTGGCTGTTTTCGCCGCGGTGCCGCTTCCACTCGGAATGCCCCATTGCTTGTAGTCAGCTGCTTTCCTCGCACTTCATCGATCAGCTGGACATTCCCTCAACATTAATATTATTTGCATAAATATGTATGTACATATGCTGGTTATTTTTCTGCAATCCCATTTGTACCTGCTGCCAATGCTATCAATGCATTTTTCTTCTCCTCTTTATGCTATGTCCGCTAACATTGGGTTGCCAAAATATGTATGCGTGCGCGCGGGTGTAGCAAATCACCGCTGCTTAAGTTGGTTGGCCGACCCTTTTGCTTATTGGAATGCTCGTGGTTGTTTTTGTTTGTGCACTACATATTTTCTATTGCCGGGCGTAGTTAGGTTGGTGGCCTCTTAGCGTCGCTGTTGATTTTCTGTAAAGCGTGCATTAGGGTGTGCCTAATATTGTAGAAAATAAGAGGTATGAATAAGTTCTGAAATATGTATGTACATATGTACATGGGTATATGCTATATGTTTTGGGCAAACGCAGGTGTGCTTGCGGGGTAAAAGGGCGTATGTGCGAAAATGTCAAATTTCGTCATACTTCATATAGCTGAATATATATAAAGTATGGATATGTAGTTCATGTATAAAACCGGCTATGTCGGCGATTTTGCAGCATGGCGTATGTGCAAAATGTTAAATTATGATATTTCTTCTCGCAAGTATAAAAGTCCATTTTATTCAAAAATTCAATAAAAGTATAAGCATATGTGTATATATGTATATGTATATGTTGTGAGGTCTCCAGAACCTCAGGATCGGGGTCCTCACACTTTCCCCTCACCTGCCGGAACGAGGCTTACTGTAACGAGGCCCGTCCTCGTGATGCGGACTCGGAACGCTTGGCCGTCTATGTCCCGACGGAACGTCCTCTTCCTCCTGCGGTCCTGCCCTTGTTGTAGGTGCGCCTCTATGTCCCGGACTAGCGCTTCCGGGAGTGGCTCCGTGCCGGACTGGTTATCCCATGCTCCTTGGGTGGCGCTTACGGCCTCACCCAACCATCGTTCGATATCGCTGGCTATGCCGCCAGCCGTCAGGCTGAGCACGTCGGTTCCGCTGGCAGGTGCGTCGGCTTCGGCTGGTACGTCGCAGACCTGCTCGTATTGGGTTGCGCGCGGGGCCCTCTCTTCTGCCATTACGTCTCCATAATACAGCCGCATGCGCAGGTTGACTCGTCGGGTGTAGTCGACGTAGCCCCTGCCGTACTGCTCATCGTCTTCTTGTTGGGTGAACAGTTCGCCTCGCCGCCGGTTGTTACCCTCCTCTTCGGCCTCGCTCTCCGACGATATTGAAATCGGTGTGGACTCCCGCACCATCGGCCCGCTCCGGTACTCGTCGTCGTACCGGGACTCGGGCTGCGGATCCCGTCGTCGTCTTCGCTCTCGCTTCCACTTTCAATATTTCCGAATGGCTCGGTACAGGCGCTGTCGTCGCCGCTCTCGCTTTCGCTGTCACTCTCGACCTCGCTATCACTGGTGACGAGGTTAGTCACCGCCTCCTCTGGTTGTGGCTGCTGCGTTGATCGCCGAATTTTTAGGCGGAGTGATCCATCTGCTGCCTTTTCGCTAGTGTAGCGCTCCATATCTCTCGTATCGATATTGGTTTACTATTTGATTATCCTGGGCATTGCGGCCGGTATTTATACTAGTTTTTCGTGGCGCGATCAACGGTGGTTTTCCTAGGCAGAACTCAGCTTTGGAGCTTTTGCTGTAGGGCTATTCTATTGTTATTGTGTATTTGGCTTCTTTGGTTGATGGTAACAGGACATTTCCAATAACTTGCATCCTTTCGTAAAGTCTTTGCACCTGCGTGCGCTCATTGGTTCAGTAAGTCAGGTGATCGTTGCTGCTGTTGCGCGGGTGTGCGACGTTACCACGGTAGGGTGCTGCTAAATTTCTTTAAATATTTTGTCCGATTATTGGATATATATATTTTATGGCGAGTTTTAATGATACATGAAATGCTTGTGTTAAATTGGTTCATATTACCACCGTGATCCGTTGTTCGTCTAAAACCTTTGTGCTTCGGGAAATACGTGGTACGCTATTTCCTTGCGCCTAGCTTTCGTACGCGTGCCGTGATTATCATTCGCATCGCTGGGTGTTCTCGGATTCCCCTCTCTCGTCGTGAAGCTGAATGTGACAGAATATTCTATTGTGTTATTGTGGTTTTTGTTGGCCATGTTGTTGGCGAAATCCGCTGCCATCTGCATTCCTATTTCCATGCTCGATGCTTGACCCTGTATTTCTTCGACGATCGTTCGGGCTATTGTTCGTTAAACCTTCTAAGGATAACGCTCCGCATTTCTCTGCTGTGTTACGGTCCCTCTGCTGTCGTGCTCTTAGCATTTGCATTGCTACTTTGGATGTCGTTGGTTGATGTGACTCGTGTGGTGTACTTTGTTCTCTGGATTCTTCGGCGTTCGTTGTCTCTAAAAACCGTACTCTTCGTTGGCGCGTGCTTTCCTCGTCTTTGCTAGTGGGCTTTGGCCCACGTGTTTCACTCTGTCTCGCGCCCTGCCCCTCGATTGCCTCTCTCTGTACCTCGGCCTCGTAATAAGCCTTCAGTTCACTTACGTGTGCTGTCCTTCTCTTTCCCTTGTGTACCTTGTCCCGCTCTACTATTACCGGTGATACAAAATTCATCACTCGGTGTGGGCCACTGTATTTGGGTGCTAGTTTTGCCGCAAAATTGTCTACTGCTTTGGACAATTGTTGCTTACGCCGTACCATGCTGTACACCTCCTTCATCCTTGATGCCTTTTCGCTTAAAACAATCTTCGCCTCGCCAGTACCAAACGTCTGTTCGTCGTAGAGGGAGCCCGGAATTCTCGGCTCTCTACCTTGTACGACATACGCGGGGCTATACCCTGTTGATTCGCATACACTTGTGTTTAACGCCAACGAAATCTCTGGTAAAAGCTCATCCCAATTTCTCTGGTCCTTGCCGGTAAACTGTGATATCATTCTCTTCACGTTTCTGTTTGCTCTCTCTGTCGGCGGAGTATATGGTGCCCTCAGTTGGTGTTTTATGCCAAGCTCCTGCAAGAACCGCTTGAAACTTCTACTAATAAACTGCGCCCCGTTGTCGGTTATTAATACCTTTGGCGCTCCGAACCTCGCTAAAATCCTTTCTCTTAGACCTTTGATTAAGTTGTCTGTTGTTGCTTTTCGCATGGCCACAACTTCTACCCACTTCGAAAACCTGTCTACAAAAACTAACGCCATTGTGTTGCCATGTTTCGAGCGCGGGAGTGGTCCTACAAAATCCGCGCATACTGTTGCCCATGGTTCCTCCGGTATTCTTGTCAGCATCTTACCAGCCGCTTGTTGTTGGCTTGGTTTATAGATTTGACATTCGTGACACTGCTGAACATACTTCCTAACGTCTCTGAACATGCCTGGCCAATAATACCGTGTCATTGCCCGTGCGATCGTCTTACGGATTCCCATGTGTCCTGCGCTTGGTGTGTCGTGGATTTCGGCTAGTACTCTTTTCCGCTGTGGGGTGGGTACGCACAACTTCCATGGAACGTGATCTTTTCCATCCATTTGGCCAACTATTCGCCTATATAGCTTTCCTTCTTGGATCACGTAATCTGGGAATTTCTCGGGGGTCTTCGTTATTTCTGCTACCTTTGCGGAATACCAATTGCAACTGCTGTCTTCTGGTTGCGCGGTCATGCTTCCAAGTTGTTCTTCCAACGGTTGGCGTGATAGTGCGTCTGCCACGACGTTCAACTTCCCCTTCGTATATTGCACGTCAATCGAATACTGTTGTAATTCTAACGCCCATCTAGCAATTCGTCCTGATGGACTTTCGATTGCGTTGAGCCACTTCAGAGCTAAATGGTCTGTGATTACGGTAAAGTTATATCCTTCTAGGTATGGCCTCATTTTCCTTATTGCCCAAACTATTGCCAAACATTCCTTTTCGGTTGGTGAATAATTGATTTCCGCCTTATTTAGTCTTCGGGTCGTATAAGCTATCACCCGCTCTTCGTCGTCTAACCCTTGTGTTAAGACAGCACTAAATCTCTGGGTGAAATCTGGGCAGGCTAAGACGGGTGCTTGTATAAGCGCATTCCTTAATGCATCAAACGCTACCTGCTGCTCTTCGGCCCATTTCCATTTACAACCCTTCTTCAACATGGAGGTTAACCGGTTTGCCACTTTGGAGAAGTCAGGGACGAATCTTTTATACCTATATATTTTATACACTATTCCTAGGAAGCGCCGTAATTCTTTCACATTATTGGGGGTGTAAGCTCTTTTATAGCGGCTACTTTGTCTGGGTCTGTGTGAATTCCCTCTTCACTAACTACATGGCCTAAGTACTTCAGACTTTTCTTGAAGAATTCGCACTTCTCAGGGTTTATCTTAAGGTTGGCTTGCCTGAGACGCCGAAAAACTTCCGTGAGGTGCCCTACGTTGTCTTCTAGAGTTTCACTCGTTATGATAATGTCGTCCAGATAGGCGAACGCATGTGGCTCCAACTCTGGACCTATAACGCGATCGAACGCTCTTTGAAAAGTTGCTGGGGCAGAGTGTAGCCCGAATGGCATCACTTTCCACTGATATAGCCCTCGCCCAGGTATCGTAAATGCGGTGTACTGTTTGCTTTCTTCTTCCATGGGGATCTGCCAATAGCCGTTCTTCAAATCTAGGCTGCTAATAAATCGTGCGCTTCTAAGTCTATCTAGAATATGTTGTATACGCGGTAGTGGGTATGCGTCTGGGACTGATCGGGAGTTAAGCTGCCTGTAATCGACACAAAGTCGCCATTTTCCATTCTTCTTCTTTGCTAGGACTATCGGGGCACTATGGGGGCTACGCGATGGCTCAATACAACCCTCTCTATTAATTCATCGATCTCTTTATTAATAATTTCTTGCATTTTAGGGTTTTTGGGGAAGTATCGCTGTTTTATAGGTCGGTCATCCCTCATGACAATTTTGTGTTTGGCAATGTTAGATACCCCCGACATATTTTCAAAAAATTTTAGTTCTTGTTTGAGGAATGTACTCACCGCGTCGTCTGTGGAGTTTTGTGTTACTATATTTGGCTCGTGCATTGCTTGTTCTTTAATATCTAGACTCATTTCGACGATCCTGGTACACCTTGCTTTCTCCTGTCCTCGATTCTCTGCTTTGAATATTATTGCGCTTTCGCCACACCTCAACTCCATATTTGCCTTGGCCATGTAGTCCGTCCCGATCACCACCTTCCGAGTAACTCGCTCTGGTGTACTTGGTCACCCAACGTTACCTCCGCCTCTACTGCCTCTACCACGTCTTTCACCGTACCATTCCCCATGACGGCTCGTGTACGTACCTCTTTCAGTCTACGCGCATCTAGCTCTGTCACCATTTCTTCGCTCACGAAGCTTCGCGTCGCTCCCGTGTCTATCGCCGCTGTGACCTCTCTACCATCTACTTGTACTGCCGCCAAGATCCGCCCTTGTGTCTGTGTGAATGTCTTCTTTGGAGGCCTACGACAGCAATCTCGAGTTAACGTGCCATCTTTCCCGCACACCCAGCAAAAGTTGCGTCGAGAGTTACGGCACCCATAAGCGAAGTGTCCGCACTCTCCACACCGTCTGCATGATGTTCGTGGGTCTATGTACCCTTGTCGAGCACTACTTGCCGTGTTTGCCAATGGTGGTGGGTTTTCGCTCACCTGTGGTACATTGCTGTCTTCCGCTTGTATATAGTGAAACCTCTCGTCTTGCCGCCTGGGTACGAACGGTCTCGCTGCTGGCCTAAGTGGTTCCCTCTCTGGCGTGATGTTTTTGTAGTCTTCCACTAGGCTTACCAAATCCTCTAGGCAGTTAAATTCGCTCCGTTTCACATACAGCTGGTATTCTCTCCTTGAGTTGCGGTATATGCGATTAAGCTTTTGCTCGCTGGTGTAGTCGGAGTGTCTCATCAGACTCTGTAGCGTCAGCACGTAGTCCTTAAATGTTTCGCCTGGTCTCTGCATTCTTTGTCGTATTTCGTCATCTAGGCGCTCGAAATACCTTGAGCTCAGGAAGAACTTCAAGAAATCTCGCTTGAATTCGTCCCATTGCTGCCAGTGACGGTTGTTGTTCCTAAACCATACCAGCGCCTTATCCTTAAGTAGTTCTGGGAGCGCCCGTGGTATGGAGTTTCTGTTGATCTCGTAACTGTCGGCCAACTCTTCGATTCGCTCTATAAAACCAAGCGGGTCTTGTCGCCATCGTATCGCAAACCCCACTTGCGCACTCGATCCATCACCCTGCCACATGATTCCGCCTGGTGATAGGAATACGGCGCGGCTTGTATTCCTTCCATGATACCGTGTGTTGGTGCTGGCGCTTTGCTTGTGCTCGCTGTACCGGAATAGGTGAAGCCTTGTTCGCTGCCATTCATTGGTGTCGGAGGATTGATCATTATAGTTGGCCCGACATCTTTTGGTGTAGGTGGCCGGGCAGTTTGCCTGGATAAACGTCGATAGCCGTCCACCGTTCCCGAATATCCCACTCCGAATTCCGCACAGTATGCCACCAGCTCCTCGCGGTTGAGGTGGTATATCCATGATACCCTGACCATCGTGATGTTTTATTTATCCGGCGACCCTCGTAATCCTTTGATGTGTTGCCTTTAGTTTACCCAGCAGATTATTAATCCTCGTGTGTTCCTAGATCCTTGGTTCACTCTTTGGGTTGTAACTTTGTTTTGTTTCAGCAGAATCTTAATCCTCTTGTTTTCACTAATCCTGTAACTGGTAATAATCGTTGTGACTTAATATTGACTTAAAGTCCCTGCTCGGGCGCCATTTGTGACGGACTTTTCCTTGATTGCTGGAGTACGCTCAGTCCGTCCAGGGTTCTGAAATTAGAAATTCCCTAAAGGTTCTCTCAATTGATAAAACCCTGTTATGTATTTGTTTTTCAATTCAAAATGTGTTATTTATTTGTGGGATTTTATCCGCTTTTCGCAAATCTACAATCTTAATTTTACTTGGGTACTAATCCTTCTTTTCTTATTGAATATGGGTAGCTATAATAAAGGCGGCTGAGGTGAAAACCCCTGCTTGGCCCGGCCGTCAGCGGAGGTGAAAACCACCACTGAATATAAAAACTTGCAATCGTGAGGTGAGAACCCCAATTTCTATTCCTAGCTGCTGTCGCAAAACGACTTCCCTATTTCATAAAAATCATCGCCCTTTTATACAAATTTTGCGGGCGGCAAACCGCAAAATTACAATAATAATTCTTAAAACTAAATCTTAACCTAACGGCGCATCTTCCACTGAGTTTATATATTCATATATGCTATTTACATATTTCCCATGTATTTCATGCATCTTGGCTGTTTTCGCCGCGGTGCCGCTTCCACTCGGAATGCCCCATTGCTTGTAGTCAGCTGCTTTCCTCGCACTTCATCGATCAGCTGGACATTCCCTCAACATTAATATTATTTGCATAAATATGTATGTACATATGCTGGTTATTTTTCTGCAATCCCATTTGTACCTGCTGCCAATGCTATCAATGCATTTTTCTTCTCCTCTTTATGCTATGTCCGCTAACATTGGGTTGCCAAAATATGTATGCGTGCGCGCGGGTGTAGCAAATCACCGCTGCTTAAGTTGGTTGGCCGACCCTTTTGGTTATTGGAATGCTCGTGGTTGTTTTTGTTTGTGCACTACATATTTTCTATTGCCGGGCGTAGTTAGGTTGGTGGCCTCTTAGCGTCGCTGTTGATTTTCTGTAAAGCGTGCATTAGGGTGTGCCTAATATTGTAGAAAATAAGAGGTATGAATAAGTTCTGAAATATGTATGTACATATGTACATGGGTATATGCTATATGTTTTGGGCAAACGCAGGTGTGCTTGCGGGGTAAAAGGGCGTATGTGCGAAAATGTCAAATTTCGTCATACTTCATATAGCTGAATATATATAAAGTATGGATATGTAGTTCATGTATAAAACCGGCTATGTCGGCGATTTTGCAGCATGGCGTATGTGCAAAATGTTAAATTATGATATTTCTTCTCGCAAGTATAAAAGTCCATTTTATTCAAAATTTCAATAAAAAGTATAAGCATATGTGTATATATGTATAGGTATATGTTGTGAGGTCTCCAGAACCTCAGGATCGGGGTCCTCACAGCTTCAAAGCTAATTTCAATGCACTTAAGTGCAATAATTTGTGTGCCCGTATATTTTTGTTGATAATCACACAGTATTTTTACTGGGAGAACAGAAAATTGCTTCGCTAACAATTTTAATATTTTCGTCTATTTTTCTTTATTCTTTCTACTGCTTATTTTGTTAGTGCAATCCTGCCTTTGCTTGACTTATGTGCGCAAGGGAATGCAAGCTAAAGGGGGTATTGCCGGGTACTTTGCAAGTAAAAACTTGAAGCCTATATTTTGTTATTGGAAATTTAGATTTGACGACACGAAAAATAAGCAGTAAGTCCGCGGGGAGGTTTTTTATTTTAGTAAGTACTAGCAGACCCGGCAGACGTTGTTCTGCCTGACCAGTGACTTCCCTAGAAATACATTTCCAAATATTTTTCTTTAACTTTTAACATTCCATTTATTGCAGTGCTTTAGGATATACAATGTTTCTGGCTTTAAAGTCTTTGGTATAAACAAATAAATTTTTTGGATGTCCAACTCAAAAAACGGATCTTTTGAACACAATGGGTATGACAAAAACCATTATGCGCTGCTGAGCAGATGTATAGTTAGTACTTATTTAATTATATCCTATATCTACCTATAATACTCTGGATATGTATGAACGGCAATAACAAACAAAAAAAATTAAGTGCTTTGATTAAGATTTAAGAACGTTAAAATGTCACTAAAGCAAATACATTCAGGGATATAACGAATTGAAATATTACTTAGCTTGTGGTCCTGGAACTGCCCACTTTTCCAAAGAATTTACAAATGTAGCCTATGTATGTCGTACCCAACGAAGATTTTAACGTATTGGAAAAGTTTAAAACAGATCAACCATAAACTTTGGACATTATTGAAGTACAAACAAAGCACTGAATACAAAAAATGTGGGCGTGGCACGGCCCACATTTCCCAAATTATATAATTCTTGACCAAGGGACACACATATCCAAAAATCATTAGTTTAGACCAAAAATATTCAAAGTTATGATGATTTAAATTTTATATAGCCTGGGGGCGTGGCACAACAATCTTCTGAACCAATCTGGAAATTTAGAGAAGATCGACCATAAACTTTGAACTTATTGAAGTACAAACAAAACACAAAAAATGTGGGCGTGGGACCGCCCACTTTTCCCAAATTATATCCATCTTGACTAAAGGACACACATATCCAAAAATCTTTAATTTAGACCTAATATGTTCAGAGTTAGGAAGAATTTAAATTTTATATAGCCTGGGGGCGTGGCACTGGCTACTTTTCCAAAAATTCATATAGCCTGAATCGTACACAACAATTTTCTTAACCAATCTTGAAAGTTTAAAAGAGATCGACCATAAACTTTGGACATTATTGAAGTACAAACAAAACACAAAAAAAGAAGCGTGGCACCGCCCACTTTTCCAAAATTACATAAATCTTGACCAAAGGACACACATATCCTGAAATCATTAATTTAGACCAAATATGTTCAGAGCTATGAAGAATTTAAATTTTATATCGCCTGGGGGCGTGGCACCGCCTACTTTTCCAAAAATTGATATAGCCTAAATCGTACACAACAATCTTCTGAACCAATCTTGACAGTTTAAAAGAGATCGACCATAAACTTTGGACATTATTGAAGTACAAACAAAACACAAAAAATGTGGGCGTGGCACCGCCCACTTTTCCAAAATTACATAAATCTTGACTAAAGGACACACATATCCAGAAATCATTAATTTAGACCAAATATGTTCAGAGCTATGAAGAATTTAAATTTTATATATCCTGGGGGCGTGGCACCGCCTACTTTTCCAAAAATTGATATAGCCTAAATCGTACACAACAGTCTTCTGAAACAATCTTTAAAGTTGAAAAGAGATCGACCATAAACTTTGGACATTATTGAAGTACAAACAAAACACAAAAAATGTGGGCGTGGCACCGCCCACTTTTCCAAAATTACATAAATCTTGACCAAAGGACACACATATCCAAAAATCACGGGTTTACGTACATATGTAAATATGTACAAACAACAAGACCAACACACTTAATAACATACAGACTGCATGTCTTAAGAAATTTTGTGTATACAGTTGGCAAGAACAAACAAACAAAAGGGAATTAATTGAAGTGGAGATAAGTGCATTGTGACGTCACAGGGCATCATAGCTTAGTGTTAGAATTCTCTAACAGCGGCTTTGTGCAGACACTGGTTCGAATCCCAGTGTCCGAAAAGGGATCTGATGATGGGCCTGGAAACTCTGAAACATGTAATCCTATCCATCGCTGTTGATTTTTCTTTGTAATTTTTCTCCAATTATCAATTTTTCCCAAAAAACTGACAATATTAATTCGCTTAGAATTATTGTTAATTGGTCTCGAGCTTGCTCAGAACTTACAAATTTGTAAACAAAATAGACCGCAAATCCAACAACAAAATACATTGAAACCATAGCACGGGTTTACGTACATATGTAAATATGTACAAACAACAAGACCAACACACTTAATAACCAGGGTTGGGCATAGTGCACTAAATTTAGTGAGCACTACTGGTTTCACTAGCACTATTTTGTTAGTGATAGTTAAAATTGAAATTCACTATCACTAATTTTATAGTGATAGTGAAAATTCAAAAACACTATAACTAAATATTTAGTGATAGTGAAAATAAATTGCACTACCACTTGGAAAATGCACTAAATTACCACTAAAATTAGGAAGCTTAGGTTGATAACCCATGTTTGCTAGTTACCTTCGGATGTAATATAATAGCTTATAATTATTTTTCATGTAAATAAATAAATGCATCAAATAAGTAAGCATATATGTGTGTATATGTTTGAAGTTCTAGTTTTTTAAATTTTTATTTGCCTTCTTTAATACCAGCATTTCAAATTTAGAGTCATTGAGTCAAATTGTTACGGCGAGCCCGGGTAATGGCGGGGTTCCTCTCACGTAATAATATGTAACGAAAAAAAGTAAAAGAAAGGGCAGCGAATGAATAAATAATAAAACACTGTATTTCAAATATAAATACAATACAATAAGTGAATCTCTTTATTGAGTATAATGTACAACCTTAATTATTGGACAATTAAGGCGTACAAGTACTATTTTATGGAAGTGGACAATTAATATTTTACTAGTATATCCCGTGGTCGAAATTCGACCACCTTAAATTAGTTTAACTTATTAAATCCTCTGTTCGCATTTTTCTCCAGTACCTAATGCCTAGAGGCATAAATATTGGATACATTTTTATTGCTGAAAATAATTATTTATAGTTGAGTTATTGACAGTCGCTTTCATAAAAGCTGGTTTACTCTAAAGCCGGGTAATTTGACAACTAACCAAAAAAAATCCGTCCATTAAAGACCAGTAATCATTAATAGGAGATGGCAAAAACGGTACTTAGTAATGTTTGAAAGTCCACCATCAGACCCACCACTCCTTTCATATTCCGTCAATATTTCAATAAACAAAATTAAATTTCATGGGCATATACCAACAACATAGTTAGACTTATAATATATATAATGGTCACATAGAATGATGCCATATCGAACAAAATTGGCCATATGGATTGAAACGAATGAAAGTTCATTTTGAGATTCCGTTAACTTCTTAACATTTGCCGGTTTCCAAATTGTGTTTTTTTTGGTATACAGACAGTTTTCTCAATTTTTCTTTTAGTTGTATATTTTTTG
Organism: Sphenella marginata; assembly: GCA_951509765.1. Lineage (NCBI taxonomy): Eukaryota > Metazoa > Arthropoda > Insecta > Diptera > Tephritidae > Sphenella > Sphenella marginata. Next base: position 49,729,035 of record OX608082.1, read on the forward strand.
AAGTCCGTATAGCGGGAGAATATTACAACTTAGACATATGATGGTTTTCTGGTTTTTTTTCGTCAAATTCCACTCGGAAATATTGAACACACATAACCTAACTGGCCCAATTTAATATTGGGGTATATGTCGACTCTTTTACAAATAAAAATTTTTATGAAGAAAATAGTTGATGTCTTTAGGAAAATTAACGCAATTTCAAACTATTTCGTGAATATAAAATTGAAGAAGCTACAAACTGTGGTTTTACTTTTTCCATATTAAATATGATATATTTCTTAAAAAATATAAATTTATAAATATTGATAAATTGGAATAATTTTTTAGATTTTATTCAAAAAATTTGAGTTTTTCACTCCAAGATAGATGTCATAAACATAGTAAACAGAAAAATATTGGATTACAAATATAATAAATTAAAAAAAAAAAAATATAATAAAAAGTTTTCGTATATTTTAAGGCAAATTCAATTTAGTAAAAAAAAAAAACTTAACCTGCCCTGAACACGTTCTTGAACATACGAACGCTCGCATCATAGCCGGCACGCTCACCACCTGCGCCACTGCTGTATGTACAACAAAAAAGTCAGATACTGTAGTTAACAGCTTTGGGTTTTGGTGAAAACTTTGATGAATTATTACAAATTAATGAAGCATTTTTTGTTAAATATAATATGCCTATGCAAAGCTCCTGGCCCATGAAAACATATGAAAATATATAATAATTGGAGTTATGCATTGTTTTATGAGATACACTCTGGCAATTGATTGTATGGAAAAAATGTTAGCCTATTAATATATAGATAATGGTCACATAGAATGATGCCATATCGAACAAAATTGGCCATATGGATTGAAACGAATGAAAGTTCATTTTGAGATTCCGTTAACTTCTTAACATTTGCCTGTTTCCAAATTGTGTTTTTTTTTTTTTTGGTATACAGACAGTTTTCTCAATTTTTCTTTTAGTTGTATATTTTTTGAAGTCCGTATAGCGGGAGAATATTACAACTTAGACATATGATGGTTTTCTGGTTTTTTTCGTCAAATTCAACTCGGAAATATTGAAAACACATAACCTAACTGGCTTAATTTAATATTGGTTTATATGTCGACTCTTTTACAAATTAAAATTTTTATGAAGAAAATAGTTGATGTCTTTAGGAAAATTAACGCAATTTCAAACTATTTCGTGAATATAAAATTGAAGAAACTACAAACTGTGTTTTTACTTTTTGTATATTAAATATGATATATTTCTAAAAAAATATATACTGATAAATTGAAATAATGTTTTAGCTTTTTTTTTTACAAAAATTTGGTTTTTTCACTCGAAGATGGATGTCAGAAACAGAAAAATATTGAAATATTGGGTTATATGTCGACTCTTTTACAAATGAAAATTTTTAGGAAGAAAATAGTTGATGTCTGATAAATTGAAATAATTTGTTAGCTTTTTTTTTGCAAAAAATTTGGTTTTTTCACTCGAAGATGGATGTCAGAAACAGAAAAATATTGAAATATTGAGTTATATGTCGACTCTTTTACAAATAAAAATTTTTAGGAAGAAAATAGTTGATGTCTTTAGGAAAATTAACGCGATTTCTAATTATTTCGTAAATATAAAATTCAAGAAGCTACAAACTGTGGTTTTACTTTTTCCATATTAAATATGATATATTTCTTAAAAAATATAAATTTATAAATATTGATAAATTGGAATAATTTTTTAGATTTTATTCAAAAAATTTGAGTTTTTCACTCCAAGATAGATGTCATAAACATAGTAAACAGAAAAATATTGGATTACAAATATAATAAATTAAAAAAAAAAAAATATAATAAAAAGTTTTCGTATATTTTAAGGCAAATTCAATTTAGTAAAAAAAAAAAAACTTAACCTGCCCTGAACACGTTCTTGAACATACGAACGCTCGCATCATAGCCGGCACGCTCACCACCTGCGCCACTGCTGTATGTACAACAAAAAAGTCAGATACTGTAGTTAACAGCTTTGGGTTTTGGTGAAAACTTTGATGAATTATTACAAATTAATGAAGCATTTTTTGTTAAATATAATATGCCTATGCAAAGCTCCTGGCCCATGAAAACATATCAAAATACATAATATTTAGAGTTATGCATTGTTTTATGAGATACACTCTGGCAATTGATTGTATGGAAAAAATGTTAGCCTATTAATATATAGATAACCGTGGATAATTAAGTGAGTTTACGGAAATTGAAATTATTGAAAATTGAATTGATCTTACCTGGAGTGGCTACTGTTGATTTGATTCGTGTTCAAAATCGAAGTGAATGCGCCTTCAGATAAAACTTAGCTCTGTACCGCGGCCGAATGCCTACTTTCGTAGGCTTCGAAGGGGTAAGAGCTGTTATCGGGCGAAAAGATAATAAAAAAGTGGCTCGGGCAGATACTAGCATGTACTACGAGGGGCGTCCGATATATTTAGGCCGGTGGCCTAAACACAAACCATGTCAACTGAGTCAACGAATAAAAACCATAAATTTATGTAGCTAAAGATAAAACAAGAAAACACTTTTAACATTTTTTCGAAATTCCGAATGGTTTTCAAGATATTCAATAATATAGAATTTTGAACCATTTTAAAGAAAAATTCATAACTCACGACTCGTTTGACATATGTATGTATATGGACAAAAATTTTTTGGTATTAGGGAAACGTTATCTCTTCACAATAGATGTGTGTGATAACAATTATTTAAACAAATTAAATTTTAAATGTATTCTAGGGCTACTATTGCAGTGAACATTTTACACAATTATCTTCGAACTCTTACTTATCTGCTTCAAAAAGAAAAAACCGCGTGTAGCCAGTACACGTGAAAGAAGTTAACTTCTTAAATTCAGAAATAACGAAATATGAATTAGGTGTATTCGAGAATTGTTTAGATTCACAATTTCTTACTTCCGGGAAGTGGACCAGGGAACCGATCCATTCAAAAATATCTTATGCATTGTGCGTTTTGCTTCAAATTTGGTAAGTGGGTAGAATTATGCCTAAATTAACAGGGGCCAATACGAATGGGATATAGAGGAAGAGGGGCGGGGTAAAAGGAAAGCGGGTAATGAAGAGAAAAAGGGGGGAGATAGAGTGAAGGCGAAGAAAGATTGGAAGGAGAGTTGTAAAAGGGGGGACAGTGAGCTCGCATTTAGACAGGACGTCTGCCTCTACTACATATCGACAGCCACACTGCAAAACCCCGTAAGTCACAATTTTTCCAAAAATAAGGTTCTGAGCCTTTCCCATAGATCGTGATATTTCGCACATTAAAATTCAGTCAAAATCGGGTTACAACTTCCCGTTTCTTTCCAGTGGTGAAATGTAATAGCCGTCGCTCATATATATACGTTATAATTATTACAGTTTTTTCCCTCTCCTGAAAACTTTTTGGTTTTGAACATACAGTGTGGCTGTCGATATATAATGTATAAGATTGAAATATTGTATGTGTGTATGTATGCATAACTTAAGTTGCGTTCTAAACGGATTGACCGATCATAACCAACTTTAGAACAGAAACCCATCGATGAATTAAGAGGGATAGGGGAAAAGGTGCGGGCACCTGACATACAAATGGGATTTTTCATGTTGCATATCTCTGGAAGTATTCATGCTAGGCCGCTAAAATTCAACAGAGTTATATGAGGATTATGAAACCACTCGTATAAGGATTTGAAGAACGGGCATAATTGGTATCAGTTCTATCGACTTTATCAAACTTACCTACCTAATTTCGATTTATTCCATGGAATGGAACCAATTTCATCCATTCACGGAATATGTAATTCGACCTAAGGCATGTCTCAATCACAAGGGGGCGAATAGAAATTTTTGTCAAATAGCATCCGCGCACGCATTTTTTCTGCGTGCCTGGTAGAACGAATTTATGCGCCGGTATAAAATCAAGCCGTCCGAGTCTGAGGATTGAATTTTATTGATTTGAGGGGACATTCCAGTTCTAATGTACATACTTGAATTAAATTCTTACAAAATCCGAAGAATTATTTAAAACTATAAAAGATGGTGATGAACACCCTAGGCCAAACTAATTGATTTTTAGATGTTACTAGCAGACCCGGCAGACGTTGTTCTGCCTGACCAGTGACTTCCCTAGAAATACATTTACAAATATTTTTCTTTAACTTTTAACATTCCATTTATTGCAGTGCTTTAGGATATACAATGTTTCCGGTTTTAAAGTCTTTGGTATACACAAATAAATTTTTTGAATGTCCAACTCAAAAAACAGATCATTTGAACTCAATGGGTATGACAAAACCCATTATGCGCTGCTGAGCAGATGTATAGTTAGTACTTATTTAATTATATCCTATATCTACCTATAATACTCTGGATATGTATGAACGGCAATAACAAACAAAAAAAATTAAGTGCTTTGATTAAGATTTAAGAACGTTAAAATGTCACTAAAGCAAATACATTCAGGGATATAACGAATTGAAATATTACTTAGCTTGTGGTCCTGGAACTGCCCACTTTTCCAAAGAATTTACAAATGTAGCCTATGTATGTCGTACCCAACGAAGATTTTAACGTATTGGAAAAGTTTAAAACAGATCAACCATAAACTTTGGACATTATTGAAGTACAAACAAAGCACTGAATACAAAAAATGTGGGCGTGGCACGGCCCACATTTCCCAAATTATATAATTCTTGACCAAGGGACACACATATCCAAAAACCATTAGTTTAGACCAAAAATATTCAAAGTTATGATGATTTAAATTTTATATAGCCTGGGGGCGTGGCACAACAATCTTCTGAACCAATCTGGAAATTTAGAGAAGATCGACCATAAACTTTGAACTTATTGAAGTACAAACAAAACACAAAAAAAGGGGCGTGGCACCGCCCACTTTTCCCAAATTATATCCATCTTGACTAAAGGACACACATATCCAAAAATCTTTAATTTAGACCAAATATGTTCAGAGCTATGAAGAATTTAAATTTTATATCGCCTGGGGGCGTGGCACCGCCTACTTTTCCAAAAATTGATATAGCCTAAATCGTACACAACAATCTTCTGAACCAATCTTGAAAGTTTAAAAGAGATCGACCATAAACTTTGGACATTATTGAAGTACAAACAAAACACAAAAAATGTGGGCGTGGCACCGCCCACTTTTCCAAAATTACATAAATCTTGACCAAAGGACACACATATCCAAAAATCATTAATTTAGACCAAATATGTTCAGAGTTATGAAGAATTGTAGTTTTATATAGCCTGGGGGCGTGGCACCGCCCACTTTTCCAAAAATTAGTATAGCCTATGCTTTAACCCATGATCTCAAGAATATACTGTGAAAATTTCATAAAAATCGGTTGCGTACTTTGGACGCCCATAAAGGACACACAGACACACAGCCACACAGACACACAGACACACAGACACACATTCATTTTTATTTATAAGATATGCAGTTGTGGTTTGGACGCATACATAAAGCCACCTTAGGTCCATTTAATATAGCTATTTACTCAACATATTATACTCAACAAGCATGACAATAACAAATGAGTTGACAATTGCAGCAACAAAAATCAACTATGTACTTAATTACTGTACTAATCTAACCAGCACCAAAGGCAATTATGTACAGCGTGTGTGTGTGTTGGTGTGCACCATCTAGCGTCATATGGCGTTTTCAGTGCCATCTACGCAGCAGTAGTGAGGATGGATTTCAAAGACAACAACCAATATTCTATTTCCGTTGCATAGTTCCCGTTATATCATCTATTACAATACAATTTTCTCAATTTTACTCTCAATAAAAACTTCATATCGCCGCCTAAGAAGTTAACTTCAAAAATTTGTAATTCCTATTCAGAATCCTAATCGTGGTCAAAATTCGAGAAAAATCCAAAAAAACCAACCTAAAATATGGATCTTTGACCACGATTAACTTTTTTTGCACAGGTGGGATCGATGGGAGTCTTGCAGCTTTCTTTCTGGGGGTTAACCTAAGCTTTCCACAAAAATTTAGCTCTATCGAAATTTCGTTATACAAGATATCTAAATTTAAACCACTATTAGTTTTTGGTATCACGAATGGAGCAAATTTGGCTCTAGCTAGGGAACTATAGGGTTTACAAAAATAACTATTTTCATTGTCGATGAGGAGCTTTGTGACGAACAAACGGTAAAAGAAAATTTTTCGATACATATAACCGTTTTCGAGAAAAATCCAGAAAAGTCTATACGTGGCATTTATGTGCATATAATGCAATCGCGATATCTTAGAACTGGTGACTCCTAGATAAAAACTGTTCACACCGTTTTTGTAGAGAATTTTCAGGTCTCAGGTAGTTTTAAGATAAAACTTAACGTTTTCTTGAAAAATGCAAAAAATCCCAAAATTTGGTATTTTACATTTTGAAAATGAGATTTTTAAAAAACATCTCATTTTAATGCATATTTGAGAATTCAAAAGTAAAAATGGAGGGACATGAACCTTTTAATAAAACATGCTTAAAACCTACCGTGCTGTATGAACATTTCTTATTTCTTATGACATACAAAATTCGATACCAACTGTCTGAATAGGAATTACAAATTTGCAATATTAGCCCTAGAATGCATTTAAAATTTAATTTGTTTGTTGTCCATATACATATGTCAAACGAGTCGTGAGTTATGAATTTTTCTTAAAATGGTTCAAAATTCTACATTATTGAATATCTTGAAAACCATTCGGGATTTCGAAAAAAGGTTAAAAGTGTTTTTTTGTTTTATCTTTAGCTACAAAATTTATGGTTTTTCTTACTATTAACAATTCCTGCAAAGGAAAATAGTCTTTCCACTGGCGCAGAGGATAGAAGAGCTGTGTTATATTTTAAGAAAATCTTTCTTATTGTGGGAAAGCGGCGTAAAGCATCAATGTTGCTATCATCATCGTTCAAGTAGAAATCTACTTCGGTTGATATGGCTCCGCCATGTGAGCTTGTATATTGACTTGTATCTAAAGAATGAAATTATTATAAACAATACACAGATTGGCTTTATTCGATCAAATACCTAAAGAGTCATTGTCGAATTCCAGAAACAGTTTAGTAGCACGCATGGAAGCTTGCGAATTATTTTCACCCTCAACGGTATTATTTTTAAATTCCATGGCGCATACTTTTATTTTGTCCCGAACGTGGCCTAAAGTGTATGAATTAGCACTTTCCAGTAAGACCTTGCAAAAATTTAATTTTATATCGGGGAGGATGATTGCGGCAATAACTGCATCCCAGGAGTCAGAGTGCAAATAAAGATATTTTTGAAATCTTTCAAGTAACTTGGACTCCATTTGACTACTAACTTCTGTGAGAAATTTGAGATTTTCGGAAGCTAAACGCCGAATTTTTATTTTTATGGACACCAATGTGGGTGTGTATGTTTGTACAAATTATTATTAGCGATCTTTACTGTATTGTTGGCAACAGTAACACAATTACTTTTCAACATTTACCATTGGATATCAAATCAAATTTTTAGTAAAATATCATGACTCACTACAAGTTTAGTGATAGTGCATTTTGTAGTGATAGTGCATTTTGTAGTTATAGTGCAACTTTTCACTATCACTAAAAGGGATAGTGATAGTGATTTTTAATTTTCACTAACACTAATATTTAGTGATAGTTAAAATCAAAAATCACTATCACTAAATTTTTAGTGATAGTTATTTTTGATTTTAACTATCACTAAAAAATAGTGGTAGTGCATTTTTAGTGGTAGTGCAAATATGCCCAACCTTGGATACGACTCACCGCTCTTTTGCAAGGGTTAAGGGAAATTTACTCAACTTTTTTTCTTTTTTTTTTTCTATAATTAATATATATACATATAATAATATAATTAATATATATTTTTTGTTGTTGTTGTTTGTCCTTTCTAGAGTCGCTATTTCCTTTGGTATATGTCAACAATTTGTTTGTAATAGTTTTATATTTTCGCGCCCGGTTTTTAATTAGTGGACTGTAGTTTTAATTTGTTGTTTGTGTTTTAGTTTTTTATTATTTGTTGACCGGCGCGTCCGATTTGATTATAATTTAGTTTGTTGGCATGTTTATATGTTTTGTTTTTTTTTTTTTTGTTCACCCTAATGTGGGTTTTACTTGTACACGTTTTTGTTTTCAACTTTGTGCACTTTAGTTTGTTAAATTTTCATGGTTTTTTTTTCAATCTATTTTGCGCCTTTTTTATTTTTAATTCACTACACTGCACTTAACTCTCCTTCACTTGATAGAACTCGATTAAATCAAAGGAAAAACATGGCAGCCGGTGTACTAATATCTGGCTGGATAATTCTGGTAGAACTGGATGATTCTTCAGGAATTGACCCTAAATCGACCATTTTGTTATCCATGCTAGTATGGCTAGTTGTCAAATTATTTTTTAAACTAGGGCTTCTTCGTGGTGGAGTAGGCAAAAACATTTGTAGGATAGATGGGCGGAGGCAATTAATTTCTCCAAATAATGAATCCAAATTAAAATCGCGAAAGAATTTCCAACCAAAATACTAAGCGAAATGTTGCAGCAAATATTCAGGCCGAATAAAGCTGAATTAGATTTCAGGACGATTAAGCAAAATAAAAATGGTTATCGCTAAAACGGTATGAACGGTTTACCAGGATTTATATGGTAAAGTATTAAATTGAAATAAGCTTCATACAGTGGATCGCCGTTCTGTGACAAAGTGTTTTAAAATGTACACATTTTGATCGGGAAAATATAGGGTGTTTTTTTTACAGGTTTGTTTTTCGAATAGAGATAAAACTGGCATTTTGTGGTCAAATCTGGCAACTCTAATGTCATTTATATTCAGTTTGGTTTGCCATTTCATCATGAACAGGTTGACAAAAGAACAACGCTTGCAAATCGTGCAAATTTATTTCGAAAATAATGGTTCAAATGGCAAAATTTTGTTCAGTGATGAGGCTCATTTTTGGTTGAATGGCTGCGTCAACAAGCAAAATTGCCGCATTTGGAGTGAAGAGAATCCACATGAGACCCTTGAAACGCCATTACATCCACAAAAACTGACTGTTTGGTGTGCTCTATGGGCTGGTGGAGTCATTGGGCCATACTTCTTCCGCAATAATGCTGGAGAGGCAGCTACCGTTAATGGAGACCGGTATAGAGCCATGGTAACCGACTATTTTGTTCCCGAATTGGATGGCATGAATGTGGATGAGTTGTGGTTCCAACAAGACGGCGCTACATGCCACACAGCGCACGTCACAATCGATTTATTGAAGGAAACATTCGATGAGCGCATAATTTCGCGGAATGGACCTGTCAATTGGCCACCAAGGTCGTGTGATTTGACACCATTGGATTATTTTCTTTGGGGATATGTGAAGTCGCTCGTCGACACCAACAAACTGGGGAATTGGAAGCCAACATTCGTGGCTTTATTGCCGACATACGGTCCCATATGCTCGAAAAAGTGGTTGAAAATTGGACCTGTAGAATTGGCTTTATTCGAGCCAGCCGCGGCGTCCACATGCCCGAAATCATATTTAAACATTAATGGCATAAAATTATTCTTCCAATAAAGCCAAATTGATGGACCTTAAAACGATTTTCTTGTGTTTTATTTCAATTCGAAGTTCTATACCCCTAAAAAAAACACCCTATATGAGTCGCATCCAAGCTCGGGCTTTAGTATTGTGATTTCTGGGACCCCCTCTACCCCCTAAAACACACATTCATGGACACGGTACACTCTCTCAACCCCATTAAAATATCAATTCGCGGGTAGGTAATTCGCCACTGGGGAAATGTTTAAATCGCGAGTTTTAAAGCTATTCGCATTTTCATTTTTAAGCCAAATTAACATTTAAACGTTTTCGTACCAACTAAAATTTTTTGTTTAAATATTTAATTGAAACATGGTAAATTTAAGTAATTTAAACGTAGGTACAGTGAATTACCTACCATCGATTTGACAGCGTCCACTTACATTCGCTGTTGGACCTTCTTTGTGTTTTACGTTCTTTGATATCACCGATTTATATGATGTTCATGCTGAAGTTAAAATGCAGCATTTTGCATTTTCGGACATTGGTTTTATAGGCCTATAATCATTTGGTTTCGGGTGTGATGACTTCCCTGCTTTGGGGATAAAGACCACGTTAACCTCCCTCCACGATGCTGGTAAAAAATTTAGCATGAGACAGCTTTCAAACATCCCCTTAATCCAGGTCTTTATAAGTTCGGCATGATACTAGAGCTGAGCCGAAATAATTCCGGCCGGCTTATATGTTTTAAAGGTCGAAAGAGCCCAGTCTATCTTAATAACATCTGTGATTTCGCTTCGCTGGTCAGTAGGTAATGCACCGCTAACAATATTAGTATACACGCCCGCGCATGTCAGGAAGAGTGTATCCATAAGCAAAGTTTATGGTTTCCGTAGTGGAGTTCGTCAACTACCCATCTGGTTTTTGGGCGTAGCTTATCTGAGTTGGTGATTTCTATAGAACCCTCCTTAAGCGAGAGGCCGCGGATGTAGATTCGACCTTACCACAGAAATCTTCCCAAGAAGATCGCTTTTACTTTCAGATTGTTTTTATATGAATTTAGATTCGCTTTGTAAGCAGCCCATGCGGATTACGGCCCATCATGTTTGGCTTTATTGAAAGTCGCTCTACAAGACTTCCTGTAGTGCGATTCTGTAACTTTTAACACCTAGACGAGTGTTAAGCTTGTCGCCGAATTTCGGCGTTTGCTCTTAACGAAAGTGCGATTCTGTAACTTTCCTTAACACTTTTTAGTGTTAGCTGTTTTATGTATGTATATCTGTTAAAATTGAGGGGAAAACTGCACTCATCTTAAGTACAGCATTTGACAGCGCCGACGTTCATGTCGCAGTAGCGCAGGTGGTAAGCGTTCGGACTACAACGTGCGCGTCGCGAGTTTGGTTCCATGTTCGGAGAACTTATTTTCTATAACTTTTAACACCACAAAATTTTTTCGCGTTAACTAACCTCAGTAAAAGGTGTTAGCTAACACTTTTCGGTGTAAAGGGAGGTTAACGCTACCACTTGGCGTTAAAAAAGTTACAGAATCGCAAAAAGTGTTAAAAATGGTGTTAAGCGAAGTTAACGCTAACACTTGGCGTTAAAAAAGTTACAGAATCGCGCTACTGAGCTTGTCAAGATCAGACAACCACCATGGAGCTTTGTGCGTTTCCCTAACTTTCCTAGCCGGGCAAGCCCTATCAAGAGCAGTCCTACTTATGTCACTGGAATTATTTACGAGCAATTCCAGTTCCTCTTAGCTTCCTGGCATTCGCATGTCTTTTGGTAGATTTTTACCTAGGATCTTCTTGTAGTTTGTTCTTCTAAAATTTTGAATATACTTAGGGCTTGTATGCGCATCTGCAGCTCTTCAGGCTAGCTAAGACTGAAAGCGAAGATCATCCCAAATGTGATAATTTCGAAGCTACACTAGATGCGATGAATGGTAAGCATTTCAAGCTATGACTAAAACGGGAGACTGTGGAGGACCTTATAAGTGATATCCAAAAAATTATTTATATACTTATGTATGTATATACATATATATGGCGCGATATACAACAGTTATATCATCAACCTCCTAAGAGATTTTTGCGACTAGCTTCTCTTTGAATTTGTAGAAATTTGCGGGACCTACGGTTTTTTGCCGACTCCCAACGGCATCTACAAATGATGAATTTTTGCTGAGAAGACTTGCCCATTTTGAAAAAACTTGTTCAAACCTCTTTTGATGTAACCTGTACCAGGGCTCGAACCTTGGACCTTCGATGTGGAAGGCCGGCTACCACCACACCACGGTGGCCGCATACTTATGTACGTACATATGTACATACAAAAGGCCAAATTATTTACTTTCAGTAAGATACTCGCAAACTAATGAAACAATTTGTTTACCAAGAAGACGGGATCGCGTTATTTTTTTAAATTGTGGACAATAGTCGGCAACTCAAGGTGTGAGCCACATAAAAACTATAGAAACGGCTCCGATTAGTTCTTCGGATTTTTGCAAATTTTTTTCAAAATGATAGCAATATTTATTTCCAGAGGCCGATTTTCTTTTGAACCGAAAGGTGTCTACTATGTACATATACAAGCTTGTTCTTTGCGGTCAAGGTCTTTAAATAGGTAGACTCCAAAGTAGCACTTGGTGGCAGAAGTGGGCTCATTAGATAGTTTACAAATAACTATGTATTTAGATTAATAATTTTTTGACTTTTGAAAATGCGGTTTAACTTTTTAATAAGAAAATTAAAACGTGGGCCAGTAATGGCAAATACGTTGGCTTATACTTTTTTGAAGTAAGAATTCCTACAAAAACAAAATATTTAATTTGTCAGTTCTACCTTGCTTAATTTGCCTTGTATACCTACACCTAAGCGCTATTTTGGTTATTTCTTTCGGTTTTTTTTGAGTTCCTCTTCGAAGCTTTATGTGCCTACCTATAAAAATTCCCTGAGGCGTAACCATCTCCCATACAAAATTTTTAAGGCGTTTTCCATAATATTTCGAAGTGCAAAACTTCGGCTCAATCAATAGTTATCTGAGGTCAAAGTTTAGGTTTTGATAAATTTGGTTTGCGCTTGCAGTAGTAAGAAAAATAACTTTTATCTAAGTCATTTCCATTTCAAGTCAAACCGTTTTTTTTTTTTGAAAAAAAATTTGGATCCCCCCCCGAAAATATTTCCTGGATACGCGACTGCTTCCAACAATAATGCGGCGGAAGGCCTCCAGTGACACCCAAGAAGTCTGTGCATATATACATTTGGTACGGAAGGAACACAATAACCTTCAGGCAGCTTGGGAGCATGTTTGGCTTAGCTCAGTCGGCAGCATGGTTGATAGTGCAGCGACTTACTGATTTTTAAGTTGCCATAAGCGATGGCCATACAAAGTGGCAACAAGTGTCTTACTTAGATGAAATCGCAGGCAAGATTTTACAAAAAAAAAAAGAATTTCTGGTGTGATTGGAGCAATCGATTTCACACATATTAAGATCAAAGGACCAGAAAATTCAAAGAAAATGTACCTCAATAGAAAAAAAACATACAGCATATTGCTGCAAGCCGTATTCGATGCTAACAGAGTGTTTATTGATGTTACCTGGGGGGAGCCAGGGTCACTTCACGATTACAGGGTTCTAAGAAGGTCGAAACTATTTCAGGACGCAGAAAATCGTTATGAAGGAATGTTTCCAATCTCACAATTTATAATTGGAGACTCCGCTTACCCTTTGACAAAGTGGATAATATCACCGTTTAAGGACTATGGCAATTTAAATGAGCCACAAAGAAAATTCAACGAAATACTGTCATTTATACATACGAATGGTGGTTGAAAATGCATTTTACACAATATTTGTATTTCTTTCGACGATTTGCATGACATCAATGAAGAAAGTCGCCAAAGTGACGAAGTCCAACTCACTGATGATGATGATGAATCTAATATGGATGAAGCATGAGACAGGAGGCAAAATCTTTTTAACCACGTAATACAGGACCATATTAGGAATTGCGTTATATCATGCAAAAAATAAATATATTTCTTCATTTCACATTTTCTTTTGTATTATTTCGTATTCAAGTCTTATTTAAAACTTATACCTTAAATAACTCGATAATGAGATCATCATTAAAATTCAAATTGAATATACACGAAAGGTACTTGTGTAAATGTGATTAAAAATAACTTTATAAAGCGATATCAGATGCTTTTTCAGAATATTTAGAGTTAAAGTTTAACGCATACATTAACCTCAAGAAAGAATTTTTATGCATCACTTGACTTTTATAGTGTAATAAAAATGTTTACAAAAAATCAACAATGAAACCTTATACTTTTTTTGCTTTTAACTCAAACTATTTAATTCAACTATTTTACACGGGAGTGGCAAGAAAAATTAATGCCTTTGCTAAATTTGCTAACAATTGGTTATACTGTGGTTTAAGTTAATGATGCCCAGTGAAACAAATGTTTCAAGCAGGTCAACTTTTCGTTTTTCCAGCTCAGCTTCCTTTTCAAACCTTCCTTTTAATATATATTTAAACTACTGTATGCTTCGCTCCTTATTTTTTTTCTTCTGCTTCAAGCTTTTTCAATTGCTTTTTTTTCATAGTATATTTCTAGAGCTGTGCGCCCTACTAAGCCAGGGGACGAGATAGTTGCCGAAGACATTGTAAGACGATTTGAGCAGGAAGGAGCAGGAGATTCCGGCGATTGTGGCGAATCTGACAATTCCATTGATGGCGATGGATGCGGACACAAAGATGGTGTCGATGGAGATGGTAATTTCGATGCAGTTGGTAACGATACATTTACCGACACTCCTCAAATGGCATGCGACCCACGCGGTATGGTGGTTTTTAATAATTAAAGTTTTGCCCTATATTTTGTCCATGAGCTCCATGTTAGGGGGAAAGCATGGGCTTGCACCTGCGCTGCGATTGTTATCTCGCGCTGCTTTATGGGCATGAAGGAGCGTCCGCATCTTCGACTCCAAACTCACCGGAGTCAGCTCCGAGTCCTAAAAATGGTATATATTATTTCAAATTGGTGATAAATTTATATTTACCACATACCGTGATGCCCAGTGAAACCATGTCCCTCCAAAACATTGGCGTATGCCAATCTGTTTAGTACCGCAAGGGAGTACCGGAGCGTACCGGAATCATATCCGGCCAAGAACTGTCATTTCTACAATACTCCCCAAAACCTTCGAGGAGTGACGATTGTTTGAGACAAAATATTAAATTCTCGAATAGATCTTGCTAGAGGAGAAGTTACTCGGAAGTTACGCCTAGGAACATCAAAAGTAATAATTTCCATGAGATAAGAGCAATTAAGGATCCCTTGAATTATCTTATAAATAAAAATGAATGTGTGTCTGTGTGTCCTTTATGGGCGTCCAAAGTACTCAACCGATTTTTATGAAATTTTCACAGTATATTCTTGAGATCATGGGTTAAAGCATAGGCTATATTAATTTTTGGAAAAGTGGGCGGTGCCACGCCCACATTTTTTGTGTTTTGTTTGTACTTCAATAATGTCCAAAGTTTATGGTCGATCTCTTTTAAACTTTCAAGATTGGTTCAGAAGATTGTTGTGTACAATTTAGGCTATATCAATTTTTGGAAAAGTAGGCGGTGCCACGCCCCAAGGCTATATAAAATTTAAATTCTTCATAGCTCTGAACATATTTGGTCTAAATTAATGATTTCTGGATATGTGTGGCCTTTAGTCAAGATTTATGTAATTTTGGAAAAGTGGGCGGTGCCACGCCTACATTTTTTGTGTTTTGTTTGTACTTCAATAATGTCCAAAGTTGATGGTCGATCTCTTTTAAACTTTCAAGATTGATTAAGAAAATTGTTGTGTACGATTTAGGTTATATCAATTTTTGGAAAAGTAGGCGGTGCCACGCCCCAAGGCTATATAAAATTTAAATTCTTCATAGCTCTGAACATATTTGGTCTAAATTAATGATTTCTGGATATGTTTGTCCTTTGGTCAAGATTTATGTAATTTTGGAAAAGTGGGCGGTGCCACGCCCACATTTTTTGTGTTTTGTTTGTACTTCAATAATGTCCAAAGTTTATGGTCGATCTCTTTTAAACTTTCAAGATTGGTTAAGAAAATTGTTGTGTACGATTAAGGCTATATCAATTTTTGGAAAAGTAGCCAGTGCCACGCCCCCAGGCTATATAAAATTTAAATTCTTCATAACTCTGAACATATTGGGTCTAAATTAAAGATTTTTGGATATGTGTGTCCTTTAGTCAAGATGGATATAATTTGGGAAAAGTGGGCGGTCCCACGCCCACATTTTTTGTGTTTTGTTTGTACTTCAATAAGTTCAAAGTTTATGGTCGATCTTCTCTAAATTTCCAGATTGGTTCAGAAGATTGTTGTGCCACGCCCCCAGGCTATATAAAATTTAAATCATCATAACTTTGAATATTTTTGGTCTAAGCTAATGATTTTTGGATAATTTGGGAAATGTGGGCCGTGCCACGCCCACATTTTTTGTATTCAGTGCTTTGTTTGTACTTCAATAATGTCCAAAGTTTATGGTTGATCTGTTTTAAACTTTTCCAATACGTTAAAATCTTCGTTGGGTACGACATACATAGGCTACATTTGTAAATTCTTTGGAGAAGTGGGCAGTTCCAGGACCACAAGCTAAGTAATATTTCAATTCGTTATATCCCTGAATGTATTTGCTTTAGTGACATTTTAACGTTCTTAAATCTTAATCAAATCACTTAATTTTTTTGTTTGTTATTGCCGTTCATACATATCCAGAGTATTATAGGTAGATATAGGATAAGTACTAACTATACATCTGCTCAGCAGCGCATAATGGTTTTTGTCATACCCATTGAGTTCAAAAGATTCGTTTTTTGAGTTGGACATCCAAAAAATTTATTTGTTTATACCAAAGACTTTAAAGCCAGAAACATTGTATATCCTAAAGCACTGCAATAAATGGAATGTTAAAAGTTAAAGAAAAATATTTGAAAATGTATTCCTAGGGAAGTCACTGGTCAGGCAGAACAACGTCTGCCGGGTCTGCTACCCTGCAAACATCGGCTACCGAAACTACAAACACAAACAAAAAAATTTCAAACTTACTAATACCAATGAATCGAAAGTAAATAAGCTTTTGGTAAAATTTCGGTATCCCTCCTTCATAGCTACCAATGTATAAATAAAGTATGTATTGGGTATTTTTTAGGTATTTTCCAGGTATTCCACTTGATTCTTACTTGAATAATACCATAAGTTTCCAATAAGTAAAGTTTTGGTATAAATCCAAAATAAATACGAAATTCCAAGTTATATACTTCTTCCGGTATTTTTTCAAATATTTTACAAGTGAAATACTTAGTATTTACCACAATATTTGAAAATTTACACTACGTTCAGCAGGCTATATGCAGAACGATCAATTGGTCTTTCAAAATTTTTCATTCGGTTTTTTCGAAAAATTTGTTTTTCTGTGGAAAATGTAGGAAAGGGCAAACGAATGCGGGAATGTCCTGGTAAGTCGTTTTGAAATTTGTTTCAAGTAAGATATTTAAGGCAATTTTTCGTGATGAATACACGTTTTGTGTTTTTTTAAGTTGTTGTTTTTTTAATAAGGAAATTAGAAATGAAATAACAGTTCCCAAAACGACGAAAAATCGGCCTTAAATATATAAATTAAATTAAAATCTGATAACAAACTGTGATATTTCATTAAAATTTGTTATTTGCTATTGTACTTGATTAATTCACATGTACATGAAGTATATAGGGTAATTCTATCCCGAGGCCAATGCTGTTTAACTGAAAACTTATCTGGGAAATTATCTGGTAAATACGGAGTTATTACCAGTAGTGTGTTTGCTGGGTAGTGTTTTATAAATAAAAATGAATGTGTGTCTGTGTGTCCTTTATAGGCGTCCAAAGTATTCAACCGATTTTTATGAAATTTTCACAGTATATTCTTGGGATCATGGGTTAAAACATAGGCTATATTAAGTTTTGGAAAAGTGGGCGGTGGCACGCCCCCAGGCTATATAAAACTACAATTCTTCATAACTCTGAACATATTTGGTCTAAATTAATGATTTTTGGATATGTGTGCCCTTTGGTCAAGATTTATATAATTTTGGAAAAGTGGGCGGTGCCACGCCCACATTTTTTGTGTTTTGTTTGTACTTCAATAATGTCCAAAGTTTTTGGTGGATCTCTTTTAAACTTTCCAGATTGGTTCAGAAAATTGTTGTGTACGATTCAGGCTATATCAATTTTTGGAAGAGTAGGCGGTGCCACGCCCCGTGCTATATAAAATTTAAATTCTTCATAACTCTGAACATATTGGGTCTAAATTAATGATTTTTGGATATGTGCGTCCTTTGGTCAAGATTTATGTAATTTTGGAAAAGCGGGCGGTGCCACGCCCCCCTTTTTTGTGTTTTGTTTGTACTTCAATAATGTCCAAAGTTTTTGGTGGATCTCTTTTAAACTTTCCAGATTGGTTCAGAAAATTGTTGTATACGATTTAGGCTATACTAATTTTTGGAAAAGTGGGCGGTTCCACGCCCCCAGCCTATATAAAATTTAAATCTACATAGCTATGAACATATGTCTAAATTAAAGATTTTTGGATATGTGTGTCCTTCAGTCAAGATTTATATAATTCGGGAAAAGTGGGCGGTGCCACGCCCAAATTTTTTCTGTTTTCTTTGTACTTCAATAATGTCCAAAATTCTTGTTGGATCTCTTTTAAACATTCCAGATTGGTTCAGAAAATTGTTTTGTACGATTCAGGCTATATCAATTTTTGGAAAAGTAGACGGTGCCACGCCCCCAGGCTATATTAAATGTAAATCATCATAACTTTGAATATGTTTAATCTAAACTAATGATTTTTGGATATGTGTGTCCCTTGGTCAAGAATTATATAATTTGGGAAAAGAGGGCGGTGCCACGCCTACATTTTTTGTATTCAGTACTTTGTTTGTACTTCAATAATGTCCAAAGTTTATGGTTGATTTGTTTTAAACTTTTCCAATACGTTAAAATCTTCGTTGGGCACGACATACATAGGATACATTTGTAAATTTTGTGGAAAAGTGGGCAGTTCCAAGACCACAAGTAATATTTCAATTCGTTATATCCCTGAATGTATTTGCTTTAGTGACATTTTAACGCTCTTAAATCTTAATCAAAGCACTTCATTTTTTTTGTTTGTTATTGCCGTTTATACATATCCAGAGTATTATAGGTAAATATAGGATATAATTAAATAAATACTAACTATACATCTTCTCAGCAGCGCATAATGGTTTTTGTCATACCCATTGAGTTCAAAATATCCGTTTTTTGAGTTGGACATCCAAAAAATTTATTTGTTTATACCAAAGACGTTAAAACCGGAAACATTGTACATATATCCTCAAGCACTGCAATCAATGGAATGTTAAAAATTAATAGAAAAATATTTGAAAATGTATTTCCAGGGAAGTCACTGGTCAGGCAGAACAACGTCTGCCGGGTCTGCTAGTTGAATATAAAAGTCATCGACAACATGGACCTGCGACTATCCAAAGATTGTAGGTCAATAAGCATGAGGCGCGACACATACGAGGGTACAGGATCGTCGAATTTTAAGGTTCTTAAGGCGAATTTAAGAAACACCATTTGAATACGTTCTATTCTTTTAATAGGAACTTGGCTATAGGGCCTCCATATGAAAACAGCGTACTCAAGACGAGAATGTAAGGGTCAGAAAACTTAGTGGAATTTCGACGGATAAAACCAAGTACTGAGTAGGACAACAACAAAAGCAACAACAACAACAACAGCAGTAGCAAATAGATAACTCAGCATACGGAACAGTAAATGGAGATTTCCCACCAGGGTGGCAGGCTCGCCAGACATATCCAAAATGACCGGCCTAATGAAGCACGTCAACTGGCGACCGAGGCTTACATTAGCATCAGACCACCCACCCATCTTACTCTCCGTTGGCTGACCGACTGACTAAGGACTGAACACAGGGCTTACATTAGCTTCACACATTCCCACAGCAGCTGGTTCTTTCGTACCGGAATGATTCGCGATTCACCCGACCATGGGCTCTTATTTCGTTACCCCCTTGCAAATTATCCCTCTAAAAATATCATTCTCTGAGCAGCTCCTTGCAGCATTGTTGCTCAATACTCTTTTACTCTGGGATGGTATTGAATCCAACCCGGAGCCAAGTGATTGGATTTGCTGTACATATATGCTGAAAGAAAATATCTATATGTAAAATGCTCACATTCCGTTCAATGCTCTTAATGTAAAAGGTGGTTGTATAAATCTCTACACATATAGACCCGCTAGTTTCTTCAAAAATTGTGTGGCCTTTCGCTGTTAACGTCCTAGAACATCCCGTGGCCGACGCCGATCAAGTATGTTTGTTACCCCCCCTTTTCAAACACTATTGATAAACTCTACACGACTAACAGCAAAAGAGCTCGTTAGTAAGTACATAGTATACAATACCCGCAGCCACTCAGATGTCAACACCTCACACAGCCGCTCATAGCTACTCCTTACCTAGCGCGACCTTACTGGGTCTCAGCAATGCTGAGCGTCAACCTATCCCCACCCCACTACCAGACCTGTTAAATTCCCATTAGAATTGAGTAATCAATTGACTAAATAGCTTTTTCAATAAATGATTATTTTAATTGTTTTCAGAAATTTCCAATTACTAATTGATTAGAATTAGATATAATCAAAAAAAAAATCAAAAGTAATAAAAAAAAAATCAAAACTAATCAAAAGTAATAAATAAATTGTCCACCAAAGCTGATAAAAAATCAGAAGGTATACCCGAGAAGCTCACTTTTTATACCCAGCGTACTAGTACTAGTACAAGGGTATTCTAATGTTGTCCACATAACGGTACAACGTAAAGGCACAAAATAATCGAGTTAGATATAGAGTTCCAGGTATGAAAGTTGTTAGGTTGAAAAGATA
Source organism: Sphenella marginata (assembly GCA_951509765.1). NCBI lineage: Eukaryota > Metazoa > Arthropoda > Insecta > Diptera > Tephritidae > Sphenella > Sphenella marginata. The sequence goes on from OX608082.1 coordinate 49,749,636, forward strand.
ACTTGAGTAAAAGTTGAAATATTTGCATGAAATTTTTGCATACAGGTTACTTTCTGGCCAAGGTAGGTTGCTATTGAAAATGGGCAAAATCGGATGATAACCACGCCCCCTTTTTCGACATCGAAAATTTTCAAAATCACATAAATTGACATAAACTGCGTAAACACTGAGATATTTGCATGTAATTTGGTGTATTGGTTACTTTCTGGCCAAGATAGGCTGCTGTTGAAAATTTTGAAAATCACATAAATTAACATAACTTAGGTAAAAATGTAGATCTTTGCATGAAATTTGGTACACAGGTTACTTTCTGGCCAAGGCAGGTTGTTGTTTAAAATGGGAAATCGGGTGATAACCACGCCCCCTTTTTTGATATAGAAAATTTCAAAAATCACATAAATTAACATAACTTGACTCAAAATTTAGTGTTCGGTTCACCCGAACTTGAACTTCCTTACTTGTTTTGTTTGTTTTTGATAATTTTTTGTTTATGTTTTGATTTTTCTTGGTTTTTTTTGCTGTACATTATAGAGTGTTTTTATGTAGTCCCCCTCCGCAGTTGTCGGCAACCCTCCGATTGATTTCATGCATGAAGTAAACCGTGCATAACCAGTTGGATCATGTGCTATTATTTTGTTATATTGGAGTATTTGGACAGTAATCCTTTAAAAGGAGCTTACATTAGTAAATTGTTGCTTTTTAAAACTGAAAAAAAACCGGTTATTTCGCGGTTTTCTCTAAAATGGCTGCGGCGATACAATTTACGACACATGTGTGCATATTCTTAAATTCTACAAAATTTGTATAAAAACGAACTTTATGCATCGCTTATGCATATTTCCATCTATAAAAAAATACAAAAAATAATCAAAACAATCAAATCGGCTGTGCCGAAGGCTTTATACCTTTCATGAATACGCATAGCTTTACTTAGAATTGGTACAAACTTTTATAAACAGTTCTTTTGAGCTGAAAAATTTATAGCCGAAAACCCAATTATCGAATCTATCAATTATATGGGAGCTATATGTTATGTTTGTCCGATCTGGCTGATTTTCACTACGTACGTTACATATATGTATAACAAGTATCAAACCTGCAAAATTTCATGTACCTAGCTTTTTTATTTCAAGAGTTATACCCCAGAACCGGTTTATCGGAACAATCGATTGTATGGGAGCTATACGTTGTATCGGTCTGATCTGCTTGGTTCCGAAAAATTATTAATCCTATGCAAAATTACGCCTGCTTGCAAAATTTCATCGGGATATCTCAAAAACCGTTCATACAGACGGACGGACGGACAGACGGACATGGCTAAATCAACTCAGCTCATTGTCCTGATCATATCGGTATACTTAATAGTGGGTCTATCTCTTCTTCTTATCATACTTACAAACATCGGGCCAAAGTTATAATGCCATTTTATGTTCATGAAAGTCATAATAATCAAAAGTAATGAAAAATATACACCAAAAAGATGGCTCCCCTTAATTAAAGAAATTACTCTTTGCGACGGCAGAATTCCAAAACCAGATATTCTTTTTTTACGTAAAGCTCTTTTTAATGAGAAAAAAGAAAACCTATCACCAAAGAAAATCGATGAAAAACTACGTTAGTTATAAACGATCAAAAAAAAAATACCCAGGTTGCGCAAGTCAATGTATCTATACCATACATGGGCGTTTTGACTCATATGAGCAGTTACTCTCAGCACACGTATTCTCACGCTCTTATTTCAGTCGCTATTGAGAGCGAAAAAACCAGTTTTGCACTGTGGGATAATGAATTGATTTTCCTGCCAGTCGCGCTGCAGACAGTAACGAGGTAACATAGGTAGTCGGTATGTTGATGTTTCTTTTATGCCCTAGTATATTTTTGCCCCATTTGAAATGTATAACATAAATAAAATGTTGTAATTTTAGATAACTTTGGTAGGGTAAATTCGGAGTTGACTAGTTTTACTAGCAAACTAGTTAGCGGAAATTTAAGGAGTTCTTAAAACCTTAAAAAACATATTATCTCTCTCAATACCCTCATATTTCTCAAAGTCTTAATTGAAGGTATTATAGTGCCTCCTAAAATTATATGCTGGGGTCCCCTTTACACACATATTACTCAATAGAAATTGCATATTACCAAAGGCATCGGAAATCATAAAGCAATATTTGTCATTCATTTTGAATAAAACACATATAACTAGGTACGCGCATAAATAGTAAAACAACCAAGCGGCGCACGATGTTGCTTCGCTGTTGTTTGTTAATCAACTGACTGCAAATGTCCCATGGTAGCCACTTTACGCTCGCGGTTACCAATACATGGTTACATTTCATTTGCCCACCAATGATCTATACCAGTGTTACCCTCCGGAGCAATTAAGAGCATTCTGCTCTCACCTACACGTCGTGTGAGCGCAGCTACTGATTTTCGACGCGATAGCAGCGATCGATTAGTATGCATTTGAAATTCAACCAGCACACAACGTATGCGCAAGTTTTGTTGTATGTATGTATGTATGCATGATTTAACAATGTTTAGAATCGAATGGGAGTCTTATTTTTTTTATATGAACCCTTTTTACGAGCCTCAATACTTAAATAATTTTTTTAAAAATATTTAACTTAATTAGGAAAAGCAACTTTAGACGGCTTTATATAACAAAGCATTCTGAATTTGATGCGTACCAAGGCGAAGAGCGCGCAACAAAATTAAATACACTAAAAAAAATTATTGAAGAAAAAAATTCTAAACCATGGGAGGAATATTTTCCACCGACAAAACGCATAAAAGATGCAGAAACAAATTTACACGAACAAATTAAAAACGAAAAAGTATTGTAGGAGTGGAAAAAAAAGTATGTTTTTTTCAAAATGGATTCACAGCATACATATGTTTATTTGATAATATTATTTAATAAATGAAATGAAATAAATTTTCTAGCGCTTGAATCTTTTCGCACAAGATAAAAAGATTCAATTTATCATTTTTTTTATTTGGAAACGCATACAAATTTTGAACTAATCCTGGTTCGGTACGAGCTATAGACCTATTAATAATTTTCTCTGCAGCGAAAAATTATTGTTGTTTTGGGTTTCTTAATAATTTTTTTATTAGTTATTAAAAGTTTTTTGTTGAGTTGAACAGGAAAAATTTAGAGACAACCGCCATAGCTTTTCTTATAGATCCATTTCGGAAGTTGCTAACTTCACTCATCAGAGAAATTTTGGCACGCATTGCTAACTATTGAGCTAACAATACGCTGGTTTTTTTGCCTTCTAAACGCCTTGTTCAATCGACCTTTACCAATTCATGAACCAACACGCCATCTGACGTTGAGATTTGGTATCATGATGGATTTTTTTTAGGTTAGCCTAATTTAAATTCAATTTATTTGACAGTAAGTTTTGCGGCTGCCATATGAATAATATACATCCAAATATTCTTATCCCTATAGAATAGTTGGAGGATTTTATTCAAAATGTTAAAAAAAAGGTATGGTGTCACACAGTTCTCTCACGGCGCTCACTAAACTTAGAATTTACATAAAAAATCAAAACTCAACAGAATTCTAAGTCAAGTCAAGTACGGTAATCGGATACATGCAAACTTCATTAAACAGAACGCTAAGTGGCAGTTCCAAGTCAAGTCAAGCCTATGCTAAGTATTAGAGGTGGAAAACTATCGATATTCCGGACCATCGATAGTCGACGATAGTATCAAGGGGTACTATCGATATATCGATACTATCGGATTTTTTTTAATCTCAAAAGTACCAGCACTTCAACTACAAAAAGAGATGGTTAAACCAGAACTGAGCTAATCACAAAGTACTACCAATGTTCAGTTACCACACAAATATGGAATGCATAAATAATTGGAAGGTTTTTCAACTAATATACTTCAATAAAAAATTGTATGTATACTTTTTTGAGATCCAATAGAAGGAACTAATGATCAACAATTACGAAGATGAAACTGATGCTATGATATTTTTTTGTGTCATTTACAAAATCCCACTGCATTAAATAAATTCACATACATATTAATTTGAAAGAATTTTTATGTATTTATACTTTTGGTATACATACATATATCCATAATTTCCTTAAAAACTAAATCATTTTAAAATTTTGATTTGGTTTTATGTTTGTTGTACATATGTATGTATGTAATTTTTAAAAAGTTAAGGAATAGGTTTACATTTGTTCTTGTAAAAAGAAATTGATTAGTTTTTTGTTATTACATATTATCTTATATAATTTAGATCAGAAAAATTTTATTGAATCAATTTTAAATATTTACATTTGGTTTTATGTATGATGTACGTATGTTGCATACATTTATAAAAAGTTAAAGAATAGAAATACATTTGTTCTTGTAAAAAGCCATTGATTGGTTTTTTGTTATTACATATTATCTACAAATATAAACTGAAATTGAAGATGTGCAATGGGATGTCAGCGTTAAATTTACAATCTTAAGTTTTACCCACCCAGCCTTTGCTATCCCTGACCAATTATTGCTCACAAAATATACCCGAATCTTTGAGGAATGGCCAATTAGTGAGAAACTAATGCTGCTTCCATGACAAAATGCGTGAGATTTTAGATAAACCACATTTATCATGTGTATGCCACTCAATAAATCTTGCAGTACAAGACTGATTAAAAATAGAAATTAATTTAATATATGGAAAACATTTGAAGTCATTAAAAGTACCAAAGTGCTGGATAGTTGCTACGCTTTGAAACTGAGTATAAAAGATGCCGTAAGAGCTGAAAACCGCTGACAGTTGAAAAAGTTGAAGTTGTAATAGAATTGGAAACGATTTTAAAAAGTGGGACTTCCACTTATATGTGGTTAAAACATTGAACTGCAGAAAATTGGAAAAAATTTAAAAACTAGATAAGGAAAAGATTTTCTTGACACGAACTACTGCTCCTTACAAACAAGGCTTGATAGCCATGAAGACAAAACTGTGCTTCAGTAATATAGTATAAGATCAAACAATGCTAGACAAAGGGATAATGCAGAAAATGTTTCCAAAGAAAACTCAAAGGACACCGACGTTGAAAAAAAAGGAGATTGGGGTTTAAAATGCCTAAATCAACTTAGTTACATGTCAAAATCATTCCAAATTTTTTTGTAAAAAAAGAAGTTTATCTACCGTGCTTGCCTTCAGTTTAGTTCTGCGATCGCTTACAATTAATCCTGCCTTGCTGAAAACCCTCTCTGATTCCACAGATGATGCTGGTATACAGAGGTACTTCTGCGCCAACAATGCCAGTGGATCGAATTGCCTGCTGTTGGGTTCCTGGAGAAGATATTTAAAAGTTAGTATAACTAAATACATATTACATCTGAAGAAAACGTACCTTCCAAAACAAAAGAGGATTACTTGCAGGATGACAATTGACTACTTCGAGGTACCTCTGTTTTGAGGTCAACGCAGCAACTTCCGGCGCCTTGCTGGTTTTGTAATTTACTCGTTGTTTTAAAAAAGAGAATAGATTGGGTGCTGTTGAGGGCTGCGGATCTAATGTTTGTTCAACATCGGTGTCATTTGCGGCTTCTTTCGCTAATGAAAGCATTTCAGCTTCTTCTTTTTTGAAGCGTTCCAAGCATTGTCCCTCTGTCTGAAGCCCTCCTTTTTAAATCTTGGATCTAAAATTGTTGCAATCTGAAGCTTAGTTTTGCCTTCGTAGCTATCAAGCCTTTTTTGTATTGCGCAGTAGATAGAGGCAAGAAAATCTTTTCCTTCGCAAGTTTCTATTTGTTTCCCAATATTCAGTAGCTCAATGTTTAATCCACATATAAGTGGAATTATCAGTGATGATGTAACGTTCGCTGAACTAGATAGTTGGCGTGTGATATCGTCAAAAACTTTTAAAATCTTTTCCAATTCTATCAGGGCTTCAATTTCTTCACTTCTTTTGGGGCGTTTTTGCTGCAGTTCAAAAGAGCTATATTTACGGGGTCTTTAATTTTTATAATCCTCGATGTCATAGCGTAGCAACTATTCCAGCGTGTTGAACTTCCTGAATCACTTTCAGAGGGTTCTCACTACGTTGCTCTGCCAGTAATTTTGCCATAGCAATGGTGCTTGACTTGAAATACTTAACTATTTCTTTGCATTTCTTTAAAAGTATAGCAACATTTTCTATTTTCAAGCAGTCTTGAACTGCAAGATTTATTGAGTGGCATACACATGATAAATGTGGTTTATCTAAAATCTCACACACTTTTATCATGGATGTTGCATTGTCAGTTACAACACAAATAACTTTTTGACTAATTTTCCATTCCTCAAAGATTTCCCTTAGGGATTCGGCTATGTTTTGCGAGCAATGACTGGTCAGGGATAGCAGAGGTTTGGTTGATAAAACTTTAGTTTGTAAATTTAGTTCATTGTCGATGAAATGACACGTAACTGTTAGAAATGACTCCATTGCCTTGGAGGTCCATAGATCACAAGTTACGGAGATGTATTCCACTGCTGACATCTCATTGCACATCTTCAACTTTAGTGCTTTATATTTGTTTTCAATTAGGACGTTTTTTAAAGTGGTTTTGGACGGGAGGAGGTATCTTGGGTCCATAGTTTTTATTAGATTAATAAAGCCTTCATCATTAACAATGCTAAATGGCTGAAGGTCTTTTATTACCATTGAAACCACCGCTTCGTCTATGTCCTTTTTTCGCCGACTTTCGGTATCGTACTGACGTTGCTCACAAAAGTTTCTATTTTTCTAAAATATAAAAAAATGTATTTTGATTATAGTTGCCTTTAGCATACAACTGCTAAAAATTTGCTAAAATTATAAAAGTGGTACCAAAAGACGCGTCTTGGTCTCAGGAATATGAATCCGGAAGCGGTTTAGCTAATCAAAATTATTTCATATCTCTGTGCCGGTCTGGAAGCAGTGGAAGGCGCGGATGCACACGTTTCAGTTTGCTTATAGCTTGAGCAACGCTTAAGGTGGTCCCATAAGTTGCTCGTGTTACCACTGGATTTAAACCCTTTTTTGCAATAACAACACACTGACTTATTATCAGCCGTTTTACAAAAATGGGACCATACTCCAAATATTTTAGCTTATTTATTTTGCACCTGCGCCATTTTAAACAATTTTTACACACACTTTTTACCTTTCACAATAGGGTTGGTTCTCGCAAAATTGAAAATGAAGCTAGGAATGGGGTTTCAAAAGTTAGCCGATAGTATCGATAGTCACATACCATCGATATTAGTATCGATGGGGGAAAACCATCGATATATCGATACTATCGTCGATAGTTTTCCACCTCTACTAAGTATGCATAATGGCTGCTGTAGCTTTCACCCTCACGCATATGGGCAATCCTGTAAGCTCAAAGCTTTTAAAACTCATTCATTTTACATATGTACATACATACATACACATACTTATGAGGGGAAGCCATGCGATTATAAACGTTACCGAAAAATTGAGAAATCGTCATTCTCTCTGCCGAAAATTTCTGCGCATTTGGTTTCTTCTACTCGGTGCGTGAAACACTTGCTCAAATTTTCAAATTTTTTGCCCTCATTCCTTTTACTAACCATAGATAAATAGATTTGAGACTCTTCGTTTCGAGAGAGCGCTGTCAAAATGCACATTTTTTATAACATTTGTCATTGGTGCCACTCCGTGAAAGTGGAGTAAAACTGAGTATGGGTATTTTCATCATATTTTTGGGAATTTTAAAGGTTTTGCTTTTAATTGGACTTTTGAAGGGGTAAATACATTTTTCGAAACTTATTTTTCAAAAATATGACAAATTAACTGCAGGCATAAATAAACAAAAATATATGTACAAATGACGTTTAAATGCATCATATAACACTGCCATGAGTTGATAATGAAATATTGAATTTATTGATAAATATGGATTGATAGGATCAAAAGCACTATAAAAAACGTTGATGGGGGCTGTTCCTCTACTTAAAGTTTCTGAAGTTCTTCTAACAAAATCAATAACATAAGGCCAAGTAAAAAATGTACTTATGGTTTTTTGTTGATAAATTTTGACTGGGTTATAGTATTGACCTTCCGCCTGCATATTATTATCAGGGACACCGAACCGCATGTTTTGATCTAGCACTCAACATTTTTCATAACTTATACCTTTTGACTCCAAAGCTAAAGAGTTACCGACTATTTCGGTACATTTTTTCGTTGCCTTAGTCTGGCCTTCGGCGAAATGCCATTTATTTTGACTCTCCTGCTCTCCTGCATTGTACAGAACAAATTTTCTAAAATTTTTGCACGCCATAACTGCAAAAACACCTAGAAATAGTAGGGTAATGTAAATTGGCATACATACATTATGTTGGTGTAAAACTGATAATATGAAGTATGTAAAAGTTAAAGAAACAGTTGAAAGAAGTAAATAAAAAAATTTTAAAAATTATAATTTTGTCACTTAGAAAGTTATTCCCGAGGATGCTTCAATTGCCTACCTCATGGGTGGTGTGGAAATGGTAAGACCTTTACTTTAGTACCAACTCACCAATTTGCTTCTTCTGGCAAATGTTTCGTTTGTTGGTTAGAGCCTTTGTGGATCAAATTAACGCACGTGAGCAGTGGAGCCTTCTATAACGTACGAAAAGGCGTTCACGGACATTTATCAATTGAGCTCTTATTTTCAATAAAATTTAAGACAATTTAATATCGAAATGATAAAATAAGCATATTTGCGACCTTTAGAGCCGTTTTCACGACTAGGCGTCAAATTTTTAAACTTTTTTTTTATATTCACCAAATTTTTGGAAAAAGCGACTGATATAAACCAGTTATACGAAGAAAAGTTTTTTAAGTTCACGAAGAAGTCTATGACATGCTATATCTCCTGTGACAAAACAAAACGAAGTAAGGAGCTCTCCCGCGACTTATGCAAAACGGAGTAAGTCTTAGTTATTTTTCCACCTACTTAATTGGTATTGCATTTGTCACGGGAGATATGTATGTTAAAGAAAAGATTGTGGCCAGGAAAATAAGTATTTTATTTCGATGTTTTATTTTTAGAGGAGCTGAAGAAAATTTAAATTGGTCGAATTGCGACCACGGGCGATACTAGTATATATCAATGCGTGTGTTGGGCTTGTTTGTTTGTCACAGCAATGGATAGGATTACATGTTTCAAAGTGTCCCCACTTATAATCACTAACTTCTATTACTACATTCGCAATCGACATTTTGTGTTACCGATATTTATCACGATATTGGTATCCACTGACTATTTTTTCTCGATTTTCGAGTATTCGCAATCAGCTGTTTCGCAAAGTAAACGACACATAATTTGCAGTTGTTTTCTGTGTCGACAATGAAAGAAAACATAATTTGAAGAGAAATCTTTTGCCCGCATCGTTATAGCTAAGCTAGTGAATCGCATATTCGATAGTGCAAGCGACAGAATCGCTATTGAAAATCTCGAAAAATGGAACCGAATCGAATCGCAGATTCCTTTTTGGATACTGGTTTATGAACCAGTGTCTGCACCAAAGCCGCTGTTAGAAATCTAACAACTAAGCTAAGATGCCCTGTGATGTCCCGATGCATTCATCTCCACTTCAATTTTTCCTTTGGTTGTTGTTGTTTTAGTCTTGCCAACAGTGTACACACATTGCTTAGACATGATGTCTATATATATCAATGCGTGTGTTGGGCTTGTTTGTTTGTACATTGTTATTGTACGTAACCCGTGCTATGGTTTTAGTATATTTTGTTTCTGGTTTTTACGGTCTTTCTATTTACATATAGGTTAGGTTAGGTTTAAGTGGCTGCCATAACGGCACACTTAGGCCAGTTGTAGTAGGCCCGTTGTGATACCACAGAAAGACACCGCTACTCCTCATCCTCAAACCACTTTGTTGACTTGATGTAGGTCATCAAGTCCCTGACGTCCAGCTCCACTACTTGGCGGAGGTTGACCAGATAGGAGGCTCCCAGATGGCGCCGTCTGGCCTCAGTTAAGGCGGGGCAGGCGCAGATTAGGTGTTCGACTGTTTCCTTCTCTTCATCCTCTTTACAGCTTCTGCAGCACCGACGTTAGGGCACTCCCAGTCTCTCCGCGTGTTTGCCTATGAGGCAATGTCCGGTTAGTTCCCCTATTACTTTGGATATTTCATCCCTTCTTAAACTGTAGATTCGACGAGATTTCTTCGGATCCCATTTTGGCCAGGTCTGCAACCTGCTTTTGCAGCCATCTTTTTTTGGTTTGGTCGTAGATGTATTCTTTCAGCATTAGCTTGCATGTGGCGAAGGGCATCCCTAAGCGTTCTTTATCTGGAAGAACCTGCTCGGTCGTGCCCTGCCTGGCAAGTTCGTCTGCCTTGCAGTTTCCCTCGATGTCCCTGTGCCCCGGGACCCAGATGAGGTTCACACAGTTCTGTTGGGCCATCTCCTGTAGAGATCGGCGACAGTTTAGCGTAAGTTCAGAATTGACCGAGTACGAGCCGAGAGCTTTGATGGCCGCTTGGCTATCACTAAAAATAAAAATTTCCTTGCCGATAGTGTCATTCCCTATCTTTTTAGTGGGTTCCCATATTGCTGAAACTTCAGCCTGAAAGACACTGCAGTGATCCGGTAGTCTGAAAGACAGTTCGAGGTTTTGGTCCTTCGAGTAAACCCCTCCTCCCACTCTACCGTTTAATTTAGAGCCGTCGGTGTATATGGACACACCGCCTTTCGCCGTGAAGCAATTATTAGGCTCCTCCCAGTCTTCCCTTCTGGGAATACGTATTTTGAAGTAACGGTCATCAGCTGTTGTTGTCGCACAGCGATCCGTTCTTGTGGGGAGAAAACTGTATTGGTTCAGTATGCTGGAATGCCCCGTGGTTTTTATACTCCAGCAGGACGTTTCCCTCAGACGCAGGGCTGATGCTGCCGCTGCTTGGTATCCTGCAAGGTCTACAGGCAGTACGTCAAGGATGACCTGAAGAGCTTCACTCGGTGCAGCCCTCAGGGCCCCGCTGATACTGATCATACTGGACCTATGGACCTTGTCAAGTAAGTTTCGGTATGACGCCTTGCCCAGGGCAGGCCACCATACTACGACTCCGTAGAGAAGTATGGGTCGTATAATCGCAGTGTAAATCCATTTGCAGGTTTTGGGGCCGAGTCCCCATTTCCTCCCAATCGCTCTCTTACACGTGTATAATGCTATGTAAGCTTTATTTTGACGCTGAACGAGATTATCTTTCCAGTTCAGCTTTTTGTCTAGAATTACTCCTAGGAATTTCGCCTTATCGGCTAGTTCGAGGCGCACCCCGTTTAGTTCTGGTAGAGCTAGGGGTGGTATTTTGTACCGTTTGGTGTATAGAACAAGTTCCACTTTCTCTGAGTTGACGCTTAGCCCGCATCGAGAGGACCATGAGGCAACCTCCCGTAGAGCTGCCTGCATCAAGTCGCATAAAGTTTGTGGGAACTTGCCTCTGTATGCAATGGCCAGATCGTCCGCGTAAGCCACAACCTTCCCGCCTCCCCAGCAGGTATCTCTTAGCAGCGAGTTCACTGTGAGGTTCCATAGGAATGGCGAGAGGACACCGCCTTGTGGTGTGCCCCTTGTGACGTAGCGTTTCATCTCAACTTCACCAAAGGATGAGAGTATTATCCTCCCTCTTAAAAGTTGATCGCTAAATCCCACCAGGGATGTATCTACACCCAAGTTTGTAAGGGCAATGTTAACGTTGTTGAAGGCCCCTTCAATGTCCAGGTAGGATACCAGGCAATATTCTTTGTTCTCCAAAGATGTTTCGATCACAGAAACTAGGCTGTGAAGCGCCGTTTCCGTTGATCGTCCCTTGGTGTACGCGTGTTGATAGCCTGATATTAGGTTGCTATCAATAGTGGTAGTGAGGTAATCGCTGATTATCCTCTCCAGAGTCTTGAGTACAAAGGATGAGAGACTGATGGGTCTGTAGTCCTTTGCTCGTAGTGAGAGGCCTTCCCTGCCTTAGGGATAAAGACCACAGTAGCACTTTTCCATGCACTCGGGATGTGGCCGAGAGCTAGGCATGCTTTGTAAGTATGACTTAACCATTTGGCTGTTATGTCCAAGGTATTGATAAGTTGTGCGGGGATGATCCCGTCAGGTCCGGCAGCTTTGAAAGGCTTAAAGCTTTTCACTGCCCATTTTACCCTGTCCTCCGTTATGGGTATGTTCACCGACCGGTTCGTTGCAGGTATTGTTGGTGCACTCTGCAAGTTTCCCGGGAAATGTGTATCCAAGAGTAACTCCAGGGTTTCCCCTTCTGAGCTGGTCCAGGTGCCGTCAGATTTCCGCAAGAAACTCAGAGCGGTTTGCGTCTTTGATAGTATGCACCTTAGTCTCGAAGTGTCCTCGACACTTTCAACACCAGTGCAGAAGTTCTTCCACGAAGTTCTTTTCGCCTGTCTTAGAGCCTTTTTATAGGTTCTTAATTTTTCCTTGTATTCCAGCCATTGGAGCTCGGTGTCGAGGCTCTTGGCTGTGTTGAATTGCTTCCTGCAGGATATCCGAAGTGAGTCCAAATCTTGGGACCACCAATGGGGTTTACGCTTACCGCGCGCTGTTGGCACTGGGCAGGCTTGCTCCAGGGCATTCGAGAGTGCCGAGTTGAGGGTTGTGACCAGATCCTCCAGTTCCTCAGTTGATGAAGGAATTTGGGAGGGTAGTTCCGGTAGTTCCCTAGCTAGTATTTCGTTGTGTACCTCCCCGATGCCGTAATACACTCGACCGTTCCTCTGTTGAAGAGGCTCGATTGACTCCCTGTTTAGAGCCAGCACTATTTGCCTTCTAGGCCCTACCGCGTCCTCGACCAGAACGACACTCCAGTCCTGCGTCGGAAGGGCCGGATTCATCGCCTGCAGCATCCTGAGAATCCTCTCAGGCTCTGCAGGGACCGATGGAACCCATGCCCTTGCCCTCGGCCGGGCTAGAATGTCCCTCCAGTTAACAACGTCTATTCTGGCTCCGGGGTAGACCTCACCCAGCCTTGCGACAGCTGCCCTGTATAGGTCGACCGTCCTCGAATCCTCGCAAGCGAGGACCTTGACCTTCCCCTGGTACCATCCCGCGTCGGACCCCCTCGGCGGAGTGCCCGGAGGCTACATCAGAACGTCGAGAACGGCGTTTCCGATTTCGTTCCGGACATACGGCCATCGGTCTCTGGGGATGGCCCCACGGGCATTGCCACGGTCCAGAATGCCTACGAGGATTCGGTCGTTGGCCACTTCCGCAAAACTGAGTTTACCTACCCCAGTCGCATTTTGGTGCCGTTTCGGAGGAGGTTTCATATCCTCATCCGATCTTTGGCGCTTGTAGGGGGTCCAGCTTTCCCCAGTTGGTCCCAGATTGCGTTGGAACCGCGGTAGCAGACCTTGCGCTCTCTCTATCGCGACCCTAGCATTCTCGGACAACGTGTCCAGCGCTACCCCCTGATATTTTTTTAGGACCCTCGCTGCTTTCCTCTTGTCCCGATGCGATGGGTCCGAAGATAGGGGGCGAGCCGTAGTTGCCATCGCAGCCGCCCCTTTCGTTGTGAGCCTTGCAGCTTCTCTCTCCCTCGGACCTGCGTGGCCAGGTCGTGAAACCTCAGCCGCATTCGTCGGGAGAGTGGTAGCTGTACCAGCGCTTAGTGGGGGTACAGCATCAGCAAGTCCAGCTGTGTTCGCTGTTGCCAGCGCAACTGTTGCTGCGGCCTTACTGGTGCTGGCCCTCACCTCGTCGCCCGTGCCCAAAGAGGTTGCCCTCAGTATGTCCTGGTTGGACCGACCCGTAGTTGCCATCGCAGTTGGTTCACCGGTTGGAACATTTTTTGCGGCCTCCCTCTCCTTGAGCTGAGCGTGGCTTGGTCGTTAGACCTCTGCCACATCCCTTGCCGTGTGGAGACGGGTTGCCGTCCGTTCGCCTGATGAGCGGTCGGCATCAGCAGGGGGAGCGAGCCCGTCGTTGGTGCCGCCACCCCCAGGGTCGCCCTTAGTTGCTGCTTGGTGTGAGGTTGCCCTCACGCCCATAGTGTTTGTGCCGCTTTGGCGTGGCGCTCTCGCCGTTGTCCTCCTCTGAGAGGAGGAGGACGAAGTTTTGTTTTGTTTAAAATTGTTGTTCATCTTGTTCGTACGACCATTTGCCGGACGAGGCCGGCTTGTGGTCAAGGATATAAAGTGGGGAAATGTCGTACGCCGCGGCAGGGCCCCATGCCGCGGTAAGACCATGGTTACTCTTTGCGGCGGCCCGGTGTCAGAGAGGCTCCGTACTAATACAGCCACGATTAACCTCCCGGCTGCAAACGTATCCAATGGGCACGGTGCCGCATAACACCCTGGATTTGGAGGGGGTAGATCTTGGTCATCGCGTTCCAGACAGACTGGGCTTGCCGTTTGATGGTGTTCCATGTGGGAAGCCATCATCCGATAAGCTTAGTCCTGTTACATATAACTTAAGTTCCTTCTCCGGGGAACTGTCAAAAAAGTTAAAGGTGGGTGAACTTCGACGGTTCACCTTTACTAAATAAAACGCACTAAACTTCGATTTCGTTTCCGACAATTTAATCCGTGCTTGTTGCACTCTCAAACTTCACTAAATTATAAATTACATTTTGCTTACAGTCTAAGCTCTTAGCCTAACCAGCGTAATGCTGACCCTGCGATTCCCACGATTGCCCAATTGTTTGCTTGCGCGTGTTGCTCAATATTGCTTCCTATGCGATTCCCACATTTTGGTCGCTGAGTGTAACCTGAAGAAACGCGCGTGTGTCGCGTCAGCAAATATTGCATTGTGGTCACATGCGTGGCAACGTGAGTGAATGGGTGGATCGTGGATTAGGGTGTTAACTCCTCCCCCTTTAAAGATATGCGTCCCGCAGATCAAATGTTGAAAATTTTGTTTGCGATATGTCTTGCAAGGAGTAACTGTAACTTCCTGGTGTTACGTTGATTCTGATCGAGCTGTCTGGCAGGCTGGCATTTCCGTGATTATGTTCGGCGGTGGATTTATATCTGTTGATTCCATTGGTGTTAGCATTATCCTGCCATTCTAGTGGGATTTGAACTGGTGGCAGGTTCAGTTTTTCCTTGTAGGGTTTCCAAAGTGTGGCGGTGATGAGTACTATTGCGCAGATAGCAAACGCTTCTGTAATTATAGAGAAACTCAATTTTTTGTTAACAACCCCTATGTACCTGATGTTCCTTATGGCAATGTCATGGACGTATTCCAAGTCTACGCTTATGGTGTGGTTTGCGACATTTGCCAACACGGCTGGTAGAGGCTGGGATGTGGCAACTTCCTTGCTAATGAACACCTGGCCACCTATTTGAATGGTTTCGTTATTTAGCTGTAGTCAGTGTTGGGCTAATCAACTAATATATTCAATCAATTGATCAATCATGATTGATCTAATCATGATTAATTTAGTCATGACTAATTTAATCATAACTAACGAGATCAATCATTAGTCATGACTAAATTCGTTAATCGCAAATCATCAATCATTAGTTTTAATCATGAATGTATGACTATGCTCGGTGCACAGGTGTTGGTACACTACACATACAGGGTGTAAGGATCAGCAGACCGAAGTCTCAGACCATCATCTCGAGTAAATTACTGAAATAATTAGGTTCGGAAATGAAAAAATTTTCCCCGAAAATGAAAAGAATTTTCTACTCTCTCCCCATACAAAATATGTATGGAGATGTCAAAAATTCTTTGAATTTCCGAGAAAAATTTCTTTGTGGACTTTGCTCAGGAGGATTGTCTGTACCTTACACCCTGTATCAAACGATTGATTTTCTCTTAGTATCAGGGTTGGGCCACTTTGAATAAAAAATTATTCAAATAAAAAAAAAAAAAATAATTGATCATTTTTTAAATTTTGAGTGATGAGTGACTGGTTATTTCTTATTCAAAAAAATCTAAATTCCTGAGATCCCGGAAAATTATACCCATATGCGGGATTATTTCGGGACCAGTTTCGGGATCATTTCGGGACCATTTTCGGGACTTCTTCGGGATCATTTCAGGACTATTTCGGGACTGTTTCCTGACTATTTTCGGGATTGTTTCGGGACTTTTTCGGGATCATTTTGGGACCATTTTCGGGACTTTTTCGGGATCATTTCGGGACTATTTCGGAACCATATCGGGACTTTTTCGGGATCATTTCTGGACTATTTCGGGACCATTTCTGGACTGTTTCCTGACTATTTTCGGGATTGTTTCGGGATAGTCCCGAAACAGGTCCCGAAATAGTCCCGAAACAGTTCCGAAATGATACCGAAAATGTCGACAAATATAATGCGCATATGGGTATAATTTTCCGAGATCTCAGGGTACTTATTTTTAATTTTTAAATAACTGAATAAAAATTAAGTTTTATCGTTATTCAAGAATTCCAGAAATAAAAATAACATGTTATTCATCACTCAGGATTTCTTGAGGGACGATAGCCACACTGCAAAACCCCGTAAGTCACTATTTTTCCAAAAATAAGGTTCTGAGCCTTTCCCATAGATCGTGATGTTTCGCACATTAAAATCCAGTCAAAATCGGGTTACACCTTTCCGTTTCTTTCCACTGGTGAAATGAAATAACCGTCGCTCATATATGTACATACATACGTTATAATTATTACAGTTTTCTCCCTCTCCTGAAAACTTTTTGGTTTTGAACATACAGGGTTTTGCAGTGTGGCTGTCGATATTATTTTTCTTCAAGCACTTCTTGAATAAAAATAACATGTTATTTATCACTTTGATGTTTTTGAATAAGAAATAACCAGTCACTCATCACTCAAATTTTTTTGAATAATGAATAAAAATGTATTTTTAATTTTTTCGTCACTCGTCACTCAAATTTTCTAATATTGCCCATCCCTGACGAGTATTTTACCGGGGCATGTATTTATCTGAACACCAAAAAATACTGAATTTTACACTAAAACACCAAAGTTTAACCTAACCTACAGTAACGTTTTGTGTGCAATTCAGTATTTTTTTCAGATGCAGAAAAATATTTTACTTTTCCTATTATTAAAAAATATCAATCATAAAAAAATAATAATGATTATTTGATTATGGTTAAAACTAATCAATCGTCATCACCTCGTCATTGAACTAAGTAATCATTAGTCATCAATCATGACTAACACATTCAATCATTAGTCATCAATCATTAGTTAACTAAATTTTGCCCAACACTGGCTGGAGTACATATGTACCATTCAGAGAGCTTGAGGCGTTGTTGTTCTCGATCATACCCTGGTAGTTTGAAACGAATACCGTGCCGTAGGTTACCCATTCTATGATGCTGTTGTTACGCCTGATAAATTTACAGGCGGCTTCACCGCCTTTAAGAAGTCGTGGGAGACAACTGTTCTCCTCGAGCTTCGTTAAGGACTGCGTATCGCATATGAGCCAAGTACCAGGCAGTTCTTCGTTATTCCATAAGTCTCTCCTTGGTTGACAAGCATTCTGTCGAAGGGTAAGTCTAGCTGTTTGCCGTTGTATATGCCAGCGCGTGTGATCAATAGGTTGTAAACGTTGCTTGTCACCTTTGGCATTGAAAGGACGTAAAGAAGTAGCGTCCCATTTGTGTAGATCGATGGTTTGCCGTATTCGATTGCTTGAATTAGGTTTTGGTACGGAAGGGTTTCTACCTCTGATATGACTTGGTTTACCTCGTCCATATCAAGCAGGTTGGTGTTAATGATGTATCGTTTTGCAAGCTGGCATGCCACACCATTTCGTTAATTTCTTCTCGGACAAGCGCGATGTTGTGTAGTGCGCTTTGTTCGAATTCCACCATCTCGGCTTCCTTGGCAATCGAGTTTGTTCGCTCTGCGACTTCGTTGATTTTTCCTAAGACCTGGTTGTCTGGTTGATGTAGAGCTGTGCTGAAAGTTGGTCGTTGGTTAGCCTGAATGACTTACTCGCAAGATTTTCTATTCGTTTCAAGGCCGCAGCATACTGATCCAAATTTATGACGTGAATAAGTTTAAATGTTCCACTGATGATCCACCCATTTAAACTTTGGATTGTTACTATGGGTGCCTTATAATGAAAGATATGAAGGGCGCTGATGGCTGATGCCAGCAGTGGGAATCTGCAAGGATGAACTTTTGAAAAGAATTTGTTATCCTTCTGCGTGTTAGGCGTGAGGAATTAAATATATATTTTTTCCTTGCTTAGCGGATTAGGCGCATAAGCTTAAATTTTTTTTTTCTCTTCTTCTCCAACGAATTAAGCGAGGGAGGCATCTCCAACTGATTAGGGGAGACATTTTGAATTATGTTTTTTGTTTTTTTCTCTTCTTCTCCAACGAATTAAGCGAGGGAGGCATCTCCAACTGATTAGGGGAGGCATTATAAATTGTGTTTTTTCTATTTCTTCTCCAACGGATTATGCGAGGCAGGCATTTTCAATTGTTGTATAGGACAGAGGATCATACTGTTCTCGAACCAGCTATGGGGAGATCGCCAGAATCCGGTTTGGAAGTAGCGTTGACATTTGTCAAATTCGATGGCGCTAAGAACCTACTAAGGCACGATTCATCCCACTAACAAGCCCGCTCTTGTTGTTGTTGTTGTTAGCAGTGCTTCGCCCTGCCCAAAGGGCCAGAACACTCCTAGTTGTCATCGGGCTCTTCTAACGGAAGTCCAAGGAAACGCGCTGTTTCAACAGGGTTGGACCAAAGTGATAAGGGAGTTAGAAGAGTATGTTCCGAAGAACACGAAAAGAGATGTTGCGTGTCATGGGGGGCCATACCGCATGCAGGGCATGTGTTTGGTATGGTAGGGTTCAGTCTGGACAAATAGGAGTTCAGCCTATTGCAATATCCAGACCGAAGTTGAGCCAGCATGACTCTAGTCTCCCTCGGAAGGACACGTTCTTCCTCAGCAAGAACGGGTGGTTGGGCACCAATAACGGGGTTCACAGGCCGGGATCTGAGGGATCTGTCCACCGACTCAGTGTGGAGGTCCTTTAGGGCCCGCCTATGGTCCCGCAGATCAAACGGCAACGAGATGTGATGCCGGATCTCATCATAATGCTTCCGGAGATGCTTCCTTATGTCTCTAGGGGGCGGAGTTTCATCCAATAGCTGTCGATTTGGATGACTGGGACGGTGGCAGTTCAGAAGGAACTGCCTACTTAAAAGTACCGCATGCTCGCGAACGTTGAGCATTTGAGCCTCCTGGTGGAGATGAGACTCAGGAGACATAAGCAAACAACCCGTTGCAGTTCTGATGGCGGTGTTTTGGCAGACCTGCAATTTCCTCCAGTGGGTGTCGTGAAGGTTAGGCGACCATATGGTCGGCCAATAGCCTTATAGGTGACCAGCAACGTTTCTTTGTCTTTGCCCCAAGTACTGCCGGCGAGTGACTTGAGGATCTTGTTGCAGCTTTGTACCTTTGAAGCTATTGCGGTGGCATGATTAGCGAAGGTGAGGCTATTGTCGAATGTAACCCCTAGAATTTTGGGGTGGTTGACAGTAGGTAGTGGAACACCATCTACGTGGACATTCAACTCCTGCCCCATCTGCGCATTCCACGTAGTGAATAGGGTCGCTGTCGATTTAGTCGGGGACAGTGTCAGGTTCCGCTCTGTGAAGAAGCAGGAAAGGTCGCGCAGGTAGTCATTCAGTCTCGTACAAAGTTCGTCTGTCGAAGGTCCTTTGCCCGTGGCCATCACAGTGCAGTCGTCAGCGTACGAAACGATGGAGACCCCCTCTGGTGGGGGAGGGAGGCTCGAGATGTAGAAGTTAAACAGAAGGGGTGAAAGAACACCACCCTGCGGAACCCCTTGTCTAATTCTTCTAGGTCTACATCTCTCGTTTCGAAACTGCACTGACGCCAGCCGACCGTTCAAGTAGTTAGCGGTCCACCTTTTTAGGCCGGCAGGAAGCGGTGTCTCCTCCAGGTCTTCAAGGAGTGTGGCGTGGTTGACCGTGTCGAAGGCTTTCGACAGGTCAAGTGCCACGAGAACCGTCCTGTGGTTTGGTTGGTGTTGGTTCAAACCGAAGTTAATCTGCGTCGTGATGGCGTTCAAAGCTGATGTTGTGCTATGGTTTTTACGGAAGCCATGTTGATGATTGGCCAGCTGCAGGTTTGCAGTATAATATGGGAGCAGAATAGCCTCTAACAACTTCACTACCGGCGAAAGGAGAGATATCGGACGATAAGAGTCTCCTTGATTTGCCGGCTTCCCAGGTTTTAGGAGGGGGACCACAGTCGCATGTTTCCAGATATCTGGTATAACGAAGGTGGACAGTGAGAGGTTGAATAGAGCCGCCAAGTACTTGTGCCCCTCGTGGCCTAGGTGTTTCAGCATCTTCATGGCAATTCCGTCGGGTCCGAGTGATCTTGAAGGTTTGGCCTTCTTTATAGCTTCCTTGACCTCTGCAGCGGAGACGACAATGGGCGCGGCTGTGTGTTTGTGTTTGTGCGCGCGTCGGATGGCTTTTCTCTTAGCCCTATCCGCAGGAGAATGCAGTATAAATTGCCGGCAGAATGCGCTCGCGCATTTCCTGGGGTCCGACTTGACGTTATCGCCGAAAGCAATGGCGACCTTGTCATTGTATTTGGTCGGGTTGGATAGGGCCTTGACTGTCGACCATAATTTGCCGACCCCGCCGGAGAGGTTGCATGACTCTAGGTGTTCTTTCCACTTCTTCAATTTATGTTCATTGACAGTCCGACGGATTTCTGCGTTGAGATCCTTTATTCTTGGATCTGCGGGGTTCAAGAGTCTCACTTGGTCACGTTCTCTTGCCATTGCCGCTGCTTCCGCAGGGAAATTCGGCCGAATTTCCGGGATTCTGTCAGCAGGGATGAAGCGGCCAGAGGCTGAATCGATGACTTTGCGAAACTCTTTCTCACCTTTGCATACGTCCGTCGGTGTGGGTAGGTCAGCGAAGGAGTGCTCTGTAAAGTCCGTGAAGCGGTCCCAGTCCGCTTTACTAAAGTTAATGTACGTTCGTTTTTCTGTCGTTATGAAGTCGGACGGTCGTTCGATGTCTAGTAGGATGGGTAGGTGGTCAGATGCCAGTGTAAGCATAGGTTGCCAGTTAACGTGGTTGATAAGGCCCGCACTTGAAATGGAGATGTCTGGCGAATTGTGGCAGTTACCTGCCACCCTAGTGGGGGCATCTCCATTCAATGTACAGAATGCCGAATTATCTATTTGCTCTGCGAGTGCGTGCCCTCTGCTATCTGCTGGCAAGTTGGAGTGCCAGAGATCGTGATGTGCGTTGAAATCACCTAAGATGAGGCAGTTATCGCCCCTTAGCAACGCACTAATATCAGGGCGATAATCACGGGGACAGCACGTAACAGGGGGAATGTATATATTTAACACTCGCAGGTCGACGTCGCCTGTCCGGACTGCTATGCCCTGGCATTCTAGGGTAGAGTCCCTGGGGTCAACATCAGGGGCAAACAGATTATATTGTACAGTATGGTGTGTAATGAATGCGAGGCCGCCCCCATGACCGCTGGGACGGTCACGAGTACGTAAGTCCGAGTTAGCATTCAGTTTGGTCTCCTGAATGGCGGCCAGTTTAATGTTGTTCGACTTCATAAAGTCTGTTATCTCCGCGATCTTACCAGCTAACCCGTTGCAGTTCAGCTGTAGGATTTTGAAGTGTCAAAATCCTACAGCCCGCTCTTGTAGTAATGACCATATCCTTTTGTTCTGGGCTAGGGGTGTTAACATTTCTCGAACCGGCTATGGAGTAATCGTGTTATCCGATTAAGGCACGATTTGTCCCACATACAAGCCCGCTCTTGTTAGATAAACTACCCCTTTTCTATTAATTTTTTATTCAGTATTATTTTTAATTTTTATTTTATTTTCCAATTTTAATTTTTATTCATATTTTTTTGAATTTTTTTTAAATATTTTTGTTTTATGCATTCCTTCGTTTGACATTTTTTATGTGGGTTTTATGTGTTTTCTTGCCACTTAGCGTAGTGACTCATACCTTGTTGTCTTTTGCAACAATTTCTTTCTTATACACGGGTTTTTGTTTTCCCTTGATCTGTTTGTCCTTCACGTATATGACATCGTTTTCGTCATACCGCTCCGGTAGAGATATTTTCTTATTGTGACGTTTGATCTGGTCTAGCTGCTTTTTTGTCATCAAGGCTTTCAAATACTTATTAGTTTTTCTACTTTTTTCTAACAGCTCCTGATAGTTAGAGGATTTTGCACGATTAAAAAATATTTCGCTTGGCTTTCGGTTTATAACCGAGTGAATTGAATTATTATATCTATCTACTGCTATGTTAATTAATTCTTTTGTCCTTAAATTTGGGTTGTCTACCTTCAAGCATCTAATTATTTCAATTAAGGTGGAGTGGAGTCTTTCCACCTGACCATTCACTTTGCTTCTTTGAGATGGTGTGCGATACAATTTGATTCATAAAGAATCTAACAGGTTCTGGATTATTGGACTAATTAAACCGTGCTCATTGTCGGTCACGAGAATATCAGGTGTTGTGAAATAGTGAAGGAGTTTTATTATTTTGTCTTTAAGGTGCAAAGTGGACTTGTTTCTTAAATGGAAGAGTTTCGCAAATTTTGAGAATTTGTCAATAACACTAAGGAATTTCTCCCCTTGAATTTCGAAAATGTCCAAATGGATTATCTCACAAGGACGTGATGGGATTGGTGTTTTTTGCAGTTCTGGTTCATTCGGATGTCTATCATATTTACTGACCTTACATGTTTCGCAGGACGAGACGTACCCTTTGATTATACTGTTCATTCTGGGAAAGTAGTATTTCTCTAGGATTTGTTTCTTATTTTCTGTCGCATTGCGGTGAGCCCTTTTATGGTCCCCCCATATTACCTCGCAAATCCTATCCGGAACCCTTAAATCTTCTACCATAGTCTGAGCTATCCGGATTTTATATTGCGTAAAGTTTTCTAAATATACCTTCTGAAGTAGTCCTAAATGAGCTTCTTGCATCTTAATGCCATTGATTACGTTTGGTCTTAGTTTTTTCTTGAGGACGTCGATAAGTTCTGCTTCGCTAATCCCCTCTGACCCTAGATAGTATAGCGAGGAACCGGGATGGGGTTCCTCGAATATTTCTAGCCTACCTCCAAACACAATCTGATTCCTAAATACGTTTATTGGCACTTCCACGAAAGGTATCAGATCCGAATTCATTCATCTAGTCTGGAGTATTGATCAAAGAAAGTCGTTCTTGTCCTACTACCAAAGATATGTATATAGATATAGCTATATAGGCATGTACATACTTACACTACATCTACTCGCTTATTCTGTCTCACTAGCTCTTCTGCATCTAGCCGGTTGGAGTGGCCGTGTTTCCGGCCCGCATCTATAATAATTCAGTACGTTTATAAGTAATCAATTATACTCACAACATATTCAGTTACAAGGTAATGCAGTGGGGAGGCCGCGTCCCCAATCTGCTCCTTCTGGTTTGTGTCACGTGGACCAGGCGGTTGAAAGGCCGTGTTTCCACCCGCATCTGAGATACTTACGTACTCTTAAAATTTTGTTTGCAGGTCAATACAGTGGAGAGGCTGAATCTCCAATCGTGGATTAAGGTGTTAACTTATATTTGTAAGTTTTGCAAGCTCGAGACCAGTGAACAATAATAATTGGTTTAATTATTATATCCGATTTTGTGGAAAAATTTATATTCGGAGAAAAAATTACAAAGCTAATCACAGCGATGGATAGGATTACATGTTTCAAAGTGTCCGGACTTATCATCAGATCCATTTTCGGACACTGAGATATGAACCAGTGCCTGCACCAAAGCCGCTGTTAGAAATCTAACAACTTAGCTAAGATGCCATGTGACGTCACGATGCATTCATCTCCACTTCAGCGAAATTGTTGATAATTAAAATATCTACACATTCAAATTATAAAACTTTGTCCATATTACAACAAGCTGCCAATAGTGTACTTAAATAAATAAACCCAGAAAAACCTAAAAGTAAAAAGTTTGGCCAATAAAATACTACTAACGAATGAAAGTTTCGCAGTGAAAATGTCAGCCGAAGAACTAAACACAACAACAACCAGCTGTGATCAGTGCAAGAAAACATTGCCCATAAGTGGCGCTTATGCTTTGTGTCTGACCTGTAGCGCGATTCACTAACTTTTAACAATCCCGCAATAGAGATATTTAACATGTCGTATATTGCTTACTTTAACAATTGTGCGATTCACTAACTCGGATTTAACAACACTTGTTATCTATGTTTTAAATTTGAGAAAATGGGGAATCACTGGTACAGAAATGTCAAAATTTACGAAAAGTTCAAAGAGGAATAGAAGAAAAACAATTGTTCGCGCAAATTTTTAGCAGATATTTCAGCAAAGGGAAGTATTTTTGATATTTTTATTCATTTACTGCCCTTTATTTTTCTTTTTTTCTTCAGAATGGTGTCAACAAGTGCTGCAGCAACCAAAAGGAGTCGGGCAACAGCTGAGCAAATAAGGGGAATGGTGGATCTTCTGGGAGAAACTCCTGGTTTGGCGTTAGGAAGATTCCAGCGAATGCACGGCAAGCTGGAAAACTAGAAGAAGTGGAAGGAAATGGAGAAGAAGCTGAACGCCATTGGAGGAGCTGTAAAAAGCCTGGAGCAATGGGTTACGGTAAGTACAAAAGTGAGCAACTTGTTGGTAACCAATTCGGTAATTGTTTCCTTTAGGAGACGACTGATAAAAGGTATCAAACAATGTGTGATTGTTTCCTTTAGGAGACAACTGCTTACACATTGTTCGAAACCTTTTAGCAGTCGTCTCTTAAAGGATACAATTACCACCAATTCTATTTAATGGTGCATCGTGTGTAACTTTGTTGCTAATTTTTCTTTTTTTGTAGGTCTGGCGAGATTTAAAAAGCCGAACAAGTAACCGTGTGCGGGACCGCAATAACCCGCAGTCCCAGACGGGGAATAGGAGCATCACTGTAGCACTTCTTACAGAGACAGAGATGCGTATTGTGGAGCTCATCGAAGACAGCTATACTGAAGGCGCACCAGACTGCTTGGATAGCTTGGCATTGGAAGAGGTGAGTTTGTAGTTTTGAACCTATTTTGATGATTATTTTTACTCATCCTTTCATTATCTTACAAAGTTATAGCATGTGAATTTTATCGTGGAAAAGGAGTACCCAGAAGATGGTGCCAGTAGCGAGCTGCAAGCACACTCAGAGGTTCGAGACCCACCAGCTACACCATCTGCTACCGATAGGCGAAGATACGCCTCAGTCACTCCTGCAACCACACCTCCAACTTCTGCAGCAACACCTCGCAGGGGCTCGAAAAGGAATAATGACGATGTGGCAGAGAGCGCAGCTGAGAAGCGATTTTTGGCGATCGCTGAAAAGCAGGCCGATACAATGAGGGTAAGAAATAATGCAAAGTTAAAATGATTTTCAACTTTTTTCTAAGAAAAAAATTTGACAAACACCTTATTAAACTATATACTTATTATACTAAAATTGACAAAAATATATAAAATTGATTATAATTATAAAATTTCACTTATCTTATTTATTTCTTATCCTCTAGATGATGGCAGAAACTTAGAAAAAGCTTGCCGAAAATGATGAGAGGAGGATTGAGGCGACCTTTGCGATGACCGAGGCAATCAAAAATATTGCCAGGTCAAACGACAATATTGCGAGGTCGACCGAAAATCAGTCAAAATCCACCACTTTTTTTGGGAAGCAGTGAGAATCTGCACTGAGATTTTCAGCAGGCTGTGCAGTGCAATTTTAGAGAATAATTAATTTAAGTATTAATAGCTTTAATGTATCTTAGAATTGTTATTTTTTGGTTTATATATGTATCGTTAACATCAACTATAAAGCCATCTTAGATTGTTTGTTTTTGCTTTGTATTAAATTTGAGTAAGTAGGTAAGATTTTCTGGAAGATGTGATGACAGGGATATTTTTAAAAATGAATTTATAGTCTTTTGAACTATTTTAAATAAATGAAATTTTTTCTTTTGTACCTGTTTAAAATGTTAGTTTAAGTTTTCTAGTCATTTTAAATTTTTCCTTATAAAATGGTGAATTGTTTAAGTTTTGTTTTCCATGTTTTCATTTCTACACCTTTTCAAGCTAATAATAATAAGAGAACGAAAGTTTTTAATGGTAAATTTAATATGTATACATGAAGTTGTAATGTTTTCTTTTTGTAATTAGTATAAGTAAAGTGGTGATGTAATGTTTTCTCTTATCATTATTAGGTTGAAGAGGTGTATTTTTTTTATTATTTCTCTTGTACTTGTAGTTTTTAATAAAAATGTTTTAATGGTCTGAATATGTGCCTTACTCTCTTTAAACCAAATTCCACAATAAAATTAAAAATGAGAAGTTTTCAATAAAAAAAATTAGTACGTTTTATTTTGTTTGGTAATCGTAGGACAACACACTAGCTTAACTTAATTAGTATGGCTCAAATATATACAATGGCGGCAATTAAGTCGTGTTTAAATGAAATTCTCCAATTCATTCAACAATTAGAAATTGTTCAACTAATTGCCATTTTTTTATTCTAATTCGAGCTAATTGAATATCTAATTGCATTAGCAGAAGTCAATTACATTTCTAGTTGTAAAGGTACCACCTTTTTTTTTGCTAATGGCAACTAACTGCAGTTAGATTTACCATTGGAATACAAATTTCAATTATCTAATGGCAATTAGTTGAAGAATTTCTAATAGTTTAATGAATTACAGAATATGAACTAATAGCTACAATTGCTAATTGTAATTGGAATGTAACTTGTATGAAATGAACTAATAAATAAAATAAATATCCAAATGTTTTTACTAAAATTCAAGTAAAAAAATTTGAAATTAATCTCTCTTGGACACGTTTTCCTGCGGAAGATGCTGAGCTTGCATTGTCGTAAATATCATTGCTCTGCGTGTCCAGGACTATAGCGATGTTATCAAGTTCGTCTGATCGCTCGACTAAAGGAACATTATGTATGGTGGCGCACGCGTTTACCACCCTTCCCGCGAACCCGGGCTCATATAAAAGAACCCGTTGTCTCGGCAAACATCGCCAAGTAGCTTTAAGAACCCCAAATAGCCGTTCTATTGGGTTTCGTGCTTTGCATAGCGCCTCGTTATACCGGAACTTGGCAGTACCCTCAGGTTGGTTTGGTAAAGGCGTCATAAGCCATGGTTCCAAGGGATATCCAGAATCACTTGAAAGTTCAAACTTTAAATTTATGTGCATTGTAAAGTTAAATAATATTACCAACCAAAAACATGTTGCGGTTTCCATTTTCATGCTTCTTTGCATGACTTGCCGTGCCGCACATGAGCTCCATATATATGTGTCATGGCGCGCCCCGGGAAACTTGGCATCTATATTTAGTATTTTCAAGTTTGGGTCACAACTCTGATATCCAAAAGTCGTCAAATTATATAGAGCTACAATGTTTGTTAGAACTATACTTTACCATTTGAACGTTTAAGGAGTGGTATGAATGGTGGTTTACGTACGCTTCTTCATGCACTTTAGGAGCTAATATAGAAATGTGCGTACAATCAATTGCGCCTATCGTACCCCTAACGAATGGAGCAGGTGCCGCACTAAACACTTCCTTCGCTGCTTGACGTTCCACTTGCGACATATGGAATTTAATCACCTCGAAAAGCATCGGTAACACGGTGAATGCACCGGCTTATTGAGGTTTGACTCATAGAAATGCCCCACTGTTCCCCAACAGGCCGTTGGTAGCATCCTGTAGCATAGAAACGTAATGCACACAACACCTGCAAAGGAGTGTGTTCAATAAAATTCATAATTTTAATTATAGTTAACATAAGTTACCTGCTTCTCTGCCATATTGCAGTGATCCTCCGCCCTTGCAACAGGTCCTGCAGCCTCTCCGCAACGCCTGCCGCAATTTCAGGACCCACCCTATACAATTTCCTGAATTCCGATGGATCTAGGTCAAAGGAATCATCTATGTTCCTAAGTAACCTTCGATCCACTCTTACGCTCCTTACAGCTGCACTCCGTGTCATATTATAGGCTACGAACTCAAAAGCCATAATATTTATATATATTTTTCACTTAAATACGAATATATCACAAACAAAACTTTAACAACGTAAAAAGAATCTCTGATAAAATGTCAATTTTCAGATTGACAACGATAAGTTATCGAATTTAAAGTTGACAAAAAGCTAGTGAATAGCATAGATTGTTAAAATTATTGTAACGTTAATTTATCGTTGACAAATTGCGTTAAAACAGATAGTGAAGCGCAAAATTGTTAAAATTATTGTTAAGTTAATTTATCGTTGACAAATTACCTTAAAAAAGTTAGTGAATCGCGCTACTGCAGTGGCAAATACCCTTTCTCCGCATGTACCACAATATCTGAATCCACATATTTCAACATGTATATGGAGAAGCGCAAAAACTGAAAGTGTCACAAATGCCGCCAACGAACAAAGTCGTCGAGTTGGGTCGAGTCGGCAACGAAACAACAACAACCACAAAAAACAGTATCAACGCCAACATCCCAATCCAAAATTGCATCCCAATCATCAGATGCAGATGAAAATGTCGGTAATGCCAGTGGAAAAACTGATCTGATAACATTTGCTAACATCAAATCCGAAATGCATGCGGTCAAAACCGAGGTTGGGGAGCTTAAGTCAGACACTAAGGAAATTAAGCGCGTACTAGAAAATTTATCCAACAAACTGTCGCAGTCGCAAAATGAGCTTAAAAAAGAAATGTTAGAGACAACCACACAACTAAATACCTCAATAACAACACTAACGATTCGAGTTACCGAATTAGCAGAGAAGGGTAATGATAATGAAATTCGACTAGCAGAAATGGAAAGTAAAATTGAAGAACTAGAGCAACGATCTCTTGAGATAAACGTCATCATCAGTAATGTGGAAAGAAAAGACGGAAAGTTCTCTTGCGAAAGAAAAGAGAATTGGTGATGACACTAAGAGGTCTCAACAAGGGGGAAAGAGTGGGAATAACAGAGTACTCGTTAGCAATTAGCTCACAGCGACAAAGAGAAAGTTAATACGGGCAGCCAAAAATAAAGCAAGACTGGAAATTTGTGTGGGAAAAGGAGGGTAAAGTCATGGCAAGAAAGGAAGAAAATACTAAATACCTACCCTACCCAGCAGAGATCAGTGAACTGGTGGACAGCGTAGATGTAATCGTTTTAGTTGAAACCAACATAAAATAGTACGATCAAGACGTATTTCACATAAATGGATTCAAAACTGAGTATTATAACCGGAAGGAAAGAAGAGGGGGTGGAATAGCATTATACATCAGAGAGAACCTTACTTACGAATGTAACATTATTGAGACAATCAGCCCGATTCTAAATATCCGCACGGATTTCTTTCCTTGCGGAAATTTTTGTTCGCAAGGAAAATTTCCGCCAATTCTCTTTCACTAGTGAACAGAAAATTTGGTGAAGAGGAATTTCGAATTTTCGAAATCAGCTGTGCTGCCATTTCACGCTTGATTTTGGTACTACTTTTTGTGCAAAATATTAAAATTTGTGATAAAAAGTTGTTAAATTAGACAAATTAAGAATAAAAATGCATAGTATTGCCTTTCGAATGGTAGCATGTGTATAAACGAAAGATTTTGTAGCACTGGATTGTAACAGAGGTCTGAACAAGAAGGTTGCGTGAGGTTACGAGGCCACTTTAGTTGCGGGATTATTGGAAAGCTAACAAAACTCTTTTTATTGAATTTTACTGATTCAATTGTTTTGCAGATGTATTTAAAACTATTGGATAAATAAAGACGCATACAAATATTTGTTGGACATTTTAAAAGCATACACACAAGCCTAAAAACTGTTTGCGCTTTCACTAAAGAAGCCCATCTGAAACATGTGTTATAAATAAGATGGTGCCTTTTACGATTCCACAATACATTCTACTGGTGGTCCGGCCGAATTTACCTCTCCTCATTTTGCCAACACCCTTTAAGGAAGCCGCAGAGTTTTCCAGATGCCTTTGAATAAAGCTTATTAAAGTGTCTATATGTCGATTATTTATACCTTTCGCCCTACAAATCCAAAAATAACACGATATTAATGTGTATTAGTCGTTTTTAATTATTAAAAGTTAAATTTTCTTACATTTTGTTCAGCGTTCACTGTAAATTGGCTGGTGAAATATCTCCCGAAAAACTGTTGTGTATTCTCCCATTTCTTTTCATTTATGATACCTACTTTACTCGCCAAACCGCTTTCCGCTTTTTCGAACATCGTCTAGAATAGGCGAAGAGCGAGAAGCGAACAAATACGTGCGGATTTTATGTTCAGAATAAGGGAATAGGGAGAAGCGGAAAAATACGTGCGGATTTTTCGTTTAGAATTGGGCTGAATCTCTTTTGAGATTATTCAAATTAAAATAGCCGAAAAGAACAAAAACCGGTTAAAATGCACTTTGCATGCCATTTACCGCCCGCCTCATAGTAACGTACGAATGTTTGTTAGTGAGCTCGAAGGTGTTTTACGAAATACGCACAAAGAAGAATGCGAAATATTAATAGGAGACATTAACATAAATACAGTTTGTGCTAACAACAATGAAAATGTTTCATTATACTTAGATATGCTCTCCTCGCTCGCTTTGGAAAGCGTAATAAGTGACAGCACAAGAGTAGATATAAGAAGGGGGACAAGTACTAGCATAGATCATATATTTATTAAAAATAGAGCTGCCGTCGTAGACGCTGCTACAGTAGAGTGTAATATCACTGATCATTATGCGATGGTACTTGGCCTCTCTGAAAAAAGATATGACAATAGTGTATTGAATTGCAATGCACCCCGCTCAAATGCTTTAAACTGCAGAAAAATAAGAGAACATATAAGTAGCATCATTTGGAATTATGCTCTTTTATTGACTAATGTAGATGATCTATATGAAAATATACTTTGTCGGTTTAAAAGCATTTAGGAAAAGTCAGCTTTCAAGGCTAATAATAAAAAGAGAAGAGCTGCAAATAGCTGGATGACGCATGATTTAAAGATTCTGTGTAGTAATAGAGATAAGTTGTACCGAAGATGGAAAGATAAGCCTAATGATAATCTTTTAGCAAGTGAGTATAAAAGATATAGAAATTACGTTAACCAAGAAATCCATAAGACAAGAAATCTATATTACCAACAGAAATTGTTCGAAAACAAGCACGATATTAGGAAAACTTGGCAAATAATTAATGAAATAATTTAATAATTTAGATGACGTCATAATGAAAAACTTCAAAAACATTAACTTGAAACTTATCTGTGATTCTCTAGCAAAGACATTTGAGGATGGGGTGAAATGTGCAATACCTACCTGTGATATTAGAACTATAAGTGCTATTGACTATAAGACACCAAACTCAATTTACATAGACGAGATAAGCGAAGATGAAATTTACAAAATTATAGTCAGACTTGACGATCATAAAAGCCCTGGACTTGACGGTATTAGATCTATAGACCTAAAACAAAATGTATCTGTGATAACACCAGTGATAACTAAACTTGTTAACCTTAGTGTAAGGCAGTCCTCTGTACCCGAAGCCTTAAAGATCTCAGTTATCAGACCAATATATAAGTCAGGGCTTAAATCAGATCCGAAAAATTATCGTCCTATTGCAATCCTGCCCGGGATGGAAAAAATATTGGAAGAAGTTGTAGCAACGAGATCGAGAGCAATCGACCACAATCAGTATGGCTTCCAAAGAGAAAAAAATATTAACCAGCTTTTAGGACTCTTTTGCACTGTTTATAGATTTTTCAAAAGCATTTGACACTTTGTCCCACCTAAAGTTAATAGAAGCCCTAGAAAATGCTGGTATACGAGGAAGTTGCCTAGCGTGGTTCCGAAGCTATCTGGAACATAGAGTGTACAGAGTAAAAGTTTGTACCGAATTAAGCGACGAGGTCTCTGTTTCGTATGGAGTTCCCCAAGGCTCTAAATTGGGACCGATTTTGTACTTAATTTATGCAAATAGCTTGATAAAACATTTGAAAAATTGTGAAGTTTTTGCATACGCTGACGACACCACTATTATAGTGTCGCACAAAAACCTAAAAGTCGCGACAAATATTATGCAACGCAAACTCGACATCGTTGCCAAATGGTCGCATGACAATGGATTGCTAATTAATTCTTTGAAAACAAAATTTATGCTTTTAAGACCACTGCATTTGCAAACGTCAAACATTAGTCTAAGATTTCACAGTACCGAATATCTGCATAAACCTCAAACAACTTGTTCCTGTGATATAACCATTGAAACAGTACGAACATATAAATACTTGGGAATTATCCTCGATGATCATTTTAAATGGAAGGACCATCTTTTATATCTACGAAATAAACTGCGTAAATCGGCATACTTTATAAAGCATCTTATCTATTGCAGCAATTATGAGGTCCTTTTGCAAGCATACAGAGCATTATCGGCCTTAAAAGAGTTCAATTGACCCAAAACTACTGCTTGAAAATACTAGCTAGAAAGCAGAATGTATACTCAGTCAATACACCGCTGAATAGGGAACTAGGGATTCTTGACGTCGATTCTATATTTAAAATCACAATACTAAATAAGTTCTATGACGAAAAAAAATTTCAAATAAAGCTTAACCATAATCTCGGAACTAGAGCTCAGATGCAAAACAAACTCAGAGTACCAAGGTTTTTGAATAATTATTCAAAAAATACACTATCCGTTCTAGTACCCACCTTTTTAAATGACCTACCATCAAACTTGCTCAACCTGCCAAAAGGACCTAATAGAAAAAAACTTATTTATACATACATAAAAAGCTTATTGTAGAAATTTCATGCCCTAGCTTTAGGTTTAATTCGTCATTTATAATTGTTATTTTATCAAATTCTCTAATAATCTGTTTTTAGTTCTTACTACAAATAGTTCGTCCAAATTTAATGTAACTCGCTAGCCGCTAAATGCGATGAAAATATTTTAGTTTTTATGTAGTAGCGCTAATCATAAACTTTGTTAATATCAAATTTTATTGTATTAGGCTACTAGAATAGAATTTTTATTAAATAACTAGCATAAACTTAAACTTTGTTTATGACAAAATTTATAGTATTAAGCGAATAATTCTGTTAAATGTTTTGTAAGTCATGTCGTAGAAATGTTTACCCGCAGACAAGCTCATAAGCTTCGCGGGTTAATTGTTAAACTTAATGTATGAGTTAATATAAACAAATAAATACAATACAATACAATACAATAACTAGAAGTGACAGCCGTGTGTAGATATGTTAGCAAGATGTCAAACTTTGATCATGTGTTGCCAGATTGCCATCATGTTTCGTCCAAACAATAACCAAAACGAAGCACTTCACAAACCTCACGGTAGCCGATATCATACCTTTAGTTAAGATTAAGATAGTCCAGTACAATAACGTAATATACTTTTGAATGAAATATCCTATATCTTGATTTAAGTGTAAGAAAATACGAATTTTTCCAGTAGCCCACGACCACCAATTTCTACATTTGCAAGCTACATGCGAATTGTATTAACACAACACCAACATTCTGCATAGCATCTTCAGCGAAATCATGCGCTCTGCATCTAATGACACGCAACACAGCCAACTGTGGTACAACATACGACAATCTTGTTGTTGTTGTTAGCAGTGCTTCGCCCTGCCCAAAGGGCCAGTGCACTCCTAATTGTCATCGGGCTCTTCTAACGGAAGTCCAAGGAAACGCGCTGTTTCAACAGGGTTGGGCCAAAGTGATAGGGGTGTTAGAAGAGTGAGTTCAGAAGAACAGGAAAAGAGATGGTGCGTGTTATGGGGGGCCATACCGCATGCAGGGCATGTGTTCGGTATGGTGGGGTTCAGTCTGGACAAATAGGAGTTCAGCCTATTGCAGTACCCAGACCGAAGTTGTGCCAGCATGACTCTAGTCTCCCTCGGAAGGAAACGTTCTTCCTCAGCAAGAACAGGTGGTTGGGTACCAATAACGGAGTTCACAGGCCGGGATCTGTCCACCGGTGTGGAGGTCCTTTGGGGCCCGCCTATGGTCCCGCAGATCAAACGGTAACGAGATGTGATGTTGGATCTCATCATAATGCTTTCGGAGATGTTTCCTTATGTCTTTGGAGGGCGGAGTTTCATCCAATAGCTGTCGATTTGGATGGCTGGGTCTATGACAGTTCAGAAGGAACTGCCTACTCAAAAGTTCCGCATGCTCGCGAACGTTGAGCATTTTAGCATCCTGGTGAAGGTGAGACTCAAGTGACATAAGCAAACAGCCCGTCGCAGTTCTGATTACGGTGTTTTGGCAGACCTGCAATTTCCTCCAGTTGGTGTCGTGAAGGTTTGGCGACCATATGGGCGCAGCATAATCAATAACCGGTCGTCCAATAGCCTTATAGGTGGCCAGCAACGTTTCTTTGTCTTTGCCCAAGTACTGCCGGCCAGTGACTTGAGGATCTTGTTGCGGCTTTGTACCTTTGAAGCTGTTGCGGTGGCATGATTAGCGAAGGTGAGGCTATTGTCGAATGTAACCCCTAGAATTTTGGGGTGGTTGACTGTAGGTAGTGGGACACCATCTACGTGGACATTCAACTCCTGCCCCTTCTGCGCATTCCACGTAGTGAATAGGGTCGCTGCCGATTTAGTCGGGGACAGTGTCAGGTTCCGCTCTGTGAAGAAGCTGCAGTTCAGCTGAAGGATTTTGAAGTGTGTCGGGAGGTAAGGTGACGGCATGCTGGGGGTAGGGGATGGATGTGGTTGCCTAGATGAAGGTAGGCTTAGCCCCAACCTGTGTCGCAGTCTAGGGTTCAGCGTGCCTTGGCCGATGTTTGGTGGCGTGGCGGGCGGCTGAGTTCTGCAGCAACGGGCTATAAATGTATCCGTCCAAAGGTTCCTGCCGACAGACAGTGCACGTGGTGAAAGGTACGAGGAGGTTATGTTCCTGACCCACGTGCATGCTGGAAGTAGGGGGGGCGAGAGTGGGGACTGAGGTGGGGCGGGAGCAGCAAAGCTGCTGGTCGTGGAGACCGGGCCACTATTGTGGCCATTTGATGATGGTGGGTGCGGTGTGTGTGCGCGCGAGCAACATGGTGCCTCAAAAGTACTGAAAAAAGTACGGTTTCTGGGGATGGCAGGGTTAAGCCCTGAGCATCCAGATCTGTGCAGCCATCTCTTGCCGAAAATAACAAAAACCGAGGAAGTTTAAGTTCGGGTGAACCGAACATTAAATACCCAGCTTTAGTTTTCAGAACGAGATACAAATACCATGACTTGGCAATGATATAGGCCCTAGAATCTTATTTGAAAATATCTATATCAAAAAAGGGGGCGTGGTTATCATCCGATTTCGTCCATTTTTAATAGCAACCTCCCTTGGCCAACAATTAGCCTGCATAACAAGTTTCATGCAAAGATCTCAATCTTTACTCAAGTTATGTTAATTTATGGGATTTTTGAAATTTTCGATATCGAAAAAGGAAGCGCGGTTATCATCCGATTTCGTCCATTTTTAATAGCAACCTCCCTTGGCCAGAAATTAGCCTGCATAACAAGTTTCATGCAAAGATCTCAATCTTTACTCAAGTTATGTTAATTTATGTGATTTTTGAAATTTTCGATATCGAAAAAGAAAGCGCGGTTATCACCCGTTTTCGTCCATTTTTAATAGCAACCTACCTTGGCCAGAAAGTAACCTGAATAACAAATTCCATGCAAAGATCTACATTTTTACTCAAGTTTAGTTAATTTATGTGATTTTTGAAATTTTCGATATCGGAAAAGGAAGCGCGGTTATCATCCGGTTTCGTCCGTTTTCAATAGCAACCTACCTTGGCCAGAAAGTAACCTGTATGCAAAATTTGATGCAAATGTCTAAATTTTTACTCAAGTTATCGTGTACACGGACGAACAGGCCTTTGCTTACGAAATGTGTATTAAAGTAATGTTTTTAGGGTCGAGTAACTCATTTTTGACAATCTTTTAATAAATCTTATCATAGGTACAATTTTACAATTGTTTTTAAAAATTTTTATGAAAAAAGTATTTTAACAGATTATAAGTAGAAATAGTAATGTTTTATCCTGTTTTATACTATAAGTGATCGTTGATGACACTAAAACAGTGGTGTCCAAAATGAAAAATGTGAGTGTATGAGTGAATACGAGAGAATGGGAGCATCCCCGTATGAAATTTAAACCAAAATAACAGCATATTGAATTGGAGTAGAAAATTTGGAATGTGTTAGACTTTCAGATACAAAATTCAAGGATGTTACTTATTAAGCCTACACATTGTTAAATAAGGGCTGTATTTTAGAGATTTTTTATTTGATAAAATTCTGGTACTACCCATATTAATGATCTGCAAATTAATATATGCTGTGGGAAAAAGTGATAGGCTCTGAAAAGATATTCTTTTCAATATTGGATACGATGTTCAGAATTCAAAATTATGGTATCATAAAAGGCATTTCAAGTAGCCAAAGGCATTTTCTAGCATAAAAAGTTATAGACCAAGAGCTGGCTACGGAAAAAAAAAATGATAAGGTGCAGTAAAAGTGATGATGTAAATACGTTCCTTACTAGTTGAGAATCGGTGTAGCGTTGCCGGCAGAAGTCCTTCCCGGGGAGGGATGCGTTGGCGTGCGTGCAAAGGTGTAAATTTTTATTGAAAAAAAAATCATAAGGTGCAGTTCTGAAACTTGGTGAGGTTAC
Organism: Sphenella marginata; assembly: GCA_951509765.1. NCBI lineage: Eukaryota > Metazoa > Arthropoda > Insecta > Diptera > Tephritidae > Sphenella > Sphenella marginata. The sequence goes on from OX608082.1 coordinate 49,786,390, forward strand.
AGTTTTTACCTCTAGAAATAAGGTAAAAGTATTGGCAGAACTCTAGGTCGGGGATAAAGGGTTGGCAGAAGTCGACAAAGTTGTAAAATTTTCATTGAAAAAAAATCATAAGGTGGGTGGTGGTTTAGCTATTAACTCTAGAAATAAGGTAAAATAATTGCCAGAACTCTAGGTCGGGGATAAAGTGTTGCCAGAAGTCGGCAAAGTTGATGATAAGGTGCAGCTCTGGCGATTTTGTTTGAAAGTTACTGAATGTTTAAAAAAACTTAATGCCGATTGCCAGAAGAGTAATTGAAGGCTAAGTATAGAAAAAACTATTATATATGTAGGTATAGTCGAGTAAAAATACACTTCCAAATTTTAAATAATAAGGTGCAGATTTGGCTATTCGTTCTTTTTATTACTTATACATTAGAAAAGCTGTGCATCAATAGACGGAAATCAACTTGATGGTTAATTGCATAAAAAGAAGAAAATATTGTCAGAAATTGGTAATTCAGAAAAAAATGTTTGCTTGTAAATTAATTTTAGGCAGGTTTGGCTACTTATGTGTACTTTTTATACCTAGTAGTGCTTCGCACACAAGGTATATTAACTTCATTCGCCTAACGGTAGTATGTAACGGCATAAACGAATCGAGATAGATATTGACTTATGTATATCAAAATGTTCAGGAGGAAAAGAGAAATTGATTGAGCCATGTCCGTCCGTCCGTCTGTGAACACGATAACTCGAGTAAATCTTGAGATATCTCAATGAAAATTGGTATGCAGGTTCCTTTTAACTTATCTCGGAGCGCTATTGAAAATAGGCAGAATCGGTAAAAAGCCACGCCCACTTTCTATATACATATATAATATTTTCGAAAATACAACAAGAGTGATTATTTAGTTCATAATACACCTATAAGGATAAAATTTGGTGTGTACGTTACCGTTAAGGCAACAAATAATTTTCTAAATAAATTTTTAAAAAGGGGTGTGGCACCGCCCACTTTTGATTAAGTCAAATTTGGAAATATTATTAATCATGAGTCAAAAACCGCTCAAGATAGCAAAATGAAATTCAGCACAGATATTCCGAAAAAAAATTTGCGAAATCGGTTAAGGTCCACGCCCAATTTTATACGAAATAATTTGCAAAGGATCATGGATATATTGAATATGCAATAACTTTACTTACACTACGTGTAAATCATTTCTATTTCACCTCTAAAGTGTTCGCGGGCAAAGAAAGTCGAATGCATAAAATTTTTCAAAAATGGGCGTGGCCCCGCCCCTTTATGGTGGATTATTCCACAAAACTTTTCATGCCATAACTCTGGTAAAAATTGATTTATTGAAACGATATTTGGAGAAAGTGTTCAACATATAAAGCTAACCCTTTGCTGTAAAAATAAACAAAATTGGTTAACGGACACGCCCACATTTTGAACACAGTTCTGAAAAATTTCTTTGTAAAATTAAAATCGCGATATTTCCATAATTGTACAAGTTATATAAATAAGATTTTACACACATAATAAGCTTTTTAAGCAAAACTTAACTGTAAAAAAATGTTGTGGATTTTGGTGAAGTAGGCGTGGCGCCGCCCACTTTTCAGCAAAAAAGGTCAGCTATTTTCAAAAGGGATTGCTTGAAATTTCAAGAAGGTATTTTCATGAAAGTTCGTGAGGTGCTTCCCAATAGAATGTAGTATACTCCTGCCAAAAATAACGCAAATCGGATAGCAAACACGCAAAATATACAGCAGACAAGCAGTTAACACCCTACTGCCTTTTCTTGTAATAATTTTTTTTATTTTCATACCTTTCATGAACCTGGGGAAAGCTATTTATATTTTGTTATTTAGTGATAGTTTAATTTACCACTTACAATAGAAATGATTCTTCACTATCTATTACATCATCTTTTACCCCTATTCTGCATTACAATTACGTTCCAGCTCTACGCTCCGCTCGGATCGAAAATTATTCATTCTGAGTTACGCTTGAATCAAAAGAAGAAGAGGAAGAGCTATAAGTTTTTCGAAGTCAGCTCTTTGCCTTGGAATGTGTGAAATTGAAACATAGCAAAGCAAATTACACAAATTAGTGCTATTGTAATAAAAGTAACATTGTATTATTTATTAACTTAATTACATATATTACTAATGATGTTACCACATCTTCAGTAGGTAGCTGGCATTTTCAATAGAGTCGGTGCTAGAAGAGCCTGCTTCGTCGACCAGGTACACAGATAGTTGGTGTCGCGTCGTGGGGCCACACCATACGCCGAGCAAACATTAGACATGTCAGAGTTAAGTCTGACCACAGGTGGAACTTTTTGTTGGATGGAGACATTGGCCGTCCCTTAGTTTTAATGGTGCTAGTAAAATTGTTAGATTGGTGTTTTGAATGCTAGTCCAATTTTCGGTAATTGTTACAACAGTTGCCGAGTGCTAATGCGTGCCCAAAAATGTCGGGAGGGGTATCAAGAGACGCACATTGGTCCCATCAAGTTGATTTCCTTAATGCACAGCTTTTCTAATGTATAAGTAATAAAAAGAACGAATAGCCGAATCTGCACCTTATTATTTAAAATTTGGAAGTGTAATGCACAGCTTTTCTAATGTATAAGTAATAAAAAGAACGAATAGCCAAATCTGCACCTTATTATTTAAAATTTGGAAGTGTATTTTTACTCGACTATACCTACATATATAATAGTTTTTTCTATACTTAGCCTTCAATTACTCTTCTGGCAATCGGCATTAAGTTTTTTAAGCATTCAGTAACTTTCAAACAAAATCGCCAGAGCTGCACCTTATCATCAACTTTGCCGACTTCTGGCAACACTTTATCCCCGACCTAGAGTTCTGGCAATTATTTTACCTTATTTCTAGAGTTAATAGCTAAACCACCACCCACCCTACCCAACCCTACCCAACCCCCCCTCCCCCTAAATTTCAGAACTGCACTTTATCATTAAATTATAGAGAAAAATTTTACAACTTTGTCGACTTCTGCCAACCCTTTATCCCCGACCTAGAGTTCTGCCAATACTTTTACCTTATTTCTAGAGGTAAAAACTGCAGCCTCTCCAAATTTCAGAACTGCACCTTATGATTTTTTTTCAATGAAAATTTTACAACTTTGTCGACTTCTGCCAACCCTTTATCCCCGACCTAGAGTTCTGCCAATACTTTTACTTTATTTCTAGAGGTAAAAACTGTAACCTCACCAAGTTTCAGAACTGCACCTTATGATTTTTTTTTCAATAAAAATTTACACCTTTGCACGCACGCCAACGCATCCCTCCCCGGGAAGGACTTCTGCCGGCAACGCTACACCGATTCTCAACTAGTAAGGAACGTATTTACATCATCACTTTTACTGCACCTTATCATTTTTTTTTCCGTAGCCAGCTCTCCGTCTATTATCACAGGGCATTGCAATTCATACACTAAGCGTCGCGGGCAAGCTTGGTGTTTATTCGACTGAATGATAGAGAGTAAGAATACGTGTGATCAATTGATCTATGGGATGGACACCACTGCACTAAAACGAGGATAACACAGTTTAAAAAAAGAAGACAGTTCGGTCTTGATGAAAAGTATAAGAGTAAAAAGTTTTGTAGTAAAATAAAGCCTAAACTATAATTTTAATTTTTTTGAAGCCGGTAAGTTTAACTCATCAATTCTACATATGTATATTATTAGGAGCCCAATTCGGGTTTTGGATAACCGGTATCCCAAAATCATATTCATGCCACTCTTTCGCACTGAATCATATTAGTTGCTATACTAAATTTTCCACAAACATAGCATTAAAGTGATAAATTTTCTAAGCATTTATTCATTTTAAATTTAGTTAATTTACTATTATTATATTTTGCACAAGCACCCGCCGTTACTCGTGCACTTGTTTTAGGACGCGGTTCCTCGCGGGGTAAATTTTTCAAGCTAAAATGTATCATATCTTGGAAGTGTGAATAACATGAGGTCGTAAATATAATCACTAATAGTTTCTTTTATATAAGGAAACTTTTTTTATTGAATAATTTTACACATAAAAAGAACGTACATAAACTTAAAAGATAAGACTTCAATTTAAAAGATATTTCATTTAGCGTAACTAACAAACAAATTTTCCTTTCTTGGGAAATAAATACAATGAACATAAATTATTTATTAACAAAAAAAAAAACAAAAAACAAAACATAGTTCAACGTAGAACAGGCCCGTGCGCACGGGGGGGTTTTGGGGGTTAAAACCCCCCCATGGCCAAATCTAAGTTGCAATGATTTTGCAAAAGTTTTCAAAATACAGTTTATAAATCTTGTATTGAATCTTGACTAATAATTTTTGGCAAAATTAGTTAAAATAATCTTACGGAAGAAGAAATTGGTGAAAGTTTCAAAGAATAAGGTTGGCCAATACATAAGTCCGGCACTTTGAATTGCACTTGGAGCTTAACGAAATTACAAAGTTGTGTAGCGTATGGGCATTTTTTTTTTTAATTTTACTGATGGAAACAGTGAGCAGTTTCAATTAACAGAGCGAATGAACTGCAAGGCTCAATTATATGAAAGATTTCGAGTGTTTTCTGACCCTTTTTGTTGTAGGCGTAAAGAGAATAGTGAGAAAATGAACGTTGGAGAGCAGATGAGCGACAACGTTAAATTATTTGAATGTTTCCAAACATTTTCTGAGGTTTTTTTTTTATTTTACCTAACAGAATATAAAGATCGCATTTTTCATGGACGTTTATCAATAGTCTGGCTTTGGTTTGTTAATCGTCGAGATCTAAAACTGCTCAGCTACAGAGAAAACCTCACCAGCTAAGTAAGGTAGATAAAAAATAGATGACACAATTAATAAATAATTAGTTGACAGCGAATAGTTATTGTAAAGAATAAAGATAAGAATCAAAGGATATGAAAGCAAACTGTTGCTATGTATTTAGGATAGAAAGAATTGACTTTTTTATGCTGCATAGTGAGTCTGAAATATCAAACGTATCAGAATGAGAGTTATAATCTTGACACAAACAACGAAAAGGCTGATTTAATTCAAAATTAGTTCGGCACTCTTTCAAGATAAGTGGTTTAAAATGTCTTGATGGACGAGAAGGTACATTGAAGTTCACTTCGCTCAAAAGAAACGGGCTTACGATTGAACCATTTAGTAATTTAATCATGAAGACAATTCCAAGCATTTCCCTCCGACTAGAAAGGCTGTGAAGATTAATTAGTTTTAAGCGACTCGTATACGATGGCAAATTATACAAGGGATCCCAGTGCAGATCTCTTAAGGCAAATATTAAAAATTGTTTTTGAACTGATTCTAAGCGATCCACTTGGACCTGGTAACGTGGGTTCCAAATTATAGAACCGCATTCAAGTATCAGTCTAACTAATGTAGTAAAGTAGTTACATAAATTCTTTAGACCATCGTTTAACAAATGCTAGAACGCCTCTAGCTTTATTGACTGTTACGTTAATGTGGCAGTTAAAATTGAGTTTTTAGTCCATAGTAACCCCAAGGTCAACAACATCATACATTTGCTCAAGATTATAATTTTGTATTGTATAGGAAGCCGGCTGTGAAATTCCTCTCGAAAAACGCATGTATTTGCATTTCTTTAGATTAAGCGGCATATAATTTAAATCGCACCAAGTAACTAGTGTATTTAGATCTGACTAAAGCTTCTTCGAATGACATAAAAAGCTTTACATCGTCGGCATACATTAAAATTTTCGAAAATTATATTACTGTAGAAATATCATTTATAAACACCAAGAACAGAATCGGGCCAAGATGCCTTCCTTGAGGAACTCCTGAGGAGACATAAATAACATCGGATTCACAATTTTTAAACACTACTTTTGTGCTCTGTCGCTAAGGCAAGAAGAGATCTAGCGATTGAGACCCGGCTGGAAACCCAACTGATCCAGTTTATGAATAAGTAAAGAGTGACACACTTTATCGAAAGCTTTGCTGAAATCAAAGTAAATTCAAGTAAGTTTGTAACGGTGGACTTTCCCTTACATAACCCGTGTTGACAGTCGGAAATCAAGGTAGAGATAGGATTCGTAAGCTGATTCGTAACAATAGCTTCACACACTTTTGGGATGGCAGAAAGCTCTGCTATGCCGCAATAGTTCTCTATAGAAGCCTTTCTTCCGCTTTTATGAAGCTTTAGAAGAAACGACTCTTTCCATGCTTTTGGAAAAACGCCAAACTTTAGTGACAGATTGAACAAATTGGTAAATATTGTTAGCACACTTCTTCAAAAAGCATGTAGGAATCCTATCAGGACCGCATTTAAAAGATTCCTTCAAGATTTTCAGATAAATAAGAACATCATTGGCGCATATAGTTGGACAATTAATTAAATTTTTCCCATGTAGCTCATAGGGATAATTTAGAAAGTCAGAATTGGTGACGGCAGAATAGTTAGAAGTGAAAAATTGCGTAAAGAAATTATGACCCAAAAGAAATAAAAAATACCCCAAATAAGCTTCAGAAAAACACCAATAAAAGGCTCCGAAAAGAGTCCAAAAACTCTCAGAATGGAGGATTAAAAGGCTCCGAAAAAGGTTCAGAAAAGCACCAATAAAAGGCTCCGCAGTTCATTTAAAAATAGTCAAAAAACGCTTCAAATTCATCGAAATCGGACTTATTTCGGACTCTTTTTTTATGACTCCGTTGGAGTTCCCGTGTAGAGCGATTTTTCGCTCCATTTGGGCTCCGTGTTTAAGCGACATACATACATACATAAGCTACGGTTATTTCATTCGTTTATTTTATTTTGCATTGCATGCTATTGTAATTCGCAATAAGCTTATAAAATATTTCGATGATATAGTTTATGGTTTGGAAAGCCAAAGTGTGGTTTTTCCAAGCGAAAATGAGGAAGCCAATAGCGCCATGCCTCAGAGCCAACAGTGCTCGCCACCAATAATACATACAGGGTGTCACAGGTGTACCGCACCTCCCGTTCTCTAAAGAACAAACAATTTTGAACATTTAGGCAAACATGGTCGTCAGAACCTGAGCCAAATGAATACATACAATTTGAGCAAAACGGTCACATAGCACCTGAGCCAAATAATAAAATAAAAAAAATAATAAGAACTTAAAAAAAACAACTCGCCTTCTCTAAAGCTTAGACACTCCGAAAGAAGCTCATTTTGGAGAGTAAAGCTTTGAGAAATGAGCGTTTTATGGCTCCGAAAGGAGTATTTTTTTGAACTTTTAGTTAGCTGGGATATGCCATCATATCACCAATTCTCTATCAAATACAGAAAAATCTGTACAACCAAAAAAATTTTCTTGGGTATAGTTTTAGGTATCAGAGTATGCAGTTTCAGAAAAGTTAAAGAACATTTAAATTTATGATGTATGTGTCTAGGTATCTGTTTCAGCAAATATGTTTATCTTAGTGAAAAATGTATGTGAATGCAAATCTAAATTAAACCCCCCCCCCCCAAGGCCAATTCCTGCGCACGGCCCTGGTATGTTAATATAAATATAAATGTTAAGTAGGTTACTCTTCACTGTTAGCCTACGTAGTAATAATGTTAAGCAATACGCAACGTTGTTGTCATGCCAACGCTGCTTTACTATAGATGCCAGGTGCATTGATGAATGAAAGGGAATACGAATACCTATACTAAAAGAATGGAACAGTTTTAAAGACAACAACTATGTACAGAGTAATTAAATAAGCAAAAGACAAGGAATTAAGCAGTTACATATCGACAGCCACACTGCAAAACCCTGTATGTCCAAAACCAAAAAGTTTTCAGGAGAGGGAAAAAACTGTGATATTTATAACGTATGTATATGAGCGACGGTTATTTCATTTCACCACTGGAAAGAAACGGGAAGTTGTAACCCGATTTTGACTGCATTTTAATGCGCGAAACATCAAGATCTATGGGAAAGGCTCAGAACCTTATTTTTGGAAAAATAGTGACTTACGGGGTTTTGCAGTGTGGCTGTCGATATATGGCGTGATGCAATGCAGCAGTTAGATGGCGTGATGCTTCTAACTGCATCATACGATTTAGAATTTTTTAGGCAATAAGCAAATTATTTTACGTCTTGAGCGGATGTTCATTCAATAAAGCAATATTACGCAAAGCCACTCCGGTGTTACATTTATTTTAATATAACTGGCGCAGTCGACGGGTTTTAAACAAAGTGTTGCTAACAAAGGCATTAAAATAAGTGCTGCAGACACAACATAAATTGTTTAAATAAAGAATCTACATTTTTTCAAAAGAAAATAAACAAACTATAAATAAATAACAGCGTAAGTGAAAGTGTGCAAGTTAATTGCGGACATTCGAATTAAAATTTTGCAGACACAAAAGAACATATACATATAAGTTAAGCAAGTCGTATTGCTTATTTCAAATAAAACACAAACTTTATTTTTTTATTAAACACTTTTATTTTAGTTATAATCACATTGGTTGCTTTGCAACTTTGTCATACGAAGAAGAACTGTCTTTGAAAGGCGATGATACCGCCTTAAATACCCTTGTGATCTGTGGCATTCCCCTGTCGTTGTTATTGCACAAAAAGGGCGGCTATGATGCTATAGCTAACAACCTAGCAACAGAATTGTATCACTATGGAAGCGCATGATTCCTGTTTTATAGCTGGATCACCTACCAAGCTCGTCAACCAAACGTTGCTTGCTATGCAGTGGGTGGTGAAGCAGGCAATGCTTATGCATGCGCAGCATGTTTTCGTGCAGCAAAGGTCGCTAATAAGTTATTGCTAGCGACCTAGCAACAGAGTTTGCTGATAGACACACATCTCTTCATATCACCGCGTAAGCCGCTGGCCTACCTGACAAGTTTGTCAACCAAGCTTTGCTTGCTATGCAGTGGGTGGTAAAGCAGGCAATGCTTATGCGCTGCATGCCCAGCATGTTTTTGCTATGATAGGCGCAAGCAACGATCGCCCTTTGTTATGGTGATGGACCAGCTCACGCATATGCTGTTGTTATGCCGTGAATATTATATTATTTCTGCTTTGTTAAGCTAGACCAGGTAGTGGGTTGTGGGTTGCTGTTGAGCTGCGTACCCAACTCGTCGAATGCATGTTTCTATGCTATGATATCAGGCAAGTGATCATTTAAATGTAGTCAGCCTGTTGGTAGGTTGCAGGTTTGTAGGTTTGGATGCTTTCTGTTGCCTTGGTATGCAAGGAAAAGCCTTTACTATGTAGGGGTGGTATCATGCCTTAACTTATACATATATGTTCATATCGCACCCTAAATCAAAAACAGTCAAAACTCAAAATTTTTTAGGTCGCTTTCTTGGCATAGATTGCCCAATAAAAAGTAGTGCAGCCAGTACATAGAAGCAATTAACTGAAAGTTACTCAGATTTTGAGTTGTGACTCTTTTTGATTTAGTTTGCGATATATTTAAAAAAAAAAATTTTAATATAAAAAAAACGCAAAGTGCAATATAAAATTTTTTTTACTTATTTTATCCAATCAAAAACTGATAAATACCAAAACGAAAAAATGCAGAACCAAAATTTAGAGACCGGTAGCTCTCCGGTTATCGAACAATGTATTGTAGCTTTGACAAGGCTTTTAAGCCAGTCTGCTGAGCAGCAATCGACCTCATTAATAGGGCGCATTGAAAAAACATTAAATATTTACCAGCATTTAATGGTGATCCAAAAATGTTGCCATCATTCTTACACGCAGTGGACAGAGTGTTGGTGGATTATGCTTCTCAAGAAGTGCTGGCATACCAAATTATTTACGACTTGAAAATTCAAGGAGCAGCTAAAAACTTCATACATATGAATCCACCAGAAAATTGGAGCCTATGCAAAGACCGACTTAAGCAGCATTTCAAGTCTTCAAAGGACCAAATGATTATTACGGTGACAGGTAATAGTGTCAATTGACACTATCTCCGTGGTAAATTGGAAATAGTGTCAATTGACACTATTGCGCTTTCGAAATGGAATTAGTGTCAACAAGAAAATGGAAAATAAGTCATTGACACTATTTCCAAACTGAAATGGAAATAGTGTCAAAAGTGCTAAAAACGGGTCTACCACATTATCGCCAAAATCAAAATCCCGAAAGGAAAAATCCCTAAAATCAGAATCCCCAACACGAAATCCCCATTTTATGTGTGAAATAAATTCAAATTATGTATTGGATAGGTAATTATGCTACCTTTCATTTGAGGTGCCATTTAAAAAACAACCCTGGGCTACATTATTCCAAGTCCTTCTGCGTAGTACACCATTCTAGGAAGGCGGCCTTTGGCCGCGCTTATTATAAATAATCCTGGGCTACGCCATTCCAACTTCTATAGGCGGGATCCATGGTATTTTTGTGCAGAACACCTCTCTGAATTGGCAATAAAGATAACATAAAGGGAATAAAAATATAGTGTACATGCATATACATATGTAAATAGCTAATAACATAAGATGAAAATTTTAAATAAAAAATCGCGCGATATATTAATCATTAGTTTCAGGTGATAATAAAAATTAAAAAAATACCATGGATCCCGCCCATAGAGTGGGAACGGTGGCATGTTGCCACCGTGCAGGGCAACCACCCGGAGTTGGAATGGCGTAGCCCAGGGTTATTTTTTGAAGGGCGGCCGAAGGCCGCCAATGCCAAAAGGTGTTCTGCACATAAAAAACATGGATCGGAAGTTATAGTTTAATTGTGAAATAAGTCCCAACAATTAACAATTAAGCCTTTCTTTCATTTTTAAAGTTAGACGTTCTTTCACTTTCTTGTTAGGCGTTTTTTTTTAGGCATTCTTTCATTTCGAAAAATTAGGCGTTAGTTCGTTAGGCCTGTATTCGCTGAGCAGAGTTTTACTTTGAGGATTCTGATTTTGGGGATTACTTATTTGGCGATTTGATTTTGGGGATAATGTGGTAGACCCCAATCACTAATAGTGCACATTTCGTAAAAGGAGAAACCATAATTTTGTAAATAATCATATAATAAAAATCCATCTCTTGCAACACTGCACTGCGCAGACAACCGCTGTCAATTGACACTATTTCCATTTCCAAAAGCGCAATAGTGTCACTATTACCAGTGACACTATTACCTGTCACCGAGTATTACCGCCGAAATATCAGATCTTAGAGTAAGTAGTATTAAGGATTTATGTACTAAGGTAAAAAATATTATTGACGACATAACAGAATTTTGTTTGGTTGAAAATGGTTTGGTTTTGAAAGAAATTTTTTCTGGAATGTTAATTCAAAGAATCAAGCAATTAGTAACCGGTACATTGGCTTATGCCATAAGAAATATTTTTTCTCTGCGAGAAACCGAAAATCTTATTAGAATACGACTCTTTTAATAAAAAATTTCCATAAAAATAATTCACAAAATAGTTCAAATAATAACAGAAAATTTAGTAATCGATTTCAAAGTAGTTTCTGCCAATATAATCAGCCTAATGGTGCAAGTAATCAATCTCGTTTTAATAATTCTATGCAAAACCCAAATAACTTTCCAAATTCAAACAGCTTTAGAAATCGAAATTCAGCTTATGAGAATTGTTCGTTTAATCAAAGGTTGTAGATCAAAATGGCTATTTGCCTAATCAGGGTAACAGTGGACGTTTTTCTAACGAAGTTCCAAATCGGATAAATGATCATTGGCGAAATAGTAGTGGCTCAAATAGTAGGCATATTAATAATAACAATAGAACTGCACAAACAAGAAAATCGAACATCCCAATGGATGTTGACACAATGAGTCAAACTTTAGAAGAAAGGGATAGTGAATCAAATGTTTTTTTTTTTAAATTAGCCTCGCATATAACTAAAATTTACATTAGCCTGACATTGTTTAACAAAAAATTTATTGCTTTAATTGACACTGGATCAACTTTAAGCATATTAAAAGGATGCAGTTTTCAAAGCTTTAACTTACCTTTATTTAATTCAGACGAAAAAATTACTTTAAGAACAATTAACGGGGAGGTTAGTACACCAAGTGAAATGGTAATTACACCAAGCCCTACTGAATTTAATGCTCCACAAAATAGTCGTATGAAATGGGTAATGTTGGATTTTGTTAAACCATTTGATATGATTTTAGGCATGGATTCGATAGGCAAAAATGTTGAGGTATTAGATATAGCAAATATGCAATTAAAAATGAGCAATGGCTTAATCCTTCCATTTCTCACCAAATCATTGCTAAACCAAGTTGATATCTTGGAAGTAAGTGATATAAAATATATAAAATTAAATCATTTAAATAAACAAGAAAAAGCTACTATAAATAAACTTTTAAAAAAGTTTGGCAAATTAATCTATAAAGAAGGCGACATTTTAACAAGTACTAATTCAGTTGTACATGAAATCAAAACGATAAGTTATCAGCAAATTAACTCTAGAATATATCGCTTACCACCGAAGCACGAAGAGGTTATAAGACAAATGTGTGAAATGGAAAGCCAAGGAATAATTAGGCAAAGCAAAAGCAAATACAGTTCACCAATAATTGTAGTCCCTAAAAAAAGATAATTCCGGAATTGCAAAATATAGAATCGTTGTAGATTATAGAAAGCTTAACCAACTAACCGTAGACGATAAATATCTTCTACCAAACATCGGCGGAATTTTAGACAAATTGGGAAAAGCCCAATATTTTAGTACGCTAGACCTAGCGAAGGGGTATCATCAAATTCTTATGGCCGAAAAGGACATAGAAAAAACAGCCTTTGTTACTCCGGCTGGCTTATATGAGTACGTTCGAATGCTTTTTGGGCTTAAGATTGCGCCTGCCACTTTCCAAAGGTTGATTAATGAAGTTCTTAGAGATTATATAAATAAAATCTGCGTAGTTTATTTAGACGATATACTTTTTTTTTCAACTTCCTTGGAAGAACATGCTAACAGTTTAGAAAAAAATTTTACAAAACTTCAGGAACACAATATAAAAATACAACCGGATAAATGTCGTTTTTTACAAAAAGAGACTACATTCTTAAGGCATATTTTAACGACAGAAGGAATTAAACCAAATCCTATCAAAATTGATGTCATTAGAAAATTAGAAATTCCAAAAACTGAAAAACAGCTAAAAGGATTTCTTGGTATTACTGGGTACTACAGAAAATTTATAAAAATTTTTTCCAGGATAGCTTATCCTATGATAAATATCTCATCCAATTCTAAAATACCCGGAATACGATAAAGAATTTACAATAACTACAGATGCGAGTGATTACGCAATAGGTGCTGTATTGTCGCAACAAGGACATCCTGTTTGCTATATTTCAAGGACTCTTAATAATCATGAGCGAAACTATAGCTCAACAGATAAAGAATTCCTTTTAATTATCTATGCTGTCACCTATTTAAGACCCTACATTTATGGCAAAAAATTTAAAACTGTGACAGACCATTGTCCAATTAAGTACCTAAACTCCAAATATAAGGGTAAAGAGTGTTCACCACGGCATCAAAGATGGTTGCTAAAATTACAGGAATTTAACTATGAAATAGATTATCTTAATGGCAAGGAAAATATAAATAAGGTGGCAGATTTTCTAAGTCGCCTAGAAAATTCGCCTAAAATTAATGAAGAAAATGATAACGAATCAAACTTTGAAATGTCGGATACTATACATTCAGCGGAGGAGGAATTATTAAATCACATTGTTATAAAAGATGAAGTAGTTAATAAATATAAAATCCAGATTGTCTTAACATTTAGTCCATCAAATGAAATTATAAGTAGTCATAAAAGAAAAATTATAGAAATAAATCCATTAGACGATGAAAACAGTTTGAAAAGTATTTTAAAAAAATATATAATACGAGGTCGTGTAGGAATATTTTCTGAGGTACCAGATTGCAATTATAATACAATGCAACTTCTGTTAATCTCAATGTTTTCTCACGATAATAAAATGCAGTTTATCAAATGCACCAAGAGAGCGACAGAACAATGAATCTATGTATAGTGGTATAAATGAAACATACCATAGTTTAAAAGATAAAATTTATTATCCAAAATTGAAGGAACATATACATCTTATTATAAGCAACTGCTAAAAATGCCCAGAAATTTAATACAGCAGAAAACCAATAAAACCAAATATTCATTTTACTGAGACCCCTACTGAAAAAAATCAAATTATTCATATTGATATATTCCATTTTAAAAAACTTTCCTTTGTCAATTTTATTAACAAACTAACTAAATTTGCTACAGCTTATGACATCATTGATCGCAATTGGAGATCTAAAAAGAAAATTATAATATAACAGTTTGCTAAATTTGGGAAACCAAAGAAAGTAGTGATGGATAACGAGTTCAGGGCAGAGCAGTTAATTGACTATTTTAATAGAGAAAATATAAAAGTACATTTGACTACGCCGAATAGTCATACTGGAAACGCAGATATCGAGAGACTCCACTCGACCCTGTTGGAAAAGCTAACAGGTATCGACGACCCGGAGCTCTCAACTGAAATGAGGATACAACTAGCTATAGGAAATTATAATGATCATCATCACTACACAATTAAAGCTTCACCCAGATGTGCTCTATTTAATATAGATCCAAACGTATTACATAATAACTTACGTAAAGTAAAGCAAAGAATAATTGACAGAAGAAACAAAATTAGGGAAAATTATAAAGAAAGTAGAATCCTTGGCCCAATAAAGGACTATAAACGAGTTCGCCATAAAGATGAGCCTTACTATAGAATCAATCCATTAGCCAATGTCCATTTATCCAATATAAAACGACTTTTGAAATCAAAACATAATTCATAAACTAGATCAGCTGGGTTTCCAGCCGGGTCTCAATCGCTGGATCTCTTCTTACCTTAGTGACAGAACACAAAAAGTAGTGTTTAAAAACTGTGAATCCGATGTTATTTATGTCTCCTCTGGAGTTCCTCAAGGAAGCCATCTGGGCCCGATTCTGTTCTTGTTGTTTATAAATGACATTTCTACAGTAATAGAATTTTCGAAAATGTTAATGTATGCCGACGATATAAAGCTTTTCATGTCATTCGCATCATCCGAAGATAGCAATAAGCTCCAATCAGATCTAAATACACTAGTTACTTGGTGCGATTTAAATTATATGCCCCTTAATCTAAAGAAATGTAAATACATACATTTTTCGAGAGGAATTTCACAGCCAGCTTCCTATACAATTAACAATTATAGTCTTGAGCAAATGTATGATTTTGTTGGCCTTGGGGTTACTATGGATTACAAACTCAGTTTTAACTGCCACATTAACGTAAGAGTCAATAAAGCTAGAGGCGTTCTAGCATTTGTTAAACGATGGTCTAAAGAATTTAGCGACCCTTATGTAACTAAAACTCTCTTTACTACATTAGTCAGACCGATACTTGAATACGGTTCTATAATTTGGAACCCGCGTTACCAAAAATAATTTTTACTATTTGCCTTAAGAGATCTTCACTGGGATCCCTTGTATAATTTGCCATCCTATACGAGTCGCTTAAACCTAATTAATCTTCACAGCCTTTCTAGTCGGAGGGAAATGCTTGGAATTGTCTTCATGATTAAATTACTAAATGGTTCAATCGTAAGCCCGTTTCTTTTGAGCAAAGTGAACTTCAATGTACCTTCTCGTCCATCAAGACATTTTAAACCACTTATCTTGAAACAGTGCCGAACTAATTTTGAATTAAATGATCCCTTTCGTTGTTTTTGTCAAGATTATAATTCTCATTCTGGTACGTTTGATATGTCAGACTCACTATGCAGCATAAAAAAGTCAATTCTTTCTATCCTAAATACATAGCAACAATTTTTTTTCATATCCTTTGTTTCTTATCTTTATTCTTAACAATTAACTTTTCGCTGTCAACTAATGATTTATTAATTGTGTAATCTTTTTTACTTAGCTGATGAGGTTTCCTCGGTAGCTGAGCAGTTTTAGATCTCGACGATTAACAAACCAAAGCCTTTCAAAGACTCGGCACGAAAGAACAGTCCGCGCGTTATGCGGATGCGCCCCTCGCGCTGGCCGGGCGGGATATGGTGGGCGATCCGTTGGGAATTATTATTATTATAATTATAATTTAAGAAGTTCTGCTAAAGCCAATGCCGAAGATAATAATTTAACCGTCATAGCAGTCGCAGGTGATTTTACCTCTGATTAATTACTTTCACATAAAAACCATCCAAAAAATCAAAATGTTCACTAAATATTTATATGTATAACGCTAAAAAGAAAAAGGAAGAATACAAACACTTTTGTATATACGTAACTTGTGTATAAAAAATAAAGACGTACAAAAAAAATAAAAAAAAATATATATATGTATATACATACATACATATGTATATTCAGAATATGTAACTTGCTATACCTACCAATTTGTAACAAAGCAATGAAAAATTTTGTAATGAATTAAACTAACTGTTATTTATACCATAATTATAAAAAAAAAAAAAAAAAAAAAAAAATGTAGCGTGAGGAGTGTTACATATATACGAGTACATTTATGTTAATAACATTATTCTAACATAATAGTATGTTAATATAAATATAAATGTTAAGTAGGTTACTCTTCACTGTTAGCCTACGTAGTAATAATGTTAAGCAATACGCAACGTTTTCGTCATGCCAACGCTGCTTTACTATAGATGCCAGGTGCATTGATGAATGAAAGGGAATACGAATACCTATACTAAATGAATGGAACAGTTTTAAAGACAACAACTATGTAAAGAGTAATTAAATAAGCAAAAGACAAGGAATTAAGCAGTTACATATATGGCGTGATGCAATGCAGCAGTTAGATGGCGTGATGCTTCTAACTGCATAATCATACGATTTCGAATTTTTTAGGCAATAAGCAAATTATTTTAAGGAACAGAGTTTAGTCTTAAGCGGATGTTCATTCAATAAAGTAATACATATTACACAAAGCCACTCCGGTGTTACATTTATTTAAATATAACTCGCGTGTCAACGTGTTTGGTATCGTTGGAAATGTAATTTGTCCTAGGTTAAGGATCTGGAATTAGTTTTTGTTTCTAAGTTATAAGATTCTGATTCTCACAAAAACCTCTTAAAGTTGTGTGTTTTATATATGTATATATTTTTTTTTTATGAAAATGCCTTTGGCTAAAAATTGCTAAAAATACGATTTATCATATTTTGTCTTAAGATAATCTTTTTCTGCAGACACATTGCGCTTTTCGAAGAAAATCGTGTTTTTAACGTTATAAAATAAACTTTGCAAAAAAAATGTCACTGATTACTTTCACAAAAAAGTCTTATATTTCCTACATAACAAAAGATATTTAAAAAAACTTATATCTTCAAAAGCACCTGGGTTTAAACATTCTATAATAAAAAAAAAATGTAAAAAAGCTTAGCTAATATTTTTATGTTTTTAAAAAAACATATATAATATGTCAAATGATCCCCAGCCTGGGGCACATATGACTTTTGCGGGGGCACATTTGACTAGCATATTTTTTGTGGTGTTTTCTGGGTTTAAACATTATTCGGCCCTTGTTTCAATTAAACTAATGCTTTACAATTTGTTTTTTTTTTTTTTAATTTTATTGAAATAAAGTCATCGTAGGTATTTGTACTTATGATATGATATTAATCTTTGAAGGAATAAGCTAAAATTTGTAGGATTTCGAGTATGCAAATCATTTTATATATAAACCAACAAAATTAGGTGCAGTGAAATAACTCCCAAATGAAATAACTCCCAACAAAAAAATGAAATAACTCCCAAATATTTTCCATGCAAGTTGGGACTTATTTCATTATGAAATAGCTCCCAATTCATTGGGACTTATTTCATAATTTTAACTGGGAATTATTTCATAATGAAATAACTCCCAAATGAAATAATCCCCAATAAAATATCTTTGGGAGTTATTTCATAATTTTTGGAAATTGGGAGTTATTTCATTTTTTGGGACTTACTTCATTGCTTGTAATCCAGGCATTGGGAGTTATTTCATTTTTAATGGGAGTTATTTCATTTTTGTTATGCATATTTTTAACGAACTAACGTCATTGACATTAATTCGCATTAAGAAGGCGAACTAAAGTCAGTACATTTTTTTTATATACCAAATTTTCATTTTTCATTATCACCTTCGACTTATGATCATGAATCGGGGCGTGATCAATGGTATTTATGTGCAGAACACCTTTCCGCGTTGGCGGCCTTCGCCCGCGCTTCAAAAAATAACCCTGGGCTACGCCATTCCAACTCCGGGTGGTTGCCATAGCCGTGGCTACCGCCACGGTGATGTCCTTCCGCGTCCCACTCTTTTCTCACAGGGTAATATGATTACAACAACCACATGAAAATGACTTTAACTGCAAATATCTCGCAAACTACCAAAACTAATGGTTCAGCGGAGTTATATTCATGCTCCTGGGACCAAAGCGCGTCTCCTGATACATATCTCAACATTTTTGGTTGTGTATTAGCGCTCGGTACCCCACGTAAACGATTACCCACGTCTAGATTTAGAATCTGAAATGAGTTTTGCACATAAATACCATGGATCACGCCCCGAATTGGGGATCTGACCTAAGTCAAATTTTCGCCTGCGGCACTACTTCGTCGAATCTCAAACCCAAATGCCTCAATGACATTAATTCGCATGTCCAAAGCTGTCCTGTATTTTTCAAATTTCATTGTAACTGATTATATTGTAAAAATATACCATTTCAAATTTTGATTTGGGAGTTATTTCATTTTTTTGGGACTTTTTTCGTTTGGGAGTTATTTCATTTTTTTGGGGACTTGTGGTTTCATTGTGAAATAACTGCCAAATATTGGGAGTTTTTTCATTTCCTTCTTTGGGAGTTATTTCATTTATTAAAGTTGGGAATTATTTCATTTTTATTGGGACTTATTTCATTGGGAGTTATTTCATGGGAGTTATTTCATTTGGGAGTTATTTCACTGCACCACAAAATTAACCTCGAACAAATATTTGGTGCTGCTGCGAGAAGTTGAAGCTGGGTTATCGGGAGTCGGAAGTTTAAACTCAATTTCGTTCCTAAGTGTTATAGAGATGTATTCCACCCTTGTCAAATGTGCCCCTTCTGCAAAAGTCAAATGTACCCCATTCTACTTACCGTCATGCTTATTTTTATTTGGTAAAACCTATTTAAATTCAAAAAATAAAATTCTTTAATAGTTAGATGACAAATAAGTGGAATTATAGTCACTGCAAAAGATGCGCTTTTGAAAAAACGTATTCTAAATGGCTCAATTGGACATTCCTTTCCCATCCGGATTCCGATGGAAATAAGGATGAATGTGCTAAACGGGGAAGACCGTCTAAAAAGGAATTTTGCGAAGCTTCACGGAGAACAAAAAATCGAAAGGTAGGGCTATGAAAGCTGTGGAAAGAGCTCGAATATTCTCTGAAAACAATGGAAAAAGGAAGCAAAGTTGTATGTTTTGAAAGTAGTATCGAAGGTTTGTCCATATATGATGCACTCGCACTATACGAGATTTTCAATAGCGATTCTGTCACTTGCACTATCGAATATGCGATTCCCTAACTTATCTATAACGATGCGGGCAAAGGATTTCTCATCCCGCGATAAAACATACTCTAAGTACTCAAATGTAATTTTTTAATAATTATAATATGGGCATAATATTATTTCAATGTTTAATGAAAAATTCAAATTACGTGCTTTTTTTTAACGACACAGAAAACAACTGCAAATTGTGTGTCGTTTACTTTGCGAAACAGCTGATTTCGAGTAATCGAAAATCGAGAAAAAATAGTTAGTGAATAACAATATCGCGATAAATATCGGTACGACAAAATGTCGATTGCGAATGTCGTAATCGAAGTTAGTCAATTCCACTACTACCTTTACGTGCAAAAGTAAACCGGTTTCATAAAGATTTTATACCGAGCTTAAACGCATTGCAAACAAAAAAAACAAACTTAAAAAACATTTTCTAGTCAAAAAGGAATAAAAGAATAGTAACTGCCATTCCTAGAGGGGTGACGTTGGTATTCTATTTTTGCCCACTTTTTATATGGAGACAGACGATGGTACCAACATACATATATCTCTTGTAGTTGTCTGTTCGGAAGTGCCTCTCACTGCGGTGGCCTTGCCGGGACCCTCTTATTTTGTTTGGCATTCCCCCTGCGCTCAAATCGGTTCCTTGCGCTTCGCTCTAGTCGGTCCATCTTGGAAACCACTTTAGCGCTAGTTTGTTCGGCGCTAATGTTGGGTGGGTCAACCGCATTGGCGACATTCCCTGCCGTCACCTCTTTGCTTACGCCTCTATGTTGTCATCCAATGCTCTTAAAATTTTTTGTAAATGGAGAGTAGGGAACGCAACCAAATTGTTTTAAAAACTTCTTCGTTCAAGTGGTTTCGGGCCAGGTCTTTCATTTCCCTTATTAAAGTTGATGGCTACCTGTCGTTCAATTAGCAAGAATCAAAGAGTTTTTTATTCGATTTTCCAAATTCATCTAAGTCTCTTTCTTAGCGCCTCGTATTTGTCTGAAGCAGGCGGTTCCGCTATAATGTCGTTAGCATGCATTAATATTGCCGAATCGATTTCATTCGCCACCGTTGTGATACAAGCGCGAACAAATTGTGATTTCACCTGCGCAAACCAGTGTTGCCAGAATCGGGGATTTCTCCCTTTTTCGGGGATTTTCGGACTGCCAA
Organism: Sphenella marginata; assembly: GCA_951509765.1. Taxonomy (NCBI): domain Eukaryota; kingdom Metazoa; phylum Arthropoda; class Insecta; order Diptera; family Tephritidae; genus Sphenella; species Sphenella marginata. Next base: position 49,807,105 of record OX608082.1, read on the forward strand.
AGGGACAAAGGGAGTTTTTGGCAAAATAGGGGATTTTTCAAAATCGGAGCTAAAGCAAAATTAAAATTCTTCTAATGATTTTAAAATAACTGTATGAACTTATGAATTCATCGAAGAAATATCAAAATGTGTAATTTCCATTAATTTTTAAATAGCAAGCAGCTGTCGTACTGTATCGAAAATCAACGCCGTTGTATTAATTGCATCAGCACAAGCTTCTTGTACAAACACATCTGGCAGCATGAGCAGTATTATTTCAGTTCGTTAGCGAACAGCTGTTACTTGCATGAGAACGACACACATATGGTTACATACTTAAATTTTCATGTATTTTGTTTTTGTGTTTCAAAGTTTTTTTTTGCAAATTTTATTTTATATAATCTAATGTTTATATTATACAATAATATATTTATTTATATCCATTGTTAAATAACTCTTAGTTTAAGGATTTGTTTTTGAACTAGACTTAAAAAGTCGTAATAAACAAATAAATAAAATAAAATAAATAAATAAAATCAGCTAGGCTAATTCGTTGAATTTGATTTGAAAATCGTGAGTGGAAAAGATCAGAAGTCAATTCAAGCTAATTTTCTCTAGTTTGTAAAAGTTATCATTTTGATTTGTTTGGTAAGTAAATTTATAAATAAAGTGTACTAATTATTTCAAAATAGTAAAAATAGTACAATTGCAGTTTGGAGAATGAGTAATGCAAAATTATTCAACACTAAATGGCTAGATCTTCCGCAATTCAAAGACTGGTTAATGCCTGTGAAAGGGCATAAGGATAAAACGTTTTGTCGAAGCGAAATTGAGAAGCATAACAAAACTAAAAAACATGAAAAAAATTATGCAGCTTACAAATCAACTCCTTCGACGAGCCAATGCTTCCGTGAAACAACAACGCATCAAAAAAATGTTCAAAAGGCTGAAATAAATCTGAGCATGTTCTTTGCTGAAAATAATGTGGCATTACACGTTATCGACAGCCTAGTGCCGCTACTAAAAAAACTTTTTTTTTGATTCAAAAATAGCGAATGATGTTAAGCTGGGAAGAACAAAGTGTACGGAAGTGATCAAAAATGTCATTTGTGCCGAGGAAAATAAAGAAGTGGAAAATGATTTAAAAGACAGGAAGTTTTCGATATTCTTAGACGAATCAACTGATATTGCAAACAAAAAAAATTTATGTATAGTGGTTAGATATGTAAAAGACTATTAACTATGCGACTGCTCCAGTTGGTTGAGCTCGACGCAAGGGATTGTAGTGGATTAAAAATATATGAACGTGTAAAATCTGTATTAGCTAAGCGTAATATCCCTATAGTAAATATAATTGCAGTAGCTAGTGACAACGCCAGTATTATGATAGGAAAGCATAACTCATTTTGTGCTAATCTGCAAAAGGATATCCCGCATGAGCTAGTGGTGATAAAGTGTATTTGTCATTCATCTGCTTTGGTAGTTAAGGCAGCAAAGATTGTATTAAATTGTGCAGAATTGTATTAAATTCCCGGGTGGAAATTAAGCATGGAATATCTAGATTTAAGCGTGGCCCTAGGTAGGTTTTCCTCAACATAGGTTCTTCTAATTTGGCCCATGGCAGGCCCTATCATTACAGAACTTGAATGGGCAACGTTATCTAGGGCCTGGCTCGTAATACCCTTTTATAGGGATTCCACACAAAACCTAGGTTGGCCCTATCTAGATTTTCCTATAAAAATCCTAGATTTTAGTTTAATAATTATTTAAAAAATATTAAATTGAAAGATAAAACATGTGGCATCCGATTTATAATTTTTTTTTCATCAATGTTAATACGGGAACCAATAGAAATAGTTGGAAATGAATTTTTGCTAGAATATTAACTTGTTCAATGCATATAATTTGCAGATTATAATAAATTTGTAAATATTATATAATAGATGCAATTAAAATAAATATACGAGGAAGTACTCGGATATACTTTATTGAAGACTAGCTGTCACAAAATTACTGTACAAAAACATGTTTAAACATACTTATGAAGAAGCGGCATGGTATAAATGGCTTTTACACTTTCAATTTCATCCTGAACATATAAAGTTACTAATTTTTGTTTAACATTTTCAATAGACTTTGTTGACACGTGAGAGCATGGCGCATTTTGCAATTTCCACATATGTAACCGGCTCGAATTAAACGGATACGTAAACATTGGTTTGTCAAATTGAAGTTTTCTTACAGATATTTGTACATCATGCGAATTGCGAAAAAGCAACCTAGGTTGAATCTAGCACGAAGTAGATTTTCTAGATAGGTCCTGCCCTCGACCTCCTGTCTAGGCCCTTGATAGGCTTTCCTTGTTTGGCCCAAGATAGGCCTAGATATCATGGCCCATTTTTACAAAAGCATTAACATTGGGGCAAGGGCCTAGATAGGCTTTCCTTGTTTGGCCCAAGATAAAACTATGGAGGATCTAGTTAGGGCCAGTACAACGCCTAGACAAAATTTCCAGCCGGGTTGTGAAACTATCACACGGATAAAATCCAGCCAGGCTATTATATATGATGACATTGTTAATTCCAATACGGAACTTCATCCTCTTGAAATGAATTTTAATAGCGAGTTTTTGAGCTTCACAGAATGGCTTCATTAGTGTTGGTATGGCAAAGCCGCCCTGGTGGTCTAAACAGCTGGTGAGACTCAGCAATATTAAGTCCAAGTTTTACAAGCGTTTTCAAAGAACAGGTGCATCTGCTGAGTATTCTAAATATTTGGTGGCGCGCTCCAACCTTCAGTTGCTCAACCAACAATGCTACAAAAGTTATTTAGTGGGCTGTAAAACCCAATTCTTTACCAACCCGAAAAAGTTCTACAATTTTGTCAATTCGAAAAGGAAAACTACCGGATTTCCATCTTCCTTCGCCTTTGGATCCAAGAGTGCTAGTTCGGATCAGGATATTTCTGAATTATTTGCAGAATTCTTTATGTCGACCTACACATCTAATAAGTTCCAGTCCAGTCCCTACCCTTACAATTTAAATAGCTCTAATAGCATTCACATGCCTGTTTTGGATAAACATTCTGTTCTACAAAGTCTTCTTGCACTGAAACATTAATTTTCCCCTGGTCCGGATGGTGTTCCCAGTTGCGTGTTGAACTACTGTGCTATACATTTATCTGACCCAATTTTTAAACTGTTTAAACTATCTCTTGAATCTGCTGCGTTCCCTACAATCTGGAAGCAATCTTTTATTATACCTTTACATAAAAAAGGTAGCAGGTCAAATATTGAGAATTATAGGAGCATAGCTAAGCTCTCAGCTATTCCTAAAACTTTTGAACACATAACACTCGCCAGCTGCAATATCGGTGTAGGTGTTTATTATCACCGTGTCAGCATGGTTTTGTACCTCGACGATCTACCTCAACTAACTTGCTTGAGTTCTCCTCCTTTGTTATGGACGGTTTCTTGAAAGGTAACCAAACGGATGTGGTCTATACCGATTTCAGCAAAGCTTTCGACTCTGTCAACCATGAGCTTTTAATCCATAAACTCGATTTACTGGGTTTTCCAAATCAGTTATTATTATGGCTTGCAAATTATCTTACAAACAGGACTCAACAGGTGTTGTTTAAAAATACTTTGTCTAAGTCCATTGACGTAACTTCCGGTGTCCCCCAGGGTAGTCATTTTGGCCCCTTACTCTTTACCCTGTTCATAAATGACCTACCCCAAATCATCTCTCATTCTCGAACTCTTATGTATGCGGATGATGTGAAACTTTGTTTCACCTATTCGCCTACTGTACCTTCCCGTGGAGATCTCTTTCAGGCCGATTTGGAGTCATTTCGCTGCTGGTGTGCAGTAAATTTATTAATATTGAATAGCTCGAAATGTAAGCTAATGACTTTTCATCGAGTAAAGCCGATTTGGTCTCCTGCTTACTAAACGACTCTCTTTTGGAACGCATATCTGTTGTAACTGATTTAGGTGTTATTTTTGACCCTAAACTAAGTTTTAATATGCATATTTCATCTATTGCTAACAAAGCCATTGGTGTGCTTGGTTTTGTTAAACGAAGGGCTAAAGAATTTGACGACCCGTACCTCACGAAAGTTCTATACACATCGCTGGTTCGTCCAATACTTGAGTATTGCTCGTGTGTCTGGTGTCCCTTGTATCAAGTCCATATACAGCGGATTGAGTCAGTACAAAAGCAATTCTTGATTTTTGCTTTGCGGGGTCTTAACTGGAATCCAACTACTCACCTGCCCCCTTATAGAAGTAGGCTTCTCCTCTTAAATTAGCCTTCTCTGGTAGGGGGGTTTACTAGGGTTTTACTAGGTGTAATGTTCCTCCATAAGCTGATTGTTGGTGAAATCGATTCATCTGATCTTGTTAGTCGACTGAGTTTTGCTGTACCCGCTAGGGCGTCCAGGCACTATGTGCCTTTCGTCGTTGCTCTGTGCGCTGCGTGGAATCCATTCCACCGGCAGCACACATATATCAACGTATACAATTAATTAATTAAATTGTCCGCTGCGCGGAGTCGTGTCCATTCCGCCAGCAAATCTCATCTCGCTCTGGTACTCGACTTTACATAAATAAATATTCGACCATATGTCAGGGTGGATTGGAGACTCGGCCTCTTCAACCATCCTATGGATAATTCAAGATTTCAAGGCACAATATTAAATGATAAATATTCCGTTGTTGCCCCGAACGCTGCGTGGAATCGCGTCCATTCCACCAGCTTCTCACACAATATCAACGAACACACTTAAACAAATTATTACTCGACCGTATGTCAGGGTGGATTGGAGACTCGGCCTCTTCAACCACCCGGTGAGGATGGAACAGTCAATGATTTTCAAGACCATCCTTATGGATGAACCGATCGTTTTATAAGATGGACACCAATCACGGTCACTCTAATCTTTCCAGTTAATAACCAACTAGCTCTGATGACAACATTCCGTGAATAATCGACCGTATGTGTGGGTGGATGGGAGACACTGCCTTTCCAAACATCTCATGTAATACTTTAATTCATATTGTTAGTTTTTAAGTTATGTGCAATTTTAATAGTATCTGTCCTTAGTCGACCTCTTTGTTTGTGTCGACTTAAAACAAATTAATAAATAAATAATATAGAAACAAGTAAATTGATAGAAGTTAGAAAATGTTGTGGAGATTTCGTAAAGTTGTGTATTTTGAAAATAATAGAGAAATTTCCATTAAATGATTCTTTTTTTAAATGCCTCGAGTTTATTGACCCGGAAATTGTTTTAAATGAAAATAAACGGATAAACTGCAAATCATTAGAAAACATATCAAGACTTACAGGGATTGACAAGTTTGATTTAGAAGACGAATGGCAAAGTATTTTAAGTGATCCTGTTATCAGCAGAAGCCAAACTAATGATATTCGTATGTTTTGGGAGATAGTCGCTAACAATAGGGCAATAAACGGAGATTTATTATATCCAAACTTAAAAGAATTATATGCTTTCGTAGTATCTTTACCTCATTCTAATGCTGACTGCGAACGAATTTTTTCAATGGTCAACATTAAAACGAAAAAAAAAAATGTATAAGCGAGCAGGCATTAAATGCAATATGTGTAATAAAATCTAATTTAAAGAACCAACAACTTAGTTGTGTTAGTTATATTTTAAATGATAATCACTTGAAACGGTTGAAAGGATTGTTCCCAACAAGCAAATATGACGTAACCTAAATATTTTTATTCTTATTTATGTTTTTCTAAATTCTTATTTCAACCTCACTAATTTTTATTTCTTATTACTAATTGCAATAATGTACATTCTTATTTTCAATCATACGCATATTTAATGTAGCAATTTCAATCGATTAAAAACAAACGGTGAACACTGCTGTTCTTATATAGAAACTTTTATGAAAAAAAATTTCAAAAATTTAAATTGAACAAAAAAATTACTTACAAAGTTTTTTCATAATTTTTGTAAAATTTGCATCTTAAATTTAAGAGATAAATCAATCTTGAAGTTTATAAAAGATGTAGTATATGGCATGCTTAAGTTATTTTAAAAACATGCACTTTTTTGTATTCTATACCTAAATTTTAAACAATAAAAGCGCTATAAAATAGCTAACAATGTGTACACTTTTAGTTTTCCATCGAAGGTAGTTTGGGTCTGAAAATATATTTGTATGTATTAACATATGGGTGTTTCCACGGTCGCGAACAGTACGTTCGTACGCTTTTATGGGCCAAAAAACAAAGTAAACATAGGTTTTTTTTTTTTTTTTTTGCTACTTCGATAGCATTTTGGAAGGTCAATTTTAGGTGTAAGAGGCAGGTTTGTTCGATTTTTAGTTTAGACTGTGGGGGCAATAAACATGTGGTCGCGAACGTACGCAAAATGGAAGTGACTTTTTTGTGCAACTGGAAAAATTCAAAACTCAGCGAAATGGAATGGATTTTTTCAAAATGGTTGATAACATATTGAAGTGGCATAAAGTGACTTTCTTTTCGTTTATTTCGCTTTAAAATATCTTCAGTACATTTTTATATATACGCTTAAATACCGGTCGCGAACGTACGGGTCGCGAACGTACGATTTTTCCATACACTTTCTTTTCCTATTTTCGGCATAATGTTTTACAAATTATATGAATCGGAACACTTAATTCACAAGTTTAAATCTTATATGTTGTATTTATAAAGAAAGGAAGATAGCATAAATTATTAGACTCTACTGAAATCCCGCGCTCACACCTAAAGACTCGAAAGTGGCTTGCATAACATAAAGTATACTCACTTTAATGTATGGTTGGAAAATTTATGAATAACTTCATTAAAATTATTCAAAACCCTATGATCCATTATTAACCATGCAAAAAAAGTATATTAACAACCTCTTTTTTCTTGCTTTAGTTTTTGGTAGGAAAAAACATATCAAAATGCAAAACGGTCGCGAACGTACGCAACTTTGAGAATTAAAAAAAAAGGTTTGGTAAACCCTTCAAGAGAAGTAGTTCTGGTTTTCAATTAAGTGCACTCAACCGGCTTTAGAAATGTAGTTCTATACATTTCCTTACACTCCTTGAGAAGTGGTAACAAAAAATGTATTTTTTTGGTCGCGAACGTACGATCCAGGCAGAGGTAAAAGATTCAATAAAAATTTACAGTTAAGACATCGTCGTTCACTCTTCTTTCATTTTGAGGGTCTTAACTGATATTCATGGGGGTATTTTGTTGCAAAAAAGGATCGCTAGTATAAGTCGAACATGTGAAAAAATTGAAAAGAAACAGGCCTCTAAAACTGGCTGGAAATGAAAAAAAAAAATTTTCATGTTTCAAGCCAAATTTTTCATAAAAAAAATTTAAATCAACTTCCAAAGCTTTATATTTATAAAAATTTGGGTAATTTTGTATAACAGGGTTAAACAAGAATTTATTTTTATTAACATTTAAAATTTTTGCTCTGGTTGACGATTCTACGGAAATGCTCATATGCGATTACGGGGATTTTTGATAAAACTGTAGAACAAAAAGAGATTTTTGATAGAGATTTGCGGGATTTTTTAAGTCCGGGTTCTGGCAACACTGGCGCAAACCACGATCGAGCGTTTGGGTCTGGTTTCCAAAATGGAGGGGGCTTCACAACGAGGCGCCACAAGAGAAGCATATTCTCGACATCCCAGAATCTTTTCTCCGTGTCGTTAAGCATGTTAATCGGCGGGTTACAAGAACTTTAATGTAATGCAAAACTTTAATGTACCAGGAAATGTATGAATACAAATAGATGTCAAAAACGTTTTCAGCGTTGTCACCTTTCAGCAATATGTAATGCAATAGTGTAATTGACCCTAAATATGCAAAAATTAGACAGTTCTTATGTCAAGTGCGTATTTGCTATGTAAGTATAACCCAAGCTCAACGCTATCATATTTCCATGCAAAAGGGTTTTGTTGAAATCTGTGTGACCGGTATTGACACGTCTTTTCTCAAGTCGCGAAATATTCCGGGCCAGTAATAAATACCCCGTTATTGTGCACAAAATCCCATATGTTTCGCGCTTGCTTTATTGTTAATCTCGTTGAGTTTTCTTTGAGTCTCTTATGCGGCTGCCTAACTTTTAACGTATCACACCTTCGCCACCCATCTGACTTCCTATGATTCTATACAATCTTCGTTCCGAGGTCTTCGTCACTTCAAAGTGTTTGCAACCGCGTTCATCTTCCCCTTGCTGCACGTCGAAAGAATACTGCTAGCCAAAGGACTTTCGATGACGTTTAACCACTCCAAACCTAAGTGATCGGTGATCCTTCTTTCGAATTGCCCAAACTACACCCCGTTGGTGAACGATTCGCCCTTTCTATAGTTATCCAGGTAATCCTTGCGTTAGGATTGTACCTGGGCCAAAGTCGCTCGCACTTGCCTAGAACTGTTTTAGGCTATTTGAAATGTGAGGATGTATTTGGTAAAATGTAATGTCTCTGGGGTTATGCTTCTATGAAGGGGCCCGTTAAAAGAACTCTACAGAAGACTCTACACTTCTTTACATAAAGATTTTGACAACTATAAGTATGTGGAAGGCGATAATATTTTTCTTGCAACAAAAAAAATACTCTTACAAAAGTATAAGGAACAAGTTGAAAACGAAGATCAGACAAACGATAGAAATACGCAAACCGCATTAAAAAACGATCTGACAAGCATAATTAGTTAAAGCATTGCTAGGCAGGCCATAGGCACATCTCTTAAAAAAGCTATTAAAAGAAATTAATGACTGCAAATGTTTTTCCATATGCTTGGATTTCGTCGCTAGTACAACAACTAAAATCCAAATGGACCCTGGCAACCAATTACCTCGTGCACAACTCTTAACTTAAAGTATAGGGTGTGAACTTGAAGCTATGCTTTTAATAAATTTCGAACAGCATTTTTGATATGACAGGTTGTATTTCCTACATAAACTTACAAATGGTTTGAAATTTTATGATTTTTAACTGAATTTGCATTTTGAGAAGTCCATTTCCGGATGCTGCATTTTAAACCTAAAATATAAATTTGTTAAGCACTTATTTGCTCTACTTATACATTTTTGTATACTTCTCTAAAATTTCCATTTTTTTCTTTTCTTCACTTGTCGGCAGGCCAAGTTCTTTTTGTCGTTGATCGTACATCATCTTTTCCACCAAGCTTCTAGTTTCCCCATCTAAGTCCGACAGCTTTGATGGCTCAGGATTAATTTTACGTGTTGCAATTGGCAGATCTGTGGTTATAAGTCGGTCCCACCAATTCATTTTATTGACCTAAAAAATAGTTAATATTTAAGTTAAAGACAAAAGTTGAACACCTTATTTAAAATGGTAATGAAAAAATTAGAATAACCAACAGAATACAAGGTAGATTGTGCACACTCTAAAGGTATTGGGCCGCGTCAGTAACCTCTTTCTCTGTCCCAAATGACCCCGTTGGTTAGGACTACCATCTCCTTGTGCGTTTCATAAAATGCCCCGTTTACCGGCAAAGCTTATATACGCCTACGGCATCAGTTAAGTGCAACAATTGCTTCTGTCACGTTCTACGAGTATATGCTTAGGGCTCGCAAACAGAAAGACCATATTCCAAAGTTTTACTGAACTTGTGTTTTGCGTTATAAAGTCCAGGGACCGTAGTTTTATTATAAAAATCGCCATTTAATTATTATTTTCTGATTTTTCCAATAAAAATCAACAATAATAGTTTTCTTCAAGTTTTATTTTTTTAGTCTCAAATATATCTTATTCCTTGAGCGATATTTTATTCCTCAAAAATAAAAATTAAACTAGTAAGGAAGTCTAAGTTCGGGTGTAACCGAAAAATAAATACCTAATAGTGATCTGTTTTGGTGTCCACCATAAAGGGGCGGGCCACGCTTATTTTTGAAAAATTGTATGCATTCGACTTTCTTTGCCCGCGAACACTTTAGAGGTGAAATATAAATGATTTACACGTAGTGTAAGTAAAGTTATTGCATATTCAATATATCCATGATCCTTTTCAAAATCTTTCGTATAAAATTGGGCGTGGATCTTACCCGATTTCGCTAATTTTTTTCGGAATATTGCCGGTATTAATATAAATATGTGTGCTGAATTTCATTTTGCTATCTTGAGCGGTTTTTGATTTAAAAATTTCTTCAAAAATTTATTTTTTGCCTTAACGCTAAAGTGCACACCAAATATTATCCTTATAGGTGTATTATATACTGAATAATCATTCTTTGTGTACTTTCGAAAATATTATATGTACATATTTACTCAAGTTATCGTGTTCACAGACGGACGGACATAGCTTAATCAATTTCCCTTTTCCTCCTGAACATTTTGATATATATAAGTCAATATCTATCTCGATTCGTTTATGCCGTTACATACTACCGTTAGGCGAATGAAGTTAATATATGTACCTTGTGTGCGAAGCACTACTAGGTATAATGAAGAGTTTTCATTTTTTTCGCGGATCGAAAAACTCAAAAGGTCGCTGCGAGTTTTTGGCAAGTAATTTATCAAAAACATTGATTTGTATAATCTCGTCAACATATGTACTTAATTATTCAAACATATTTATAGAGACATACATACATACATTCATTCAGACTCCATATTTACAGACGGCTCGAAGCTAAACGGCAAAGTGGGCAGCGGCGTCTATTCGGAGGATCTTTCACTATGCTTAAGTATTAGACTACCCAGCCACTGCTATGAATGTAAAATGTAAAAATGTGGTAACTGTCCTTAAATATACCCTATAATCGTTATAGTACAGGGTGGCTCAAAAGTAAGCTTCCGAAGTTTTTTGGCTGTAATTAAAAAAAAATTAAAAACTTTGATTCTTCTTGTGGATTATTTTTATTTGGTCTTTTAATTTTTTTTACATCAAGTCGAGAATATGATGTCATGTTACTGGCCGCCGCCACAGTTGATTGTCATTTGAGCCCTTTTTATGGCATTTTCCATCACTTTGGCCAAAACTTCCCATGTGTTTACTACACAAATGTCAAAACAGAATTGAGTTTAGGGGTCAATCGCAAAAGTTATAGCATTTTCTGATAGGAGGATTACTTTTGCGCCACCTTGTATATTAGACAATGAAGCTGTTAGGGCCACTTTCATAAAAGCCGGTTCAGCCTAATCGGTGATTAATTTGACAGCTAACCGTACAAAATATGTACGTCAATTAAAGTCTGGTTAGCGGCTACCGGCTTTTATGAAAGTGGCCCTTAGTCTTTTACCCAACCCGTTAGGGCATTTTACAGCGATAACTTAATGAAATATTAAATTTTGAACGTAGGTAGGGTGTCTGCCACGCCCTTTTTCGAGGTGTTAAACATCTTTTTCGAGAAATCGCTAGAACAAACATTCATAGCAATTTGACATCCTACCGGAATCCGCAAAAAAATATTCCATTTTGCTAAAAAAAAAATTGTTGCTCCATACAAATTGCAACACAAAAAACTACTTGTTTTCATGTTTTTTGTAAAAATGCACTGGGAAAAAGTAGTTATAGCTTGAAAACTATAGCATTTAGAAAAAAACTGTAAAGAAACGTTTGATGGAGAATCACCCCGGCAACAAACTGTAGAAGAAAATTTTTTACAGATGTTACCATGACCGATATAATTAAAAATAACAAAAAAATTGCACTTTAAATGCATTCAGAAAAGTATGCTCCGCATATTTTGGGATTACTTTTTCACCCTTTCATGTCCACTAGTAGGAGAGTGGTCCGCGTCACTTCCGTATTAAATCTATGTCGCCTGGACTAATATTAATTGGAAAACTTTGAATTTATTTTGTGTTTTTATTCTATCTTATAGTGAATATTTATTTTTTTAAAGCTCGGCAACCGGTATTTAGCACCATTTTTTGGCAGGCAACCCTATATCATTGTGTTTGTAATAAAATTATCTTTACATTGATATAAGGCTCATCTCGTTACTCGATAGGTACATTTTACTATTTTTTTTACCTGTTCAAACCTGGCAACCCTATAAATCGCACCGGAAGAAAACAGGCAACCTAGTGTTTGCATATTGCACAAGTTACATACTAACGACTGGTATACAATTTAATGCGTAACGGAATGAGTGCAATAATAAAAAAAAAAAAATGTTTAATAATTAATTAATTATACTTCGCACCTGAATTTGCAGGCAACCTTTACGGAATACAATTTTTTGTATATCAAATTATATATTAACATTTATTTCAACCCGTAACGCGATGGGTGAAGGTCGTTCTATGGTCGGATCCTCTACTAGTAGGCAATTGCTCAATGAATTGTCCTCGAAATGCTCCACAGCGGTAGTATGGGTTCCAGGCCATAGCGATATTCCTGGAAACTGTGCTGCTGACGAGCTGGCAAGGAAGGCCACGGAGCATACAGAGGAGAACCACATTGGGAGCATCTCCCCGCCTCTTCCCACGACTAAGCTCTGGCTACTACGTGAATTCGAGAAAAAGGCAAACTCTAGGTGGGCTACGGACACGACATACGAGGTGTCCAGGCAAACTTGGCCCCGCATCTGCCACAAACGCACCGAGTCCATACTCAAACTTGACCGACCCCCCCCTTGGTCTGTTGATCGGGGTGCTCACGGGACACTGTCTCATGGGCGTACATGCCAAGCGCATGGGGGTTGCTTCAAATGATTTCTGTCGCAGCTGCAGGGACGAGGAGGAAATCGAGAGTGTAGAGCCCTTCCTCTGCAGCTGCCCTTAGAGATGCCCTTATTTTTAGACATTGGCTTTTTGAAAAGTGCTGGCCTGATTATTTTTACTTTTGGTCTTAAATACCCACGTGCAAAATTTCGTGGCGATCCGAGCATATTTAATGGACCTGGAAATTGTTTGAAGTTCGTTACATTCAATTGTATGCAAAATGTGATATTTACTTTCTCGTTTTTAGTAGCAAACCAAGCTAAAAACTAGAAAATAAAAAGCAGATATAAGAACTGTTACTTTTTCAATAATTTTTAAGATTTGTGTTGTTTGTATGGATTTACTTCTAGCAATCTCATGTTGTAGGCGGACTGAAAACATCAATTGTCGGTGCCAGTGAAAATATTGTTTCATTTGCCGCGGTTACACAATTTATGAAATAAAGACTTAATTTTAATTAACAGGACTATATTGTTCAGTATGTCTGTATCAACTGTAGAACATGTTCCAACTACGTCACGCATTGTAACACCCAGATCGCTTGAAAATCTACACAAAATCGATTTGGTAGGCAGGACAACCCATCAAATCACTGCCGCAAAACTTCCGTCAAACAAACAGTTACTTCAAGTATTTTTCTACAACATGAGATTTGTAGATCTTAATGCAAAAGATAGCGCCAAGTTGGCTATCAATGCAGCAAAAATATTTTGGCGAAAATTCATACTCGAGAAGTCCCCAAATGTGGAGGCAAGTTGATAAAACTATAAGAAAATTGGAAATGGATTCAAAAGACGGCTTTTAAAAGGAGATCTAATGCACAGAAGAGAATTGCCGTGGAATATGTGAACAATTTAGAGGATCTGTTTGATATCGCCACAGCTGATGCATTAGACACTATGAAAATTTGTGAAGACAAACAATTTTTTAAATGCAAAGACAGAAAGACGTCCTGGATGCATGACAGGTGTTGATATGGTTTTATATGGACGAGAAAAAAGAGCATAAGAGCTGCTACACAAAGAACAAGAACGCAAAAGGAAACATCGCTAACAAACATCCCAAGAATAGGGTAATTCATTACATCAAGTTACAGGGGGGCGTAGTGGGATATAGTTAATTTATTAATTTATACTAGTATATCCCGTGGTCGAAATTCGACCACCTTAAATTAGGTTAACTTATTAAATCCTCTGTTCGCATTTTTCTCCAGTACCTAATGCCATTTTTATTGCTGCAAATAATTATTTATAGTTGAGTTATTGAGAGTCGCTTTCATAAAAGCTGGTTTACTCTAAAGACGGGTAATTTGACAACTAACAAAAAAAAATCCGTCCATTAAAGACCAGTAATCATTAATAGGAGATGGCAAAAACGGTACTTAGTAATGTTTGAAAGTCCACCATCAGACCCACCACTCCTTTCATATTCCGTCAATATTTCAATAAACAAAATTAAATTTCATTGACATATACCAACAACATAGTTAGACTTATCTCTACATATAATAAAATTGTAACAGGTCGATGTCTGTACATGGCAGATATCAACAAAAAATTGATTGGGGGAAGCATTATTAAACGAGTAGAATCCAAATCAACCATTTTTTTAATTTTTGTGTGTCTGTCTGTCTGTCTGTCTGTCCGTATGTTTGTGGCCGTATCACTCTGAAAGTACTGAATGGAAATGAATGAAACTTTTTTCGTTGGATTGCTAGATACTCAACTTCAAATTTAAGATATTACTTTTTTCGATATCTCAACCGGTTTTGGAGTTATCGCCCAATATGTGGCCCATGTCTGTCTGTATGTTTGTGGTCGTATCAATAAAAGTACTGAATGGAATTGAATGAAACTTCTTCGTTGGATTGTCAGACGCTCAACCTAAAGTTTAAGATATTAGTTTTTGTGATATCTCAACCGGTTTTGGAGTTATCGCCTAATATGTGGACCAGGGGTGACCAAAAATGTCTTAGTATAATATGGATGTCAAACGAAAGGTGTCAATGAGTGCTGTAATATGCGATGTGATCAATTGAAATATCCCAAATGGTTTCGGAGATACCTTGAAGTTATCGACGAATATGTATTTGCAAAAAAATGTGTTAGTACAATGGGGGTATCAAACGAATGGTGCCAATGGGTACTGTTATATGCGATGCGCTTAATTTAAATATCTCAAAAGGTTTCAATTATATATCTTCAAAAATTTCGGACGGAAAAAGAGAAGGGTGGGTAGATGCCATGTACAGACATCGAATTGTTACAATTTTATTATATGTAGAGATATGTATGTATTTCAAATTTCGAAAACTGGCCCAAATGTTTTTTTTAATTGTTGTTGTGAACTATACAATCAAGTGCGTATAGGCTATAATGATTAAAATCGGACTCAGTCTGTTATAAGTTCTGATACGCAGCGAAGCAAGCGGGCCTTACTAGTAATAAAATAAAATAAAAAATAATAATAAATTAAAAAACAACTCGCCTTCTCTAAAGCTTAGACATGGTCCTTCGAGCCGGATTCGAACCGGCGACTTATGAATTTCACTAGACGACTAAGCCGTCTAGGGGGGCGAGGATGTTTAAGGGACATACATACATAAGCTACGGTTATTTCATTCGTTTATTTTATTTGCATTGCATGCTATTGTAATTCGCAATCAGCTTATAAAATATTTCGAAGATATAGTTTATATTTTGGAAAGCCAAGGGGTGGTTTTTCATACCGAAAATGAGGAAGCCAATAGCGCCATGCCTCAGAGCCAACAGTGCTCGCCACCAATAATACATATATACTCTCTCGTTCTCCAAAGAACAGTTTAGACAAACATGGTCGTCAGAACCTGAGCCAAATGAATAAATACCTTTTGAGCAAAACGGTCACATAGCACCTGAGCCAAATAATAAAATAAAATAAAAAATAATAATAATTTAAAAAACAACTCGCCTTCTCTAAAGCTTAGACACTATTTTTAAATTTATTTCTAGGGAAGTCACTGGTCAGGCAGTACAAGGTCTGCCGGGTCTGCTAGTCTAATATAAAATTCTCGTGTCACAGTTTTTGAAACCATACTCCTCCGAAACGGCTTGACCGATTCTCATGAAATTTTGTGAGCATATTGAGTAGGCATGAGAATCGACCAACATCTATTTTTCAAGACCCTATGCGACCCGTTTTCCGAGATATCGACCAAAATGTGGACCAGGGGTGACCCTAGAAGGTGTTTATACTATATGGGTAACGGGTTTTCTACAATATGGGTATCAAATAAAAGGCGTTGATGAGTATTTAAAAAAGAGGTGATTTTCAAGACCCTATGCGACCCGTTTTTCGAGATATCGAACAAAATATGGACCAGGCGTGACTCTAAAAAGTGTTTGCTCAATATGGGTACCAAATTAAAGCTGTTGTGGAGGGTTTTAATACTAAGTGGTTCAAAGTCCAATATGGGACCCCATTTCCGAGATATTCACCAAAATGTGGACCAGGCGTGACTCTAAAAAGTGTTTGCTCAATATGGGTACCAAATAGAGCTCTTGAAAATCGACTAATCGATTAGTCGGCTAATCGATTAGCAAAAGTCGTTTACCAAAATAATCGATTACCACTAATCGACTAATCGTTTCTTTCCGACTAATCGATTTTTCGTCCATAATCGATTATTCGTCCATAATCGATTAGCTGTTTGCATTCGACTACTTGACAGAATCGAATATTTGATTAGTTATTTTTTCACGATCAATGGAATTTGTGTAACACAACAGTTTTTGGTCACAGAAACTCACCTCTCATTACCGACTTTCTATTTCGTGACAGAAGAGGGGGTTAAAAGACCTCGAAGGTTCCAACGGTAATAACAAATCGTTCTCACCCATTCAAATACTAACAAAAATACTAAAAAAAAATACAAAAAATTTTATTAAAAAAAACTATCAGTAATCGATTAATGACAGCTAACCGATTGCGCTGTATGATGAAGTCGATTACTTGCTATTCGATTTTCAACCAAAACAAAAGTTGCTTTCGACTATTCGAATAGTCGATTAGCCAGATAATCGATTCTGAACAAGAGCCCTAGTACCAAATTAAAGGTGTTGATGAGGGTTTTAATATAAAGTGGTTCAAAGTCCAATATGGGGCCCCATTTTCGAGATATTCACCAAAATGTGGACCAGGTGTGACTCTAAAAAGTGTTCGCTCAATATGGGTGCCAAATTAAAGCTGTTGATGAGAGTTTTAAAAGGTAGTAGTTCAAAGTCCAATATGGGACCCCATTTCCAAGATATTCACCAAAATGTGGACCAGGTGTGACTCTAAAAAGTGTTTGCACAATATGGTACCGAATAAAAGGTGTTGATTGGGTGTTTAAAAAGAGGTAATTTTCATGACCCTATGCTACCCCGTTTACGAGATATCACCAAAAATGTGGGCCAGGTGTGACCCCATGAGGTGATTTTTAAGACCCTATGCGACCTGTTTTCCGAGATATCGCCAAAAAATTTTAGTAATGTAATCACTTTTCATTACCGGACGATAACTGATCAATCGTTTTTTAATTAGTTATCCTCGCCAGATGTCCACAGGTGTCACTTCTGACCCAGTAAACAGCACGGAGTAGGGATGAGAACGAAGCCGGTCTCCTCTTTCTCTCACACAATAAGACTTCTCTCACTCCCTACACAGCTGCAAGCCATGTTGTTTATGCATCAAGTGTAGTAAGGTTGACAATTATTATTTTGCTATCTCAGTGTAACTCTCATATTAACTATTAATCATTGCTATTCTATCAATAATAATAAAATTATTATCAATAATAATAAAATGATAAATTTTGAGTGTATTTTGCACGATTAATTAATCAAGTGATTTTCATAACCTAAAAAGTACTCAACACGTGGCATCCAATAACAACGGATTTTGTGTTGCAAGTACACTTTTTTTTATTTATATCGAAAATGTTGTTGGAAACGGTCATAAAAGATTCGGTGGAATTTAATCTATGTATATAAAAAGGATGTGTGTATGTATGTTATAGACTCCGGAACTACCACGTCGATTTTGTTCATATTTACAGGATAGCTCAGTAGGAATCCGGAGAGTGTTTATGTAAAGTTTTATTCCGGGAAGTGGACCAAGGACCGAAATATTCCAAACTTTTTTATTTATACTACGATTTTCTTCAAATTTGGTACAAGGGTACCACTTTACTTTGTTAAAATATGGGATAACTTTTTTCCGGGAAGTGGACCAGGGACCGAATTATTCCAAACTTTTTTATTTATCTTGCGATTTTTTTCCCTAAATTTGGGCAGAACAACGTCTGCCGGGTCCTTCTAGTAATATATATAATGGTCACATAGAATGATGCCATATCGAACCAAATTGGCCATATGGATTGAAACGAATGAAAGTTCATTTTGATATTCCGTTAACTTCTTAATATTAGCCGGTTTCCAAATTGTGTTTTTTTTTTTGGTGATACAGACTGTTTTCTCAATTTTTCCTTTAGTTGTGGATTTTTTGAAGTCCGTTTAGCGGGAGAATATTACAACTTACACATATGATGGTTTTCTGGTTTCTTTCGTCAAATTCAACTCGGAAATATGTAAGGATTCCGATTATATGTCGACTCTTTTACAAATTAAAATTTTTAGGAAGAATATAGTTGATGTCTTTAGGAAAATTAACGCGATTTCAAACTATTACATGAATATAAAATTGAAGAAGCTACAAACTGTGTTTTTACTTTTTTGTATATTAAATATGATATATTTCTTAAAAAATATATGTATGTATATTGATAAATTGAAATAATTTTTTAGCTTTTTTTAAAAAAATTTGGTTTTTTCACTGGAAAATAGATGTCATAAACAGAAAAATATTGAAATATTGTGTTATATGTCGACTCTTTTACAAATAAAAATTTTTAGGAAGAAAATAGTTGATGTCTTTAGGAAAATTAACGCGATTTCTAATTATTTCGTAAATATAAAATTTAAGAAGCTACAAACTGTGTTTTTACTTTTTGTATATTAAATATGATATATTTCTTAAAAAATATATATTGATAAATTGAAATAATTGTTTAGCTTCTTTTTCAAAAAAATTGGTTTTTTCACTCGAAGATAGATGTCATAAACAGAAAAATATTGAAATATTGGGTTATATGTCGACTCTTTTACAAATAAAAATTTTTAGGAAGAAAATAGTTGATGTCTTTAGGAAAATTAACGCGATTTCTAATTATTTCGTAAATATAAAATTGAAGAAGCTACAAACTGTGTTTTTACTTTTTCCATATTAAATATGATATACATATTTCTTAAAAAATATAAATTGATAAATTGGAATAATTTTTTATATTTTTTCAAAAAATTTGGGTTTTTCACTCCAAGATAGATGTCATAAACATAATAAACAGAAAAATATTGGATTACAAATATAATAAATTTAAAAAAAAAAATATAATAAAAAGTTTCCGTATATTTTAAGGCAAATTCAATTTAGTAAAAAAAAAAAAACTTAACCTGCCCTGAACACGTCCTTGAACCTACGAATGCACGCATCATAGCCGGCACGCTCACCACCTGCGCCACTGCTGTATGTACAACAAAACAGTCAGATACTGTACTTAACAGCTTTGGGTTTTGGTGAAAACTTTGATGAATTATTACAAATTAATGAAGTATTTTTTGTTAAATATAATATGCCTATGCAAAGCTCCTGGCCCATGAAAACATATCAAAATATATAATATTTAATTGGAGTTATGCATTTTTTTATGAGATACACTCTGGCAATTGATTGTATGGAAAAAATGTTAGCCTATTAATACAGGGTGGCGCAAAAGCAATCTTCCGATGTTTTTTGGCTGTAATTCAAAAACAAAATGAAAAACTTTGATTCTTCTTGTGGATTATTTTTATTTGGTCTTTTAATTTCTTTTACATCAAGTCGAGAATATGATGTCATGTAAATGGCCGCCGCCACAGTTGATTGTCATTTGAGCCCTTTTTATGGCATTTTCCATCACTTTGGCCAAAACTTCCGGCGATAGGTCCTCACATTCTTGACGGATATTGTCTTTAAGAGCTGCAAGAGTCTGAGGCTTGTTGACATAAACCCGCGACTTCAAAAAGCCCCACAAAAAGAAGTCTGGAGCGGTCAAATCAGGCGATCTTGCTGGCCAGTGCAAATCGCCAAAACGGGAGTTTAGGCGCCCGGGAAATGCATCCTGCGGCATATCGGTTGTGGCACGTGCAGTGTGTGCTGTTGCACCGTCTTGTTGGAACCACATGTTTTCCAATCCCAATTCATCAAGTTGCGGCAAAAAGAACTCGTTGACCAGTAGGCGTTGGACGGCCAGGAAATCTGCGACGAAATTCACGTTGTGCCAAAGTCACCGACCGATTATTGGTCAAATAAATAGTCAGCAATATTCCACGTTCTGGAGCAGTGTAACGTAACATTGTTTATTAGCGTGTATTTCGCATGTGTTTACTACACAAATGTCAAAACAGAATTGATTTTAGGGGCCAATCGCAAAATTTATAGCATTTTCTGATAGGAAGATTACTTTTGCGCCACCTTGTATATAGATAATGGTCACATAGTATGATGCCATATCGAACAAAATTGGCCATATGGATTGAAACGCATGAAAGCTCATTTTGAGATTCCGTTAACTTCTTAATATTAGCCGGTTTCCAAATTGTGTTTTTTTTTTTGGTGATACAGACTGTTTTCTCAATTTTTCCTTTAGTTGTGGATTTTTTGAAGTCCGTTTAGCGGGAGAATATTACAACTTACACATATGATGGTTTTCTGGTTTCTTTCGTCAAATTCAACTCGGAAATATGTAAGGATTCCGATTATATGTCAACTCTTTTACAAATTAAAATTTTTAGGAAGAAAATAGTTGATGTCTTTAGGAAAATTAACGCGATTTCAAACTATTACATGAATATAAAATTGAAGAAGCTACAAACTGTGTTTTTACTTTTTGTATATTAAATATGATGTATTTCTTAAAAAATATATATTGATAAATTGAAATAAGGTTTTAGCTTTTTTTTTTAAAATTTGGTTTTTTCTCCCCAAAATAGATGTCATCAACAGAAAAATATTGAAATATTGGGTTATTATGTCGACTCTTTTGTAAATAAAAATTTTTAGGAACAAAATAGTTGATATCTTTAGGAAAATTTACGCGATTTCTAATTATTTCGTAAGTATAAAATTGAAGAAGCTACGAACTGTGTTTTTACTTTTTGTATATTAAATATGATATATTTCTTAAAAAATATATATTGATAAATTCAAATAATTTTTTAGCTTTTTTTTAAAAAAAATTTGGTTTTTTCACTCGAAAATAGATGTCATAAACAGAAAAATATTGAAATATTGTGTTATATGTCGACTCTTTTACAAATAAAAATTTTTAGGAAGAAAATAGTTGATGTCTTTAGGAAAATTAACGCGATTTCTAATTATTTCGTAAATATAAAATTGAAGAAGCTACAAACTGTGTTTTTACTTTTTGTATATTAAATATGATATATTTCTTAAAAAATATAAATTGATAAATTGGAATAATTTTTTATATTTTTTCAAAAAATTTGGGTTTTTCACTCCAAGATAGATGTCATAAACACAATAAACAGAAAAATATTGGATTACAAATATAATAAATTTAAAAAAAAATATAATAAAAAGTTTTCGTATATTTTAAGGCAAATTCAATTTAGTAAAAAAAAAAAAAACTTCTTTGATGAATTATTACAAATTAATGAAGCATTTTTTGTTAAATATAATATGCCTATGCAAAGCTCCTGGCCCATGAAAACATATCAAAATATATAATAATTGGAGTTATGCATTTTTTTATGAGATACACTCTGGCAATTGATTGTATGGAAAAAATGTTAGCCTATTAATATATAGATTAAATACAATTTTACAGTAGTAAGAAATTAAAGACATTATTCTTGAATGCTATTATAATGCTTTTATGATTTCTTAGCTGTTGTGAATTTGTTAGATTGGAATGATTCAGATAATGAGAATGAAATACCATTTGGCGAACCAGACATCTATGAAAGTGAAAGTATGGAAGAAGTGGAATCCATGGTATTTAAATCAAACGCTAGTTCTTCTGCTGTTAAAAGGAAGCAGTTTATAACTTCTCGTTTGGTAGCTGCGTTAGGCATGGCAACCCATATACTGTTGTTGTTGTAGCAACAAAAATCACTCTCCGAAATTTTTGGGGAGTGTTGTCGAGATAACAGTCCTTGGCCGGATACGAATCCGGTACGCTCCGGTACTCCGTACGGTACCCTCCGGTACTGCCCGACTGTCGTGGTAGCGATTTGGTATGACCAGTGCAACCTTCTAGGTCATTTCATCCCTCCTTCCGAAAGGAAAGAGAAGATGGGTAGTGATAGGTGAGAGGCATCAGTAAGTAAAAATGGATCATTTACCGCGCATTTCGACGGGAAACTGATGCAAGACTTAACAGGTCGCAATAAAGTGGATTGGATTGCAGTTTCGATGAGTTACAATAGGAGTACTAAATTTCTCCGAGCACCTAAAATAAACTCATCAACTGGTCAAATATTGCAGAAGTGGTATATGATCGACTGAGACACTGGAATCTTTTAGACAAAATAAAAGGAATCTCTTACGACACTACAGCTTCGAATACTGGCATTGACAATGGAGTTGCAGTTCTTTTAGAGAAAAATTTAGAGCACAAGCTACTTCATTTACCTTGTAGGCACCATATATGACTCATTCCTTGGAAACTGATATATTTGTGTTCACCGACTTTAATGTCAAAAATTTATAACAAACCCCGCATTTTTTTTTAAATAAACTGATATGCAGTCTTATTAATCTCATCGAGTAATATAAATCAAGTGCAAAATGTAATGATTTATTAGTAGGGTTGCCAGATTTCGAAACAGCGATATCAGTACATTGGGGTCTGGACATCGTAGACAATCTTACAAAATCAGTACAAACATTTTATTGGCAAAAAAATCGAAAACAACACCCCAAAAAGCAAAGTAAACTAAAAATACATTGTTGTAGACTTTCCGAAATAAACATGACCTTACTAAACGCTGCTTTTTCGTTTACAAAAGATTTGAAAGTAAACTTTATATACCTAATAGAAACGACACCTTGGTTACAAGCTTATAAAACGTTTTCAAAGAAAGCTTTTTACGAATGTTTTTAGTTTTCTTAAACTTTATTGAAACCATATTCCTACATTTTCATTCACTGTATAAAAAGCTTCCTTTAAACTTTAAAATAAATTGATACTGGGAACACTTAAATATACATATTACATACATTCATAACGCTTTTTACAGAAAGTTAACTTCAAGTTATTCTTAAAAACATTTACAGAAACGCTTATTTGGACGGCTTAACGAAAAAAAATAAACAAAACAACAAATATAATGTAATATATGTAAATGACTTCAGGTTTTTTTAGAGATCAAATCTGATATTTATATCGCATGTACATAAGTCAATTCAAGTTCATAAATATTTTACTGGTACTTTAAAGATTTTTGCACGTTTACAATGTCAAGGCCTTTTTCTGATTTCAAAAATTCACAAAACTCCTGACATGTCATATTATAATTGGTTTTAATTAAAAGTTCGCTTTCCAAAACTTCAATCCCTAGTATATTTCTCCATGCTGTGAACATTAGACTAAAAATTCTCTCGGCATCTGCGTTCGAGTGAGGAATTGAAAAAATAAAATTGCAAACTCTTTCCAAATTCGGAAATGTCCCACTGTTTAAAAAGTCAATCCACTTTTTCTCTACTGTTTAATCTTTGTCGACATTTTTTACGAAATTCCTTAGGCCTATTATTTCGTCAAAAAGCTTATCGAAATCTATGTTTTGAATTTTAAAAAGTTTGCATATATCTTTAAAATCCTGGAATCTAATTTCGGAATTTAAACACAGATTTAACTTTTCGTATTTGTTATTTTCAAAATCAAAATGATTTTCGAGGTATTTGATTATTGATGACAAGAAAGCATTCGCTCTTTTCGTGAATAGAGATACTGCCTGCAAATCGTCACTTTTGCTGCAAACATTTTCAGCAATGGAACCGTAAAACTGTTGCTGTTTTTGGTGTATAAATTTGTCCCTCAAGGAACTCATTATTTTGAATATTTCAGTTCACATCACATCACATTTAACCTCTATCTTTTGAATAGCGATTACAAATGTTGTTCCAATATTGTGCAGGAACCCTAGGTATGCTTCGGCTGTAGAGCTTTCAAAAAAAGTTCTCAAAGTGCGTAGACATGATTCTTGGGACAAGAAATAACACTGGAGTCAAGCTCAACCATCTGGTAGAAATGTGACGCAACATTTCGGACCACTCTAGATCACAAAACATGAAAATTTCTTTTAGGTTAATGTAACAACTTTAAAGAGCATTTAAAGGAGTTATGTAATACATGGCACAGACAGCCCATTCCAATCAAATTTGGATTATCTTTATGCAGCTCAGTAAAAAAACTTTGGTTTCTACCAAAATTAACATTAGCGTTGTCGGCACAGAAACTGGAAGCTTTGGCGAAATTTAATTTATGATCACTTAGTTTTTGCCTTAAGCAATTAGCTATGCTTTCAGACGATTCAATATCAGATTTATAAAAACTTAGAAGTTTAACGTTGATACCAGTATCTTTCTTGAAATATTTTATAATAACAGGAAACGTTTTGATGTTCCCTTTATTAGAGGCATCAGTCGAAACAGAAAACGGATGACCATCTTGTAATTCCTCGTAAATTGTTTGAATTGAAAACTTTGATAGTATATTAGTCGTAATTTTTGAACACTTTGTTCTACCACAGGTGAATTTTGAAGCTATATCAGAATCTGGAAATAATTTTTTAAAAAGTTTGCTTGTGCAGTCTGCTGACAAATAACTGTAACTGTGCATTACAGTGTGATATGCAAAACCAGCTTCAGCGTAGACACTTTTATCTCCTTTCGACTTGCGGTCTCCGCGAAAAAACGTTGACACACATGGCTGCTGAGACGTGAAGGCATAAGTCTTAAGGTGTTTTGATGTTTTCGCATGCTTTTTTATGTCGGTAATGCCTGCATTTGCAAAGGAGAAGACAACGCCACACACTGTGCACTTTGCATTATAAATGTTGTTAGTTTTGCTAATCCAATTGAATTCTTTTACCCACGCACTGTTGAACTTATTTTTTCTTCGGTGCATTTTGATTTTGGACTTTTTACGGACAGGAGAATTTGCTTCACAAACAGTGGAAGTTGAAGACATTGAGCCTGTATCTGACGAAGCATTGCAATTTTCCATGCGTAAATATATGTATGTATGTATATGCTTAAGTTGAAAACAAAAATTACTTATTAATATAAACAAACTACATACATAATTATTAAACTTTTGAAATACTTACATTAAGAACAAAACAAAAGATTCGGCTCTATTGAAATTTTTTTGTTTCGATTGAAATATGTATGTTTTCTTGTTCTACAGCTGTTCACGGGCAGTGTTGTCGTTGTCATTTTAAATGCATTTTTCAAGTCACTATGGAATCTGGCACTAAAACGCCTAGCACACGATATGTTTTGTCAGTTGTATATATCAGTTTTTTGTATGGATACAGACAAGTCGAAGAGATGGCTTGAATTATAGAAATCAGTACTTTTTCTTAAAAATAAGTACGCGAAAATCAGTACAAATTCCGTAAAATCAGTACAAAAGCGTACCTACTGATTTTATTTTTCTAAAAAAATCAGTACTTTAGAGCGACATCAGTACATGTACTGATAAAATCAGTACGTATGGCAACCCTATTTATTAGCATTGACTACTTCAAAGCACACAAAAAAGAAAAGAAAAAATCACAATTTATAGTGTCCCTTTGCTGAAGTCATGTACTTTTATTGGCATTATATGCTATAAATAGTGATCAGAACAAAATTTGCATGAAGAAGCTTTGGAAGAGGATAAAAAGTGTAACAATAAGCCACAATTGTTTTTAAAACAATTTGCTTAACATGGGTCCTATAGAGGACTAAACTTCGTTCTCCAGTTTTGTAAAAAATCAAAAAATGGTGGTCACAGTCGGCGTGTGCGAATATTAATTAACATATAATATTAATTTTTTTGACACATGTTCAGTCTAATGTCAACATTTACCTGTGCTAGAGCAGCTCAAATTTTCAAGACGGATTGGGAAGATTTTTCGTTTAATATATGTATGTGTCACACATTCTCATGTCACAACTTTACCACAGCTTTTCTTCTAAACTAGGTGTAATTTTTCCTTGAAAATTAGAACACATATAGACCTTGGTGGCACACTACGAATTTCGAACGGAAGTCCAAAAATATCAAGCCATGTTAAAATGAGAATAGATTAAACATAAAATGTCACAACCCTAAAATATCACAACATAGTAGTATATTAACTTCATTCGCCTAACGGTAGTATGTAACGGCATAAACGAATCGAGATAGGTATTGACTTATACATATCAAAATGTTCAGGAGGAAAATAGAAATTGATTGAGCCATGTCCGTCCGTCCGTCTGTGAACACAATAACTTGAGTAAATATTGAGATATCTCAATGAAATTTGGTATGCAGGTTCCCTTTCACTTATCTCGGAGCGCTATTGAAATTAGGCAAAATCGGTTAAAAGCCACGCCCACTTTCTATATACATATATAATATTTTCGAAAATACAAAAGGAGTGATTATTCACTACATAAAAACCTATAAGGATGAAATTCGGTGTGTGCTTTAGCATTAAGGCAACAAATAAATTTTTTGAAGAAATTTTTAAAAAGGGGCGTGGCACCGCCCTCTTTTAATTAAACAGAATTTGGAAATATTATTAATCATAAATCAAAAACCGCTCAAAATATCAAAATCAAATTCAGCACACATATGTATTTATAATAATAATGCCCAACGGATTACCCACCATATCCCGCCCGACCGGCGCGAGGGGCGCATCCGCATGACGCGCGGATTGTTCTTTCGTGCCGAGTCTTTGAAAGGCTTTGGTTTGTTAATCGTCGAGATCTAAAACTGCTCAGCTACAGAGAAAACCTCATCAGCTAAGTAAGAAAGATTACACAATTAATAAATCATTAGTTGACAGCGAAAAGTTAATTGTTAAGAATAAAGATAAGAAACAAAGGATATGAAAAAAAATTGTTGCTATGTATTTAGAATAGAAAGAATTGACTTTTTTATGCTGCATAGTGAGTCTGAAATATCAAACGTACCAGAATGAGAGTTATAATCTTGACACAAACAACGAAAAGGCTCATTTAATTCATAATTAGTTCGGCACTGTTTCAAGATAAGTGGTTTAAAATGTCTTGATGGACGAGAAGGTACATTGAAGTTCACTTCGCTCAAAAGAAACGGGCTTACGATTGAACCATTTAGTAATTTAATCATGAAGACAATTCCAAGCATTTCCCTCCGACTAGAAAGGCTGTGAAGATTAATTAGTTTTAAGCGACTCGTATACGATGGCAAATTATACAAGGGATCCCAGTGAAGATCTCTTAAGGCAAATAGTAAAAATTGTTTTTGAACTGATTCTAAGCGATCCACGTGGACCTGGTAACGCGGGTTCCAAATTATAGAACCGTATTCAAGTATCGGTCTGACTAATGTAGTAAAGAGAGTTTTAGTTACATAAGGGTCACTAAATTCTTTAGACCATCGTTTAACAAATGCTAGAACGCCTCTAGCTTTATTGACTGTTACGTTAATGTGGCAGTTGAAACTGAGTTTGTAATCCATAGTAACCCCAAGGTCAACAAAATCATACATTTGCTCAAGACTATAATTGTTAATTGTATAGGAAGCTGGCTGTGAAATTCCTCTCGAAAAACGCATGTATTTACATTTTTTTAGATTAAGCGGCATATAATTTAAATCGCACCAAGTAACTAGTGTATTAAGATCTGATTGAAGCTTATTGCTATCTTCGGATGATGCGAATGACATGAAAAGCTTTACATCGTCGGCATCCATTAACATTTTCGAAAATTTTATTACTGTAGAAATGTCATTTATAAACAACAAGAACAGAATCGGGCCCAGATGGCTTCCTTGAGGAACTCCAGAGGAGACATTAATAACATCGGATTCACAGTTTTTAAACACTACTTTTTGTGTTCTGCCACTAAGGTAAGAAGAGATCCAGCGATTGAGACCCGGCTGGAAACCCAGCTGATCTAGTTTATGAATAAGTAACGAGTGACACACTTTATCGAAAGCTTTGCTGAAATCAGTATAAATAACGTCGGTGTGCAGATTTTTTCTAAAGCCATTTGAGACATGATTTGTAAATTCAAGTAAGTTTGTAACGGTGGACTTTCCCTTACAGAACCCGTGTTGACAGTCAGAAATCAAGGTAGAGATAGGATTCGTAAGCTGATTAGTAACAATAGCTTCAAACACTTTTGGGATGGCAGACAGCTTTGCTATGCCACGATAGTTCTCAATAGAAGCCTTGCTTCCGCTTTTATGAAGCGGTAGAAGAAACGACTCTTTCCATGCTGTTGGAAAAACACCACACTTTAGTGACAGATTGAACAAATTGGTAAGGGGTTTGTAAATATTGTTAGCGCACTTCTTCAAGAAGCATGTAGGAATCCTATCAGGACCACATTTAAAAGATTCTTTCAAGGTTTTCAGACAAACAAGAACATCATTGGCGCATATAGTTGGACAATTAATTAAATTGGTCCCATGTAGCTCATAGGGATAATTTAGAAAGTCAGAATTAGTGACGGCAGAATAGTTAGAAGTGAAAAATTGCGCAAAGAAATTCGCGATATCTTGATTATCGCTAGATAAAATGTCTTTATATTTCATGGCTGAGGGAAATCCCACTACTTTTAGTTTAGAATTTACGAAATCATAAAATGACTTCGGATTGCGAATAATGTCTCTTTTTGTTTTAGAGATATAGGCTTTATAGCACTTTTTATTTAAGTCGATGTACCTCTTACGTAGACCAGAATACAACAAGTAGTGTTTGTTTAATCGAGATTTCTTAAATAATTTGAAAGAACGCGTTTTTCTATTTTTCAGCATCATAAGCTCTTTAGTAAACCAAGCTTGCGTTGGATGATCATATGTTATTTTACGTTTAGGAACAATCTTCTCAAATAAGTTGTAAATAGTTTGATTAAAATGTAAAACGTTTGAATCGATATCGCCACACAGCTCAGGCCAAGTTACTTTAGACAGTTCTCTATTTAATTTCTTATAGTTGGCTTTTGAGAAGTTAAAATCAAAGTTACTACTTGAGCAGCTTTGTGTACATTGGGCATTACTTAAGGTGTCATGAAATATTTCCATAGAAGGGTGGTAGACGTCTTCTGGTAAAACCAGCGGATCGCAACGACTTACAGAAAATTTATTTTTATCATCGACAAAAACTAAATCTAAGACTTTACCAAACTTGTTTGCTGTAACGTTTATTTGATTAAGACAGAGATCGGAAATTCCATCTAAAAAGTCATTGTAGCCCGGTCTGGATGGATTTGGAATAATATTTCCATCGACTATTTTCCACGATATATGAGGTAGGTTAAAATCACCCAAAACAATCATCGAGTCAGAATCTTTAGTCAAAAAGTGAATCGTTTTGAGCAAAGAGATAAGTTGTAAGTACAAAGCAAGATCTGATGCTGGAGGGATATAACAAACAAATAAGTACATGGAGACATTTAACATTAAGATTTTGAAAAGGATCATGGATATATTGAATATGATATAACTTTGCTTAAACTAGCTGTATATCCTTTCTATTTTACCTCTAAAGTGTTGGTGGGCAAAGAAATTGAATGCACAAAATTTTTGAAAAATGGGCTTGGCCCCTCCCCTTTATGGTGGATTATTCCATAAAACTTTCCATGCCATAAAAATTAATTTACTAAAACGATATTTTGATAAAGCTTTCAGCTTAAAGCTCACTCTTTGCTGTAAAAATAAACAAAAATGGTTAACGGACACGCCCACTTTTTGAACAGAGTTCTGAAAAATGTCTTTGTAAAATTAAAATCGCGATATTTCCCTAAATGTATAAGTTATATAAATAAGATTTTGCACACAT
This sequence comes from Sphenella marginata, assembly GCA_951509765.1. NCBI lineage: Eukaryota > Metazoa > Arthropoda > Insecta > Diptera > Tephritidae > Sphenella > Sphenella marginata. Next base: position 49,836,955 of record OX608082.1, read on the forward strand.
AATAAGATTTTTAAGCAAAACTAAACTGTAAAAAAATGTTGTGGATTTTGTTGAAGTAGGCGCGGCACCACTTTCAACAAAAAATGTCTGCTATTTTCAAAAGCGATTGCTTGAAATTTCAAGAAGGTATTTCAATGAAAGTTAATGAGATGCTTTCCAATAGTTTGTAGTATACTCCTGCCAAAAATTACGCAAATCGAATAACAAACAAGCAAGATTTACGGGCAAGTAGTTAACACCCTATGGCTTTTTTATACCCAGCGTACTAGTACTAGTACAAGGGTATTATAATTTTGTCCACATAACGGTACTATGTAACGGCGCAAAATAATCGAGTTAGATATGCAGGGCTCAATACTTGGTCCGCTTTTATTTAGTCTTTTTATTAATGAAGTCGTCTCGGTATGCAAATATTCTAGTGTTCATGCGTATGCTGATGATATTCAGTTATACTTATCAAGCCGCATTGGTCTTGCAGAGGATTTATCTTATAGGATAAATAGTGATCTGGCTGCTATATCCTGCTGGGCACAGAATAATGCATTGTGTTTAAATGCGTTTAAATAAGTCGTATGTAGTGCCAATTTCTAAAAATGAAGTAGACACTGCTGACATCCCTCCCTTATTTATTAGTACATCTACCCTTCAAGTCACTGACAAGATAAAGAACCTTGGATTCATAATAAATCACAAACTGTGTATTTCTGACCATGTAAACAAATTATTTGGCAATGTATATATTATTTTGCGTAGGTTAAGAAACTCTGCAATGTTTACGATATATTTGTGTTCACCGACTTTAATGTCAAAAATTTATATCAAAGCCATGGTGTAATAATAAAGAGGTGATATACGTAGTGACAACTGAAATGACATCTCCCTTACAGAACGAAGCATGAGAGAAAAGGGAAGAAAAAAAGAGGCCGTTTTTAAAATATGTAGTATTATTTGATACCATTTTTCTACCAAAGAACTAAATTTTTTAAAGAAAAAAATAATTGTTGTAATTTTCCCTATTAAATTCGTTGTGTTTCTTGTTAGTTTTTTATATCCAGGGTGTCTCAGTACACAGGACATTGTAGTTTTGGCCATATAACGGTAGTTTGTAACTGCAAAAAATAATGGATAAATGTGGAGGTCCATATATCGAAGATCTTATACGATATAATTTGGTACTTACATCAAATTTGTTATGCTTTATATGTTTTTTACAATTGAATATGAGTCAAGCAATACTTGCTTTTTTTTAATATACCATTAGCTGTATTAAATAAAGGATGGGCTATTTTTTAATAAAGAAACAAGGACATAAAATAATGTGACTTTTTCTGAGGAATTAGGTGTTTCTTTTTTATTAATTTTATAAATGCTTACATAGTAATACAAGTTATTATTAAAACCACCGCTCCACTGGCTGGTGGAAATAATAGGTACAATTATTAATTTTTCATTAATTTGTTAAGTCGCTTTATGCGAAAGTGCATTATACTTCATTTTACAGAATGCCTTGCTTTTTTTCTTATACATAATGATGTAAACCATTTGCTGTTATACTACATTGTAAGAAAAAATGAATAGATAAATCTAATCTAATCTAATCTATTTGGTCAGCCAGCTGCTACCCCCTACCATCGGTCTGTAAGCTAGAGTGCCACAGGTCATGGTGTGCGTTGAAGACACCAAGGATGACGCGGTTCTCGCCCCTGAGTAACGCACGAATGTCGGGATGGTAATCCCTGGGACAGCAGGTGACAGGAGGTACGTAAATGTTTATGATTTCCAGGTCGACATCGCCTGACCGGACAACCATACCTTGACGTTCTAAGGTGGTGTCCCTCGGGTGGATGTCAGGCTCAAATAGACCACCCCCAAGCCCTCTCACACGGTCACAACGGAAAGTGAAAATACGGGAGTTATGACACAATGTCTAAGAATTTATAGTTACTTACCCGTAACTTTACTATAAATCTGGGATAGTAATTTCAGCAAATTTACACCACTTTAACACAATTAATGCGTTTTATTTCAAATTAAAATCTAATTTTGTTTGAAAATTAAATTTTTGTATTAACTGACAACGAAAAGTCGTTAAAACAAAAATGAAAAAGTTGATCGGTGTGGCCAACCCATACATTTGTTAGGTTGAGTATCAATTTTAGTACTTTTTGTAAAAACCGCCTGTAAAAAAAAAGTAGTTTTGCAAAGAGGCAAATTGGATTCTGTAAGGGAGTTCAAGATGGCGAATTAGAAAGAGAAGCTGCCAACGTCAATCACCTTCTAGTAATTACACCATGTATCAAAGCAACATTTTTTTAAATAAACTGATATGCAGTCTTATTAATCTCATCGAGTAATATAAATCAAGTGCAAAATTTAATCATTTAAAACACACTAAAAAGAAAAAAAAAGTCACAATTGATAGGCCCGGTTTCACCAGCTCGACTTAACTTAGTTAAGTCACGATTTTCACTTTTTCAGTTTCACCATCTAACTTAACTAAGTCACAACTTAGTCAGCCTGCCAGCTGACTTATCCTCGACTAAGTCAGTGTTGCTGGCATTCGAAACCCATACGTCAGAAATGTTCCTAATATGCTTTGTGCACCGTCCCAGTTGGAAACTTTGCCATGCATGACTTTAACGAGGTAAGCGTAGATGCACGTTAACGCTTGTTTGGAAGCATGCAACCATTACCAAACCATCGTTTTCAATTAAGCACTATTTTACCACCTTCCAATCAAAGGGATATGCGGCCTGCGATCTATATATTCCTTGGTGCATTTCTATGTATAACAGCTGACCGGGTTGTTGTGGTCAAAACTATTTAAGTTACTAAGTTGGTAAAACCCAAAATTAAGTTAGTCGCGAATCTGTGCTAACTTAAGTCGCGATTTAGTTTTAGTCTTAGTCACGCTGGTGAAACCGGGCCATAGTGTCCCTTTGCTGAAGTCATGTACTTTTATTGGCATTAAATGCTGTAAATTGTCATCTGAACAAAATTTGCATGAAGAACCATTGAAAGAGGATAGGGACACGAATTTCGATACGATACGATACCATATCGATACTTTTGCCCTTCGATACCGATATTTTGTACTCGATGCTTTTTTAACGATACTTTTGGGCATCGAGTATCTAGACCCCGGTATCGTATCGAATTTTTTAAAAAATATGGAACTAATAGAGCAAAAATACCGCTCTGCTGGTTGTCTCTCTCTAACTTGTGACGCGAATCGAAGGAAAATCAGAACCAAATAATAACAGTTAACGTACAAGTAACGCCAGAAAAGTAAGAGTTGCCATTGATCTGTTGCAAAAAGGTTACAACAAACTTGAAGTACTAACTTATTGTGATATTGTTTTGCCTTTATACTGAAAAAAAGGTAATACTATCCATCCAACGTCAACTGTTAATACACGTCCAAAAAGAGCGGGAGAGGTATCAAACGACGCGTCTTGACCGCTGTAACAATGATCCTAAGGGGGAAATCCGATATTTTATTTCGTTCAAGCGATTTTTGCAATTAAAATAGAAAATTGTCTGTCATTTTCATGTGGTTGTTGTAGACACAGATATAAGGTGTTATAAAATGTTTTTGATTTGTGGGGTGTTTTAGAAACACGCTTAAAAAATATTGCATTTTCTGATCCCTGCGCTTATTCCCTATGTATGTCTTGGCTACGTGATATGATCAGTCGGGAAGAAGCCGCACATGCAATCCAAGAATTTGTGTTCCGACAAAAATGAATTTTGGAATCACATAGAAACTTTAGCATCTGGTCGAGGAAGTGAAAGTGCAATCCGACAAAGCGAAAACATCAATGAATATATTCGTTGCAAACTACTTCCTTTAAGTGGCTATCTTTTGCGTTTTTGGAAGGAAAATAAGCATAAATATCCTCATTTGTCGAAAATTGCTTTACGATATCTAGAAGTACCAGCAACTTCTGTCCCATAAGAGCGCCTATTTTCAAAGGCAGGTTTAACAATGACAAAAACACGTAACAGGTTGAAGGGGAAGAGGTTGGATAAATTACTATTCATGGCAGATTGCACAGAGGAAGAGTGGGGCTTTTGATCTTCGTTTCTTGAAGTAAAATCTATCAAATTAAAAAAATCAAATTTGCTCATATTATACTAGTTTATGTTATTATTTATTTTATTGAAGTTTATACGAACCTATGGTAATCATTTACAAAACGTATGAATTTGCTTGCAGCGAACCATTCGGTTATTGAAGTGCTTGTTTGTCATGTACATTTAGCATCGATATTTTGACTATCGAGCCTTTTTGTTTCGATATTATCGGGTACCCGATATATTTGAAGCGATACTTCAAATGAGTACAGAATCGATGCTTTGCATTCGATATCGTGTCCCTAAAAGAGGATAAAGAGCATAGCAATAAGCCACAATTGTTTTTAAAACAATTTGCTTGACTAGGGTCCAATAGAGTGCGAAACTTGGTTCTCCAGTTTTGTAAAAAATCAAAAAATGGTGGTCACAGTCGGCGTGTGAGAATATTAATTAACATATAATCTTAATATTTTTGACACATGTTCAGTCTAATGTCAGCATTTACCTGTGCCAGATCAGCTCCCATTTTGAAGACGGGTTGGGAAGATTTTGCGTTTAATATATGTGTCACACTTTCTCATGTCACAACTTTACCATAGCTTTTCTTCTAAACTAGATGTAATTTTTCCTTGAAAATTAGAACACATATAGACCTTGGTGGCACTCATCGAATTTCTAACGAAAGTCCAAATATATTAAGATGAGAATAGATTAAACATGAAATGTCACAACCCTAAAATGTCACAACTTTTTTTCTACTGGTTTTGGTACAGCAACAACTGTTATTTAGTGTTAATACATGAATAAACCGATTTTGGAGCATATTGTTCACATATAAATGGGTGTTTCCACGGTCGCGAACAGTACGTTCGTACGCGTTTATGGGCCAAAAAACAAAGTAAACATAGGTTTTTGTTTTTTTTTTTTTTGCTACTTTGATAGCATTTTGAAAGGTCAATTTTAGATGCAAGAGGCAGGTTTGTTCGATTTTTAGTTTAGACTGTGGGGGCAATAAACATGTGGTCGCGAACGTACGCATAATGGAAGTGACTTTTTTGTGCAACTGGAAAAATTCAAAATTCAGCGAAATTGAATGGATTTTTTCAAAATGGTTGATAACATATTGAAGTGGCATAAAGTGACTTTCTTTTCGTTTATTTCGCTTTAAAATATCTTCAGTACATTTTTATATATATGTATGCTTAAATACCGGTCGCGAACGTACGGGTCGCGAACGTACGATTTTTCCATACACTTTCTTTTCCTATTTTCGGCATAATGTTTTACAAATTATATGAATTGGAACACTTAATTCACAAGTTTAAATATTATATGTTGTATTTATAAAGAAAGAAGATAGCATAAATTATTAGACTCTACTGAAATCCCGCGGCTCACACCGAAAGACTCGAAAGTGGCTTGCATAACATAAAGTATACTCACTTTAATGTATGGTTGGAAAATTTATGAATAACTTCATTAAAATTATTCAAAACCCTATGATCCATTATTAACCATGCAAAAAAAGTATATTAACAACCTATTTTTTCTTGCTTCAGTTTTTGGTAGGAAAAAATATATCAAAATGCAAAACGGTCGCGAACGTACGCAACTTTGAGAATTAAAAAAAAAGGTTTGGTAAACCCTTCAAGAGAAGTAGTTTTGGTTTTCAACTAAGTGCACTCAACCGGCTTTAGAAATGTAGTTCTAGACATTTCCTTACACTCCTTGAGAAGTGGTAATAAAAAATGTATTTTTTTGGTCGCGAACGTACGATCCAGGCAGAGGTAAAAGTTTCAATAAAAATTTACAGTTAAGACATCGTCGTTCACTCTTCTTTCATTTTGATGGTCTTAACTGATATTCATGGGGGTATTTTGTTGCAAAAAAGGGTCGCTAGTATAAGTCGAACATGTGAAAAAATTGAAAAGAAACAGGCCTTTAAAACTGGCTGGAAATGAAAAAAAACATTTTTCATGTTTCAAGCCAAATTTTTCATAAAAAAAATTTAAATCAACTTCCAAAGCTTTATATTTATAAAAATTTGGGTAATTTTGTATAACAGGGTTAAACAAGAATTTATTTTTATTAACATTTAAAATTTTTGCTCTGGTTGACCATTCTACGGAAATGCTCATATGTATTTTAGAGTGGGTTGATTTGTAGGGGAGGGAAAAAAGCGCCATAGCGGAAATTGTTCTAGGGGTCATTTTAAGCAACTTTGCTAAAGAAACTTTAGGTCTAAAGTTGGCTTGAAACCAACGGAAATCGCGTTGAACTTTCGTAGTTAGGGTAATGAAAATTTTTGTATGCGACCTATCACACTGTGTGACCGCGAGCATTAACTTTTTACGGGACATACCTTAAGTTGTAGTTCTAGTCAAGCACACGAAAACTACACAGCGAGAATTTTAAATACATGGTCAACATCTGGAAATAGGGGGCAAAAACCCCCTTTTTAATTGTTTCGAGGATATATCTGAAACTTTAACAGGTCGATGTCTGTACATTGCAGATATTCCAAAAAAATTTATACGGTTAATCATTATTAAGCCAATAGAATCCAAATCAACCATTTTTAGAATTTTTGTCCGTCTGTCTGTCTGCCTGTCTAAATGTTTGTGGTGGCATCACTCAAACTCTGCTGAATGGAATTAAATGAATCTTTAGTCATTTATTAGTAGACGTTCAACTTAAAGTTCAAGGTATCCCTTATTTCAATAACTTTACCGGTTTCCGAGTTATCGACCAACAAGTGGACCAGGGGTGACCAAAAATGTGTAAGTACAATATGGGTATGAAACGAAAGGTGCTTACGAGTGATTTTATAATCAATGTGATAAATTTCAATATCTCAGCTTTTTCGGAGATAGCCCTAAAAATGTGAAACGGAAAAACGGAAGGGTGTAAGGCTCGCGTGAGTCTACTTTTGCACTTCCCGGCGTTGCTCGGGATGTAAGTAGTTCATAAAATTCTGCTACCCTCACTTGAGAAGACAATTTACAGGCAGAGAAGGTTCAGAACAATATTTATTTTCCCACATTATATCCCGTTTATGTCTACGGCATCCAACTGAACCGTTTCTTAATAGTCTAACTTCGACCTTTTGTCATCTCCTTTCCATTTGACTCTTTAGCTGTGCCTAAACATTTCCCAAGTCATCCCCAGTCAGTTTTCAAAGAAATTTTCAATATACAAACACAACTCTTCTAGAGTTTTATTAAAGATATGCTGATACCCACATAGGGCGGCAGTGTACCTATGCAATTGAAATACAAATTTGGGTGATTCGTTTGGCATTGGCAGCAATGGGCCTACTTTATGATAAATTTGGCCTTTAATTTTGAATTTTGAGTTGAATAGCTGACCATTTATAGTTCCTAACTATTTCTGTTGCTCCGAATGACGTCATTTGAGAACATGAATTAAATGTACGAATTGACATATCTCAGGAGAACAAAATAACATTTATTGTCTGTACAAATAATTTTGTTTAACTACACTTTTTAGGAAATGTATAAAGAACTAAATTTCTAAGTCCTGCTTGCTGTCCATGCGTGGTATTTTTTTTCGACTTACATCAGTCATAGCCATGGCACTTATATGGGTTTTCTCCGATACACGCAGAGAAACACTGGTTAACAATTGCACATATCGTTCAGTTCCTTGTATGTGGCATGAGACTTGTGGGCCAGCAAGTGGTGGGTCTTCAAATTCTAGATATTCCTTCAAATGGTTGTAAGGAATGTTTCTAGTAATCGGTGGTTCTATTAAAATGTTATCATCATCCAAATCAATCATATTAATATATTCGGAGCACAACACGCAATTTGCTTAGCAATGGCACCGCTGGCTGTTCTTGGTCCGCTAGTTTTTGAATTATCGAGGAATTCGAAAAGGTGTATAAAAGGTAGTTCATTGAAATGCAAAAGGCATTCTAGTAATTTAAATTTTTTATATAAAATGAAGTGTCAAAGTAGACCCACGCGAGCCTTACACCCTTCCGTTTTTCCGTTTCACATTTTTAGGGATATCTCCGAAAAAAGCTGAGATATTGAAATTTATCACATTGATTATAAAATCACTCGTAAGCACCTTTCGTTTCATACCCATATTGTACTTACACATTTTTGGTCACCCCTGGTCCACTTATTGGTCGATAACTCGGAAACCGGGAGAGTTATTGAAATAAGGGATACCTTAAATTTTAAGTTGAACGTCTACTAATAAATGGCTAAAGATTCATTTAATTCCATTCAGCAGTGTTTGAGTGATACCACCACAAACATTTAGACAGACGGACAAAAATTCTAAAAACGGTTGATTTGGATTTTTTTGGAATATCTGCAATGTACAGACATCGACCTGTTAAAGTTTCAGATATATCCTCGAAACAATTAAAAAGGGGTTTTTGCCCCCTATTTCCAGATGTTGACCATGTATTTGAAATTCTCGCTGTGTAGTTTTCGTGTGCTTGACTAGAACTACAACTTAAGATATGTCCCGTAAAAAGTTAATGCTCGATGTCACACAGTGTGATAGGTCGCATACAAAAATTTTCATTACCCTAACTATGTATGAAACTTCAACGCTATTTCCGGGGATTTCAAGCCAACTTTAGACCTAAAGTTTCTTTAGCAAAGTTGCTTAAAATGACCCCTAGAATAGTTTCCGCTATGGCGATTTTTCACTTTTTAAATCAACCCACTCTAATGTACATATGTATATAGCCCAACGTTAAAAAAACACAAAAACTGCAATAATTTTTGTTTCAATTTCCAGAAAAGATATACACATGTACATATGTATTCTCATAAGGGGTTAATAGTTTAAATATGAAACTGAATAATTTACTTGCGTTCAAAGCAGTTTATGTCATAGTTGTAGCAAAACTATATATCTTCGATATTTAGAATGCATTTTTTCGATATTTGAATAAGTATGGGTACTGTGGGCATAAATGGGTTAAGTTGTAGCGCAATGCGTAACAGGGGCTATTTCTTATACCCCACTTACACTGTATACACTTTCAAAAGTCATTTATCGTAATATTGACATTTCACAAAAAGTCGATGTGAAATATATCAGTTTCCAAGGAATCAGCCATATATGAAATTATATAGCGTGCTGTCTTCGAAATCAAACTAGGAGCGACCTCTGCATCCGGGGTTCTAATATTTAAAAGGTTTTCAAAGTCTTGGCCAGATTTGAATCAAAATATATTTGAAAGTGCAATCGACGACGCAATTGTAAGTTCCAAGATAAGTTTAGAAAAACGAAAATGTTTAATAGACTTTTGTAACAACCAACTGAATAAATTGCACAGTTGAGATGATTATAAGAAAATGCTTCAATTAGCATTAGTCTTTGCAAATTTCAATTTTAAAACACCCGGAGCAACCAGCCACACTCGGTGGATGTCCATCGATATATTGCCTGAAGATATTTATATTTCGGTCACATTTTAAACTTACAAAAAGAGAAATAGAGGGCATACGAGATATATGTATTTTTCTTGTGAATATTTATATCAAAGCATGGTTTTATGTACAAATGCTATATTGGCACCGCGTCACGACTTAAACTTCATAAAAGAAGGGCTAAAGTATTCAGAAATAGACATGAGTATCTCGACTATTATCAAACAAATTCGTAACCATTTATGGTACATTAACGAAAAAACTGTGGGGCTAGCATTTTTTGACCCGGAAGTTTCATGTGAGGAGAAACGCAATATGGTCGAAAAACTCAATTCAAAGAATCCAGTGGTCAAATTAAAAAAGGGCGAATCATTCAAATTTATCTCCATTTGAAAATTATACATTGGGTGACTTCGTCTCAGAAAAAGCCAGAGTTTTTGGAAACTTTTGTTTATCTTCAAAGCTGCAATTAGTGCTCCAGTTGGTCTAAGAGTATAGAAAACAATACCATTCATTCAAAAAGTCAGTGCTACTGCAATCAGTTGTTGAAATAACTGAGTAATTAATAGCTGTGTTCGGTGATAAAAAATTTGTACAAATTTGTAAAAATCTTCACTAAACTCCGTTCGGTGAACCAAAAGCTCAGCAAAAAACTCTGCTTGGTTGGATAGTTTCAGGAGATGACAGAAATATTTGTAACGCTTATACTGATTGCGAAAACCATATTGTGAAAAGAGAGATCAATCAGAGATGGACTGATATAACGCCCAAGAAAATGACGCCCATGGGCCTTATTTCCTTTTGAAATGGAAATATCGCCCATCTGCAAAAAGAAATAAAGCCCATGGCTCTCATTTCCTTTTTGAAAGAGAAATAACGCCCATAGGATTTTACGCTAGCAACACGAACTGTTGATTAGGAAAACTTTATTAGTGAAAAACCAAAAATTGACCCAGGTCAGATCCCCAATTCGGGGCGTGATCCATGGTATTTATGTGCAGAACACTTTTCCGCATTGGAGGCCTTCGGGCGCGCTTAAAAAAAACCCTGGGCTACGCCATGCCAACTCCGGGCGGTTGCCTGAACCGTGGCAGCACTTTGCCACGGTACGCACACTTAATTCTTGAATCAGCTTGTTTTAATTAGTTTTTAAAAAGGAAATGAAGCCCATGGGTGTACAATGATTTTATGTTGGAGTATTTATCTCCTGTAAGAACGAGAACGGCGACCTGGTGACCGATGTTCAAGAGATAACAAGAGATACATATGGAGGGATCACCTCTCTGCTCTTTTGAATGGAGAACCCATAATCGACTATAATGAGGTGCGGAGAGCAATATCCCGGTTAAAAAACAATAAGGCAGCTGGGCTGATGGATTGTCTGCTGAGCTATTCATTCATGGTGGCGAGGAGCTGATAAGGCCGCTTTCGATAGCACAAAAAGGAGCTGCCTATATGCCGCTATGTCTGAATTTGGTTTCCCCGCAAAACTTATACGGCTATGGAATATAACATTGAGCAACACCAAAAACTCAGAATTGGGAAGGAGCTCTCCGAGCCGTTTGAAACTAATCGAGGTTTCAGACAAGGTGACCGCCTATCGTGCGATTTCTTTAATTTGATGATGGAGAATAATACAGTCTGCAGAACTTAACTGCGAGTACTCAAGAAGATTCAATGAAGAGTTGCATGAGCTTTACGCAGACGTCGACATAGTTCAGCAGATTAAAACACAGCGGCTTCGCTGGCTAGGCCACAGCGTGCGAATGAACGAAGACACTCCAGCCCAGAAGGTCTACTTATCAGCACCCGCCTTTGGAAGCAGATTATACTGCTTAACCATAAAATAAGAGTGGTATTTGATGCGTCAACAAACGCCTCCACACATAAATCTCTTAATGAAATGTTGATGGGCGGCCCTGTAGCATTACTCAGAACCAACACATGTATCGATTAGCATGACGGATCGACAGTGCCGGCTTGTCAATGTGAAAAAATATAGAACTACATTAGAAATGTAAATATTTTTATACGCATATTGTCACATGCGAAGCGAATGAAAATTTTGTCGAATTTCGCCGTCTCGAATTGCGGCATGCGACTCTGGGGCGAATTCGCCAAAAAGTGGCGAATAAGTGTCATTTTCGTCATTTTCGAATTGCCAGTACCGAAAAACTTATATTCGCTTCGCCAAATGTGTCAAAATTTGACGAATGCTTATTTCATTCGCATTTGAGAAAAAGAAGCGACAAGTTTTGTGTTTATTCTTATATTTTGATAGAAAAAAGTATTTTAACCGAAAATAAAACAACATAGAAGTGAGTAAACAACTTTTGAGTGTTTTTTAACTAAATTTAATGATAGTTCCTCTAGGTCAATGTGGGTAAACGATGGCACGATAAAAAAGATGATTACTACTGACAAGTTCCGGGTCAACGTTCGGTGCAGATGCAACATACTCCTCATAAGTAAGTGAAGTCCATTGTACAAGACCGCATGAGGGGCGAGTAGTGGGTGGACATTCTTCTTTCAAATATAAATCAATTTACTTTTGAACCAAAGCCCGTATTTGTTTCATTAAATTCAAGCGAGAGTTCCACATTTGTTAAATGGATTTAATAAGATCTGGTATGATTTTTTGTAATGTTGCTGCAGTGGCAAAACCCAAACGTTTGAAGTAACGCAGGCGCACCACTATGTATTCATCCGGGTGTACCACAAAATCAAAATCCACAAATCAAAATCCACAAAATCAAAATCCACAAAATCAAAATCCATAAAATCAAAATCCACATTTCCTGTGTGAAATAAATTCAAATTAGGTTTAAAACCGCCGCGATTTTAAACCTAATTTGAATTTGTTTCACACAGGGAATGTGGAATTCTGTATTTTTTATATCAAAATTAAAACTCCAGATATTTAAGGTATTAGGATTTAATGAGTATTTTATAGATAAATAAAGAAAATGCAGTACTCACAATAACGTTAATAAATATTACATATTTGACCAACATAAATAAATGCAAACTTCGTTGTTTTTCATATAATTTCACAAAATAAGTTTTTTAATTTACAAATATTACAAATCATTCATCATCAACATTTGTCCACTCTACTATAGTTTTTCTCATATCTAGTACTGAGCAAACCAATTTGTTAAGTCCGAACGCTGGTAAAGTGATTGTAAAAAGGTAACGGTAATATTTGCATTTTAAATCATACATACTTAGATACATATATGTATATACATATTAATGAATGAATGATTTCTGTGCATAACTTGATAAAACTAACAAACTTAAAACCTGTGCTTTGCCCCACATTGTGCTAAACAATACAATGCTGAATTTTGTCGCGTACATATAACTCCTTTAGCGCTAAAGTATTTGTTTTTGCTACAATATACATACATACCTACACACATACATATATTTATTGTTTCTTTAAATCCATTATTAATTCATGTATATTTATTTATATTGCCTTATATGTGCACATACATATGTATGCATATGACTATAAATAGTTGATTAAAAAAATTGTGGATTTTGTGATACTGCTTTTAAGAAAACGTGTGGATTTCGTATGTGGGGATTTTGATTTTGTGGATTTTTTTTAGCTGTGGATTTTGTGATTTTGGATTTTTTTTTGTGGATTTTGTGGCACTCCCATTCATCCGCACCTTTTGCGCTATTGCCAATTGTTATACGCACTTCAAGTGGATGTGATTGCACAACGTCTTCTACTATCATTAAATCACCGATGGTGCCACTGTGGGTTTTACGTTTCTTTGCACCACTACTTCCCACATCCAGCTCATCTGTATCCGAACTAGCACCACTTTTTATGATCTCGGTATGAGCTGCCATTTCCAATTGACGCACATCATCCTCGCTACCTACTACAATTACACAAACATAGCACGCTTTTGCACAAATAAATAAATAAAAACATATGCAAATGGCATAAAAATGACAGAAACATCAAATTCGGATGAACTTTTTGAATTTGTTTGAATGGCAACATAACATGACAGGCGAAAAAGTTCATTCGCCACTCACAATGCAAATTTTAGGTGAGTTCGCCAATCTGTTCGACTCGCCCAATGTATTCGCTTCGCAAGTGACAATATGCGTATTAGTTTGTAAGTATTAGTGTATATCATCATATATACCCAATAAACAATGAAGTAAGCTAGTTTATTAAACAATGTTTTCCAAGCGTAAAAAGTAATTGTTTCCAAACGAGATTGTAACTAAAAATTTCACAAACGTTTAGATATGTTTTTCCAATGGTGTGGTAGCCTTGGAGAAATTACTTGAGGTGAACTCTCAGCGAGGTGAAAAATTTGTCAGTTTTCAAAAATAATGTTTAAAATTTTATATACTTCATTTATATTGATTTTGTTATATGGGCATCGTGGTGTGACGGTAGTGCAGCTGGCCTACCACACAGAAGGACCTAGGTTCGAACCCCGCTACAGGCAACATAAAAAATTATTTGAAAATGTTTTTTAAAACGATGACACCCTCAGGCTTCTCAGAAAAAATGCACATATTTGCCTTGCAGATGCAGACTGCATAAGAAATTGCAAGCAGCACACAAAAACTGGCCCTTTATCTCCTCTTGCACCAAATAAGAATTTATTATAAAATATAATATTTAAATAATTAATTAAAAAAAAAAAGTTAAGGAAATGGTAAGGATTCGAACCAGCAACCCTCGGAGCAAAATCCCACAACATATTCGTTAGGCTATTGGCCTGTTTTCACCGTTGTCGCCCAAATTGGAGTTTTATCAATCAGTTTTCAACAAGCACTTACTGTACATTGAATAAAACGTTTATTAAACATTGTTTTCCAAGCCTCATTTCCAATTGTTTAAAAAGGGACCACTTTCGTTGATTCTACAATGTTTTCCAAACGTTTTACAATGATTATAGTAAACGTTTTCCAAGCGAAAAGATTACAAAAGTAAGTTTATTGTAAGCTTATAGTAAGCGTACTTTGCTTATTGGGTATTATTTCTGTAAGGTCTTTTTGTGTTTGCTCCTAATTTTTTGCTCTACTTTCGAACCAATATTAATAAAAAAGGCGTCGTTTTAAAGGTGTGGGTTACCTCTACATGCGAAATCATTTATTAATTACAGCAGTGCTTTTGTTTAAGCGTATTTTATAAAAATTAACTAGTTTGAATTAACCATTGTGAATGCACAAAATAATCAATTTGTACTGCAACGCCATTGTGAATCAGAGAATTTATCTACTGGGTTGTAGACGTCGCTGAGGGTAGTGGTGAAATTCTTTGCGCAAGACGCGCACGGGTCCATCTAGTATATATTATTTCTGTAAGGTCTTTTTGTGTTGGCTCCTAATTTTCTGCTCTCACTTCGAACCCATATTAATAAATAGACTGCGGATGTTTATGCAATTGCATATTTTTCAGGATAAGAGATAGCGATATGGTCATAAGGAGAAAAGTGCATAATTTTCTTTAAATATTCTTAATATAGATATTCAATTCTGCATATTTGACATATTGCATATAAGTTACATATTTCTTGCATATATTAACAGATAGGCGGACAAAATCTACGGAGTATTATAATTTAGCAAAGTTCCAACTTTTTTTTTATCTGGACAAGAGTGCTATGCAATCAATAGCATACCCTAACCGCCATATCATGTAGGTTTGTGTGGTTCTTCGCTGCACCAATGTCACGTACACGTCTACGCGTGCTAGCTCAGTTCATGTGGGCGTGGTCCTTAACCCTTGTCCACATTGATAGCAGGCGGATGCCACAATTATTCTTCATCGATCGATACTTACATATTTCACACATCTCTTCTGGAAGCCCACCCTACCTTGGACCGCTCGCTTTATTTCGGGTTCGGTAGGTCCCCATTGCACCGTTTTGCTCCAAATCTTTCACACTACCTACCCTTGTGTCATCTTCCCCCTCCCTCTCAAATTAAGTTAGCAAGCCATATTTAAAGTTTTAAAATTTCTGGGTAACATTTTAATGAAGAAAGATAAAATTTCACAAAATAAATGTACAAAAAAAATTATAAAAAACAAATAAAACAATTTTAAAAATCACAAAACATTTAAAGATATATCGACTTACTAGCTAGGATATATACGTGGCAAAATAAGTATAAAAAGTAAATGTTATTAAAATGTATAAAGACGCAAGTTAAAATCAAAATGTATATTTAAACGTAGGTAAAAATTAACGTGTACAAGTTTTAACAAAATTATCAACTTGTCATTTGTGACCTGACATTCGGTCATTTGTTGGGCAAACCAAACTTTTCTCTTTTCATTCTTTTGAGGTTTTCAAAACTATTACGTTGCCCTAAAATCCTACAGCCTACCTAAAAGAGCTCTCTTCGGTGGTGAAGGGGATTTAAGGGGACTGAAATGTTCAGTTGTGTGTAAAAAAAAATCTATCAAAATTATTATTTGGTTTGGTTTGGATGGCGGATTTAGTTTTCATAAAAACACATTTTGAGAGATTGCCAAATTGCATAACCAAATTGGAGTCTGGAGGTGTTCCTCTGGTAGATTCAATTACATTAATAACAAATACGTTTCAAGGGCTTCACACTACACCTGGTCCTTGTGGGCAAATAGTATCAGCCAAAATTCATGCTGTATCAAAAAGGAATCCTGCTTTCGGGGACCTATTAAAAGTGGCAAAAATACTATCAGGTGACCACATATTGGAAACTGAGAAATCCCCAGCCCCTTTTGGAGTAAACTTAAATATGCTCCCATGACATCTTGTGATGTTGAGCGTTCTTTCTTAGCATACAAACTAATTTTAACTGATAAACGTCAAAACTTTTCCATTGAAAATTTGGAAAAAACAATTGTAGTATATTGTGCTCTTAACTACAACAAAATTAATTTTTTTTTTGTACTGTTTTTTTTTTGTGCATACAACTTGCATATAGTGTGCATACAACTTGCATATATTGTGCATGCAAGTTGCATATTATGTGCATATGGTAAACGTTGAATTAGAAGTTGTTTTTAAATGTGAATTTGTATTGGAGAATAAACAAAATACTGAATAAACGACTTTAATTTTTTTGCATAAAAGTCCGCAGTCTATTAATAAATAAGGTATTGTTTTAATGGTGTGGGTTACCTCTACATGCGATACCATATATTAATTACAGGAATGCTTTTGTTTAAGCGTATTTTATAAAAATGAATTTGTACTGCAACGCCATTGTGAATCAGAGACTTTATCTACTGAGTTGTAGATGTCGCTGATAGTAGTGGTGAAAGTCTTTGATTAAAAATAACAGATAATTTAATAAATTAAACCAATTTAAGGTGGTCGAATTTCGACCACGGGGTTTACTGCTTTTGTATAAAAAGGGAAAGCATTTTTCCAATAAAGCAATCTTGGTTTTCCGCTACAACTGCGTGCTTCATTTTTTTCTATTAAACATTACATGGCAATCCTGGCAGTTTGGTCGTAAATTAGCGAAACATTTGCTAATAAGCAAACCGCTAAAAGAACACCTGGAGGACAACTCGCATCAATCATTTCCGTTGGCAGACCATATACATATGTACGTATACTGAAATTGAAAGAAGATTAACATGACCCCTCAATTCACCACAAATGGCACGCATCAATCATTTTCATTGGCAGAAGTACACAAATTGGAACAATACAGAGAATATTAGCATGACCCCTGACCGTTCTGGGTGACCGGTGCTGACTTTTGCGGTTCAATATATGTATACGTCATATAGAGTTCGTGGTCGACAACCTTATAAAACATATATAGCTGCATTTGTTTGTTTTTTGTCCAAAGCCGTTCATATCGAAGCTGTTTTTGATTTAACCACTAACTCTGGTATTCCTTGTTTTAAAAGGTGCATCGGAGAGGCTTTTGCAAATAAAACCGCCAAAAATCTTAATATTATTATAAAAATATGGCAAAAAAAAAAGGAAGACATCATATCGTGGGGTGACAGATAAAACTCATTAAGTACACTAACAAAGAATTTGAGATATTAAAGGTTTAAACACTTTTTAACGTCAAAATTCAACCAGACGCTCTAATATCTTCAAATTTTCATGGCGTTAAATCTAGAGAGGTGACAATACGGCTGCAAGCTTATTTTTTTAAGAACTCAGCCATAATCTTCGTTATTAACAAAACTGTATTTACTTGGTCCTGCCATAAATTCTGTTAAAGTTTTAACATAACGTAAAAATAAAAATAACGAGTTTTTATATTGTTTTTTAATTCGATTTTATTTAGTGAACATTAATACGCCCGACAAAATAAGACATTATTCAAAGTGATCGCCTTTTGCTTTAATACAGGCCCTTAAACGGTCCGGCCATTCAGCTATAGCGGCATGTATAGTTTCGGCAGGAATGGATGCAGCTGCTGCAATAAGTGCTTTCTTCACACTTTCCAAATTTCGGTGGCGAACTCTGCAGGCTATACCCTCTAATTCCGACCACAATTTGTAATCAAGAGGATTTAAATCTGGACTGCCCGAGGGCCAACTTTCTGCAGAAATAAAATCTGGAATATTGAGCCGTAGCCATTCCTGGGTCGATTTAGCTTTATGCGCCGGTGCAGAGTCTTGTTGAAAAACCCACTGTTCTCCATTAAATAGGGTATTGGTCAAGTTTTTAACCACACCTTCCAGGACATCTTCTTGATATACTTTTGCTCCAGTTTTAACGCCTTTTTCACAAAAATGCAAGGAAGTTACGCCTTTACGTATGCTGGGTGATGACCTCTCTGAACCCTTGGAACAGTATTTTTCGCTTCTTGGGAAGTCTTAGCATATATTTTATCATTTTGTTTATTAAAAACTTCTTCCACAGTAAAAATTTTTTCATCCGTAAAAAGAATATTTTCATGCCCGTTTCTTGCGTGCCACTGCAAAAGCTTCCCGCATCTCTCTAATGTTATCTTTTTTAGTCGCGGAGTTAAAAGATGACCAGTGCACCTGCGAAATGCCTTCATATGAAGGTCGTCACGAATTAGTCGAGACATGGATCTGCAGGACATTCCGAGCTCTCTGGCCATTATTTTTTGCTTCCTTAAAGGATTTCGGCGAATTCGCTCGCGGACAGCTTTTATGGCTCCACTCGTTCTCACAACACGCGGGCGTCCACTCCTAGCCCTGTCCTCCACTTTAGACGTTTCTAAGAAGCGATCGATGGTACGATAAATAAACATTCTAGATATACCGAGTTTTTTTAACAACGTGAATATCTGACTGGCGCTATTTCCGCACTTATGCAACGCAATCACCGCGATCCGATTTTCTTTATCACCCCACTCCATGTTTATTAGATATAATTTCAAACCAAACTGACCTGAATTTATTTTGGCATAAAACATTAAGCCAAAATGTGAAATAACGGGAGCATAAAACTTCAAATGTCAGAGCCTACTGCTTTAAAAACTTTGTCACAGAACTTATGACAGTACTAAGTAGTGACTTTTTCCTGTCCAAAAATTTGTTATAGCTTTGTAAAAAATTAAAAATAAACAACTTTAGCATTCAGAATTCCCTTTATTAATGTAAATACATGTGCACAATTTTAATTTTCATCTGATTCGTTATCGCTTCTTTCGAATAAAGGCAAAGATTCCCTTCCGGTAAATGTTGTTGATGGCAAGTTCTTATACCATGTGTCACCTAATAAATGCATCCCTACAATATGCGTAATAGCCATCACTATTACAACTATCGTGGGAAACAACAACCCTGTCACGAGAACCATCTATCAACTTGAGTATTAACGAAGACATCCAAGCGACTAGTGCGAGTGGCGTGAAATCAATCAATTCAATATATGTAAACATTAACTATCCAAAATACATACCTTACATTAAACATTAATAACTTATTAATTAAACTATTTAAACTTTAAAATATCGTGTACAATTTACTCAAAACGGACATCCTAAAATCGTAAGTTACCCATCGCGTATATACGTGTGCGTGGACACTTCGGTATATTCGCGACACATGGCACCATTTCCTCTGGTATTTGTCCGGCATTGCAAAGTTTTATAAGATCTGCTTTTTTTGCTGCAGATATCGGAAGCATCGCTTCATACGCATTGCTCAGATTAGCAGAACGCGTTCGAGGTCGACCTCTCCCTGCACTGATATTTAATTCTTTGTAGTCACTAGTGTGATCATATCTGTAATATATGGTGTTAGGTTTGGACTTTTCCACTTTTATGCATTTAATTTTCAGCCAAGAAACTTTTAAATTAATTATTAAATACGGTAATGAGTTTTACCTGGCAAAGTTTTATACAAATTTTTAGATAATGATATTTTAATTTTTGCAAAGGCCGCCGGCTCTAAGTTGGGCAAATATTAAATAATTTTTCAAAAAGGGCAGTGAAAAATAATGTGATTTATGCAAAAAACGGGGTTTTTCCAAAAACTGTACTTAATGAGTTTTACCTGTCACCCCACGATATGTAAGTTATATTGTTTACATCTACATATTAATTGTATTAACTTTCTGTTTATTTAAAGGGAATCATGCAAAAAGGCTTCTGCTAATAAAAAGACGCACGGAGGAAGAGGCACTCTTCAGTGGCAAAAACGCCAATTCCAAAGAAGGCTTTAAGTAAGTAGATGACTAAAAGTATAATCATGATAATAAATACATTAAATAAGTTCCGGCAGTGTTTTTTATGTAAATTTTGACTAATTTTAAACGACCTCTTCACAGCAGTGTTCTAGTACAATGTCGAATGTAAACATTGGTATAAAATACATATTATTTCACACGTGAATGAATATTTTTGTTAAAGATTGTTTAATATCAATGATTTAATGTATAATCATGATAATAAATACATTAAATAAGTTCCGCCTGTGTTTTTTATGTTAATTTTGACTAATTTTAAATGACCTCTTTAATTTAATTTAAAATATGTATTTATTTACAGAAAGGTGGCGCAATCCTTTCCTGAGGCTAATTATGGGCCGACTTGTAAGTCCCAATGGAATGGGTGAAACTGAGACTGTTAATTTTGAACTGCTGTGCCTTACCTACATACCTGTATCATTTTTAATAAATATATTTAAATAAAATAAGTTATTGTTATAAATTTTCAGAGTTTTATTGTTGCTCTTTTAAGTGTTACATTGATGATTTTCTTACATATGATCGTAAAATATGGAATTTTCGTGTTCCAAAAATGATGGAAAAATTTCAGATCTTTCTCCCAAAGCATCAGCAGAATCGAAAAGCGTTACTTCGTTTCGAGCATGCACATAGTTAGACTCGTCCACTGAAATAATAGAAAGATCCAAATCTTCGTTCAGTACACAAATGTTATGCAAGACAAATGCACTAAACACAGTCTTGATAAAATTTTTATATCTAGCTCTAGATCTCGATTGAAAATATTTCTCCATCTGCTCTTCACCATCCCGAAATCCTTACATGTGCACGAGTTTTCGTTCTATCACCAGACATAATGTCGTTCAAATCTTTAGATATAACTCGCCGGTGAAGGTAAACAATATCCTGGAAATATTTATTCAAAATCAAACAGAGATCAAGCTTCTCTTAACGAAGATATTACCTGACGGCTTACACGTTCTCTAAGGATCTGAACTACAGCCAAATCATCAAAGGAATACATGGCTTCTGTTTCCATTAATATAGAAATAGGCAAGGAAAAATATTTTCGCAGTAATCTATTTATTTTTAATTAATATATTAAATTTTATTCGCAAAATGTTACTTTTCGCGAGATTATTTACATATGTCAAAATTTACAACTGTCAAAATTTCCCATTTCATTTGGCACAGCAAAATGGAAAATATTTGTACACCATAGAAAATTTGTTCACCTTATTTTTCCTCTGAGTAAAATGTTACCGATTGGCACACAGCCTTAGTAAGCAACATTGTTTGTAGTACTAAGGCCATATTAAAATAAATGTAATAGCAATCGTTCATTCGTTCGGCTTCAATTCCCGTTGCAGCTTGTATTTGCTGTAACCATAAATAAAGCACAAGGACCATCACAAACTATCGCTGGACTGGATTTGAGAAATTCGTATTTCACATAGTCAATACACAGATGGACAAAAGTCATCGTCACTAGAGCTCAAATACATATGTAAGAAAACCTACCACGCCTGGTAAGGAGCTAAAATAAAAATTTTGCATATACTATAAAGTATAGGTCCAGCAAATTGTACTACTAACAAAACCACTCACAAAAACCCCACCATCTTTACAAAAACAACAATTCCCTATTTCATACATATGATGCGTGTGGACAAAAATCACCGCCACCACATATCTGATTTTATTTTCCACCATAAATATAATAAAAACAAACATTTGGCATTAAAAAAAACTGAGAATGGCAACTCCACAATTGGTATGTGTCAGTTTTGTAACGGAATTTTTATATAAAAGTTTATTTGCGCAAGTGTTTTTTCCAATATGGCCAAAAAAAGAAAAGAAACGACCATCGAGGAGCGAAAAATTATTTTAAACGCTTATAAACTAAATAAAACTGTTGCGGAAATTTGTTCGTTGGTATCCCGGCCACGTACAACCGTTACTAGCATAATAAAAAAGTTTAAGAGTGATCCGGATTGTATATATCAGCGGAGAAGCGGGCGACCTCCCAAGTTATCAGTTCGAGAATAGCGGGAAATTATAAAACTAATAAAAAAAGAACCTAAAACCACGTCTACGGAAATCGCAGCAACGCTCAAGGATGACGTTGGTAAAGTTGTTCACCCGCGAACTGTCCGTAGAGTGCTGAACAATGCCGGTTATAATGCCCGAGTATGTCGTAAAAAGCCCCTTATTAGCAAGGTCAACCAAACAAAGCGACTAGCGTTTGCAAAGGAGCACATAAGCAAGGAATTACGTTTTTGGGAGAAGGTAATCTTCTCTGATGAAAGCAAATTCTGCTTATACAGGTCGGATGGGCGGATTTTAACATGGCGACAGAAGGGTGAGGCCTTGTTGGAGAAGAACATTCAGAAAACGGTCAAACACGGTGGTGCTGGAGTCATGGTGTGGGGGTGTATGTCAGCGGCTGGTGTTGGAGAACTAGTATTCATAGACGAAATAATGGATAAAATGCTGTATATGAATATACTCAAAGAAAATTTAAATAAAAGTGCTGAAAAACTTGGAATCGCTTCGGAATACTACTTCCAACACGACAATGATCCCAAACACACAGCAGAAATTGTTCGCTTGTGGGTGCTGTATAATACTCCTCATACTTTGAAAACACCCCCCCAATCACCAGACCTTAACCCTATCGAACACTTGTGGGACCATTTGGATCGTCGCGTTCGAGAGCACCACATTACTTCTAAAAATAGACTTAGACAAATACTTTTAGAGGAATGGAATAAAATTGGGTCGGACACAACAACAAAATTGGTACATTCAATGCCGAAGCGTTTACAAGCTGTTATGAAAAGTAAGGGTAAACATACGGCATATTAAAATAGTTTTAGTACCCAATTGACGGTGACTTTTGTCCTTTAGAAATACATACCATAAATAGTGAATTGTTGTTTTTGTTAATATATCTACGAAGGAAGCTGTTTTCTTTTTTATTAATAAAAGTGAAATCCATTGTTGATTTTATTATAAGTATTACAGTTCGAGTTTCAATTGCTTTATGGGCGTGGTCGGCTTTCATATATTTCTAAGCTTTAATGACGGTGACTTTTGTCCATCTGTGTATGTTGCCTGTTTACGAGTTAAATCCCAAAAAAATGTATTTACTTACACAACTAATGAAAAAACCAAAAATATTGTTTATCCTTTAGCACTAAGATAAATAAAAACGTCCTTAAATGGTAAAATCTTATTCAGGTGTTTTTCTTTGGCGTAGTAACGCACGTCGGTATTAGTAGTACCTCAATAAAGTATTATAGCAATCTTAATTACAACTAATAAGGAAGTCTAAGTTCGGGTGTAACCGAACATTAAATACCTAGTAGTGATCTGCCAATAGGGTGTTAACTACTTTCCCGTAAATCTTGCTTGTTTGTTATTAGTGCGTAATTTTTGGCAGGAGTATACTACATACTATTGGGAAGCATCTCACTAACTTTCATTGAAATACCTTCTTGAAATTTCAAGCAATCGCTTTTGAAAATAGCAGACCTTTTTTGGTGAAAAGTGGGCGGCGCCACGCCTACTCCAACAAGATCCACAACATTTTTTTACAGTTTAGTTTTACTTAAAAAGCTTATTATGTGAACAAAATCTTATTTATATAACTTATACAATTATGGAAATATCGCGATTTTAATTTTACAAAGAAATTTTTCAGAACTGTGTTCAAAAAGTGTGCGTGTCCGTTAAAAAATTTGGTTTATTTTTACAGCAAGGAGTAAGCTTTATATGTTGAACACTTTCTCCAAATATCGTTTCAATAAATTAATTTTTACCGGAGTTATGGCATGAAAAGTTTTGTGGAATAATCCACCATAAAAGGGCGGGGCCACGCCCATTTTCGAAAATTTTGAGCTTTCGACTTTCTTTGCTCACGAGCACTTTAGACGTGAAATAGTAGTGATATACAGCTAGTTTAAGCAAAGTTATTGCATATTCTATATCTATAATCCTTTTTAAAATCTTTCCTATAAAATTGGGCGTGACCCTTACCCGATTTCGGCCTTTTTTTCGGGACATCGCCGGTATTAATATAAATATGTGTGCTAAATTTGATTTAAGTATTTTTAGAGGTTTCTGATTTATGATTAGTAATATTCCCAAATTTGACTTAATCAAAAGTGGGCGGTACCACGCCCCTTTTAAAAAATTTCTTCAAAAATTTATTTGTTGCCTTAACCAAATATTATCCTTATAGGTGTATTATGTACTGAATAATCACTCTTTTTGTATTTTCGAAAATATTATATGTACATATTTACTCAAGTTATCGTGTTCACAGACGGACGGACGGACATGGCTCAATCAGTTTGTCTTTTTCTACTGAACATTTGAATATACGATTCGTTTATGCCGTTACATACTACCGTTAGGCGAATGAAGTTAATATACCTTGTGTGCGAAGCACTACTAGGTATAAAAATTTAACACATAAAGTGATAATAGTAATAACAACATAATTTAATTCTTATGTGCCTAAATAAATATAAAATAAGAAAAACTAAAATATACAAAATAAATAAAATGTGACAAAACTGAAAAAACGATCCTTTTTTTTGGACATTTCAGACCAAATAGTACCGAATTTGCATAAAACGTGGTTTAAACTTTTATGGTTTTAGGTTTTAAACTAAATAGTTGAATGGTTTGAATTTTAAACCGCATGGTTAGATTTTTAATAAGTTCTCGATTCGGAATTGGGAAAGGCTCGTGGATCAAGTTTTAGAAGAATTGCATTGCAAAATATTGAAGAACACGTACAGAGCTTGGAAGAAGTTTTCCAACACGTAGCCGGGGCTGATCTGAAATTAAGTCTCGAAAAAAGTTCTTTGTTTAAGAAGAAAGTAAGTTATTTGCGCTACAAGGTAACATCCCCCCTTCCCCCCACCTTTGTTAACATATCCAACCACAGGTAGCTAGTGGTTATGGCATAAAAGGTGGGTTTTCCCAGATTGTCGATGAAAGCTATACATAAAGTACCAAATGCTATTACCTTTGTTCGATTGATACTTTACACTATTCGAATAAAGCAATTCGCGAGTAATAAAATTCGAATAAACGAGTGTCGTCGATATTCTGAAGATATAGCAATTTGTGGTTTTCTAAAACTATTGACTAAAAGCATTACTAACGGCTCGATTCTAAGCGTAAGCGGAAATTTTGTACCCAGAAGATTATCTAACCAAAAATCGTAAACGTCGGCAATGCGACCTAGCATGTGTATAAAATTAGTGGAATTTTCTGGTGGTTACGAAATTGAACTGCAACTCAAGCTAGCAGAGTACCAAAAGGGTGTACAAGTTTCTAAGTTATTTATTTGCCGGTTAAACGAATGTTGTTACCACTCTAGAATGGACCCGTTAGGATAGCGTTACATGTTTTCCCCCAATAAAATTGTTGTGTTTTCTCAAATGGGCCCTCGGTCCAAACCTTTTCAGAAGTCTATCATGCTTCTGCCTGCCAATACTAAGACCATTGTATTACGGTTTAATGATCGAACGTTAAAAATATAAGTAGTACTCGAATAATCGTACTCCATCGAATATTCAAATAATAGGACCTCATCAACTATTCGAGTACCGAAAAATTCGAATAATTAATTTATAATTACGATGACATTTACTACTGGCACACAATACATAATTAATCGAAATACTTAATTCGGGACAGATTTGGGGCAGTTCTTAGGTGGTAGCAACTGATAAAATGTGAAATTTCTATTGGTAAAGTTTTGTTTCGGTTTATTTTATCGTCTTCGTTACAAAGGAGATGAGAGACTTTAGTCCACGTGACTCTGGTCTGGATTTAAGTGGCCGGTTCAGTAGTCGTCAACCCTCAATCAGAAATTATCGTTTAAAATCTATTACTTACCTTTTCTAAGGTTATGAGCACAGTTTTATTATCTTGCAAAACCCAAACTGAATCCTCTTGTTTGATTTCTGCACATAGTTGTCCTTTCAATATAGGTTCCTCTCCTTTTAATCCAACTAAGAGCGAACTTTTTCCTATGATAACAGATACATTCCTTGCCCTCAAAGCGGGCGAAACTCCGAGAGGAACCTTAATCTGGAATAAAAGTCAAGGTAATTCAAACATAAAACTCGAGCAAAAATTTATATATCAATTTACAATGGTTTATATAATGAGCGAAAATTCCTACTACGATTGCCCTTAAGGTGTTTAAATTTGTGCAGTCAGTGTGATACCACATTAATTAAAAATATATCTTCTTTGCTTTAAGAAAGTCTGAAACTGTGAATCTATGTACATGAGTACAAAGGAACCGAACTGATCAATATTTACATTTTGGCCGCCTTAGAACTAAAACTCAAGGTGCTGATAAAAATCTTACAAACTATTATATCCTAATGTTGGAATAACTTATATAAGCCCTTACAAACTATTCACAGCTAAAAGCCCTTGCATTTTCTGCTGCGAAGTACTCACATTTGCCTTCTAATTAAAAGAACAATACAAATTTACTTTGACTTTTTTTTTTAACTTTTGTTTTTGACTCTCTTAGATTTTACAAATGCAGACCTTAAAATATTAGTCATTAGAATCAGTATTATTAAATGAGGTCTTAAGCATTGGCCGCATCTCAGTAAAAATCTTACCAAGAGCAGGACACGTTTCCGTAGCGGGCCACAGATAGCGCTCCAAGTGCCCCTTCTCGAAAAGCAAGGTGGTAAGGTATCAAGCACAAAGGCCTCAAATCAACATCACACCCTGATTTATCTTTAAAAGTGTGGGCCTTTTTTTAAACTAACGACAACATACACCCCATTTGTCAGTGTCGCACAAGAGTTTATAATCGACTACTAAGCGATTTGCGATTATCGAACAGTTGCGAGTGTCGAACCGATCGCGTAATGGGCGATTGTGAATACTTACGGGCCGATTCCAAGCGTAACCGGAAATTTTGTACCCGGAAAGTTATCTAACCAAGAATCGTAACCACTTCAAGTAACCGCGATTCTGAGCCATATGGTAACGCTGTCAACACTAAAAACTCACCAATTTGCTATGGTGAAAAGCAAAGTGTAGTACATACACATATATATGTATAATAAAACAATATCAATCGAAATGGAGATAAACAAGTAAGTAAAATCTGTATATATTTATTTAAATTGATATAAAATTAACATATTTCATTGTAGAAAATATGCACGTACTACACAAGGCCAGTTGAGATGGTACATCTCATTTTGTAAAGATAACCCCGAACTCATGCAGGGAAAAAACACTCCCAGAGCACCCACCAGGATTCCCGATTTGTGGCAGGAAATAGCCACGAATTTAAATGCAATGGTGGGACCATCAAGGACTCCGGATGCTTGGCGAGAGGTAAGAAAACCAAAATTATTATAAGTGCTGTGTTCTGTTGTGAAGAAGTAAATATAGTAGGATCAACTTCCGCTGTTTACAGCATTTTTGTGTCAACTAACTCCTGCGCTGCCGGAATACGAACATTTGCATTTCTTTACAAATTGTGAAGTTGAAAAGAAATTACCAATGTTTCCACATAATCTAGATTTGAAACAAAAATGCTATATAAGGTCCAGTCGGAGTTTGATCACATATTTGTTTTTGCTTTATTAACTTCGTTTATTTTCAGAGTATGAGAAACTGGAAAAAGCAGTTGCGTTCCCGGGCTCGTAAGCTGGTTTTGGAGAGGAGGCGAACTGGAGGAGGGCATAATCCTGTGTCGGAGCTGACGGAATTTGAGCAGCTAGCGCTAGAGACGTTTGGCATTGCGGCTGTAGAGGGTCACTCAAACTCTAGGCTCGGATTTCAGGTAAATATAATTGGGTAATTCTATACGACCGTACGTAACTGCTAATACACGTCCAAAAACATCGGGCGACGTATCAAGCACGCGCTTAGGTTTCAGCAATGAGAATCCGCCTTCGGAAATCAATTATTTTTAGTAGGTCGCGAGATATTTGCAATCAGAGTTCACAATTTTCTGTGATTTTTATGTGGTTGTTGTAATTACATATGAGGCCGTCCAAAAAGTGTGTTTGAGGCAGAAATACTGGGGATCGCGTAGCCATTGTTGGACCGGCTGAGGGTTATTTTTTTGAAGCACGGCTTATGATACCTCTCCCGATATGTTTGGACGTGTATTAGCAGTTACGTTCCGTCGTATAAATTTGAGGCAAAAAATATTTACATTTATTAATAGGATTACCTTTATTTTCAGAGTGATGTCCAGAATATTGCGCCAACACGGGGGGAGGAATCAGCGCAGGAGACTACAAACACCGAAGGTGCAGATTTGTGCGTAGTAGTAAGTGGATCGCCCAGCCGTGCTCCTCTAGTTGCAGCTGCAGAAAACATTGTTTCCCCTGCTCCCTCGTGTTCTGCCACACCCAATCCTGTTTCGCCTGGATTACTTGTGCCGCGAAGGGGGCGCAAAAGTAGAAGGGACATCCGGGACGAAATTTTGGAAACTGTGCAGCAGGACATGAGGGAGAGACGTGCAGAGCAGTCACGATTGGCTCAGTCGCTAGATAGCTTGGGGAGCGGACTAGCATCATTGGCTGGGGCGATCCACGAATTGGTAGCTTTGCAAAGTCAACACCGGAACTAACTTAATTTTAATGTATCGTTAAAATTAAAATTAAGTCAGTTCCGGTGTTGATGGCCTTACCTATGTATATACAGTTGTCTTTAATATAATTGCAGTCACATTGCAATGGATATTGTTTGACGCAAGATATGAATTCAATAATTTATAGGTATTTGAAATATTGCGAGTTTCATTACAGAACGACATAAAATTTAATTTCAAAGCAAACACAAACTTCTGTTAAGTTGGTATAACTTGTTAGAATATATACCAAAATTTTAATATTTCTGTAATGAAACTCGCAATATTTCAAATACCTATAAATTATTGAATTCATATCTTGCGTCAAACAATATCCATTGCAATGTGACTACAATTATATTGAATACAACTGTATATAGGTACGGTAGTTGTTGGTCATTGAATTTTTTTATTTATATTTTCTTTGTTTTCTTGAATTTCTTTTTATTTATTTAATATGAACTGTGATTTAGTTTATGTACCTAGTTCAAAAATATATATTACTACGTATATGTACTATTAAATTTAGTTATTTTTAAGTTTTTGAAGAGATGAATAAAAAATTGAAGAAACTTTAATTTATACATTTTTATTTATTCACGAATACTTTTTAAAGAAATATATTTTACATATTTGTAAGTTTTGCAAGCTCGAGACACAGAGAAACAATAATTCGTAATGAATTTTAATTGTCAGTTTTTGGGAAAAATTGATAAATGGAGAAAAATTACATTGTTAAATCACAGCGATGGATAGGATTACATGTTTCAGAGTTTCAATGTGTGCTCACTGCTGGCAAGAACAAACAAACAAAAAGGGAATTAATTGAAGTGGAGATAAATGCATTGTGACGTCACAGGGCATCATAGCTTAGATGTTAGAATTTCCTAACAGCGGCTTTGGTGCAGACACTGGTTCATATCCCAGTGTCCGAAAAGAGATCTGATGATGAGCTTGGAAACTCTGAAACATGTAATCCTATCCATTGCTGTGATTTAACAATGTAATTTTTCTCCAATTATCAATTTTTCCCAAAAACTGACAATTAAAATTCATTACGAATTATTGTTTCTCTGTGTCTCGAGCTTGCAAAACTTACAAATATGTAAAAACAAGAAAGACCGCAAAAACCAACAACAAAATATTAAGAACCGTAGCACGGGTTTACGTACATAAATATGTACAAACAAAAAAGACCAGCACACACATTCGTTCGTATGACCGAAGGTCTAACAACAATGTGTGCTCACTGTTGGCAAGAACAAACAAACTAAAAGGGAATTAATTGAAGTGGAGATAAATGCATTGTGACGTCACAGGGCATCATAGCTTAGATGTTAGAATTTCCTAACAGCGGCTTTGGTGCAGACACTGGTTCATATCCCAGTGTCCGAAAAGGGATCTGATGATGAGCTTGGAAACTCTGAAACATGTAATCCTATCCATCGCTGTGATTTAACAATGTAATTTTTCTCCAATTATCAATTTTTCCCAAAAACTGACAATTAAAATTCATTACGAATTATTGTTTCTCTGTGTCTCGAGCTTGCAAAACTTACAAATATGTAAAAACAAGAAAGACCGCAAAAACCAACAACGAAATATATTTTAGATACAGTTTTATTAGGGTAAATGGCTTATTAGCTGCTGACGAATTCTTTCCCCTTGCCGATGAAGATTACCGGTAGTAGCATTTTCGGGAGAAATGTTTTGTTCGTTATCTTCGATTTCTTCGACTTCCACTTCATCATAAGGCCAATATTTTCTTACTATATTATGCAAAATGAAGCAGGCGTTTACTATTATTGTAGCGGTTTCAGGGCTGTAATGTAAAGTACGATGTTGTGCCAAGCATCGAAATCGTGACTTTACAACTCCAAATCCTCTTTCAATAACGTTCCGTGCTTTGCAGTGGACTTTATTAAATCTTTGCTCTCGAGGATTGGCTGGCTCAGATAAGGGTGTAATGGGTATCCCTGGCTCCAATGGGTATCCCTGATCACCAATGAGCAAACTTTCTCTCTGGCCACTCATGTAAGCACGCACCTTTGATGTTGTCCAAATTCCTGAGTCATGACAAGAACCTGGAAAAGTAGCATCAACTGCTAAGAACATGAGGTTGTCGTCACAAACAGCTTCAACATTAACGCTGTAATAACCTTTCCGATTCATATAAAGACTGCATGGCTTTGCTGGATCATTTTTTGTGGGGCAAATTAAGGCTACATGTGTACAATCGATTGCACCGATGACCCCCTTCAAACCGAACTTTGTATAGAACCTAGTAAAATAAATAGAAATATGTGAGAGCAGAAAGTACTGTGATAGTACCTTCAACTAGAAGCGCAAATAATAATGACTGTTAAGGTATACAAAAAAGCGGGCATGGTCCACCTTTTCACTGATTTACATAGTCCATTGTATGCCGCTTCAAAGAAATAACCCATAGCTAACCCTAGACCGGAGGTATGATCAATATCATCTATGCAACAAAAGTAAACGGTTGTCTTGCTAGCTGAACAGTCTGTATTCCTTATGGCCCTTTAGTTTGTATATTCAGGTTTACCTTGTTTTTATAGGCAACTGCTCCTCGTTTGTAGTAGGAAAAGTGATTTCTGAAGACTTTTCCTTTACAATCATATTTGTAATATATTTAATGGCCCGTGAAGCAGATGGTTGGCTGAGTGCGGCGTACATGTCGTTAGTAACACATTTTTGGTATGACCCATTTGCCAGAAATGTAAGACAACAGAATAAACGTACTCCAAAGGGCAGAGAAGTCCTTTGGTCATCCTTAGGCATCAATTCCTCTATCAGCATTTTACACAAATCTTTGGGCAAACGAAAATGCTGTTTGAAGGTGCTACCTGGAAAGTTCATTGGGTCACTGCTATCCCGAAGGCTCTTTAAACTATGCCTCCGTTGCAAAATTTCTTCATCTTCATCTTCAATCAGCAGCAATAGCAATAAGCTCGACATATTTCTATTTAATTTCAAATAACTCTAATTGATTGCTTTGAAATAATTTAATTTTTCACTTTCCCAAATATAAATATCAGCTGTTTTCTATGGTTACTTCGTAGTTACCACCTATTTAGGTGTTTACGAAATTCAACGGCAACTTAAGTCGGTAGAATACCAAAAGGGTGTAAAAGTTGTCAGAAAGTTTGTTTGCCGGTAAAATAAATGTTGTTACCACAGTAGAATTGACCTGTTAATCGATCATCTTTCTATTACCATTCTGCGGTCGCTGGCCTGTCGATGCAATGTAAAGTTGTAATAAAACTAATAGAGAGTAAATCACCAAGTTAAACATTACTAAAATAAAATGCGATCGACTCAATCGAAAAAAACGTCTGCACAAACCGGGCATTGACAACGTTACATCGATTCGACGGCGCCTACCAACCGGTCATCGGTAACCACCGACACCAACCAACTGGACATCGATCCACGAACATCAACCAACCGGTTAGTCACCAACCATTCATCATCACCGGTCAATGATCCACCGATACACCATAATCCCTCCACCGACATTTCCCAACCGTCCAACGAACAGATATCGAACCTCGAACTTAGCCGACTCTCGGTGCCCATTCGCCGCTCATTGACATTCACTACATTTTCACCGTCTTTCGGAAAGTAGACACACAACCATCCATTCTTCAGATATTTCACCGCGTTACTGTCCCGTCGCCGCCCTGTCTGTTGTTGTTGTTGTTTTTAGCAGTGCTTCGCCCTGCACAAAGGACCAGTTCACTCTATATTGTCATCAAGCTCTTCTAACGGGAGTCCGAGGAAACGCGCAGTTTCAACAGGGTTGGACCAGAAGGATAATGGTGTTAGAAGAGTGTGTTCAGTAGAACCATAGGGGCCATACCGCATGCAGGGCATGTGTTTGGTATGGTGGGGTTCAGTGATTCCGTCTGGATAAATAGGAGTTTCGCCTATTGCAAAATCCAGACCGGAGTTGTGCCAGCATGGCTCTAAATTCCCTCGGAAGGACACAGAACAGGTGGTTGGGTGTCAATAACGGAGCTCACAGGCCGGGATCTGAGGGATCTGTCCACCGACTTGGTCGTTTAGGTCCCGCCTGTGGTCTCGCAGATCAAATGGCAACGAGATGTGATGCCGAATCTTATCATAATGCTTTCGGAGATGATTCCTTATGTCTCTGGGGGCGGAGTTTCATCCAATAGTTGTCAGTTTGGACCACTAAGTCTATGACAGTTAAGAAGAAACTGCCGACTTAAAAGATCCGCATGCTCTCGAACGTTGACTGCAGTAGACAATCATCTTGAGTTAATCGCAAGTCATGGTTTGTCATCGTTTATCAATTGTGTTACTCGACCTCTATCTGGCACATGTTTAGACCATATATACGGACCCTTCGACGATTCTACATTTTGCCCATTTGTGGCTTTAAACCTTAACCTGGGCGTTTCCGACCATTGTATGATCAGTCTGCAGATTACTTGTTCAAATTTTATTCGTAATAATAATCGTAACAGAGTAACAGCTGGTAGTAAAACTAAAATTAAATTCAGAGATCTTCTGTTATCACTGCGTTACGAAAAATGGGAGACTGTTTACGCAGAACAAGACATAAGCAAGGCGTACAATTTATTTCTGTCTACGATTAAAGCTCACATTACTAAATCCAGTTCCGTAACTTATCCGAAAAGTTCGGATGTTATTCTAAAGCCCTGGATTAACCACAATTTACTTAAAAAAATAAACTAAATAATAAATTACGAGCTAAAAGTTACAATCATTCCATTAACAGCCGTCTCCGGAAGCGTGTGAATCGCCTTAGAAGCAGGTTATGTAAAGAAACTTGTGTAAGTCAGGAAAGTTTTTATAAAAATAAGCTTATAGCTGCAAACGGCGACTTAAAAAAAGAATGGAATGTTGTTATAATATTCTTCATCGGAATTCCGACACCAAGGCTAATTCTATTGTTTTAGATATCAACGGAGAGGATGTCTCTCACCCAGTGGACGTTGCTAATCACTTGAATGACTTTTTTGCTACAATCGGAAAATCTCCTTGCCCAATAAAGCACTATTAGCTGCGGATGTAACCTCAACCATTTTTATTCTGAAAATACTTCTTCAGGAAGTAGCTTCTTTTTTGACTCTGTCTCTGGCACAGAGATCCCGAGGTTAATAAACTCTTTGAAGAACTCTAATTCATCTGGAAATGACGATATTTCGAATCGTTTGTTCCAAAACATTGCTCTTTATGTTGTTGACATTTTAAAGTATTTATTTAATTGTAGTATAGTGTCAGGAGTATTTCCAGAGGATCTGAAATGTGCTGTTGTTATACCACTATTTAAAAAGGGAAATAGGAAAGATAAGAACAACTACAGACCTATTTCTCTTTTACCTTCAAATACGAAAGTTTTTGAAAAAGCTGTGAAGGGTAGGATAGTGGCTTATTTGGAAAAACATAAATATTTCAGTCCGATGCAATTCGGTTTCCGGTCAGGTGCTTTTACTGAAGATGCTCTTCTTGACCTATGTTGCTTTATGTATAAATCCATGGATGAAAGAAAGAATTGTGGTAGTCTTTTTGTTGATATAACAAAAGCTTTTGACATGGTTGGCCACAATATTCTTTTAAGCAAATTGATTGGTTTAAATCATATTTAAATACTAGAATACAAAGGGTGAAAATAGACAATACTTTAAGCTCAGCTAGATAGATGGATTTGGGTGTCCCTCAAGGTTCTGTCCTTGGTCCAGTTTTATTTTTAATTTACATAAATTTAATTTTTTCAATACCTTTCCTGGGAAAAGTTACTGCTTTTGCTGATTACTTGGCTATTGCATATGCGTCGAACAATGCTTTCATTCATCATTCATTTCATCGGTAAGGGGGTCATTCAATCTTGTTTAAGGAATTTAATTTGGATTAAAAGCTACCGCCCTCAGAATCCACTTCAGTTGAGAACTTCATAAAAATACTTACAAATTAAATAAATATCTCGCATTCCAAGCTGAACGTCTGTTACGACACGCTCAGTTGTACATACACACAATCCTAAGTTAACCCAACAGCGTAGATGGCGCATGTATGTTGTTGCCCCTACCTGTAGTTGAACTCAGGACTCTCGTGGTGGTTGTCAACACACTACGACTACAAACGGAGCCTGTCAAAGTAGTTATGAGCGAGTAGATACATAACATTCCCACGACAGCCGGTTCTACGTACCGGAATGATTTCGGTACCCCCTGCCTAAACCGTCAGTTATCCCTCAACGACTAGCATTACCAATGCACATCAGCAAGTAGACTATCCTAGCGGCGGCTCACGCCCCCTGGCGTCAACATCTCAGAGCTACTCCCTGCGTAGCACTTTCCAAGTGGATTTGAGCAATGCTGAGCGTCCGCTTTCTCCTACCCCCTCATTCGGACCCTCTTCTTCCAGCATCAGCACGAGTAAAAGTCATGACCATCAGCTCCCGGTCCCTTATACCACGTGCACTGTTTGCCGGTTAAGATTATACACTCCTGCGGCATCTGTCAAGTGCAATAACTGCCTTGGCCTGTGTCACCTGCTTATATGCTCTGGACTCGTAAACAGGAGCTTACGGACTGATACGTACGTTTCGCTTTGCTGTCGAGCTACGCAACCTTCAATGTCGTCTGATTCGCCTTTACCTTCGGGTAACGCGGTTACTTCGACTTCAAGAGTGCGCGACCCAGCCTACTACCACCTAGGCATACGCACCAGTCCTTGACCTCAGCATCAACTCTACTCCCCCTTCGCATTTCAGTATCCTGCAATTTAATTGCAACGGCTTATCCGGTAAAATTAATGAGGTTGTAAATTGCATGAGGCGATATACGCTTGCCTCAGACCACCTACAAATAGTGCTCTCTATCGATCGCCCCACCGATGCTGATGCTGAAACTCCTCGGCGACGAAGGTATAAGATACCTAACACGCATTTTCAACCTTTCCCTGTCCACCTTTGTCATTCTTGAAAGATGGAGACAGGCAAAGGTGGTCCCACTACTGAAGCCTGGCAAGCCAGCTGCCGTGGGGGAGTCATATCGCCCGATATCACTCCTCTCGCCAGTAGTGAAAGTGTTGGATTCTGTCTTACTACCGTATTTCACCGCAAATTTGCGGCTCGCCGAACATCAGCATGGTTTTCGCAAAAACCACAGCACCACCACCGCGGTGAACGCCATCACCACTAAACTAAACCAAAAGCGCCCAAACCACAGGACAGTGCTAGTTGCGCTTGACTTGGCCAAAGCTTTTGACACGGTCAACCATGCGCAACTATGAAAAGACCTGGAAGATTCGTCCATTCCCCCCTGTCTTAAACGTTGGACTGCAATCGTCGGTTGAATTCAGAGGCGCCAGATCGAAACCCAGAATTGTTTAACAAGGGGTGCCACAGGGTGGTGTCCTATCCCCGTTTTTGTTTAACTATTATATATCGAGACTTCACCCTCAAAAGCCAAACAAGCCGTAACAAAATTCTCAAGTCGCTAGCTGGCAGCATTTGGGGTAAAGACAAAGAAACGTTACTAGCTGCATATAAGGCAATTGGTCAGGCGGAGCTGAGCTACGCGTCGCCAATATGGTCGCCGGGGCTTGATGACACCCAATGGACGAGGCTTCAGGTCTGCCAGAACACTGCCTTAGAACCGTCACTGGGTGTCTTCTTATGTCTCCTGAGCATCATCTCCACAACGAAGCGAAAATGCTCGGCGTTAAAGAGCACAGTGAGATGTTGACCAGCCAATTCCTGTTCAATTGCTGCAAACCGCAGCATCCGAACAGACGCCTGGTCAACGAGAATCCGCCCCCCAGGAGCATAAGAAGCCATCTACGCATACACGATGAGATCCGGCACCTGATTTCCACGCCGTTTGATCCTAAGGTGCACCGGCAGGCCCTCACCCTCATCCACACCGATTCGATAAATTCCTATGTCAGCTCTCTCCAAGCGAACGCCGTGCTTTAGCCAACAACTAGGGAGACAAGGGTGATGCTGGTCAACTCCGGTCTTGATACTGTAATAGGTTAAACTCTTACTTATCCAGACTGAACCCCGACTTGGCGAATGTTTGTCCGGCATGCGGCTTGTCCCCCCATAATACTAACCATCTTTTTGTCTGCTCAATCGATCCTACTCGTCTTACACCCATATCCCTCTGGTCCACCCCTGTCGAAAGCCGCTAGGTTTGTAGGACTTCCGTTAGAAGAGTTTGATGATACTACTGGGCAAGATACTGACTACCTAGGTAGGGCTAAGTAGCCCTACAACAACAACCATATACAAATTGTAGGTGAAAGCACCTCTCTGAAGTTGGCAAGACAACTTTTACGTAGCAAAAAAATATCTATTGGATAATTTGCCGTAAATTAGCCGTAAATTATCCGTGGAACAAAAATATTTGCCGCGCCCATATTTTGGAAAATATTTTCTAGGACTTCCGTTAGAAGAGTTTGATGATACTACTGGGCAAGATACTGACTACCTAGGTAGGGCTAAGTAGCGCTACAACCTTAAAAAAAATAAAAATTAAAAAGAAGAAATTTTAGAGATTTGTTTAACGCAATTAAAGGCTCCGATGTTTTTATAGACAAAGAGGCAAATATTTTAACATATTTTGTAGTATTAAGTATTGTTTTTTTGTTGTTTTGATGCTTTGTAAAATAGAATTAACGATGCCTTCACTGGACTTGAGATCTTGTTACAAAAGAGATGAGAGTAAGTGGACATAGAATATTATGTCAAAATTAGAACGATTCAGTGAATGGAGGTAGGACGTTTTCTTTTTGATTCTCTGGCAAACAAGTCGATATCAGTCGATATCTTCGGAATTCCGTTATTCGAGCCTAAACATAAATACAGACACACACACGGACAAATCGTTCGTCTGAGCTTTTGTTTGCAATAGAGAATTAGGCCCTAATAGTATATTCTTTGTGACTAGCTGTGAAAAATTTTTGGCCCACCAAGGAGGCATTTTTATGCATTTTAGACAACATTAAATCGGAGCTTAAATGACCACCGCAATCCCCAACATTGTTAAGCTAGCGGTCAGTTTGAAGTGTATTGCCAAGGAAGTGTACCAAAATTTGATTGGCCAAGATCCAAGATTTGAAATAAACCAACTTTTTAAAAAGCAAATTGTCTGTTCAGCGGTTTTTTTTTAAGATGGATTGCAGATTTTCATCCTTCATATAAATTTTGATGTGCTTCTATAAATACAACAAGAATTTGAAACTGCTTCTGCTGCGCCTGTTTTGTTTTTGATTTTTCCCTTAAAACATACAATTATTCCTAGTATGTACACAAATAATCATAGACCATTATTAAAATCAAATATTTTTTGGTGGTCCGAAAGAAAGCAAAGAAATTTCGCATCTTTAGAGCATTTGACGTTTTGCTTTCGCGATACAGAGTGCAGGGCAAATGCGAAAATGTCAGTTTTAGGTTGCAATAGACGAGTTGCAGAGTGTAGTGACAGCGAATGCGATAGGGCTCGATAGCCCACGTAAACGATTACCAAGTTTTTGATAAGAATGTGTGTATCCGTGTTGTAAGAGGCGACTTAAATCCACGGCTACAATTCCAGTCGTCCTGGTGTGCAAGAGTCTTGCACCGGAGTGTGCCTGTTTGGTCCTTCAGTTCGGTTCGAAACAGTTCTTCGCAAATCAACAAACTTTACTTTTTAGCTTTATGTGTACCCAGGGTCTGAAGAGGTTAAAAGTCCTACATAACAGTTATTTCTGATGTTTGTTTTTAAAAGTCCTACATAACAGTTATTTTTGATTTTTTTTTTAAGTCCTATGTAACAGTTATTTTTTATTTTTATTTTTAAAAGTCCTTTGTAACAGTTATTTTTGATTTATATTTATAAAAGTCCTAAAAGTTAACCACTGGCTTTTTTAAAAAGTGAAGCTTATACAAGTCATCCTAACATTTCTCATTTTTTTATAGTTAACCGAATAATAATAATAATAATAATAATGCCCAACGGATTACCCACCATATCCCGCCCGACCGGCGCGAGGGGCGCATCCGCATGACGCGCGGATTGTTCTTTCGTGCCGAGTCTTTGAAAGGCTTTGGTTTGTTAATCGTCGAGATCTAAAACTGCTCAGCTACAGAGAAAACCTCATCAGCTAAGTAAAAAAGACTACACAATTAATAAATCATTAGTTGACAGCGAAAAGTTAATTGTTAAGAATAAAGATAAGAAACAAAGGATATGAAAAAAAAATTGTTGCTATGTATTTAGGATAGAAATAATTGACTTTTTTATGCTGTATAGTGAGTCTGAAATATCAAACGTACCAGAATGAGAGTTATAATCTTGACACAAACAACGAAAAGGCTCATTTAAAATGTCTTGATGGACGAGAAGGTACATTGAAGTTCACTTCGCTCAAAAGAAACGGGCTTACGATTGAACCATTTAGTAATTTAATCATGAAGACAATTCCAAGCATTTCCCTCCGACTAGAAAGGCTGTGAAGATTAATTAGTTTTAAGCGACTCGTATACGATGGCAAATTATACAAGGGATCCCAGTGAAGATCTCTTAAGGCAAATAGTAAAAATTGTTTTTGACCTGATTCTAAGCGATCCACGTGGACCTGGTAACGCGGGTTCCAAATTATAGAACCGTATTCAAGTATCGGTCTGACTAAAGTAGTAAAGAGAGTTTTAGTTACATAAGGGTCGCTAAATTCTTTAGACCATCGTTTAACAAATGCTAGAACGCCTCTAGCTTTATTGACTGTTACGTTAATGTGGCAGTTGAAACTGAGTTTGTAATCCATAGTAACCCCAAGGTCAACAAAATCATACATTTGCTCAAGACTGTAATTGTTGATTGTATAGGAAGCTGGCTGTGAAATTCCTCTCGAAAAACGCATGTATTTACATTTCTTTAGATTAAGCGGCATATAATTTAAATCGCACCAAGTAACTAGTGTATTTAGATCTGATTGAAGCTTATTGCTATCTTCGGATGATGCGAATGACATGAAAAGCTTTACATCGTCGGCATACATTAACATTTTCGAAAATTCTATTACTGTAGAATTGTCATTTATAAACAACAAGAACAGAATCGGGCCCAGATGGCTTCCTTGAGGAACTCCAGACGAGACATTAATAACATCGGATTCACAGTTTTTAAACACTACTTTTTGTGTTCTGTCACTAAGGTAAGAAGAGATCCAGCGATTGAGACCCGGCTGGAAACCCAGCTGATCTAGTTTATGAATAAGTAACGAGTGACACACTTTATAAAATTGTAACTCTACAATTTTCATTGTTTATCTAACCGAAAAGATCGTTTATACGCCGAAATGAGCCACTCTCAATACAACGATT
The DNA here is from genome assembly GCA_951509765.1 of Sphenella marginata. Classification (NCBI taxonomy): domain Eukaryota; kingdom Metazoa; phylum Arthropoda; class Insecta; order Diptera; family Tephritidae; genus Sphenella; species Sphenella marginata. Next base: position 49,877,134 of record OX608082.1, read on the forward strand.
GGTGAACCAACACTACGCAGCTTACAAAAGAGTGCGATTCAAAGCATGATTCACAAAGCGTAGTGTTGATGACTGTTGATAACAATTGCATGCACTGTATGCGGTGAATTGGGGAAAAGGCAGCGATTCATTTGCTTGTATTCGCGATTGGTTTGGTAAGCACGTATGCATTTAATGATTGGTTGGTGCGAATGTTGTTACTACTCTAGAATTTACCCGTTAAACCGTCATTTATTTACACACAGAAATAAAACGAATCAAATCAAGCGGTGGAGCATTGGAGGATTGGAACCTCCAAGGAGAATAAGGAGCCATCTACGCAAACACTATGATAAAATCCGGCACCTGATTTCCTTGCCGTTTGATCAGGCACCAGCACTACCCGTACCCGAAGAGGCACGTGAACTGCCTACGGAGACAAGGGTTATGCTGTCCCAATCTCGCTCCGGATACTGTAACAGGTTAAACTCTTACCTGTAAAGACTGAACCCTGACTTACCAAATGTTGGCCCGGCATACGCATATCCCTCTGGTCCACCCCTATTGAAGCCGCGAGGTTTCTGGGTCTACCGTTAGATTTGATGCTTGATTTCGCTGAGCAAGTGGCGTGCCAACATCGAGCAAGGCAATCGCTTGTTTGCGCAGCGAATAATAACCGTGTATCTGCGTCTGCGTTTGCGCTTAATATTAGCATGGACCGCTAATCGCACAACTTTATCTGCAACTAAGAAATAGTGGCTGATAAAATCAGTACTTCCAAGAAGTTTCCATTCATTTTGCAAACTGCCTTACCAACTTCCAGCAATCTGCTTATCATCCCTTAATAATAACCGGAATGTCAACAGAGGAAATGTATGTATGTACGCGCGTTGACAATGAATAAGCGCAATTGCAGATGACCGTTTTATTTTAGTCGCAGACGCAGATGTATATGCGTGTAAAAAAAACAGGCCTAATATATGCGTATATGTATAGGGTGTTTTTTTAGGGGTATAGAACTTCTAATTGAAATAAAACACAAGAAAATCGTTTTAAGGTCCATCAATTTGGCTTTATTGGAAGGATAATTTTATGCCATTAATGTTTAAATATGATTTCGGGCATGAGGCCGCCGCGGCTGGCTCGAATAAAGCCAATTCTACAGGTCAAATTTTCAACCACTTTTTCGAGCATATGGGGCGTATGTCGGCAATAACCCCACGAATGTTGGCTTCCAATTCCCCTAACGTTTCTGGTTTGTTGGTGTAGACGAGCGACTTCACATATCCCCAAAGAAAATAATCCAAAGGTGTCAAATCACACGACCTTGGTGGCCAATTGGCAGGTCCATTCCGCGAAATTATGCGCTCATCGAATGTTTCCTTCAATAAATCGATTGTGACGTGCGCTGTGTGGCATGTAGCGCCGTCTTGTTGGAACCACAACTCATCCACATTCATGCCATCCAATTCGGGAACAAAATAGTCGGTTATCATGGCTCTATACCGGTCTCCATTAACGGTAGCTGCCTCTCCAGCATTATTGCGGAAGAAGTATGGCCCAATGACTCCACCAGCCCATAGAGCACACCAAAGAGTCAGTTTTTGTGGATGTAAGGCGTTTCAAGGGTCTCATGTGGATTCTCTTCACTCCAAATGCGGCAATTTTGCTTGTTGACGTAGCCATTCAACCAAAAATGAGCCTCATCACTGAACAAAATTTTGCCATTTGAAAAAAAAATTTGAACCATTATTTTCGAAATAAATTTGCACGATTTGCAAGCGTTGTTCTTTTGTCAACCTGTTCATGATGAAATGGCAAACCAAACTGAACATAAATGACATTAGAGTTGCCAGATTTGACCACAAAATGCCAAATCTCTATTCGAAAAACAAACCTGTAAAAAAACACCCTATACAAGTACGTAACATTCATATTATGAAATGAATAATTGTTTTTTGTTAGTCAGAAACTATGTATATTCACAGAAATTAAACGGATCTATTTGATTATTGGGTTTTAATATTCCAATTTACATTAAAAAAAAGTGCGTCGGTTTCATACATATGTGCTTTTGCTTTGCTGTCTAGCAAGCAACTACGGAACATATCAACTGGTTTGTTCGTAGAGAGCGCTTTCACCAGTACTAACGCATTTACAACTTTGCCGACCCTTGATTTATATCAGGGCGAGCCAATTTCGCACCACTGAAATGCTGTCGTTTGTTTGTGTTCAGTGCGTCCATAGATAAATAGATTAGAGACTCTTCGTTTCGAGAGAGCGCTGTCAAAATGCACATTTTTTATAACATTTGTCATTGGTGCCACTCCGTGAAAGTGGAGTAAAACTGAGTATGGGTATTTTCATCTATATTTTGGGAATTTTAAAGGTTTTGCTTTTAATTGGACTTTTGAAGGGGTAAATAAATTTTTCGAAACTTATTTTTCAAAAATATGACAAATTAACGTATCTGCAGGCATAAATAAACAAAAATATATGTACAAATGAAGTTTAAATGCATCATATAACACTGCCATGAGTTGATAATGAAATATTGAATTTATTAATAAATATGGATTGATAGGATCAAAATCACTACATAAACCGCCGTTGGGTGCATGGGGGCTGGTCCTCTATTTAAAATTTCTGAAGTTCTTCTAACAAAATCAATAACATAAGGCCAAGTAAAAAATGTACTTAAGGTTTTTTGTTGATAAATTTTGACTGGCTTAAAGTATTGACCTTCCGCCTGCATATTATTATCAGGGACACCGAACCGCATGTTTTGATGTAGCACTAAACATTTTTCATAACTTCTACCCTTTGACCCCAAAGCTAAAAAGTTACCGACTATTTCGGTACATTTTTTCGTTGCCTTAGTCTGGCCTTCGGCAATTGCCATTTATTTTGACTCTATGCTGGCAACAAAGCCAAATAAATAGCTAATGAGAGCGAAAAAATGAGAGAGTAAAACGAAGTCTCAAATCAAGTCATCTTTGGTGCGTCGCTAGCTAAGAAAGAAGCAAGGTCGGGTGCGCATAATTTTTGTTATCGCGCAAGAAATAATTATTATTTTACAATGTTTTTATATTTTTATGATACATTTCATAATGCCTTTTAATGGCACGTACATTTCCTGAGGAACATTTGTTCAAACGCATTTGTTAACATAAAATAATTACATTCATTCATTTTGAATTAATTTTTTATTGCGCATTAGTGAAAGACTTCCGCATAAGCTGTTGCTCGCTTGCTTGATAGTAAGACACTGAACAGAAATAAACAACAGCACCACGGTTGCCACTTTGGACCAATTGGGCCAAAATTGGTCCATTGGTCCATTTTTTTCAGATTTGGTCCATTTTTGGCAAGTGATCACGATTTTGGTACTTTTTCTTCTTCACTTGGTCGGTAAGTGGAAAAACAATGTGTTAAAATTTTTACACAATGGAATCTTTTGAGGCTTCAGAATCTTAACCTTAGGTCAGATATGGATGTTTCCGCTTTTTGGGAGAAAGTTGGCTTACATAGGAATGGTATGGATGAAAAAAGAAGATAGAAATTGAAGAGCTTTATGCAATTTATTATTTTTCTGTATGTTTTTGTCATAAAATTATTTGTTGGTGTACACGAGCGACTTCACATATCCCCAAAGAAAATAATCCAAAGGTGTCAAATCACACGACCTTGGTGGCCAATTGACAGGTCCATTCCGCGAAATTATGCGCTCATCGAATGTTTCCTTCAATAAATCGATTGTGACGTGCGCTGTGTGGCATGTAGCGCCGTCTTGTTGGAACCACAACTCATCCACATTCATGCCATCCAATTCGGGAACAAAATAGTCGGTTATCATGGCTCTATACCGGTCTCCATTAACGGTAGCTGCCTCTCCAGCATTATTGCGGAAGAAGTATGGCCCAATGACTCCACCAGCCCATAGAGCACACCAAAGAGTCAGTTTTTGTGGATGTAAGGCGTTTCAAGGGTCTCATGTGGATTCTCTTCACTCCAAATGCGGCAATTTTGCTTGTTGACGTAGCCATTCAACCAAAAATGAGCCTCATCACTGAACAAAATTTTGCCATTTGAAAAAAAAATTTGAACCATTATTTTCGAAATAAATTTGCACGATTTGCAAGCGTTGTTCTTTTGTCAACCTGTTCATGATGAAATGGCAAACCAAACTGAACATAAATGACATTAGAGTTGCCAGATTTGACCACAAAATGCCAAATCTCTATTCGAAAAACAAACCTGTAAAAAAACACCCTATACAAGTACGTAACATTCATATTATGAAATGAATAATTGTTTTTTGTTAGTCAGAAACTATGTATATTCACAGAAATTAAACGGATCTATTTGATTATTGGGTTTTAATATTCCAATTTACATTAAAAAAGTGCGTCGGTTTCATACATATGTGCTTTTGCTTTGCTGTCTAGCAAGCAACTACGGAACATATCAACTGGTTTGTTCGTAGAGAGCGCTTTCACCAGTACTAACGCATTTACACCTTTGCCGACCCTTGATTTATATCAGGGCGAGCCAATTTCGCACCACTGAAATGCTGTCGTTTGTTTGTGTTCAGTGCGTCCATAGATAAATAGATTAGAGACTCTTCGTTTCGAGAGAGCGCTGTCAAAATGCACATTTTTTATAACATTTGTCATTGGTGCCACTCCGTGAAAGTGGAGTAAAACTGAGTATGGGTATTTTCATCTATATTTTGGGAATTTTAAAGGTTTTGCTTTTAATTGGACTTTTGAAGGGGTAAATAAATTTTTCGAAACTTATTTTTCAAAAATATGACAAATTAACGTATCTGCAGGCATAAATAAACAAAAATATATGTACAAATGAAGTTTAAATGCATCATATAACACTGCCATGAGTTGATAATGAAATATTGAATTTATTAATAAATATAGATTGATAGGATCAAAATCACTACATAAACCGCCGTTGGGTGCATGGGGGCTGGTCCTCTATTTAAAATTTCTGAAGTTCTTCTAACAAAATCAATAACATAAGGCCAAGTAAAAAATGTACTTAAGGTTTTTTGTTGATAAATTTTGACTGGCTTAAAGTATTGACCTTCCGCCTGCATATTATTATCAGGGACACCGAACCGCATGTTTTGATGTAGCACTCAACATTTTTCATAACTTCTACCCTTTGACCCCAAAGCTAAAAAGTTACCGACTATTTCGGTACATTTTTTCGTTGCCTTAGTCTGGCCTTCGGCAATTGCCATTTATTTTGACTCTATGCTGGCAACAAAGCCAAATAAATAGGTAATGAGAGCGAAAAAATGAGAGAGTAAAACGAAGTCTCAATTGGGCCAAAATTGGTCCATTGGTCCATTTTTTTCAGATTTGGTCCATTTTTGGCAAGTGATCACGATTTTGGTACTTTTTCTTCTTCACTTGGTCGGTAAGTGGAAAAACAATGTGTTAAAATTTTTACACAATGGAATCTTTTGAGGCTTCAGAATCTTAACCTTAGGTCAGATATGGATGTTTCCGCTTTTTGGGAGAAAGTTGGCTTACATAGGAATGGTATGGATGAAAAAAGAAGATAGAAATTGAAGAGCTTTATGCAATTTATTATTTTTCTGTATGTTTTTGTCATAAAATTATTCGAGTATATATAATAGGCAACTTTTTTGTAACTTTAATTTTTTTACCTATACCACATCGAAGTATTGTGGCAGATACCTACCAAAATAAGTATTTTATGTATAAATATGTGTATAAGACTGAAAAATTCACCTATATGTGATGAAATGTATTTCAAATTAGTTTAACGTGCAACGTGAATTAAAGCACTTCTTTTTTGTTATTGTTATAAGTATTATTTTTTAAAAATTAAATAGTTCGTGTATTAGTAAGAAAAAATAAATTTTGTCCTTTTTGTTTTGAAATTTGGTACATTTTTGGTCCAAAAAAAACATGCTGTGGCAACCGTGAACAGCACTCCATTTATCAGTGCGCTCACACAAGCGAAGCACTAAATGCCTCGGCCTGCTTTAAATATAAACTATGTGATTTATTACCTACTCGAGCGTAAGGAATAAATAGTAAATTACAGTATTGGAATGAAGGCTGCAATAAAAGGAATAATTATTCCGAAAGGAATGCATTCTTTAAAAACTCATATCCGTAGATCAAACATCGAGTTACACGTTATTACCTTTGTACATATTCGTCGCCTTTACTCGGCATAAATTGTACCTGCTTCCGAAAATAGCCACTCACTGTATACACTGCTACCGGGATATGCTAGATTAATCTTAGCAAATTGTGCAAGGGTTGGATATTGCGTTGCTGACCACCACTTGTGTCTAAGCTTTAGAGAAGGCGAGTTGTTTTTTTTAAGTTCTTATTATTTTTTATTTTATTTTATTATTTGGCTCAGGTGCTATGTGACCGTTTTGCTCAAATTGTATGTATTCATTTGGCTCAGGTTCTGACGACCATGTTTGCCTAAATGTTCAAAATTGTTCTTTGGAGAACGAGAGGGTATGTATGTATTATTGGTGGCGAGCACTGTTGGCTCTGAGGCATGGCGCGATTGGCTTCCTCATTTTCGCTTGGAAAAACCACACTTTGGCTTTCCAAAACACAAACTATATCTTCGAAATATTTTATAAGCTGATTGCGAATTACAATAGCATGCAATGCAAATAAAATAAACGAATGAAATAACCGTAGCTTATGTATGTATGTATGTCGCTTAAACAACTTGTAATTATCTGCTGTTCGACCTACGCGAACAAATTTCAAAAATTAAGTTTATCTGCAACCTGCCGACTAGCCAGGGCGAACAACAACAGGGTCTGTAGACCATAATTTACCGACACCTCTCAAGATCCATATTTTTTGCATAGAAGACAAAAGAGGCGGTTGATGTTAGAAGGGCTACGCATACAACAAAAAGTAAACAAAACAATGAACTTTAACTACGTGAACGGCGCTTGTGCGACTACGATCAATTGAAAGGATCTAAGTGACATTTTTTTTGAAATTGAGTTATACCCATATTTGTATAGTGAAATGTGGTGTTTATTTGTTGGCAAAGAGATCCTAGTCATTTCGGACATTGTAGTGCCATAAATTTCCCACACAATAAACGCCGTACCCAGATTTTACATAGAATTTTCAAAAGGCAGTAAACTTTAAACTTGAATATCTCAAATCAATTTCGGAGTCACTTAGATCCTTTTGGTTCTGAGCCCTTTTATATCAATGACTGCCCAAGCTATATATAAAGAAACAAATATTAACAATTAGTTAAAAATAAACATCAAAATTGGTTGTGCTTTATCTGAATTTCAGTAACCACATTTTAATAAATAAAACTAACAATAATATACATACCTCAACTTCTTGCAAAGTTTGGGTCCATGAGTAGTTTTCAAAAGTACAACCATTTCCAGTGTTTGGTTTTAATTTCCCGATGTCATCTTTGTCAGTATTTTTCTCTTGCTCATTAATTTTTTCTGAAATCTCAGCTTTATGGATGTCTTCCTCCTTTCTATGTAAAGAGATATAAACGACTTTAAATGAGAGACATAACTATTTACAGATAAATTGTATACATGTTTAGCAATTAAATAGGCGACAGTGCATTGATCATATCTTCAATGTGTGAAACGTTATCAAATTCCTGTAAGAACGAGACGGTCGACCTGGTGACTGATATGCAGAGAATACTAGAGATATGGAGGGATCACTTCTCTGCCCTTTTAAATGGAGAAATTGAGCAAGAAACCAGAGAAGAGCTCTAACCCGAACCCACAATCGAAGACGACGAAATTGACGTCCCACCACCCGACTATAATGAGGTGCGAATAGCAATATCCCGGTTAAAAAAAACAATAAAGCAGCTGGTGCTGATGGTTTGCCTGCTGAGCTATTTAAGCATGGCGGCGAGGAGCTGGTAAGGCGCATGCACCAGCTTCTTCAGAACATGGTCGGATGAATGCATGTCTGAAGATTGGAATCTAAGTGTTCTCTGCAGGGTGGCGAATTCTCAATCATATGATTTTCTCACCCTTTCTCATTTTGCGCTCTTAACCTATCGCAAGAAACGCTAAGGCAAACGAGCGGTAGTTAAAACAATAACTGCATTATTTCATTGCTAGGAGATTGTAAACAAAAGATTTTTCAAACTTGCTACGAGCGATCGCGTTTGTATTTATAAAATAATTGCATGCACTCGGTAAAAAACGAAAAATGTTTTCTCTATGTTTTAAAGAATGCTCGTTAGCCTTTGCATTTCTCGCGATAACTTAGGAGCACAAATTAAGATTGTATTTTGAGCAATCGCGATCGTTTTTCTTACGGTGTGGATGCAAAATTATGACTTCATCTGTTTAAAGAAAGTTGTACGTGCAAGATTAATTTCTGTTATTAGTTTGCAAGTCATTAAAGTGATGATTTTATTAATACATATATGGGGAAAACATCAAACATTGAAAAATCACAATTTGTGACACTTTTACAAAAAATGACTTAAATTTTCCTTTTAAATGGTTTAATATTCTTCCTGTTGGATTTTCATATTTCTTATTATCAATTGTTACATTATCTTGAAAAGTTACTAAATAAATTCCATCTATTGTGTGATTATTAACCTTATGTTTTCCAGATACTATTATTGCTCCATCTTTTACAATTTTCTTTGGTCGTTTTTTTTTTTCATTTATTTTAGTAAAATTGGCATGTTGATTGTTTAACATATCAGACAAACATGCATCATGCCATACAAAATGCATTATTCAATTAATTTTTACCAAATTTAACAGAATAAAACTTATTTTCACACTTTATTACTTCGTTTTCAATTACTAATTTTCCATCATTTTGTGCTACTGCTATTGCCAAAAATAATTTACATATGTTTTTTACTTCTGGATACTTAATGTAAATAACTATTAAATTGTTTTTTTTTTTGTGTGATTTGAAACTCTCAAGGCGAATTAATACAAGGTGAAATTATCCCATCAGCTGATAGCTACTTTTTTCTCAAATTTTGACACTACACATTCAGCCGCCATACGATTTTGACATTAGTCCCACGAATTACAAAAACAAAGTACATCGAAAATGTATGGATGTGTGTTTGTAATTCGCCTGGCTTCCACCTTCTATTAATTCGCCTTGTGAAACTCTGATACATCCATAAGATATGATATTGTTACATTAACTCTTTCTTCGCTTATTATTTCTGATATTTCTGTCATATCTAAAATTAATGGATTTAATATTCCTACTTTTGACAATGTAATCGTTTCTACTGTGTTTTGAAGTTCAGTAATTATAAGTTTATTTCTTTGTCTTAAATATTTGCTTTAATTCCGTAATGGTCTTAATTATTTGTGAATTCGTTGTAAACTGCTTATTATTATTCTCTATTAAATCATTAACTTTATTTGTTATTTTCATAAAATTATAGTGGTAAGGTGTGCCTGTAATTCACTTCCAAACGTTCCCAAGTTCATTAATACCCCTTTTGGTTTATTAATTTTCAATTTTGTTAGTGATGTTTCTATCATTTGTATCTCAAAATCCATAGTTTAGTCATCAAGTAACATTATTTCATCATCGGTTTTATAATTTTTATACCCAGCGTACTAGTACTAGTACAAGGGTATTATAATTTTGTCCACATAACGGTACTATGTAACGGCGCAAAATAATCGAGTTAGATATAGAGTTCCAGGTATGAAAAGAGGAATTGATTAAGCCATGTCCGTCCGTCCGTCTGTCCGTATGGGCGAATTCGGATGATAACCACGCCCCCTTTTTCGATATCGAAAATTTCGAAAATCACATAAATTAACGTAAGTTGAGTAAAACTTGAGATATTCGCATGAATTTAGTACACAGGTTACTTTTTGGCCAAGGCAGGTTGGTGTTTAAAATGGGCGAAATCAGATGACAACCACGCCCCCTTTTTCGATATTGAAAATCACATAAATTTACATGAAAACTAACGATGGGTATTTATTGTTCGGTTCACCAGAACTTTAGACTTTCTTACTTGTTTATAATATTTTCAAGCAATGACAAGTTTGTTAAATGGTAAACTGATCCATAAGTTTGAAAAATTTCTGCATTTTCTTCCTCTATCAAAACATAATTTTTCCTCGTATAATCAATGATGTTATAATATCCCCATAGAGAACCTATAGACTGAGACACTTTAAATAAAATTTAAACGTGTTCACATTTAATTTTAAAGCGCACTTTTTTTCTCAGTGTATATAACATTATCAATAAAATTTGCATAATTGTCCCCATTGCCTGTAAAATAAAATCAAACCTTAATATTATCTTTATGAATAATTCTGTTCCTATTTTTTATTTTAACCTTGTTCCCTAAATCTTCTATTACTTCCACTCTGTGTTAAACCTACCTCCCCCCCATGACCAAAGCTAAGTTGTACTGAATCTTGACTCATCATTTTTGACAAAATTAGTTAAAATAATTTAACGGAGGAAGAAATTGGTGAAAGTTGCAAAGAATAAGGTTGGCCAATAAATATGTAGGTCCGGCACTTTGAATTGCTTGGAGCTTACCGAAATTGCAAAGTTGTGTAGCGTATGTTCGTTTGGCATTTTTTTTTAAATTTTACTGATAACAAAAAATGTTCATTTTGTGAAAACAGTGAGCAATTTCAATTAACAAGTACTGTAAACAGTACTATTCAGGACCTGGTTAATTAGGTTTTGATGAATCAGAATTATGTTTAATCAAAACATGTTTAATCGGTTCATCGCACGTCCCTAATTTGTACCAGTACAATTGATGTCATGGCCAAATGATGCTAAGGTTGTGTCCAGTGACCAGCTGACTTCTACTTTTTCCATGAGCATTGACAGAATTCTTTTCCGTACCTCGAAGAGTTGCAATTGCGAATAATCCCAGCTTACCGAAGTCAAAGCGCTCCAAAAAAAGCTTCCGAAAATAGTCCATAATTGGAGAATTTTCGGAGTGGTATTTAGTAAACATAAAAAAAAAAAACACTTTTTTAAGAAGATTTACGGAGCGTTGAGAGAAGAAATGAATATTGTAGAGCGAATAAACTGCATGGCTCAATTATATGAGAGATTTCGAGTGTTTTCTGACAATTTTTGTTGTAGGCGTAAAAAGAATTGTGAGAAAATGAAAGTTGGAGAGCAGATGAGCGACAACGTTCAATCTTGTCAATGTTTTCAAGCATTTTCTGAGGTTTTTTTTATTTTACCTAACAAAAGATAAAGATCGCATTTTTCATGGATGTTTACCAATAGTCTGTAGAAATATATAAACATATGTAGCAATAAATACGTCCGTTTACCACAATGTCTTTTGCCAATATGTATCTTCTTTTTTATTTCTTTTCTTCAACTTGCGACCGGTTCAAGCGGCCATTCACAATAATACGCTATACATACCTAATACTATGTTCACATATAGTAACTACGCTACAACTCGGCCAACCTGATAACCAGTGGCCGACCTCGGTCACCGAGTTCTGGTGACCTCTATCTAAGGTGATGAAGCTACGAGATGCTAGGCAGTTCATGGTTTAGGTTCAAAAGCCGTCTACCTTTGTTTAGCGGTTCATCACGTTAGACAAAGATCCTTGGGGCTATTAGCAAGCTAGCCAAGCTACTGTGTTTGATTGAGTGCTGCTTTGAATTTCAGAAAAAGTTTCCCACATTTTTATATTACAGGCTTCTATTACCCCGTCATAGGGAATTTGGGTGATTTGACAGTTCGCGATGTCTCTAACAACATATCGGTCGTTCGGAAGGCGCTTATGTATCACGTAAGGTCCCTTATACTTTGGCAGAAGCTTTTTGTTTGTTCCTATCGTAGTGTCCACGTTTTTTATCACGACGAAGTCTCCAACCTGAAACTCTTTCACGTTGGTGTTTTTCAACTCGCTACGTTTTAAGTTCTATTGTTGTGTTTTCTCAATATTTTCTTTTGCTATTTCACGTAAAGTTTCAATATTGCATCTCCCCCTCTGTGAAATGCAATCCTCTAAGTATTCTGTGAGCTTATTAACCAATGGGCCCCTCTGGTTAACTCCAAACAATGCTTGGCTAGGTGTTATGCCAATAGACCGGTTGATGGTGTTGTTAAGTGCGAATTCAATTTTCGCTAAATGTTTAACCCAATCTGCGTGTTGGATAGATTCACTGAATTTAGCGAGCATACCGACTAGTGTCCGGTTGACCCTCTCAACTTGGCCATTTGCCTGTGGGGAATGTACTGCCACCTTTATATGTTGAATGTTTCTACTTCCCATAAACTCGGCGAAATCATTCGAGGTGAAACAACTCCCCCTATCTGTTATGCACCTCACTGGCCGGCTATAATATTCAAAATATTTGCTAAGTGATGCGTTTACTTCTTTTGTACTCGTTGTAAGTACTGGGTATAGTTTTACGTATTTTGTAAAGCTGTCTATGATAACTAAAATATGCTTTCGCTTCGACTGTAGCGATGGCAGTGGGCCTAGGTGATCTATATGAATTGTGTGGAAGGGCATGGGTTCCTTCGGGATGTTGTGCAAAACTCTTTCGTTTGGTTTGAGCGGGGGTGAATACATTATACACCGTATGCAATTTTTTGTAAATTTATTAATTTTGTTTTTCATATCCGGAAACCAGTAGTTATTTTTCAAATTTTGGAAACACTTTTCAATACCATACGTATGACTTCTTGTTCTAGTGGGGAACGTAAAACAACAGGTTATCCTTATCCTTTTTGTACACCAATCCGTTCGACATTTCAAAGAGGCTATGATCCTCCTTCTCTAATTTATTTTTTAAATCAATAATTTTAGGGTCGCGGGCCTGTGCTGCCTGTAGTCGGAAATCGATGTCTTCGCTTACTACCGCCGCTACCACTTGCTCACGGTTGCGCTGGTGTCTACTCAGTGCATCTACGTGAGCCATTTTCGTGCCCGCACGATGTTGTATTGTGTAACTAAAATTTTCCAACTCTAAGGCCCAACGGGCTATAAGGCTATTAACCTGCTTCTTGTTTAGTGTTAGTGCTAACGAGTTGCAATCCGTAACGATTTTGAGCTTTGTTCCCTCTAAGTATACTCCAAACCTGCGTAGTGCATTTATGATTGCTAGCGTTTCAAGCTCAAAGATATGATACCGGCTTTCCGCCTCAGTTGTACGCTTTGAGAAATATGCGATTGGGTGAAAGGAATTATCGTCTTGCTTCTGTAGTAAAATTGCACCGTAACCAATAGAGCTTGCATCGCAATGCAGTTCCGTTTCTCGTCTGGGATTATAGATTGATAATATTGGACACGTAATTAGTTTTGTTTTCAATTCCCCGAATGATTTTTTACAATCTTCGTCAAATTCAAATTTAGAGTCTTTTTTTACTAATTTGTACAAAGGACCTGCTATTGTGGAAAATGACTTAACGAATCTTCTGAAGTACGAGCATAAGCCTAGGAAAGATTGAACTTCTCTTTGGTTCTGTGGGCGGGGATATTCATCAATTGCTTTAACGTGACCATCTGTTGGCTTAATACGCTCATGTGTTACGCGGTACCCTAGGTATTCTATTTCGTAATTTGCGAATTTGCACTTTTCTGATTTTAACTCGAGGCCGTACTCAGACAACCGCGTTAATACTAACCCCACTAGTTTAAAGTGTTCTTCTATTGTCGAACTAGCTATAAGGATGTCATCCATGTATACGATTATGCTATTGTTAGTAATGAAATCTCTTAAAATCTGACTAATAAACCTTTGGAAAATTGGCGGCCCATTTTTTAAGCCGAATGGCATTCGCAAAAATTCATACTGTCCTTTCGGAACCACGAAGGACGTATACTTGATTGAGTCTTCGTCCATCCTTATTTGGTAAAACCCTGATTTCAGATCCAACAGTGTAAATATTAGTTTCCCTTCCAGGTACTCAAGACAATCTTCGATTAGCGGAAGTGGGTAGTTGTCTTTTACTATAAGCTTATTTAAGCTCCTGTAATCGATGCACATCCTGATTTCACCCGATTTCTTTTTAGTTAATACTATAGGGGATGCATAGGCGGAACTACTATGTCTTATAATTTTGTTTTCTAAAAGCTCGTCTATAATTTTGTCTACCTTACCTTTCTCTGTAAATGAAAGGCGCCTCGGAGGACAGGGGGGTTATTCTGTATCGCGATGCGAAAGCAAATGCTATTAGCAAGCTGTCAAATCACATACATTTTTTTTCAAATGCGAAAGAAATTTCTTTCGCATCGCGATACAGAACAACCCCCCAGGACGTTGGGATATTTGATGTTACTTGAATATGCGCCCTAAATCCGTTATCTACCTGTTTAAAATGCGTTTTCTTATAAGCCGGCCCAAATAATTTTTCAAAGCTTCTGCGCCAGCTGAAGGGCGTTTATGTTTGCAACATTGTTAATTACTTCGATGTTGCAAATTTCCTTACTTACGTCGACTTCCGAACAACTTTCTAATTTATTTTCAGAATAATAAGGGCTTTTTTCGCAAAATTCATTTTTATTTTGTTGAGCATCTTTTTGTATACAAAGAAAAATATTAAATGCATTTAAAAAACTTCGTCCCAAGAGGATCGGAAACGGCATGGCTTCATCTGCCAGTATTGAAAAACATAACGACTTCATAACTCCTCGATATTTAGTAAGTAAATTAATTTGACCATAGCAATGTATATTATTATTTCCCAAAACTTTGTATTTTGTAAACTTCTTATTAGCGTATTGCAGTATTTCGGAAAGCAAGGACTTCTTTATAAAGTTAGTTGGACTGCCAGTGTCGAACATAGAAGGGAATAAACTAAATTGTGGAAACTTTTTAAAATTCTTATTCAAAGCAACACTCACCATTTCTTTGACATTTATTTCCTCTCACTGCCCGTCCTCGTAAACTGCGCCAACAACCTTCTTCGGGCAACTGGTGTGTGAATGGTTACCATCGCCGCAATTGAAACAGGAGCCCATTGGCGTCTGGGCTTTCGGCAATCAGGTGAATAATGACCGTACGCTGAGCAGTTAAAGCACCTGATTTGCTGCGTTCGTGGTTCTCCTCGGGTTACCTGGTCTCCAATGTTGCCGATCAACTTTTCATACTTCGGAAGTATTGCTTTGAGCTCCTTTAATGTAGTTGCGTTATATAATATTGAAACGCACGCCGTTTTGTCTCGCAAGCCTTCTATAATAAATTCAACCAAGTCGTTGTCGCTGATGGAGCTGTCGGAAGTGATTTGTTGCATTGCAAGTAGCTTTTTAACTGTTTCCCTATAGCTTGGAGTTTTGAGAAACTCAGCCTTCAAGGCATTTTTAAGGTCCGGCCAGGTACGCGGCGCAATAATTTCCCCAAGCATTTTTGCACTTCCCGTTAGCAGTTGGCGTGCCAATAAAAGTTTACGGCCATCGTTACACCCATAGGTATTTGCCGCGTACTCGAACTCATCTATCCACTTTCGCACGTTTTTATCGTCGTCACCACTGAATTTCGGCACCAGAACTTCAATGTCTTTGATGGTATAATTGGAGGTATGAGCTGACCGCTCATAACTTGGCATTTCGTTCAGTGCTTCTCTCAGACGCAATATTTGCAGGCGCTCTTCCAGCTTTTTGATTTTCATCATGTTCAATTGTAGATTTCGATCTATATCCATGTGCACTTCTTCGAGTTTAAAGTTGTCTCCACTTTCTGCGTTGTCATCCTCGATGCTTATATTTCTAACTGCGTTTCGTTGTTGTTTGTGTTCAATTGCGTGCCATTTTTTTCGTATAACGGCTGTTCTATGGCGTGTTCAACCTGGGGTTTTTCCACGTTGGAATTTTGTGTACCCGATGATGACTGTGCCTGATTAGAATCACCGTTATTTCTTGGTGGATTTGCTCCTATTATATCGTCCATGAGTAACCTAAGCTCCTCTTCGGTGGCCGATCTACGCACTGCGATGCCCGCGTCGCTGGCAGCTTCTACTAAATTTGTTTTCACCGTATCCATTGAACGGAAGATATTTATTCGGAACGGAAGGAATTAAAAATGAAGTTTTTATTTTTGCTTGCGTTTTTAACCGTATTAAAAATTTACGTTGGTTCGGTATCACACCTGACGCTGTAGCAATAAATACGTCCGTTTACCACAATGTCTTTTGCCAATATGTATCTTCTTTTTTATTTCTTTTCTTCAACTTGCGACCGGTTCAAGCGGCCATTCACAATAATACGCTATACATACCTAATACTATGTTCACACATAGTAACTACGCTACACATAGCAAATTTAATATTTTCAGAATTGTGTAAATAAAACTTCATAAACCTTATTTTTTATTATTTATAAAGTTTCATAAAAATGTCGATAAAGGCCTCCAAAATGACCCAAAAGAAATAAAAATAAAATAAGCTTCGGAAAAGCATCAATAAAAGGCCCGGAAAAGAGTCCAAAAAGGCTCCAAAAACCCTCAGAATGGAGGAATAAAAGGCTCCGAAAAGAGTCGAAAAAGGCTCCGAAAAAGGTTCAGAAAAGCACCAGAGGCTCCGAAGTTCATTTAAAAAGTGTCATAAAACGCTCACAAATTCATCGGAATCGGACTCATTTCGGACTCTTGTTTTATGACTCCGTTTGGAGTGCAGAACGATTTTTCGCTCCATTTGGGCTCCGAAAGGAGCTCATTTTGGAGGGTAAAGCTCTGAGAAATGAGCGTTTGATGGCTCCGAAAGGAATCTTTTTTGCACTTCTGGCTAGCTGGGATATGCCACCATATCATAATTTCTCTATCAAATACAGAAAAATTTGTACAACCCAAAAACATTTTCTTGGGTATAATTTTAAGCATCAGAGTATGCAGTTTCAGAAATGTTAAAGTTTCAGCAAATATGTTTATCTTATCGAAAAATATATGCGAATGCAAATCAAAATTAAAAACCCCCCCCAAGGCTAATTCCTGCGCCCTGTGTACTGCCCTCATAATTGATTCGAAATCACTTATTAGGCTGTACTCCTGTTTTAAACATCGAGAGATTTCTATGAGTGTGGAATGGACCCTCTGTATTTTGGCCATTGCTAGTGATGTGGCGTGGTGAACAATAATAAATCTGTATATTTAACCTCTCCATTAGGGATTTAAATTGTATTGTACTTAAGCCTGGTTCATTATCTAAAACTATACTCCTAACATCTGGAAATGTCTGTAAAAGCTCTAAAACCTTATCGTCTAATTTAAACTTATCTTCAATATATTTTACCACCAGATATTTAGAATAAGAATCTATACAAGTAATGAATTTTAATTTTTGTGCGAAAAAAAATCTCAAGATGGAGTTGTTCTCCTTCCTTTTCCTCCTTCTCGGATGCCTCTCATACCTCTTATTATTACAGACGCTACAATTTTTCGCATATTGCTTGAATTGTTTCATCATTAATGGCCAATAATATTCTTGACTAATTGAGCCAAATTTTCCCTATAATTTATATGTGCTCCATTGTGTTTGTTCAATAATAATTGCTCCTTGATCTTCCCTATTAGTAGCATCATCTGCAAACCATTTAGTATGTAAAAATTTTACGGTTGAAAATGCTTCGCTTAGCACATTTTTTATTTCAGTATATTCCCGTAACTATTTTTGGATTCATATGTATATTCCTTCAGAACACTAACTATATTTTGTGGTATGTCATATTCAATTAAAAATCGTTTGTTATTAAAATTTGAAATCGTCTCCAAGACGGTTATTCTTGACCCACCATTTATTAATATCTGCTGTTTAAAATGATTTAATGGTTTTTTTGTTTCATGAATTTGATACTCATCACTACTCTCTGCGGAATGCTGAGTACCCGTCAATGAATCTCCTGAACTACTTGATTTTTCGATGAAGATAAATTATTTAATATCTGTCTCGATAATGCGTCTGCGACGACATTTGTAGCCCCCGGCTTATAAACAATTTTTGCGAATATTCCTCGATAAACGCCCTCCATCTTTTAATTTTGATGCTTGGATTCTGTTCGGAAATTGCGAATGAAAGTGGTTGATGATCGGTATGAATTTCCAGATCATTCACTCCATAAAGATAATTACGTAAAGCTTTCAGAGTCCACACTCTAGCAAGCAACTCTTTCTCGTTAGTGGCATAATATAATAATTTAATTCAGTGGTTTTTTAGACAAATATTATGGGTTTATCCTCCTGTGATAACACAGCACCCATAGCTACGTTTGACGTATCAGTGGTTAAAACAAATTTATTATTGTAATCAGGTTGCGTTAATTGCACCTGTTGCGACAGTAAACTTTTCAATCTTTCACAAGCAGCTACTCCTTCTTGATCAAGATTGACAATTGTCTTTTTTGATAAATATTGGGAAACTCTCCCGTTTCCAGTTGCAAATTTTTAGTTAGTGGTTTCGCTACCACTGAATAATTTTCTATGAGTTGTGTTTAAAAATTGCCATTGTAACTCGAATGGGAAAGAGTATATTGGGTATAAATATTCAATACATAAAAGATTTTAAAATTGTCATCAACACTATTGGTACCAAGGCAAATTAAACAAGGTAGAATTGACAACTGAAATATTTTTTTTTTTAGGAGTTCTTACTTCAAAAAAGTATAAACCAACGAATTTACCCTTACTGGCCCATGTACAATATTTGGGCCCCATACAATTTTTGTTTTAAGAAGTTAAACCTCATTTGCAAAAAAAATTATTAATATAGATATTCATAAACTATCTAATAAGCTCACTTTTGCCCCCAAGTGCTACTTTGGAGTCTACCTCTTTAAAGACCTTGACCGCAAAGAACAAGCGTACATACATATGTATATATTAATATAGCAACGATTTGGGTCACTGTTTACGACTATCATCCAATTCTAAAAAATGTTGGGAGGAGTATCAAAGTCACTTTTCGGTTCAAATGAAAATCGGCTTCCGGAGAATAAATACTGTTGTTATTTTGAAAAATATTTGCAAAAATCCGAAGAACTTTTGTGTGAATTACATCTTGAGTTGCCGACTATTGTCCACGATTTAAAAAAAATAACGCGATCCCATCTTCTTGGTACACAAATTGTTTCATTGCAAGATATTTGCAAACTACTCAAAAAAATTGATCTCGTAATCGGATTATTATTTATGGGTACTGGGCGCGTCTATCCCGGCAATTTTTGGACGTGTTTTAGCACTCGGTTGCAGTCGTAAACAATTACCACGATTTGGTATTTCTCAAACTGATAAAAATGAGAAATTTTAAATCGAACGGGTTAACATTTTTTTTCATTTGACGTTAAAACTCCTACAGCAAAGAGAGAACTGTCAAGTTCGCTACTACTTTGTTTAATATATTTTGATTGGTACGATACAATTAAAAAAGAGACATACAGAACATTTTTTAAACGAAAAAATATTAAAATGCCTGCACGAGTATCAAATTGAACTTACTCAAATATATTCGATGACGTCAGACAATGGGGCTGTTATCGGAGATGGAGAGAAATTATTGTTTTCAAGCAAACTATCTTTATTTCAATGTATTTATTATAAATGTAATGTTTTAATTTAGATAGGAAAGCAGCTTTAAAACAATTTGGTCTATCTTCTCCCTTTCCTATTTGAGAACTGGATGGACGATTGCTAAACATAAGTAGAACTGATGGTAAAAAATTTGGCATCGGAAACCCAACGTTCATTTGCGAAAGCAGCTGATATTTTTGTTCGATGAAGCGCTCTTCGGCGGCTCTGTGCTCCTCCAGCATGGCCATCATAAGCCTGTGTTGGTCACCTTGTGCCCTCGGAGAAGCAGGTTGTCCCCACCTGCGTCTGCTTTTAGTGAGCTAGTGCCACTTTGGTTGTCGTTACTGGAATTGATCAAGTTGGCTGATTGTCTTAGCGTAGCAGCCGACGTCGTGGTTGATGTAGTTACTTGCTGCATAGGAAGTGCGGGAGCGTGTTGTTCACCTATGTGCTCCATGTATACAGGACGCACAACCCCAATCGCGATCTTGCACGCTTGCGTCTACTCCAACACAATCGAAGTGATATTTCTGCTCTCTTCCTCTCTTAATTTTTACTTCTCCCATCATATTCGCAATTGTCGATTAGCCAAATTGAGCGATCAAGGTTGTATTAGAGAAAATAGGCGGCAGTTTTTTAGAGCTGCATTTAATAGATACATAATTTTACAATAGGAAGGGTATACATAACAGCATGTTTACATTAAGTGTTTTATATGGCGGTAACAGGGGCAAACATGATAACAGCCTCAAAACTACTACTGGTTGATTTACAAAACGATGACCTAGAAGCACCTTAAGAAAATTAAAATGATGACTACGAATCAGTACACGATCGCTTGATTTCCGTATTAGCGATAGTAAGATGTGCTGCCCACACAATTCAATTAGCAGCTCATGATGCGTTCAAGGACAGGCAAAATAAACTGGATGACTGCAGTAGAATTGTAAAACTCCTAAGGACGAGTATTAGAAGCGGTCGGAATACTACGGAGCTACGTTTGCCACCGATTGACAACATAACCCGCTGGAACTCCACTTTTGAAAAGTTGTAGTCCCTTTTGAGTTTTAAATAGAGCATAAATGGGAATGAGGTGGAGCTTCCTATTGACTATGAAATTTATTGGAATTTCGTAGAGCAATTTGTAAATGCATTTCCACTTATGGCGCAATGTACTAAACAACTTCAAGCCGAGCAATACGTTGTTTGCGATTTTTACAGAGACTGGCTAGTATGTGAAGCAAAATTAAAAAGAATGTCTGAAAATGTGTTTGGTACCAAGCTGTTAGAATCCATGGGAAAGAGAAAGGAATTATTACTGGACAAAGATGCTTTCCTTGCTGGTGTATATCTCGACCCAAGATTTAACTTCTTGGATTCACCGTATATGACTGATGATCAGAAAAAAAATGCAGTGGTATGTTTAAATAATATAGCTTACTACATGCAGGGGGTTAAACCCCCCCCCCCCCCCCCCATGGCCAAATCTAAGTTGCAATGATTTTGCAAAAATTTTCCAAATACAGTTTATAAATCTTGTATTAAATCTTGACTAATAATTTTTGACAAAATTAGTTAAAATAATTTTACGGAAGAAGAAATTGGTGAAAGTTGCAAAGAATAAGGTTGGCCAATACATAAGTCCGGCACTTTGAATTGCACTTGCAGCTTTCCGAAATTACAAAGTTGTGTAGCGTATGGGCATTTTTTAAAAAATTTTACTGATTAAAACAGTGAGCAGTTTCAACTAACAGAGCGAATGAACTGCAAGGCTCAATTATATGAAAGATTTCGAGTGTTTTCTAACCCTTTTAGTTGTAGACGTAAAGAGAATTGTGAGAAAATGAACGTTGGATAGCAGATGAGCGACAACGTTCAGTTATTTGAATGTTTTCAAACATTTTCTGAGGTTTTTTTTTTTTATTTTACCTACCAGAAGATAAAGATCGCATTTTTCATGGACGATTATCAATAGTCTGTGGAAAATAAACATAGCACATTTCATATTTTCCGAATAGTGTCAATAAAACTTCATAAACCTTATTTTTTATTATTTATAATAATAATAATAATAATTCCCAACGGATTATCCACCATATCCCGCCCGACCGGCGCGAGTGGCGCATCCGCATGATGCGCGTATTGTCGAAATCTAAAACTGCTCAGCTACAGAGAAAACCTCATCAGCTAAGTAAGGTAGATAAAAAAATAGATGACACAATTAATAAATAATTAGTTGACAGCGAATAGTTATTGTAAAGAATAAAGATAAGAATCAAAGGATATGAAAGTAAATTGTTGCTATGTATTTAGGATAGAAAGAATTGACATTTTTATTCTGCATAGTGAGTCTGAAATATCAAACGTACCAGAATGAGAGTTATAATCTTGACACAAACAACGAAAAGGCCCTTACTCTGTAGTTCTATTCGAAAGGCTGTTCTACTCGAAAGCAAAAATCGATTCTAAAACACATCGGCACTCGGTAGTTCGTTAGAATTCACTTTAGAAAATATTCGTTAAGGGTGAGCAACACTGTTTCACAAATGTCAAACTTAAAGAAAAATACGAAAAGAAAACAAAAGCAAAACAAACCAAATTGAAAACATTGCGATTTAAGAAGTTTTAATTTTATAAAATAAAAGGTAAATAGAATATATTGAAATGGATTCGGTAGCACTATGGTTGGATGCAGATCAAAATACAGTGACGGAGCGAGTGCAGTTACGCGTTATTAGGAATAATTCCAATATACTCAATATCAATGACAAATGGTAAATATATTGATTAATTTGTAGACCGACTATGCCTAATTTATTTCGAATTATTCCTTTACAGCTTTGTACAAAACTTTAGGTTGAACAAGGACGCATTTCAGTATGTACTAAATGTAATTATCCCCGAGCTAAGTATTCCTCAAAAATCAACATATTAATACTGCACCATAATCTCAAACTGTCGAGGTTTCGTATTTGGTTGCTTAAATCTTTCTGCCCTGTAAACGATTTTTTGATGAGAAAAAGAGAAATATTTGATTTTATTCATAGGAACTTACATTTTTGTTGATTTTCGTTTGCTAAATTATTGTAAAATAGAATTTTCTAACATTCGACTATTTTGACATTTGTTTTCCAGACAGAGAGTGCCAAATTTTCTACAAACGAAAGGGGAAAAATCAAATCCGAAGGGAACAAAATGGAACTCGAACAACGAATGTATTCTAATCGAAAATTCTTTACAGAGTACGAATCGCTCGAAAGCGAACGAAATTTCTTTAGAATAGAACTACAGAGTAAGGGCCCTGATTTAATTCAAAATTAGTTCGGCACTGTTTCAAGATAAGTGGTTTAAAATGTCTTGATGGACGAGAAGGTACATTGAAGTTCACTTCGCTCAAAAGAAACGGGCTTGTGATTGAACCATTTAGTAATTTAATCATGAAAACAATTCCAAGCATTTCCCTCCGACTAGAAAGGTTGGAAGATTAATTAGTTTTAAGCGACTCGTATACGATGGCAAATTATACAAGGGATCCCAGTGAAGATCTCTTAAGGGAAATCTCTGTTTTTGAAATGATTCTAAGCGATCCACGTAGACCTGGTAACGTGGGTTCCAAATTATAGAACCGTATTCAAGTATCGGTCTGACTAATGTAGTAAAGAGTTTTAGTTACATAAGGGTTGCTAAATTCTGTAGACCATCGTTTAACAAATGCTAGAACGCCTCTAGCTTTATTGACTGTTACGTTAATGTGGTAGTTTAAACTGAGTTTGTAATCCATAGTAACCCCAAGGTCAAAAAAATAATACACTTTCTCAAGACTATAATTGTTAATTGTATAGGAAGCTGGCTGAGAAATTCCTCTCGAAAAACGCATGTATTTACATTTCTTTAGATTAAGCAGCATATAATTTAAATCGCACCAAGTAACTAGTGTATTGAAATCTGATTGGCTTATTTCTATCTTCGAATGAAGCGAATGACGTGAAAAGCTTTACATCGTCGGCATACATTAACATTTTCTATTACTGTAGAAATATTACTTATAAACAATAAGAACAGAATCGGGCCCAGATGGCTTCCTTGAGGAACTCCTGAGGAGACATAAATAACATCGGATTCACAATTTTTAAACACTACTTTTTGTGATCTGTCACTAAGGTAAGAGAGATCCAGCAATTTGCACGTTTAGTTAGCTGGGATATGCCATCATCAATTATCACCAATTCTCTATCAAATACAGAAAAATGTGTACAACCAGAAAAATTTTCTGGGGTATAGTTTTAGGTATCAGAGTATGCAGTTTCAGAAAAGTTAAAGAACATTTAAATTTATGATGTATGGGTCTAGGTATCTGTTTCAGCAAATATGTTTATCTTAGTGAAAAATTTATGCGAATGCAAATCTAAATTAAACCCCCCCCCCCCCCCCAAGGCTAATTCCTGCGCACGGCCCTGACTACATGTATACATCAAAAATATTATTTTTCTCAGGTGCATATCTTACGAACGAACGCAACGCTTACTACCTTGAATGGTGAAGAAAATATAACTAACGAAGAAACTGAATCAGAAGATAATATGCTGGTTTCCCTCAATGATCCCTACAATATTTTAGAGGAGGAGCTTAATAACATGACCAGTTGTCTAAGTACAACTAAAAACAGTGTGAAATCCGACAAAATCTTGATTATTTATCATACGGACAAAGGATGCCTTTCGCAACAGATATACTAGGTAACTAGAAAACTCTGTCCACAAAAGAAAGAGATTTGTGTAAAGTGGTTGAAGTTATTTTAGCTGTTCCGTCAAGCCAAGTTTTCGTTGAAAGAGGTTTTAGTACCTTGTCTACAATAATACCCAAACAATGCTTAAGATTAAACGGTAGCACAGTCAACGATTTGCTGATAGTTAAGCTTAATAATAATTTATTAGAAAAGGGTAATATCTCAAATACTATGCCATGTACACAAGTATAGTATAGTATAGACTAGGCCGGGTCGATTTGCTCTATGAAAATCATATTCTAGGGATCAAAATAAGAATCTTTGCCGAAGGAACCATACCTCTAAAACGAATTCTGATGTCCCCCAATATGGGTCGAACTTTTGGTTCAGGGGCCATGGCGTATGAGTGGCATTACATTGACTCCAAATGATACCTACCCAATGTAGACATATGTTTTGTATGACATATCGCACTTGTTACGTTAAAGTGTAACAACTCAAAATTTCCAAATTTTAGTTTTTTTCAAGAAAATAATGTGCAGTGGTCATCTCTACGGACTGTAAAAATCGTTCAGTGATTTGTCTAGTCTTTCGTTAAAAAAAACCGTTATGACTCTCTCTTTGTTTTCAGAATGACTTCTTTCGACTCAACTAAAGAGTTATATTTTTTAGTTGTCTCCAAGTTTTTTATCAAATTGGTTCGTTAGTGCCTCACATTTGAATTGTGCCTATTTGCAACAAATCATATTTATCAATTCCAGTGAGCATTTTCAGTTAAACAGAGACAACTTTCTCTTTTTTGCTATGCACGCCCGCAACGAACGATCGATGCCTAAAGGCACCCTTGCTGTTGCTTGCGAGAGATTGCACACAGGGCTGCCGTTTTTGGTTACTTTTCACCAAATTGGTTTCCAATTTTTCATTTGGTTACGGCTTGCCCATTTTGGTTACTTCTATGCTTTTTGCATTTTCTTACTTTCACACTGTGTTTTCGATAATATCAAAATTTGATGGTGTAGGCTCTATGTAATACGATAATATCGATAATAACACAGTGCTACAAAATTAGAAAAAAAAAACATGCAGGGGCTTTCACATGGTTTTTTGGTTTCGTCTTGGCCCATAAAACACTATCTCATTTGCGGTTTTTCCCCCGTCACTTCGTTTTCAAATTTTTTGCGTACAAATATATGGCAACCCTGAAATTCTTGAAAGATGTTTCTTTAGCCTTTCAAACAAGCAAAATAATTTAATTTTACCAAGTTTTAGTCTTTTATTCCAAAAAAGAAAGAAATTTTTTTTTTTTCATTTTCGTTTTCTTCATGTTTTTATTGGATTTCTAAGTTACAAACAATGGGGTTTAAAAATTTATTACAAAACACATAAAGTCAGCTTTCCAAAGAGCAAAATTAAACTAAAATTGATTTAAAATTAGTTTAGTGGTGCTTCATAAGGTGAGTAAGCCTTTTTTTTGTTTTTTGAAAATGTTTTAGTTTTGTTTGTTGCCAGTGACTTTGTGTACGAAACTTACAAAACTGGGCCATAATACATATGGGCATTTCTCCCAAAAAGTCAACTTTTGTAGCGTGCGACCTTTTTCTTTTTTGGTAAAAAAAGCAAATGCCAAAACACTTTTTTATTTTGACAAATAGTGAATCTTTTAGATCTTGCTTAACACAATAATTTGTGTTAAGGATGATTTTAGGCAAGTGTTAATTTTCAAGATATTTACAAAAAACGAAAAAGTTCGCACGCTACAAAAATTGACTTTTTGGAAGAAATGCCCATATATATCAAACATATGTGTTTTTTGTTTGTTTTTTAAGAATGTTGTAACGTAGCAAAAAGCCACGCTACAATATCCAACTCCCTCAAAACCTACATATAAATACCCAAACATACCCACCCGTACATAGCAAGCCAAAGGCACAGCGAACAACCACCCGCACATAGCAAGACAACCACACGTACATAGCAAGCCAAAGATCGACAGCGAACAACCACACATACGCCATACGTTGGGTATGCACAAAGGGCTTGCATGACAGCCGGTCATGCATTTTCGTTCGCCACCGCTAGGAAGGTAATTCGCAACAAGTTTATAAGCACAGATCGCGGCGCAGAAAGCATACCCCTCATAGGTAAGCTGGGGGGATGCCAACTCACGAGTTAGCATCTCCCATCCTTACGCAGGGTATCCAGGGACCCCATGGCAAATGGGGGAAGTCTCCCCAAGAGCCTTTGGCTCATGGATCTTCCCCTCCTTCCACCCATGGGGAACCTACCGTTTCGCTACCATCCATTGTGGTAAGGAGAGGATTTTCCTCTGACGGACCACGAAGGATGGATGGGCGCGGGTATTCCTCCTGGGAGGGTCCGGGACTAGGCCTAACCCCCCCCCCCCCAAGGGAAATACCAGACCCGATAAATAACCGCAACCAGGTAGTTAAAGAGCGTTTGGCGCGGACACCTCATACAGGGTAGCCGAGGAGTAACCCTCCCCCGCTCCCTGATTGAGGTGCCGGGTCAGATGCAAAGGGGAACTCATTTATACCCCTCAGGAACGCTAGGACTTTAGCCCGAAGCACTCTGAGAGGAATAGAGAGCCGCCCAGTACCCATCAATAGTACCTACCGCTTACTAATCTTAGGATACTCCTCATAGAGCATTTGGCGCGGACACCTCATACAGGTTAGCCGAGGAGTAACCCTCCCCCGCTTCCTTAATGAGGTGCCGGGTCAGATGCAAAGGGGGACTCATTTATACCCCTCAGGAACGCTAGGGCTTTAGCCCGAAGCACTCTGAAAGGAATAGAGAGCCGCCCAGTACCCATCAATAGTACCTACCGCTTACTAATCTTAGGATACTCCTCATAGGTATAACCGCCACGCCGACTCACCGTCACCGTAACCGTAGGAACGCCACCGTCCCCGTAAATCACCGCACGCGGCCTCGCCTTCACCGTCACCGTATCACCGTCACCGTCACCGTACCCGTACCCGTCCGTTGCAAGTCACAGCACGCGCCCCGCCGCTTGGTAAGATACGATACTCACCGTAGAGTGCATTGGGTAGGGGTTTGTGGGACCTCTCCTCGACCCTGGAGCGACTGAGCGTACCTCAGCCTTCGACAAAACCCACCCCACAAATGGCGCCCGAGCAGGGACCCATCTCCACCGGCGACTGTGTAAAGCCAACAACAAGCACCAACACGGTGGTAGAGGGTCAGCCGAACACGCAACCACCGCAAAGAGAGAACAACACCAACCTATTAAACACCGACTCCTTGAATTGGATATATTCGCTGAGAAAAGAGAGGCTTATCGAGGAGTGTAAGAGACATAGGATATTTGCCGACGGCTACTCTGTTGCCGAGCTCCGCATGGCACTCAGTGCTTACGTTAAGGCAAAGAGAAACCGCAAATCAACCGAAAATTTACTAAAAGAGGTGGAAGAGGAAATTCAGGCAGAAGAGAACAGCCAAGTAAAAACGACACTCGATTCAATCCCCGGCATCTACATGAGCACTCCGTGTCCAGTCACAAAAGAGATACAGCCAACGCCACCTCGCACCGAGCTGGCAGATAGCGAGGTAATGAATACTGTCCGCCGATGGGAGGAGAGACGCTGCATGATTTCTTGGAGAGAATTGAGGAGCTGGCAGAATGTTATAAGATTCCCCTAGACAAATTACTCCCCACTCTGCTGGAGGTTCTGCGCGGCAGAGCATTACAATGGTTCAGGGTCCGCAGGGCCGAGATCCTCTCTTGGGCAGGCTTCCGCACCGCCGCCGAACATTTTTTCCTGCCCAGACGACACCTCGCCCAGCTGGAAGAGGCCATACGACAGAGGAAACAGCAGGGGAGAGAGAAAGCCAAGGACTATATTCTCGCCATACAAACCATGATACGACAGCATCCGACCATGTCGCGGGAGAACCATCTAGAGCGGATTTACGATGGACTTCGGGTAGAATACCGTTTATTTGCGAAGCGCAACGAGTTCACCACCATTGAAGAGCTGATGGAACTCACCGACGAAGTCGAGCTGCTGCAAATGGAGGCCAATATACAGAGCAGACAACCAGCGCATTATTTATCGTCAATGGCCGAGTAGTACTGACAACACGACTCCTGCTGGAGATGCAAAGAACGAGGGCATCTGCGCTACAACTGCAGGGGTACGCGGAGACTTTTTTGTTCTAGATGCGGTCAGGATAACATCCTGTCTAGAGATTGCAAGTGCAACACCAGGAGCGCCGGAATGCTAGTCCGCATCCGACAAGACAAGCCAAGACCATCAGTAGCAACCAACGTGCAACCTGGTGGAAAGATGGATGGTCGGCATTACGTCCAGCTCACTGTAGAAGGGTTAAACGTCCGAGCCTTGGTGGACACCGGCGCCACGCTCACCTACGTGGACGACACCGTACGCAAGCATTTAGAGGCAAGGAGGATACCACGAACCCTCAGCGCCTGAAATATACAACTCGCCGACAGGACCTGCGTCGTCAGTTCATACACGTATCCAGTAACGGTAGTTCAAAACAACAAAAGAACGCACATAAGAGTGTCCACAATCCCTAACCTGGCGGAGGAAATGGTCCCAGGAATGGACTACCTCAGAGAAAGAGGGCTTACTCTCACCTTGGATGGGCTGGTATTACCGCCGGCCACGCCACCACCGGACACCGTCATTTCGAGACTGGGCGCCATGACGGAAAGGGACCACCTGAATGAACCAGAACAAGCATCTCAGAATAAGAATAAGCATCTTACGAAATTTCTAGACCAATACAAACGCAGGTTCAGTGGAGTAACTGGTCACAGTCACGCGGCAGAACATGAAATTTCACGTAAACATATCCGACCAATAAAACAGCAATACTACCCACGAAATTCAGCAATGCAACAGGTGATAAACGCCCCAGCGACGTTTCGACGCGCTCGAGATGCAATCGTTGGACCCGAGCCCCAACCGAAGATGACTAAATCACCGACCTTTGGGAAAAAATCAAAAACAACCTTGCTAAAGCATCCAAAACGCAGAAAACAAAAACATTATGACCTACGCCGCAGGCCGTGGAAGCCACCTGTCGCTTGCATGGTAATGAAACGTGAGAATCCGCTCTCATCTGCTATAAATCAATTCACACAGAAACTAGCACCGAAATTTTCCGGCCCGTACGTGATAGATCCTGCAACACAGTCCAACTGAGAAACCCCGAACAGCCAAACAAACGGACAGCACATACGCATTTACAGGACCTAAAACCGTACGCCAACGACGAGCAACCACACCTAACCACGACTGCAACCAACTAACCTAGTGCAACGCTAAGTCTGCTCTTATCATTCCAGAGAACAAAATGCGCCGTCAAGCACCGCTCGATTCACCACAAAGGGTTAGAGACCATGGCCACGAAACAGTGCAATTATACGGAAGGTACAAATTTTTTACGGGCCACCGCTGTACCCCGAACTAGTACCAACACCGCATCCGTTGCTAGCCATACAAGAACGTCTGACCAACACAGAAGCATCTGCAGAAACAACCGGCGGTCGCAAGGAGGCAAGAGAAGAGACCCAAACCCAGGACGAAAAAAAGTGCAACGACATATTTGAGAAGCTGGGTGCGATAAACCGACCAAAAACTGACACAAAACGATGGCACTTCCGGTACGGCCGAACAAACGTCTACTGTACCCAGCTAGACGCGGACCATGCGGTCGTAAAAATCACTGGGCAAAAGCGAGTTGTAAAATTCAAGGACTAAACAGCGCATAAAACATAAAATCAGAGAATTTTTTTTGAAATGTAAATTTAATATAATGCTCGTAAATGAAATGTAAATTTAATCATAAATGAAATGTAAATTTATTGAAATGTAAGTTTAAATATTGAAGTTCTAGTTTTAAGCACAATGAAGTGTAAATAGAGGGGGGAAAAAAATATATATATATATGTCGAAAATAAAATATTCCAACCGCACACACACTCACCAACACCGGCCGAGCCACCCCAAGGTGGTAAATGATACCAGGGTAGTGCAGGCCAAAAAGGTCACAAACTCCTGAACGTCAAAGCCTTTGTTCCCTGAAGTGGGAGGGGGACTGTAACGTAGCAAAAAGCCACGCTACAATATCCAACTCCCTCAAAACCTACATATAAATACCCAAACATGTCCACCCGTACATAGCAAGCCAAAGGCACAGCGAACAACCACACGTACATAGCAAGCCAAAGGCACAGCGAACAACTACCCGCACATAGCAAGCCAAAGGCACAGCGAACAACCACACGTACATAGCAAGCCAAAGATCGACAGCGAACAACCACACATATGCCATACGTTGGGTATGCACAAAGGGCTTGCATGACAGCCGGTCATGCATTTTCGTTCGCCACCGCTAGGAAGGTAATTCGCAACAAGTTTATAAGCACATAAGTACTAAAGCACAGATCGCGGCGCAGAAATCATACTCCTCATAGGTAAGCGGGGGGGATGCCAACTCACGAGTTAGCATCTCCCATCCTTACGCAGGGTATCCAGGGACCCCATGGCAAATGGGGAAGTCTCCCCAAGAGCCTTTGGCTCATGGATCTTCCCCTCCTTCCACCCATGGGGAACCTACCGTTTCGCTACCATCCATCGTGGTAAGGAGAGGATTTTTCTCTGACGGACCACGAAGGATGGATGGGCGCGGGTATTCCTCCTGGGAGGTAGAGGTCGGAAACTATCGATAGTGTACGATAGTTTTTTGCAAACCATCGATAGTTTCGGGATATTTGGGAGAGTCTACGGCTACGCTCACACTGCAACCACCTTTTGCCGGCAGCAAACACACATCCACACACATGTGTTATAAATGATGTCATCCGATTTCACCCGAATGTAAACAAACTTTAAACGCCTGATAAAATAGAACCCTTTCGAATTTATCTGATGATGTCGGATGAAAAAGTCGGATGCAGTGTGAGCGTAGCCTGCGCATTGCTGACTTGTACGAACTTGCTGATCCTTCTGGTCTTATTCTTACCAATACATGAAAGTAATAAAAGAAGGTTCAATACAACTTTTTTCAGTACATTGTTTTGTTTTATTTATTTATTAGCCATTTATACTTATTTAAAAAAATTAATATATTAACCTGTTTAGGCTTCAAACGGGCTCTCCTCTCATTAATTATCAATCCCGCTTTACTGAAAATTCGTTCAGATTCTACCGATGTGGCTGGAATGCACATATACTTCATAGCGCACTCCTTCAACGGATCAAGATTTTCTGATGCGATCTACAAAATAAATGTATTATTACCATTTTATGTACATGCATATATTATCTTTTACCTTCCAATACAACAATGGATCAACATCCCTAGATGCATTATCTGCCTCGTAGTATTGCCGCAGAGATAAAATGGCATCCACCCGTGATGATTTTTTTTGTTTTCGAGACGCTCATCAATAAAATCCAGTAATGAAGAACTCTGGGCGCTAGTAGTTGGTTGTTCTAAGTGAAATGACTTTTCGGCGTTATAACTTTTGCATAATTGATGCACCTCATCCTCAACCAACTTGGCTGCTGCCTGTATGTTAGCGTTAGTCTGGAAACCTTCTTTTTTGAAGCGAGGATCCAAAATTGTTGCCACTTTTGAAACCGTGCGGTTTTCATATTGTTCCATTCTTTTTTTCATCCCAAGCAATAGTAGTTCACAAAAATCGCTCCCGTCACTAGTTTTTAATTTTGGTTTCAGTTGTGCTAATTTTCGATTCATACCACAAGCCATGGGTATCACTAAGGACAGGGTTACATAACTTGATCCAGATAACTGCAATAACAAAAAGAAACACTGGTCATGAAAAGAAAATCGTTTTTTTTTTTTTCAAATACCTTTTCTGTTGCATCGGCAAACAATGATAACATTGAATTGATATCTTCTATTACCAGCAAATCGCAAGCAGTTAATGGTGATGGTGCCTTAACCGTTGATAAAAGCACTTTGGAAATCACAGCGTTCGTACAAGCTATTCTGCAAAACATCAGGTATACACTATTCCATCGGGTGGGCATTTCTTGTAGCAAACTAAGGGGATTGTCAGATTGTTGTTCTTTTTTAAACTTTTCGTTGGAAATTGTACTATTTTTGAAGAAAGTGACAATAGTTTTGCATTTTTTTCTCAAATCCGAAATGGCAGCTGAGTTTGTTAAAGCATCTTGTACAACAAGATTGAGTGTATGTGCGGCGCAAGGCATGTTACGTTTTTCTAGTATATTGCATGCATTAACCATAACTTTGGCATTGTCTGTAAGAATGCAGGTCACTTTCTTAAAAATTGACCATTCATTCAGAACTTTTTTCAAAGAACTGGCTATATTTTGACCGTTATGATTGGTTGGATCGTCAAGTTTTTGGGTACTCAAAACTGCTGATTGAAGGTGGAAATTGGAATCCACAAAATGGCAAGTTACGGTTAAATATCCTTCGTTCGCAATAGAAGTCCACCCATCACAAGTTACGGCAACATAGCTTACCTCTGAAAGAGCATTTTTTAATTTCATTACAATCATATCAAATAGGTTTTTCAGCAACACATCCTTCAATGTCCTCGCACTTGGTAAAATGTATCTCGGGTCCAATACCTTCACGAAATATATAAAACCTTTGTTTTCCACTATGTTAATAGGTTGATAGTCCGTTGCAACTAGCAATGCCAAAGCTTTGTCAATGTCTTTACGTCTTTTCGAATCTTTTGCATATTCTACAGCTCGTGCAAAATACGATGCCACCGATCGTGTACTTGATTGGCGACTACTCGATGTCGATTCGGTAATGCTTTCTGTATTTGGTGTATCATTCTCCTCATTCGCAGTGTCTTTATCCTCATGTGGGTGGCTCGTTTTAAATGGTCCATTAAGTTACTTGTGTTGCCGCTTGTTCTATATTCCTTTCCGCAAGTTAAACATTTTGCAAGTTGCTTATCGCCGGATTTTGTAAAATATTTCCAAACCTGAATTAAATAACAATTATTCGCAAAAAAGTGTTGACAGTTTATAACAGTGTTATTAATGTACCTTGGAAAACTTTCTTTTCCGCTTGTTTTGTGCTGTACTACTCTTCATTCCGTGGTCGGTTTCGCAAGAGCCACTGCTGTTTGTGCTTTTGTCGTCTTCCATTCCACCTGCATTTTTATCTAAAATGTATAATACCACTTCAGATTCTAGCAATATTTTTTGACGTAAGCATACCTTTTCGCAATCGTTTGATATATTTCTCCATCGTATTTTACCAATCTCGCACACAACTCACAAGATACCCGAAATAGTTACAGTTTGGCTGGTGCCTAGTGCTCGCATTTTCAAATTTTCAATAAACTATCGATAGTTCAAACGATAGTCGAAAACCATCGATAGTGTCAACGATGTTCAGAAACCATCGATAGTGACGATAGTGCCATCGATAGTTTCCGACCACTACTGGGAGGGTCCGGGACTAGTCCTGCCCCACACAAAAGGAATTCATTACATTTCAATTCCTCAAAAAAAAATACCAAATGTAATTTCCTCATTTTGAGGCTCAAGTACAAAAATTTTTTTTTTGGAATTGAAGAAAAAATACTTTGCGCAAATGTAATTTCTTCTCAAATACTTTCGAAAGGAATTGAAAATGTAATTGAAGTTTTTCCAATTACATTACAAGGAATCCGAAATGTAATTTCAAATTTCCCATTCCTTTGAGGAATTGCAAAAGTAATTGAAAAAATGATAAATGTTTATTTGCTTATTAAATTTGTTAGCTACTAAAACTGTGGTTGTATAGCCATGCTGTACAAAATAGTTAATCTTACTGGTGTTGTTTTTAACTATACAGTTGAAATGATGATTGATGTCATACAGGGAGTGTATTGTGATAGACTAGGTTGACAGTAGTCTTCCTGGGAACCGCGGTCTCTCCTTCATCTCTTTTGAATTTAGAAGGCTGATCTTCGACGAAAAGAGACTGCCTGCTTAATATAATAATTCTTTAATATTTAGTATTTTAGTTTCTTGGTGGAGATGGGACATAAGAACAGCTAGAAGATACCCGTAACAACTTTGAGTCCTCCAGGTGGTGTCATTATCTTTCGGCGACCACATACATGGATCGTCCCCTCCAGAGTGTATTTCTAGCATGGAGGGCTTGTCAGTAAATATTCATCAATATTGCAGGCGCCTTTCGGAGTGGACAATGGACTGTATGTTCCCCAAATTTGTAGAAATACATTAGAAGCACCACAGCACAAATTGGTAGAGAAGTTTTTTCTTAACTATGGCGCTGGGGCTTTGTTGTAGACGACCATTGTTTGGCAGCGGTCTCCTTCCGTTGGAAGTTGTTAGGTATTGAAGGCGTCAAGCAAAAGATATAAAAATATCATGGCGTGGTCAGCACTTATTTGCTTTATATCTTTTGTCATAAGACTTCCGGTACATCAGCGCACGGACGCGGATAAATCATATATTGAAGAGCCTGCCTTATCGGAGTTTACAAGTTAAGCTCTCTCCCGATGAATAAAGGTCACGTTCTATAAGTCGTAATGTAATTGGAAAAATTTCAATTACATTTTCAATTCCTTTCGAAAGTATTTGAGAAGAAATTACATTTGCGCAAAGTATTTATTTTCAATTCCAAAAAAAAATTTTTTTGTACTTGAGCCTCAAAATGAGGAAATTACATTTGATATTTTTTTTTGAGGAATTGAAATGTAATGAATTCCTTTTGTGTGGGGCAAAGGAATCGATTACTTTCCCCAATTCCTGAGGAATGGAATTGTAATTGTAATGGAATTGAATTTACCCAGCTCTGCTGACAACAAACAAAACTAAAACATTTTTAAGAAACAAAAAAGGCTTACTCACCTTATGAAGCACCACTACCCTAATTTTGAATCAATTTCAATTAAATTTTGCGTTTGGAAAGCTGATTTTATGGGTTTTGTAATAAAGGTTTAAACCTCATTGTTTGTAACTTAGAAAATAAAAATAAAAAATTTCCTACTTTTTTGAAAGGCAAAAGAAACATCTTTAAAAAAGAATTCGATCAAGAAACAAAAATGTTATAGCATCTCAAAGTTGTAATTTCCAGAATTTTTTGTACGCAAAAAATTTGATAATTTGATTTTGTGGTCAACGAGGGCAAACCGAAGTACATGCTGTCATCAAGAAAAGAGTCAGCCCACTCACGCCTTAGCACCCACGCCACTGCTGGCAGCAAAAAGTTCGAAATAGTGAAGGTCTTCGTTTACCTTGGATCCAGCATTAACTCCAACAGTAATATCAGCCTCAAGAAAAATTACTCTTGCTACTTTGGACTAAGTAGGCAATTTAAAAGTAAAGTCCTCTCTCTATGCACTCTACAAGTAAGTCACTAATCGCTCCCGTCCTGCTATATGGTGCAGAAGCATGTACACCAACAACATCTGACGAGGTGGCATTGGGAGTATTCGAGAGAAAAGTTCTGCGAAAGATTTGTGGGCCTCTACGCTTTGGCGACGGCGAAGAAGATTTAATGATGAGTTCTATGAGCTTTACGCAGACGGCGACATAATACAGCGCGTTAAAACACAGCGGCTTCGCTGGCTAGGCCACGTTGTGCGAATGAACGAAGATGCCCCAGCCCAGAAGGTATACTTATCGGCAGCCGCCGGTGAAAGCAGAGGAAGAGGAAGTACCGATAGAAGTACCAAGTGGATCTCCAATTGGCACAACGAAGAAATTACTGGCGAGCTATGTTGGACGGTCTAGACCGCTAAAGGCGGTTAGATGGCCTTTTAAAGAAGAAGAAGAAGAAACATTATCAATAGGAATACTGGAATACTAAACTAGACAGCAAGCAAGGATATGTATTAGGATTAAAATAGTTATGTATAGTCGTAGCTTGCTATGTGCCTTAAAGGCTTTAAGCCCTATATTTTAAAATTGATTCCTTTGTTTTTAATGACGTACCCTTCTTTCTCAGATACTTTGCTGTTTTGTTATCTAATATATAAAAAAAAAATCAATTCCATTTTCCTTTTACGAAAATGGACTCAGAAACGGCTAAAGCGAGTTAATGGAAATTTACAGGATATGTTTAGAATAAATCATGGTCCGTGAAGTGGTTCCAGGAAGTTACCTGTAGATGACGCTTTGCACTGATCGGTTAACTCAAAAACTCATTTTTTCATGCTTCTTCTTCTAATTGACAAAGTCACATGCTTTGGTTTAGAAGATTGCTGTAAAATTTTAAACCGTCATAACTATGGGCATATTTGGTCTAAATAAATGAATTTTGGATATGTGTGTCCTTTGGTCAAGATTTACATATATTATTTTGAAAAGTGGACGGTGCCACGTCCACATTTTTTTTGTTATGGTCGATCTCTTTTAAACTTTCCCAATACGTTAAAAGCTTTGTTAGGTATGACATAGGCTATATGTATATGTAATTTTTTTGGAAAAGTGGGCAGTTCCAAGCCTACAAGCTCAGTAATGTTTCAATTCGATATATCCCTGAATGTATTTGCTTTAAATTAGTTAAATTTTAATGTTTTTTTTTAATCTTAATGAATGCACGTTTTTTTTTTTTGTTTGATATTGCAATTTATAAATATCCCGTCCTTGGATATACCTAAATAAATACTAACTATACATCTGCTCGGCAGCGCATAACGGTTTTTGTCATACTCATTGAGCTCAAAAGATCCGTTTTTTGAGTCGGGCATCCAAAAAATTTATTTCTTTATACCAAAAACGAGAAAAACCGAATTATTGTGTACCCTAAAGCACTGCAATAAATGGAATGTTAAAAATTAATAGAAAAATATTTGTGAATTTATTTCTAGGGAAGTCACTGGTCAGGTCGAACAACGTCTGCCGGATCGGCTAGTTACTATTGAAAAAAAAGTCGTAGAGCCAAGCAAAGACACAGAATTATGCATATCACAGACGAGGCACCGCTGCAATTAATATCTAAAAATTGCCCTATTTCGAGATAAGTTGTTTTGTCAAAACTCCACAGATATATGTATGTATCCCCAAATAGTTTCAAAGGGTTTCTACGAAAAAAATTCCTTAATAAGTTTTAAAATTTCCACTGTTAGTAACTTTAGCGCCATTGGGAATAAAGTGGCGAAACTTCTAGTAATCACATTACTATTATGAAGGATACATCTAGTAAAACTCAACCACTCGACCATGTCCACTTTTAAATAACAGTTATTCTATGTTTATAATGTAAAATGAAATAAAGATTTGAATTTACCAACTGTAATAAATTTACACAAGGTTATTATTGGCTGATTTTGAATAAAACTTTTGCGGTTTTCGTAGCATATATCCGTATTTACCCAATTTTTTTCTTGTTTTTTTTTTTATGGAAATTGGTTTGTGACTTTAGTTTTTCAATAACAAACGAAAAAAAATTTCAGAAAATATACAAAGAAAAAATTTAGTGTGATATGAACATTACATAACTAAGGAATTTTGGTATGCATATTTTTTCCGTTTTTTGTATAAACTGGAATATCCTAGGATGCTTGGATATTAACAAATTATTGTTGAAAAGAAAAATAAATAGAGGTCGTTTCAAAGTAGTTATACACTTTTCAACAAATTCTGAAAACCAGAATTCCTGGAATGCAGTCTTTATTTGGCTACCCTCCGAGCAACTCCTTGCAGAGGGACTGCCCAAGACTCTCCTGCTCCGGGCTAGTATTGAATCCAACCCGGGACCAAGAGAATGGATCTGCTGTATATGCTGGAAGAAAACTTATGTGAAACGTTCACATTCAGTACAATGCTCTAATTGTAATAGATGGTTGCATTTAACTAGTTGCTCCGGACTAAATCATCCTTCTGATAGACCCGCTAGTTTTTATAGAACTTTTATGGCCCCCTGCTGTTCACGTCCTACGACGTCCTGTGGCCGTCGTCGATCAAGTATCGCTCCGCCACATATGTATGTCTGACTCTGTCACATCAGTCTCCACGACTAGCACTAACAATGCACATCAGCAAGTAGACCTTCCGAGCGGGTTGGGGCTTAGAATATGCCCGCGGTAGGCATATCGGTCGTAAGAGGCGACCAATATGCACAAAGGTAATGATGTGCAACTCGATGGTTGATCTACGGATATGATGCCTCCCACCTCTCATTACCCATCTTCTCTTTCTTTTCGGAAGGAGGGATGACATGACCTAGAAGGTTGCACTGGTCATACCAAATCGCTCCCACGACAGTCGGGCAGTACCGCAAGGGAGTACCGGAGCGTACCGGATTCATACCCGGCCAAGGACTGTTATTTCGACAACACTCCCCAAAACCTTCGGGGAGTGATTTTGTTGTTAAAACAACAACAACAACAACAGCGGCCGCTCACGCCCCCAGGCGTCAACATCTCACAGAGCAGCTCACAGCTACTCCCTACGTAGCAATACCCAAGTGGATTTGAGCAATGCTGAGCGTCCGCTCTCTCCCACCCCCTCGGTCAGCCCCTCTTCTTCCAGCATCAGCACGAGTATAAGCCACAACCATCAGCTCCTGGTCCCTTATACTACGTGCACTGTTTGTCGGTTAAGATTATATACTGACAACAAGTGCAACAACTGCCTTGGCCTGTGTCACCTGCTTATATGCTCTGGACTCGCCAACAGGAACCTATGGACTGATACGTACGTTGCGCCATGCTGTCGAGCTACGCAACCTTCAACGTCGTCCGACTCGCCTCTACCTTCTGGTAACACGATTCCTTCGACTTCAAGATTGCGACGTAGTGCGCGACCCAGCCTATTACCACCTAGGCATACGCACCAGTCCTTGACCCCCAGCATCAACTCTACTCCCCCTACGCATTTCGGTATCCTGCAATTTAATTGCAACGGCCTAACCGGTAAAATTGTTGAAGTGACAAATTTAATGAAGCGACTCAACATCAAAATCGCGGCGATTCAGGAGACAAAGCTAGGCTGAAGGTCGTCTCTTCAGACCTGCAACGGGTACAATGTACACCGTTGTGACCGTGCGAGAGGGCTTGGGGGTGGTCTGGCATTTATCACGCATCAATCTGTGCAGTATCGTCTATTTGAGCCTGACATCGACCCGAGGGACACCACCTTAGAACGTCAAGGTATGGTTGTCCGGTCAGGCGATGTCGACCTTGAAATCATAAACATTTACATACCTCCTGTCACCTGTTGTCTCAGGGATTACCACCCTGACATTCGTGCGTTACTCAGGGGTGAGAATCGTGTCATCCTTAGTGACTTCAACGCACCTGTGGCACTCCAGCATGCAGGCCGATGGTAGGGGACAGGAGCTGGCTGACCAAATAGATGATTCGACGTTCTGCACGGCCCCCTGCACGAGGCCCCTGCACGAGGCCCCTGCGGTTGGGGCTTAGAATATGCCCGCGGTAGGCATACCGGTCGTAATATGCACACAGGTAATGTTGTGCAACTCGATGGTTGATCTACGGATATGATGCCTCCCACCTTTCATTACCCATCTTCTCTTTCCTTTCGGAAGGAGGGATGACATGACCTGGAAGGTTGCACTGGTCATACCAAATAGCTAACACGACAGTCGAGCAGTACCGCAAGGGAGTACCGGAGCGTACCGGATTCATATCCGGCAAAGGACTGTTATTTGGACAACACTCCCCAAAACCTTCGGGGAGTGATTTTGTTGTTAAAACAACAACAACAACAACGTTCTGCACGGTAAATGGGGATGCCCCACTAGAGTGGCGGTAAACTGCTCTAGCTCGTCAGACATCACCATAGTCAGCGCTGGCCTAATAAACTGCGTTGAATGGCGACCGATGCTGACGCTTGCTTCAGACCACCTACCCATAGTGCTCTCTATCGATCGCCCAACCGACTTTGTCACCGCTGAGAATCGCACATTCACCAACTTCAATAAAGCCGACTGGGAGGGTTTTCTCAACACCAAAGAGAGCGCCTTCGCTGCTCTTCCCACCCCGTCTAACGTACGAGAAGGGAAAAAGGCGTTTCGTATGGCCCTAATTTCAGCCTCCCATCAACACATTCCGTCAGGTAGAATAAAGAAAGTGCGTCCATTCTTCCCCGCAGAGGCAGCGGCCCTGGACCATATTAGACGCCTTAACCCTACGGATCCTCAAATAAGGGATCTTAATGCGGAAATCAGACGCTTAGTAGATCAACACAAACGCGCTAAGTGGGAAGAGCATCTAAAGTCTTGCAACCTCTCGGCTGGAGTTGGCAAATTATGGTCGACGGTGAAATCTTTGTCCAACCCGACTAAACCTAACGACAAAATATCCATCGCCTTTGGTGATAAGGTTCAGTCGAAGCCAAATGCATCCTCCGTTGAACAAAGAGATTCGCCGAGCCACCAGGGAAGCGCACAAACACAAAAACAGCGATGCGCCCATTGCCATCTCCACAACAGAAGTTCATGAGGCAATTCGATGCTGAAACACCTCGGCGACGAAGGCATAAGATACCTTACACACATTTTCAACGGTGCAGTGAAATAACGCCCGCGGGCGTTATTTCTTTTTGTCGACGGGCGCTATTTCATTTTAGAAAAGAAATAATGCCCGCGGGCGCTATTTCCTTTCAGAGAAGAAATAATGCCCGCGGGCGTTATTTCCTTTTAGAAAAGAAACAAAGCCCGCGGGCCTTATTTCCTTTTTTCGGCGGGCGTTATATCACTGCCCCGCCCGATCCATGTTTTTTCTGTGCAGAACACCTTCCCGCGTAGGCGGCCTTCGGCCGCGCTTCAAAAAATAACCCTGGGCTACGCCATTCCAACTCCGGGTGTGTGCCATAGCCGTGGCTACCGCCACGGTGATGTCCTTCCTAAACATAGTTATAATTTGCAAACTGAAAATGTTAGCTTTGCTGTGCCCATAACTTGCTCCGGCGCTGTAAAATTATTTTTCAAAATGGAAATTAGGCCCGCGGGCGTTATTTCTTTTTGTCGACGGGAGCTTTTTCATTTTAGAAAAGAAATAATGCCCGCGGGCGCTATTTCCTTTCAGAAAAGAAATAATGCCCGCGGGCGTTACTTCCTTTTAGAAAAGAAACAAAGCCCGCGGGCCTTATTTCCTTTTTTCGGCGGGCGTTATTTCACTGCCCCATTTTCAACCTTTCCCTGTCCACCTTTGTTATTCCTGAAAGATGGAGACAAGCAAAGGTGATCCCACTACTAAAGCCTGGCAAGCCAGCTGCCGTAGGGGAGTCATATCGCCCGATATCTCTCCTCTCGCCAGTAGTGAAGGTGTTGGAATCTATCTTGTTGCCGTATTTCCCCGCAAACCTGCGGCTCGCCGAACATCAGCATGGATTTCGCAAAAAGCACAGCACCACCACCGCGCTGAACGCCATCACCACTAAACTAAACCAAAAGCGTCCAAACCCCAGGACAGTGCTAGTTGCGCTTGACCTGGCCAAAGCTTTTGACACGGTCAACCATGCGCAACTAATGAAAGACCTTGAAGACTCGTCCCTTCCTCCCTGTCTTAAACGTTGGACTGCCAACTACCTTAGTGGTCGTCAATCGTCGGTTGAGTTCAGAGGCGCCAGATCAAAACCCAGAATAGTTAAACAAGGGGTGCCACAGGGTGGTGTCCTATCCCCGTTTTTGTTTAACTATTATATATCGAAATTTCCACGCCGTTTGATCCTAAGGTGCACCGGCAGGCCCTCACCCGTCATCCATACGAATTCGGTAAACTCCTTTGTCGGCGCTCTCCCGGCGGACGCCGTTCTTCAGGCAACAACGCCACCCGTTGCCGAAGAGGAGCGCGAGCTGCCTAGGGAGACTAGGGTGATGCTGGCTCAACTCAGGTCTGGATATTGTAATAGGTTAAACTCTTACCTATCCAGACTGAACCCCGACTTCCCTAATGTTTGTCCGGCATGCGGCTTGTCCCCCCATAATACCAATCATCTTTTTGTCTGCTCAACCGAGCCTACTCTTCTAACAAACATATCCCTCTGGTCCACCCCTGTCGAAGCTGCTAGTTTTCTAGGACTTCCGTTAGAAGAGTTTGATGACAATACTGGGTATGATACTGACTACCTAGGTAGGGCTAAGTAGCGCTACAACAACAACAACAACAACAACAACAAGATATCTGTAAGCATATGTACAGAGTTACCATATGACACTCTTAGTTTGTAATAAAACGGATCCCGCTGCATAATTAGATGCATCATTCGTTGGAGTGAATTATTTTTCGAAGTCTGGGAAACGCAAACTCGGATGAGTACTTATTAACACATTTTATATTAACTTTGCGTCATCTTTAACAAATTTTCTATAAAATCCTGTTATTCCCAGAAAGCTTTTTCCGTTTTTGGAGCTTCTAACTTTTTAATAATTGTTATTTCATTTGGTTTTGGTTTCATTCCGTTTTCAGTAAGAACAAAAATTCAGTTTCATGTTTCATAAAGCTCCATTTATCTACTTGGATTTTTAGATTTGCCCTTTCCAATGCTTTACTATATGACTTTATATGCTCCTTTAGGAATGAACTAAAGATCAAAATATCATCTAAGTACACCACACAAGCTTTTTTAATAAACTCGGTTAGTATATCATTCATTAATTTTTGAAAGAATGCCGGGGCATTCTTATGAAGGCGTATATAAGAACCTTTATCTCTAACACTACTCATATGTTATTGAAAGCGTCCACTTCTCTCAAATACATAATAAGTAATGGCGAGTTAAGGCGAAGAAACCGTTGCTATCGGTCCAGTATAAGAAACTCCATCTCGTTTTTTGACTTTTCCGCTCCAGTTAGAATCTAGATTACTGATATGATTGCCGACTAGTATATGGGAATTCTGTACACTTAACTTCCAGCCACATGTGAAAAATGTCAACTAAACGCCATCTAAAATCATATTTCAACACTACGGGGCCTAAAGCACATCCCAAAACCAACCGAAAAATTTCTTACAGATCGCAGGTTCATGGTTCTCACGGTTTTCCTTAACCTTATAGAAAACCTTTGGGGTAGATTAAATAGACGCAAGGTTGGAAGAGCAACATGCTTAGGGGTCCGGTGGAGAAAAGTAGCGGAGGTATGGAAAATTTTCGGTAGCTTGAATGCTAAAATCTGTGGAAAGTACGAGGGGAAGCCATTTTACTAGCCAATTATTAACACCTGTTTTGTGCTAGAATAAACAACCCTACATTACTCCCCATCAACAACGCCTGCGGGTTACGGGTTTAGAATATGCCCACCGTAGGCGTACCGGACGTAAGAGTCGACTAATATGCACAAAGGTAATGATGTGCGACTCGATGGTTCATCTACGGATATGATACCTCTAACCGCTCATTACCCATATTCTCTTTCCTTTTGGGAAGGAGGGATGACTTGATCTAGAAGGTTACACTGGTCATACCAAATCGCTACCACGAGAGTCAGTCAGTATCGCAAGGGAAAACTGGAGCGTACCGGATTCATATCCAGGTCAAAATATTTTTTATCTTTTTCAACAATTGTGTATGGTTGTTGTATGGTGTATGGTGGGTTATCTATAACCCGAACAAATGCAAATTCACAACTTTGAAGATCTTTTGGAAATTGTGCTGACATGTACCGAATTTCGGTGTTTATTAGCCGCAAACATAAATCTCAGGCTCGAGAGGATACTTTTATAAAGTCTACAGAGAGTTGTAGCCAAAAATTGTGTTAAGGAAAAAAGCAAGTGCAGTGGAAAAAAGTAAGTACAAACTCCAGTATCGTGTGCATAATTAAATACATTCATACGATAATACGTAATTTTCATAATAAATTGGTTTTTGTTGCTGTTGCTGTTGTTAGCAATGCTTCGCCCTGCCCAAAGGGCCAGTACACTCCTAGTTGTCACCGGGCTCTTCTAACGGAAGTCCAAGGAAACGCGCTGTTTCAACAGGGTTGGACCAAAGTGATAAGGGTGTTAGAAGAGTGTGTTCAGAAGGACAGGAAAGGAGATGTTGCGTGTCATGGGGGACCATACCGCATGCAGGGCATGTGTTCGGTATGGTGGGGTTCAGTCTGGACAGCTAGGAGTTCAGCCTATTGCAGTATCCAGACCGAAGTTGTGCCAGCATGGCTCTAGTCTCCCTCGGAAGGACACGTTCTTCCTCAGCAAGAACAGGTGGTTGGGTACCAATAACGGAGCTCACAGGCCGGGATCTGAGGGATCTGTCCACCGACTCGGTGTGGAGGTCCTTTAGGGCCCTCCTATGGCCCCGCAGATCAAACGGCAACGAGATGTGATGCCGGATCTCTCTCTTTCGGTCTAACTTCGTCTCACACTCGGGAATTTCACCGGATTTTCCCACACCCTTCGGCTCCCCAATTAACTTTGGTGCCCTTACTTTATCTCTTGAAGATATTCTTGATGGAATTAGGAACATAAAGTCATCCACACAGACTGATATTGACGGCTTATCGTCTTATCTTCTCAAGAACTGTGTGGCTCTGGCATTTCCACTTCTTTTACTTTTCAATAAATCCCTTGATTGTGGTCAGTTTATCGACCCCTGGAAAGTAACTTTCATTAGTCCTATTTTCAAGAGTGGAAATAAAAACAATGTCACGAATTATAGGCCCATCGCCAAGCT
Organism: Sphenella marginata; assembly: GCA_951509765.1. NCBI lineage: Eukaryota > Metazoa > Arthropoda > Insecta > Diptera > Tephritidae > Sphenella > Sphenella marginata. Next base: position 49,922,005 of record OX608082.1, read on the forward strand.
GTCAACTATTTCTAAACTTTTTGAATATGTAGTGAAACAAAAAATGCATTTTGCTGTCCGCCCTTTAATCATACACAATCAACATGGTTTCATGCCCGGTAGATCCACTACGACTAACCTAGCTATTTTTTCTGAATTTTGCCACTCGGCTTTCAATAACCATCTTCAAGTTGACTCTATTTACACTGACTTCTCAAAAGCATTTGACAAGGTTAGTCACACTCTCCTGGTCTCTAAGCTAGCAGCACTGGGTTTCCATTCAACGTTTTTATCTTGGATAAAATCTTATCTAGACCAGCGGAGATGTGCTGTAGTTGTGGACGATGCTCAATCTGACTATTTTTTTGCCACCTCCGGGGTGCCTCAAGGCAGCATCCTAGGGCCGTTGCTGTTCGTAATCTTTATAAATGACATCTCGACATGCTTTCAACACTCAAACTTTCTGTTATATGCGGATGACTTAAAGATTTTCTCTACCATATCAAATTCATCTGACTCTGATAAGATTCAATCTGATCTGAACAACGTAGTTTTATGGTGTAATACAAACAACCTACCGCTGAACGTAACGAAATGCTTTCATGTAACTTATTACAAATCTCGTAGCTGCATTCCCACGTCTTTTCATATTGATGGTTCTTATCTTTCGACACTCAGGGAAGTCAGGGACTTGGGGGTAATTTTCGACTCAAATTTCACTTTCATGGCCCATCTAAACTCCACCATTGCCAAGTCATACTCTGTACTTGGATTCATCCGCCGTTTCAGCTCAGACTTTTCGGATCCGTACACGCTTCAGCTTTTGTTCACATCACTCGTCCGATCCAAGCTAGAATATGCTTGCTTCATTTGGAGGCCATATCATGATTGCCATATTAAGAGGATCGAACGAGTTCAAAAAGTTTTTGTTCGCTTTGCGCTGCGTACACTGAATTTTTCGGAGCCGATCCCGTCCTATGAAGCTAGATGTGCACTCATTAGCCTTCAGTCTCTTCAATGCAGAAGAACCGTTCTGTCAATGACTTTTGTCTTCGACATTATCAATAGTAACCTAGATGACCCATCTCTCCTCGAGTGTATCCGGTTTCATGTTCCGAATAGGCAGCTTCGAAATAATGATATTTTTTATACAAACTGTGCTCGGACTCTCTATGCTTCTAATGCTCCCCTCTTTAGAGCTATGTCGGAGTTTAATCTTCTCCCAAATTCTTTAGCAATCGACCTCTCAGTATCTAAACCTTTGTTTAAATCTTTTCTCGCTAATTTATTTTTATAATTTTCCTGTTGTATTTGACATAAATATATGTATATATTTATCTACGTAGTCTGTAAGTATTTCTAATGCTAGACTACTCATTATAAATAAATAAATAAATATTGCTTTCGGAGATATTTCCTTATGTCTCTGGGGGGCGGAGTTTCATCCCATAGCTGTCGATTTGGATGACTGGGTCTATGACAGTTCAGAAGGAACTGCCTACTTGAAAGTTCCGCATACTCGCGAACGTTGAGCATTTTAGCCTCCTGGAGAAAGGTGAGACTCAGGTGACATAAGCAAACAGCCCGTCGCGGTTCTGATTGCGGTGTTTTGGCAGACCTTCAATTTCCTCCAGTTGGTGTCGTGAAGGTTTGGCGACCATATGGGAGCAGCATAATCAATAACCGGTCGACCAATAGCCTTATAGGTGGCCAGCAACGTTTCTTTGTCTTTGCCCCAAGTACTGCCGGCCAGTGACTTGAGGATCTTGTTGCGGCTTTGTACCTTTGAACTTATTGCGGTGGCATGATTAGCGAAGGTGAGGCTATTGTCGAATGTAAGCCCTAGAATTTTGGGGTGGTTGACTGAAGGTAGTGGGACACCATTTACGTGGACATTCAACTCCTGCCCCATCTGCGCATTCCACGTAGTGAATAGGGTCGCTGTCGATTTAGTCGGGGACAGTATCAGGTTCCGCTCTGTGAAGAAGCTGGAAAGATCGCAAGTAGTGGTTCAGTCTCGTACATAGTTCGTCCGTGGAAGGTCCTTTGCCCGTGGCCATCACGGTGCAGTCGTCAGCGTACGAAACGATGGAGACCCCTTCTTGTGGAGGAGGGAGGCTCGAGATGTAGAAGTTAAACAGAAGGGGTGAAAGGACACCACCCTGTGGAACCCCTTGTCTAATTCTTCTAGGTCTACGTCTCTCGTTTCGAAACTTCACTGATGCCAGCCGACCATTTAAATAGTTGGCGGCCCATCGTTTTAGGCCGGCAGGAAGCGGTGTCTCCTCTAGGTCTTTAAGGAGTGTGGCGTGGTTCTATAATGCTTTTGACAACAAATAAAAGTTTATCTTTAATAATAGTTTCGAAAAGCTTAGAACAAACTGAAAGCTTAGCAATGGGCCTGTAATTAGATACATCATTTTTACTTCCAGACTTTGCGTGATTGACGCTATCTTCCACCTATCAATCAAAGAACCCGAAGATAAAGACAAGTTAAATATGTAGCATAAAGGAATGCATAAAGTTGAACTACAATACTTCAGAACAAATGCACGAAGTCCATCATTACTAACGTCATCCACAGATAGCGAGAGTGAACCGAAATCAATGCGTCCAAATAGGTATGAGCCAGAGTGAGGACTATTTTGAAAGGTAACATCTTCGAAATTAGATTTGAAAAATTCTGCAAAAAATTCTACAGTGTTCTTTAGAGACTGTGAGCAATTGTCATTGTACTTCATGCATATAGGTATGTTGGAAGAACCACGATTGGACCGAATAAAATTCCAAAATGCCTTAGGATCTTCCTTCAACTCCACTTCTAACTTCCTCATATACTGATTATATAAAAATTATCAAGATCATTGAACTCCTTCACACTATTTAAGTACTGATCCATAAGAGCAGTATTCGAAGAATTGGCCTTATACAATTTTCCATATTTATTACGTCTGTTTTTCGACTTTTTAAGAGTAGTATCGTACCAGGGTAATTTATGTATTTTGGGGGCCCGGCGAGGCACCTTATCACAAAAAACTTCAGCCAACGTCCTCAAGAAAGTCTCGAAACAGAAACTAACGTCATTGGACTGCAGAATATTTTCCCAATGCAACGTTCCCCTAACTATCAAACACATACTCATCGACTGTCCCATATCCACTATCAACATCAATCTGACCGCAATACTTGACTGCAGCAAGGAGAACGCAATAAACCATACTACAGAAGCACTCAAAAAGCACAATCTACTCCATGAAGTATAAGATGACTTGGGAGGCAAAATGGCCTAGTTGCCCAGCCCCCAAAATATATTTTGCAAATTCATTTGTAAAATATAAACTAAATAAATAAATAAATAAATAAATATCGGCAAAAGTACTATTTAGTACATCGATGTCAGATGACCGAAAATGAAAAGAAAGGTTATTTAAGTCAGAACATTTCGGGATGGTATCAATACTGATTAAGTTAATGACGAGCGGAACATGATGACTGTCAGGCTTGTAATGTGCATGATGAAAAGCAATGGTGCATTTGAGGTTAAGAAAAATCACATAGGGATAGATTCCTCTTTTCCGGATCGAAGTTGCATAAGGCACTCCTTTTTAGTGATCTATTTGCATCCTAGTCAAACTTGCTACATACTAAAACGCGGCCAGAAAAATCGTATCAAAACAACACTGGTCAGACGAGTATAACAACATGTAAACGTCATTGTCATAGGGCGGATATAACGCTTTACTTGACGTAAAGTGATCATCGATGGATCGTACCATATCCGCTAGACTAAACCCTTTCTTTTCGAATGGACCAGCGAGCAGAACGAACGTGGTTTTTCTTAGTGCAGTAAAGTTTGCAAATTATATGTAAAGTCTTACTTACTACTAGTAAATTACTGTTTGAATTGAATTCAAGCGTGCAAATAATCATAAAGTAATACATAATCGGCACCTTTAGTTACACCAGTACATTTAATATATATGGATGGAAAAACACCTACGGAGCTTCTACTAGTCCGGAAAAGACGTTTTAACAACGATCCACCTAATCCAAGTCAACCATTGCATAGACGTCGAAGCCTGCATCGTCAACTCCTAAAGAGAAAAGATTCAAGGGGAAATAACCCAATCGCACCCCAACTGCAGCAGGGCCAATATTTGTGCTAGTTGTAAATTGGCAAAGGCAAAAAGTTCATAACTTCGGAAGCACATGTTCGCTGACCATTTTTTTTCAACATTAATTTTTACTTGATTTACATATCAATCCCAAAAAAAAAGGAAGAATGTAAAGATAAATTTGAGAGAATTGATTCATAGTAAAAAATATATATAATATATATGTAAGTATATAAGTACATTTTGATTACCCCTGATTTTTGTCGAGTTTTTGTTCGCACACTCATACACAATGAAATGGTCGGTTTGTCATTCAAAGGCTGCAAAGGAAGCTCAATGTTTATTCAAAAATACTTCGTTGACGATCCAGCAATCTTACCGGATGAAATCATGTCAACATTCGAAAAGGATGAGAATATTAATTAAGTATCGATATTGTCAACATTCAAAGATGCATTTGACTGCAAATAATTTTGTTGCCAATATCTCGTATATAGGGCCTTTAAAGTCATGGTATAGGGGTCTTTAAAGTCCTAAGCATATCGGCTTAAGGATGCAAGATTTCTATAAGCTTTCGGTAGGAAAAGAAGCCATCTACGCAAACATTTCGATGAGATCGGGCACCTGATTTCCACGCCGTTTGATCCTAAGATGCACCGGCAGGCCCTCACCCTCATCCACACTGATTCGATAAATTCCTATGCCAACTCTTTCCCAGTGAACGCCGTGCTTTAGCCAACAACACCACCCTTTGCCGAAGAGGAGTGCGAATTGCCTAGGGAGACAAGGGTGATGCTGGTCAATTCCGGTCTTGATACTGTAATAGGTTAAACTCTTACTTATCCAGACTGATCCCCGACTTAGCGAATGTTTGTCCGGCATGCGGCTTGTCCCCCCATAATACTAACCATCTTTTTGTCTACTCAATCGATCCTACTCGTCTAACACCCATATCCCTCTGGTCCACCCCTGTCGAAAGCCGCTAGGTTTGTAGGACTTCCGTTAGAAAAGTTCATGTGAAGTTAGCGTGCCACCTTGAAAGTCCACCTTAGACACCAGCTAGGAAAAAATTCTTGCACCTGAATTTGCCGTAAATTAGCCGTAGTTAACTGGCATATTTAAAAAAAATTAAAAAAAAAAAACTTTTTTTTTTTGGTAGTGCACCGCCAACTTCATATGAAGTTAGCGTGCCACTTTTGGAAAACTGTCTTAGACACCATCTAGGAAAAAAATTCTTACGTCTATCACAAAAATTTCAACTGGTCTAATTTCTTAAGTCGACTTAGGCTGTTATTGCTTCTGACCACAGATCTAAGAATTTGTTTGTAGAACAAATGCTTGGGTCAAGACGCGTCGTTTTACAGCCTACTCGGCAAAATCCGATAAATATTAGGCATTGAACAGTAGTCTAGAAAGACTAACCGCTGTTGTAGCAACAAAACACTCCGCGAAGGTTTTGGGGAGTGTTGTCGAAATAACATTCATTGGCCGGATATGAATACGGTACGCTCCGGTACTCCCTTGCGGTACTGCCCGACTGTCGTGGTAGCGATTTGTTATAACCAGTGCAACCTTCTAGGTCATGTCACCCCTCCTTCCGAAAGGAAATTTTTTTCTATGTATGTGAGTATACTGTTTGTGTCATAACAAAACAGTGAGGCCAGAGCTGAAAAATATAAAGTACCCACAATAAGAGGTTCCAGGGTCCGATCCATGTTTTTTATGTGCAGAACACCTTTCAGCATTGGCGGCCTTCGGCCGCGCTTCAAAAAATAACCCTGAGCTACGCCAATGCTACTAATCATTCCTATTTATTCAGTTATCTGTAACTAAATGTGTATATTTTCCTAATATGGTAACAGAAATATAGAAAAATATGTAAAAACCCAAAATTTTTGTCCTTATAACTTTGAATTCACATCTTACTATTTTGCCCAAAAAGTTTGGTCATGTTTGCATTGCTGCATTAGCTATATTTTCATTTATAGAAAAAAATTTGCTAGTCATTCAAGTAAAGCAGAGAAAAATTAAAATAATTGCATAACATAAAATAAAAAAAGGTATGTAATTTTTGTGTATACCTTCATTAAATTGGGTCATATGGGGTGTCCCAGGAGTCACACGAAAAGGTATACCAATTGGTCTGGTAACCTTAGGAATGACCCTACGAAACCAGATATTTCTGAAAGTAAGTATAAAGAGGCTGCTCACCGTCTAAATACAGTTTTTTAGTTAAAAGGGTCATACTATGGTTTCTAGACTATTTTTAAATGTGTCCCAGGAGTCACACGAATCTAAACTCTCATATATTATTGAGATAAATTTTTTTTTTAAATTGTTTTTAGTTTTTATTATATAGTTTTAAATAATTGTTTCGAGAGATGTTGAATTCGACTTGTTTTTAATAAATATTTAATCAGAAAATTTAAGTAAATATTAATATTATTTTGCCTTCACTTTATTTTATTTAATTTAATTGACTTGGTTTCAATTCTGCTGGGAGATATTTATGAATAAGGTGGTCAAAAAGGTTTGAAACAATAATAAAACTGATTTCAATAATCTGGTATATTACATATTTCGCACTTGTCTTAGGAGTCACAAAGACTTGTCCCAGGAGTCACAATTTAAATATTTAAAAATAGTTTATTGAATTTGAATATATAAAATATTTTTATAGAATATGGTAATGGCAGTATGTAGTATTTTCGACCATAAACAAATTGTAGGTGAAAGTTGAATAGTTGAACTAAAATTCGTATTCGTGTTCACAAAGATGCAACAAAGGGATTTTTCGGTGTCCCAGGAGTCACACTCAGTTTCTTAGTAGTTACAAAGGCACTTGTTGTTATTTGGCCAATTCTTTCAATGCATTAGTTGTATTGGATATTTATCCACGTCGATAAATATATTTCATATCAATTTAAGTCCCGATGTCAGTTTTTCAAGGCAAAGTTGACTCAGCTCTGGAGTCAAATGTCCCAGGAGTCACGATGGAATGTCCCTAATTCCCTATTACTATTCTATGCATATGTAAATGAATGTGGTCAATATAGTAAGGGATCTTTTTTTTTTGTAGATGCGGCAGCACAAGTGTGTAATGACAAACAACTACATCACATACATATATACAATAATAAAAAATGGAAGCGCGAGTGTTAATTTATTTAATTGTGAGTTTTTGCACAAAATATTGCAAAATTTGTGCAAGTAATGATTAATGTGGGTGGTATTTTAGATAATACAAACATACGCGTATACATATTTAAGAAAAAGTGCGAAAATTAAGGTGATATTTGCTGTGGAAGTTGGGCAAATTTTGGTAATGGTGCAGTTTAGGGGGCCCACCCAAAACTAGACCAAAAAAGTCGAGTGGGGTGTCAAAAGACGCGTATTTACGTCTAGATTTAGAATCTGAAATGAGATTTTTGTTTTTTTCAACCGTTCAAAAGTTATGAGGCGTGATCCATGTTTTTATGTACAGAACACCTATCCGCGTAGGCGGCCTTCGGCCGCGTTTCAAAAAATAACCCTGGGCTACGCTATTCCAACTCCGGGTGTGTGCCATAGCCGTGGCTACCGCCACGGTGATGTCCTTCCGCGTGCCACGTTTCCACTCTTTTTCACTTTTTTGGCTTAGCCTAATATGCCATTACAACAATCTCATTTCAGATTCTAAATCTAGACGTGAATACGCGTCTTTTGACACCCCACTTGGCTTTTTTGGTCTAGCTTTGGGTGGGCCCCCTAAACTGCACCAGTACCCAAATTTTCAACCTTTAACATGAAATAATTCAAAACTATACATTTGCGCACCCTACGATCTATATATTTGTGATCAGGAGAGGCCCCTCTTTCACTTTTATTGCAAAATTCTTTGGATCGATTTCTAAATGATAGCCGAACGGTTCTCTAAATTTCTACAAATACAAGATTTTAAAATATTACCCGTTCTCCATATTCCTTACGAAGTCTGCAGGTGCATCGATTTGTTTACCCTTTTCCTCTTCTAAAGCTTCCATTGCTATATTAAACTGTTTATGAAAAACTGATATCAGCAAACTTTCCCATTGTGATTGATGGGCTCCAGTGAAGAAATCCGTTTTACGTCGTAAAAAGCTAGCTATAGTTTTCAAAAACTGCAAAGATCTTATTCAATGAATAGTTTAATATTATGTGTATAGCTAGAACCTCAGGAACTCCTTCCTTATGCTTTTCTGCAATTGCTAAAAGCAATCCATCATATTTGTCATCTTCTCCTGACATTTCAAAAATTTCGCATCAATATCAAAACTCTTTACCTATCACGCAAGTGTTTCTCATAAATAGAACAATATTGGGAATGCCAAGAATTGGAATGTAAGAAAACATCGATGCATCGAGTAAAATCGATTGTCATGGCTTCAACTATCGATGTTCATCGATGTTTTGGCTTAAGTAAAGAATACCGACCGTTCAGCTACGAGAAAAAAACAACATGAGCGTGAAGCTGCAAACAGCCACCGACGGAAAAATGGACGACGTGTCGGCTGACACGATCTACCTTATGAGAATAGCGTGTAAGCGATTTTTCACCAACGTTCGTGACGTACGTCAAAACCAAAAAATTTCTGATTTTAACGTAAGAAACGTGCTAGCTGATCGCTCTTCGCCACACAGTGTTGCCTATTCAACTATTTGCATGTGAGAGTTTGGGCCGTTTGCAATTATTTTACAAAAATACCCAAAAAAGTTTTAAATATTGTCGAAATATCTCAAAAATTTTGACTTATGTTAAAGTTTATAACTAAATATACTATATGTAGTTATTTAATATTATTTTCGACATTTTACAAAATGAAAAATTACAAATACAAAAGTAGAGGTTTGGGTAAGCATACATGCAAACTGAGGAATGGTAACACTGTATTGCTGATTTCTACGTAAGCCCAACGTTCATAAAAAATCGCAAATTTACCGCCCGTCAGACACGTCGGTGGCAAGGTTTATAAATACAGGTTGCGTCGTCAGAAGCTTCGTGTGTTTGCTGTTGTTGTTGAAATTTTGTTTCAGATGTCAAATCGCATTTGTTGAATGCGGACGTGTTTTCACCCCCTCTCGTGTTCTTATTTTATTTATTTGCTTTTCATTCCTACCACTTATTATTTGTGAAATGGACAGTTTCTGTGCTAAGTGTGATAAAAGTTTGTCACGAGGTGACACTCATGTTGTGCCTTGTGGTGGCCTTTGCAATAACGTATTCCACCGCACTTGCTGCGAAGGCAATATGGCCGCATACGATGTGGACTTGCTAATAAAGAATCGCAACATAAGGTATTTCTGTGTGGAAAGTTGGGTTCGTTTGACAGGCTTTGCAGGGCCTACGATACTGTGTTGGCCTCACATAAAGCTAGCCTGGAGACCTCGTTGATAGCCATCGACATGAAATTCAAAGATTTATTTGCCGAAATTGCTATAATTAAAAGTGATATTCAAAATCATCTCAACTCCGACATAAACAAAAACAATGAAAAGTGTATGGAAGTGATGACCGATGGCGTTAATACATTAAAGAATGCTGTTGACTCTATCAACGCTACGAAGCAGTTAATTAGTGATAATAATAGTTGTGCACTCACTCCAAATGCTCTATCGCCTTCACCTTCTTTCATATCGCCGTGCATGCATTGTCATATGCAATATCACTCACCTGCTCTTTCTGGTTCTAATACTACTGTAACTAACAGTGGTCATCCTACATTCTGATCTGACTTACGTCCAGCGTTCATCTACGCCAGCTGTCGCTGTAAACGAATGTCATGCTGCTTGTACGAATGCTAATGCTACTGCTAATGGCAACGACAATGCTGCATGCAGTGGGGCTAACATTACAAAGTCTCGTAAGAGAAAGACTGTACGGAACAGTGCTAATTCTGTTAATGCTTTTAAATCTGCTGCTACTGATAAAACTACTGCTGTTGCCGAACATTTTTCTGCTGATACCTTCACTGCTTCTTCTGTTATCGTTGCTGGTAATCCTACGAGTGCTACTAATTCTGTAAATGCTTCTAACTCTGCTGCTTCTGCTATTATCTCTAATAGTGGTATTGCCGCTGTACCTGCGGTTAACGTTATTAATGTTCTTGGCAATGTTGAAGATCTTAATAATTATAATAATGAAGTGCAAACTGCTGTTTCCAGAGAGGTGATTGCTGTGCCGCCTCCTAGATCGATCTGTGTATCACGGCTGCACTCATCGTTGTCGGAAGCTGACATTGTCAACTATATTGTATCTAAGCTTGGCCTTACACCAACTAAATTAAATGTCTTTAAGTTTAATTTTAAGTATGACAGGGACATTTCTTCTTTTAAAATATCAGTCTCTGAGGCATATATTGATAGAGTACTTGAAAATTCTTTTTGGCCGAAACATTCGGTTGTACACCTGTTCACAAAAAAGTCGAAATACGTGAGGAATCCAAAAAACTTAATGAACGGAGCGCGAACAGCGCAAAGTTAACAATCAACTACCAAAACGTCCGTGGCCTACGCTCGAAATTAAGTAATTTTTTACTTAATAGTTTTGTGTTCACTGCAGAAGTTATAGCTTTTACTGAAACCTGGTTAAAACCGGATAATTTTAATTCTGAAATTTTTTGTAGTAAGTACGTAGTTTATCGACTGGATCGTGTAGGAAGAGCAGGTGGCGTCCTTATCGCTGTCTGCTGAAACCTTCAATCCGAGTTGCTAGCGTGCGATATCGCAACTGACATTGAATTCGTAGCAGTAAAGCTGTCTCTGGGTTATTTCAGTTTATACATTTGCTGCTCTTATATACCGCCTCGGTCGGATATGCATGTTTATACACGCCATAGCTTAGCTATCTGCAATTTGCACTCTCAATTGCGAAATAATGACCGTCTAGTAGTTCTTGGTGATTTCAATATACCCTCTGTAAATTGGATCAATATGAGTGACTCGAATTTTATGACCCACACAACTCAGCATGAGTTTCTTGATAGCCTGTGTGACACATCTCTTCTTCAATTTAACAAATTTCTTAATTGTAAGAACAAGATGTTGGATTTAGTGTTTGCGGATGATTCTTCGGGTACTACTCTCAGCCGAATTCCCCCCTTATCCCTTCCTGAAGACCCTTTACATCCTACGCTTGAGATAGTACTGGATTTCATTCAACCTGCAGTGGCTGAAATATCAAAAGCGAAATCTCGACCCCGTTCGAGATGTTTTTATAAGGTAAATTTTGATGAGCTCAACGAGTTAATTGCTGCTCACGACTGGTCGAACCTCTATGAGTGCAATAATGTAGAGCTAGCGACTTCCATATTTTATAGTTCTATCGAAGAATTCTTTGACAGCTGTGTACCCCTTAGTTTTGTTAGGGCTACAACGGATAAACCGCCTTGGTTTTCTAGGCAACTTGTTAGATTGCATAATATAAAGTCTAGGCTCTACAAGCGTTTTAAAATATCTAGGACACCTGTGAATTTTTCAAAATATTTAGTGGCGCGCTCCAATTTCCATCGTCTCAATGGACAATGTTATAAAGACTACTTAACCTGCTGTAAATTTCAGTTCAGTAGAAATCCAAAACGATTTTATAGTTTTGTTAACTCAAAAAGGAAAACATCTGGATTTCCATCTTCTTTTGTTTATGGGTGTAAAAATGCCAGCACCGATTACGACATTGCGGATCTATTCGCGGAATTTTTTAAGTCTACTTATTCGTCAAATTTTGTTCTATCAGATCGTTACCCGTATAAATTGGAGAGTTCTAATTGCATTTTAAGCCCTTTCATCGACAAAGACACCGTTCTTAAAGGTCTTCTTTCACTCAAACCGATATTTTCTCCTAGTCCGGATGGCGTACCCAGTTGTGTGCTAAAATACTGTGCTGAAAGTCTATCCGAACCGATCTTAAAAATATTTAAACTGTCTTTGGAATCCGCGTCATTCCCATCAATTTGGAAGAAATCATTTATTATACCCTTACATAAAAATGGTAGCAGGTCTAATATTGAGAAGTACAGAGGCATAGCTAAACTCTCAGCTATCCCTAAACTTTTTGAACAGGTAATTACGTTCCAACTCCAATATACTTGTAGGTCTTTATTATCACCTTGCCAACACGGTTTTGTAAGTCGCAGATCTACAACTACCAATCTGTTGGAATTTACTTCCTTAGTTATGGACGGTTTCCTGAATGGCAAGCAAACGGATGTCATTTATACCGATTTTAGCAAAGCATTTGACTCTGTTAATCATGCGCTTTTAATTAAGAAACTTGATCTACTTGGTTTTCCTGAACATTTATTACATTTCATTGAAAGTTACCTGGAAGGTAGGACTCAACGAGTTTTGTTTTGTTTGACTGCGTACGTAAAATTAATGTTGACTTGGATAATGTAAGAACTTGGGCTGCAACTAACGGCTTATGTCTCAATCCAAGCAAATCCAAATATATGTTGGTAACCAAAAAAACACAAATTGTAACATCTTTTCCCGATTTAGTTCTGGGTGAGTCTAAAATTGAATACGTGGATAAAGTACAAAATCTTGGTATCACATATATCATCACAACCGGCAAAGTATACGGGATGTTAAGAAGTTTATGGTGTAGCCAATGGTTCATACCACTTGAAGTCAGAATGCTTCTGGCTAAATCATACCTAATACCGACGTTACTATATGGTTGTGAATTGTTTTCTAGCTGTGACGTAACCAGTAGGCGCAAATTAAACGTGGCTTTTAATGGTATTGCAAGATATATATTTGGCATACGTCGATTTGACCGAATATCTCATTACTCCAAACTTATTTTTGGTGTTACCTTCGAGAATCTTTTAAATTGTAAAACTGTAATTTACCTTCATAGAATAATATACACACAACAGCCGCATTATCTTTACCAAAAATTAAACTTCTTCAGGTCAGAAAGAGGAAACCGTATTATTCAAATAGAACATAACACTGCTTTTTCAGATCAACATTTCTATATAAACGCTATACGAATTTGGAATCGATTACCCCCTTACTTGCAATTAGTCAGCAACGCAATGCAATTTAAAAAGTTAATATATGAACATTTTAAATAACACTGTTAAACATCACTGTTATATTTTTAACTTTAAAACTTACACTCTTGACTTTTTGTTATCTGTTTTTTAATATTTTTATATTGTAAATTAAATCTAAGTTGTTGTCTTAGTTTTATTTTATTATTATATTTATTTTTTTGGCATAATATTTTTAATTTTTAATATGACTATAATACTATTCAGTGCTGTTATATAAGATTAAATCTTTGTACTGAATTATAAGCATACAAATAAACAAATAAATAAATAAATAAATACTAGTATTCCCAAAAGCACATTTTCGAAGTCAATTGACGTAACCTCGGGTGAACCTCAGGGTAGCCATCTGGGCCCATTGCTTTTTACGCTGTTCATAAATGACTTACCTAAGGTTATCTTACATTCTCGAGTTCTTATGTACGCAGATGACGTTAAAATCTGTTACACTTATCTGCCATCGGACTCGTCCTGTCTCGACCGCTTGCAGGTCGATTTAGACTTATTTCAAAGTTGGTGTACAGCAAACTTACTTGTTTTGAATTACTCTAAGTGTAATCAAATGACATATCACCGTGTGAAACCAGTTATAACATCTTATATGCTAAACGCGTTACCTTTGGAGCGTATATCTGTTGCAAAAGATCTGGGTGTAATATTTGATCCCAAATTGAGTTTTACTATTCATATTTCATCTACTATAAACAAAGCAAATGGGGTACTTGGGTTTATAAAGCGATGGGCTAAAGAGTTTGATGACCCTTATTTCACCAGGATTCTTTACACCTCATTAGTACGTCCAATTCTGGAGTATTGCTCCTGTGTTTGGTCTCCGAGCTATCAAAATCGCATCAACCGGATCGAGTCGGTCCAGAAACAGTTTTTAATTTTTGCATTGCGAGGTCTCAATTGGGATTCGAGTCTTCACCTACCACCGTATAGGAATAGACTTCTCCTTATTAGATTGCCAGCGCTAGAAGACCGTAGAATATTACTCGGCGTAATGTTCATTCACAAATTAATTATCGGAGAGGTTGACTCTCCCGACCTGGTTAGCAGACTACATTTTGCAGTTCCTGTTAGGACTTCCAGACATTTTGTGCCCTTCCATTTGCCTCTTTGCAGGCAAAATTTTGCCAGAAATAACCCCATGCGAATTTGGTGCTCACGTTATAATGAGTTGTACAACTGTATCAGTTTCGAATTTTCAACTGCCGCCCTGCATACGGCCATATCTACTCTTGATCTTAGCCTGATATTTTAATATTTTCTTTTTGTTATTTAATGTGATATTATATATATATTATATGTTAACTAAATGTATATAATTTTTGTTCATAACTTTAATTTTGGCTTTGTATACATTCTTCTATATTTTATATTTTATCCCTTTATACTCAATAGTCGATCGCTATATGTTTTGAGTCGACTTTAAACTTAAATAAATAAAATAAAAAATAAATCGCATTGGTTTGTTTACAAATAAACAGAAGCAAAACAGAAGTGAAGAGATTGCTGCTTGTAAAAAATTGATAAATTATATTACATATATTAATTAATTAATATTACATATAATATTACATATAATATGTAATATATCCATGCATTGAACGTAAAGGTAATTTAAGTGAAGACCGCGGTAAAAACGCAGGCTTTGTTGCAGCCTTGTTAAGCTTCCCTTAGTGCACAATCAGGAGCTGTTCATAGTATGTCGTGGTCCCCCAAGACTAATTTGGTTGCTTCGGCTGGCAAGGATCGTAAGGTCAAAGGTTGGGAACCAAAAATTCATGGAGTATCGTGAGTTTGAATGTTTGAACAAAATATCTGTTGGCTTTGACAAAAATTTGACACTTGAAAATCAATAAAAAGCAGAAAAAAGTAGAAAAAAAATTAAACAGCTGTTCAATTGGTGTCACCTGTCTTACTTCACGATGGTCGGTGGCTGTTTGCTGCTTGGCAATATTTTGATGAAAAAGGGAATAAAGAAGTTCTATGCAAGCTGTGTTGGGCGGTAGTAAAACTGGGAGGTGGCACGTCCAACTTAAAAGGACACCTCCAGCGCAATCCTGCCGGTTGGGATAGAAAGGATTTTCCTTGCAACACCAACAAGAGCTCCGATGATGTGTTGTTTTGCGATGATTCTAATTCGAATGAAGAAGTCAGAACTGTTGATAGGCAGCCATCAATTCCAGACAAGTTTTTGAAAACAGGTGTACTGGGCCTTTTTTGAATTCAAGCACCCACATTTATATGTATTAGTACAAAAAGTGTTGGTCCACCAACTTTTAAGAGCAACTGACACACCAGAAATAAAACGCAAATTTGTGTTTACAGAAGCTTTAAAAAACTGTTTAATAAAAGAAAATGGTTACACTATTTCCATGTGTTAACAAAACGTTTTCTTACTTTAGTTTTCCGTTAAAATGAATATTGTTGAAATTATGTCTAATTCAGTCGTTGTGGCGTCGATATTCCTCCTCATTCCAAAATGGTTGTTCTTTCCCAAGTTCTAGTAGTCATTCTCGTTTTTGTGATGCCACACTTTTGTTTCAAATATAAGGTGGTGTTGCAACAAAAAGTATTGCCTTTTTCAGAATTTTTCACTGTTGATGATTTAACTGTATTAACTTGAACCATGGTACAATTAACAGGTAAGCGCATCAGAGTTGCATTTTTTATTTTTTTTCATTCGAAGTGGTTTTTCGATTGTCAATGTATGTTTATATTGTTTTGTTTACATTTTTGTTTTGTTTCATTGAGCAGTAATTTTCTAATTAATTTATTTTCGGTTTATTACAATAAAATACAATTCACAAAAGTGTTTGTGGAATGAAAAAAAGATGTTCACAAGTGAAACGATCGGCAAAAGTTATTTTACAGTTCTCCAAAGGGAGTGGGACTTGGAAAAGCCTTTCTTTAGAGGCTTCAGGTTCTAACTAAAAAGATTTCCCATTTTGGTGAAGCACTCAATCTATCACATCTTTTTAATTCATATATCACCGCCAGACTTTTAAAACTAACCACGGAACTCGCAAAATAATATAAATTTGCTGCAAAAGCATTAATTTTCATTTCTTATATTTTTGTGCAAATGTAAACAATAGGCTGTGGCTATTTGCACATGACCGTAAAAAATACCCTCACTTCCGTACATTTTGTACGGAACCCGTATAAAATACGGATCCGTATACGGTCATGTGCAAATAGACGCGTTTCGGTCCCAGGAGCATGAATATAACTCCACTCAACCAATATTTTCAATATTTTGGAAAATATTTGCGAAAAACCGAAAAAACACCCAGGTTTAGGGGCCCGATCCATGTTTTTTATGTGCAGAACACCTTTCGCATAGGCGGCCTTTGGCCGCGCTTCAAAAAATAACCCTGGGATACGCCATTCCAACTCCGGGTGGTTGCCATAGCCGTGGCTACCGCCACGGTAATGTCCTTCTGCGTTCTACTCTTTTCTCACAAACTACTAAAAATATTGGTTCAGCGGAGTTATATTCATGCTCCTGGGACCAAAGCGCGTCTCCTGATACATATCCCAACATTTTTGGTTGTGTATTAGCGATCGGTACCCCGACTGTGGCTATTTGCACATGACCGTATAAAATACGGTCACTTCCGTACATTTTATACGGATCCGTTCATTTTGTACGGAACCCGTATAAAATACGGATCCGTATACGGTCATGTGCAAATAGACACTTCCTAAACAATAACAAAATGTCAACTTCTTATATGAAAGCTGAGTAACGTTGTGTGCCTTAGTGTTATTGCGTTGATGTCGCTGTACCATGTGTAAAGCCATTGAAAATTTACAAATAATATTTGAATAATTTATTTTTGTTTTAAACGATGAAAATGTTTGGCTTTGTGCTCGGTGTCTTCTAAACAGCAGCAAAAATGGGTTTTCTTATAATTGTTAGGTTAGGTTTAGAGTTCGGATTCCTTATCTTACGATTGGGGGTGCTTTTTAAAATGTGCTACCACCAAATTGGTACCAGCCTTTGTTCTGAGCAAAAATACAGTTGAGCAGTGCCAAAATAATACTATGCGCAATTGCGTTAACGCTGATACCGGCAATGCGATTTATTCATGGCATCAGCGCAACAAACTTTGCAGCAACAACCAGTCATTATTTCCATCACTTTGACACAAGAAATTGTTGACAATTTACCAACCAGCAAAATACATAGCAGGGTTGCTTTCTATTCCTGCGTCTACCTGTTTATTGTATCATGACTTGAACTGAAAAATAAATATTTGTTGATTTAAAACTTCTTGAGTTCTTTTAAAAATTTAGAGAGAAGAACCCTATAGTAAGTATCTACATTGTTGTATTTCTATAAAATTTCTTTTCGAAGTTTAAAATTGTGCCGGTTTTTCGAAAAACCGGTTTTTTCGTTTCCGGTTTTAAAAGCGGTTTAAAACCGGAATAAACAACCGCGATCAATCACAAACCGGTTTTTTTTCAACTTTGGCCATCCGTAGTTCATTCACTGAGTGTAATGGCCGCGTCACAACCAAGTTTCGCATGTACATGCATTTAACGCACTCTTGTGCGTCACAGGAACAGCGGCACAATGATCACGCAAGGTTTTGCATTTGTAAACAGCTGATTTTTATTTGCGCCAATTTGTTATATTAAGCGCGCACCAAAAGCCAAATGTCTTATGCTTTTCATGCATCAAAAGTTGAAAGTTGGCAACTTTTGTATGACAGATGTCGCTAATGTTGCGCGATGTGTCGTTCTCCACTCAAATGAACATTTTCAACTCATCTGTCAATGCATGATGCTGCGGCAAAAATTGATTGTGACGGGGCTATAACGACATACATTTTTTTCTGGGCAAATGATCAGGGGCGGAGTTAGGGGGGGCTTAGTGGTTGAAGAATCGAAATTTTAAAACTAATTTTTCTCGAAAACTATCCATGCGATTTTCAAAATATAAGATTCATTGGATAGGTAATGGCAATAGCTTTTATTGAATATATATATTTGTATATATTTATTGAAAAAAAGGTACTGGTGCAGTTTATGGAGCCCACCCAAAACTAGACCAAAAAAGTAGAGTGGGCTATCAAAAGACGCGTGTTCACGTCTAGCTTTAGAATATGAAATGACATTTTTGTTTTTTTCAACCGTTCAAAAGTTATTTGCAGTTAAAGTTCACAATTTTCTGTCATTTTCATGTGGTTGTTGTAATGGCAAATTAGGCTGAGCCAAAAAGGTGAAAAAGTGTGAAGTGTGTGGAATCGTGGCACGCGGAAGGACATCACCGTGGCGGTAGCCACGGCTATGGCGCACACCCGGAGTTGGCATGGCGTAGCCCAGGGTTATTTATAATAAGCGCGGCCGAAGGCCGCCTAGACAGAAGGCGGTACTACGCAGAAGGACTTGGCATGGTGTAGCCCAAGTTGTTTTTAAAACAAAATTTTTAATTTTGCACATATGCGGTTTTGCATCTACAGCAGTGGCACCTCAAATGAAAGGTGATTCAATTCTCTTACGAACCACATTCTACTTTTAAAAATCGGCTCAGTATTTTCCAAAATATACGCTTTTGAAAATCTCGAAAATTTGACTTTCAACCCCCCTTACACCCTCCCTAATTGTTTGCCCAATAAACAAATTGCTGCTTATGAATCAGGGAAAAGGAGCGGACCAAGCCCACTTTTTTGTTTTTTTCTAGCTAAACGGCTGGTATTCTTTACTTGTTCCGTTAAAGTTTTCTGCAAGAGTGGGGAAAAAGTATTTTGATGGCATCATGCCCAAGAAACTACCCCTAATAAATTCTGGTAATTGTTTCCGACCGGGGCCAGGTGCTAAGACGCATCCAAAAATGTCGGGAGGGGAATCAAAAGACGCGTTTTGCTCCCATCAATACGAATCCGTCTCCGGAGAATAATTATTTTTAGTAGTTTGCGAGATATTTCCAATAAAAGTTTACAATTATATGTCATTTTCATATGGTTGTTGTAATCACAGATTACACTGTGAGAAAAAAATGTAAGTGTGTTCGACGCAGAAATACTTGGGATCGCGTAGCCGGTGTAGGACCAGGGGTGGAAAATGGGTTTTCTGATTATGTACCAATGGTGATTTCGATTCGAAACAAAAACTACACACTTGCACGGTGACCATGTTTACACTCTTGCACTCAACACTGTACAAATGTACCCGCCTTGTATGAACTTGCTATCGATAAAACGAACAAAAAACAATGCCCCAATAAGTCAATCAGCTGATTTGCACGCGCCAAAATTAAAAAAATAAATAATTAGGTTTCGCCTATCACCCATTGGAAAACACAAATTATTTCAAAAAATTCATCTGTCAAATAAAATTTTCGTCAGCTGATTTTCAGTGTATTCAGCTACCCTCTCAAAGCAATGATGGTAAAAGGTGTGAGTTTTTTACACTCTTGAAATGCCCATTTTTAAGAAACGAACACATATCCTGTTTGACGTTTTACCTTCATTTTGCAAACGAACACGCAAAATTGAAGTGTGTAACAAAAATGCGCATTTTTTTGATGAAACGAAATCACCATAAATGAGCAAAAAAAATTTACCAAATGGAACCATCATTTATGTGAACAAAATTTGGTAATCGTTTACGTGCTGTACAGAGCGCTAATACACAACCAAAAATGTTGGGATATGTATCCGGAGACGCGCTTTGATCCCAAGAGCATGAATATAACTCCGCTGAAGTAATATTTTCAGTAGTTTGCGAGATATTTGCAATCAAATTTCAGAATTTTGTGTCATTTTCATATGGTTGTTGTAATCACAAATTACACTGTGAGAAATGCGTATCGTGGCAAAGTGTTGCCACGGTTCATGCAACTACCCGGAGTTGGAATGGCGTAGCCCAGGGTTATTTTTTTGAAGCGCGGCCCAAGGCCGCCAACGCGGAGAGGTGTTCTGCACATAAAAAACATAGATCGGGTCCCCAAATCGGAATTTGACCTGGGTCATTTTTCGGGTTTTCGCAAATATTTTGCAAAGTAATGAAAATATTGGTTGAGCGGAGTTATATTCATGCTAATGGGACCGAAACGCGTCTTTTGATACCCCTCCCGACATTTTTGGACGCCTTAGCAAGAAGGCAGTAGCCTATTAGGAATTTTGTAGCCAATATATGTATTTTTGTAATGTCTTGCAACTAGCTGATTATAAAATAAATCGGTCAGAATGTAATTTCAACGATAAAATAAGGTTTAAAGTTAGTGGCATGTAGAATATCTTCAATTTCCAAAACTAAAAAAAAATTAAGAAGTATTACAATGTAAAAGGCAGTATTCATGAACATATAGTGCCTTTATACTCTGAACGATACGAATGCTGCTTTTTTGGTCTTTACTCTTTACAAAAGTTATAAGTGCATTTTTTGATTCACAATACAAACTAAGCATGCATTTTACTTACGTCTGCTACATTCAGTTTAGAAGGGACATACCTCCATTCACTAACCTTTGTGTTTTCCTGGATTTCAGCAACTCTAAACACAACAAACTGCTTATACCTCCGTGGGTCTGACCTTAGCCATGTAAGAACGGTTCTAGAATCAGTATAAAAATACGTCTTTTGAATTTGGAGGTCGTGACCTCTGGTGATTTCAGTAGCAAGACGGGAACCTAGTACCGCTGCCAGTAACTCCATGCGAGGGATCGAAATGGGTCGCAAAGGTGCTACCTTAGTTCTGGAAGCAACGAGGGAAACTTGAACTTGATTGCCGTTGGTAATCTTGAAGTACGCCACCGCCGCAGATGCCGTCTCGCTAGCATCCGCAAATACATGCAACTCTATCTGACACATCTGGCTTTGCAACATACCGAAATAGCACCTAGGAACGTGTACCTGTTCGACGAATTCGAAAATAGATAACCATTGCTTCCACGCACTAACATGCGCTGTAGTTATGTGTGTATCCCAATCAATCCCACTGCGCCAGATCTCTTGTAGTAGTATTTTTAGTTGTATGGTGTAGAAGGCCAAGAATCCTAGTGGGTCGTAAATTGACATAAGCAACCGTAAGACTTCTCTCTTGGTTGGAAGTCTGTGTCCGTTTAGAATTTCTTTACTTGCTTTAGTGAACTTTGTGCGAAATGTAAATACGTCAGCGCTGGTTTTCCACCATAATCCGAGTACTTTATCCGGTTCTATAACTTGGTCAACAATTTTCCCAGCGGTACAAAAGTCTTCACGTTGTGAACCATCACTTACCAGATCGTTGGCAACCTCACCCGAGTTAGTAATCCATCCTCTAATGTGGAAATTACCGCGCTTGTGAACCTCAGTTACATCACTTATTAGCTTGGTAGCCTCCTCAACGGTATCAACGCTATCCAGCATATCATCTACATAGTGCCGTTCTGTTATTGAGTTAGCAGCTCGTGGGAACTCGTTGGCATGATCCATTGCATTTTTGTTACGAACATATTGCGCGATAGAAGGGGAACAGGTTGCACCGAATGACATTACTTCTAGCACATATATATCTGGTTTTCGAGCCGAATCGCAATCGCGCAAAGAAATCGCTGAGAATGCTGGTCTTCTTCGTCTACCCTTATTCTGTGAAACATTTCACATATATCGCCGCAAATACCGATTTTTCCTATGCGAAAGTTGAAAAGTACGTGTATGAGTGGTTTCATTAGATCCGGGCCCTTCTCCAGGCAGTCATTGAGGGACCTTCCTTGATATGTAGCTGCTGCATCCCACACCACCCGTGTTTTGTTGGGCTTGTTTGGATTACTGACGGAAAATATAGGTAGGCACCACTTACGTTGAAATTCTTGCTTGATTTCGCCCTCACTGAGCTTTCGTATATAATGTTTCTTTTCCATACTACCTATTAACTCATTTATTCGGCCTCTTAAATCGCTATCTTTTCCCAACTTTTTCTCAAAACACAAAAGTCTGCGCATTGCAAATTCAAAATTGCTTGGTAGTGATATATCGTCAGAGCGCCACAAGAGGCGGGTTGTAAAATGATCTCCTGTTCGCGTGACGCTCTTTTCCAAAATATCTAGCTGGCTTGGGATAGTACGTATTGCAGTTCGTTCTAGATTTTCGAGTTTCATATTTTCTTTTACTAGTCTATCAAGTGCCATGATATTGTCGCACTCACATACATGTAGTTGAAATTCATTATTTATATCGCGCTCGTTACTCTCAACAGTGCCGTACACTGTCCAGCCCAGACGTGTTTTTGTAGCAGCGGGTTCATGAATCCTTCCTTCCCTAAACTTCAATGGCATGGCCAAGTGCTTATTATTTACACCGATAATTAGTTGTGGTACGGCGTTTTGATAAGATTTAACGGGCAATCCCTTCAAATGTTTGTACTTGTTTGATAATTCCGACATGATGAGCGTTTGTGCAGGGAGATCAAGTTTTTTTACTGTACGAACATCATTCATCTTAAATCTCTTGTTATTTCCTTTAGCCGATACCTGCAGACTCACCAGCTCCGAGTCGTTCTCAGCTCGGGTGGATCCATCGGTCCAGCGAAGGTGTAATGGACGCACCTCGCCCTTCAATTGCAACATTTTTATTAGGTCGTGTTCGATTATGGTTGGTCCCGACCCATCGTCGAATAATGCGTATACCTCAACGTCAGCATGCTGGCCGTGAATCGTGACTGGTACGATCCTGTACAACACCTTTGATGTGGTATGCATCTGGGTGGCCAGCAGACTTGCTCCCGCATCGACTTTTTTGTTAACTGCCACCGGCTTGTGTAGACTAGGGTGGTGTTTTGCGGTGCAGCCGTTTATACCACATTCATTACGCTCCTTACAAAATTTCGGATTGTGTTTCTTAAGGCAAGAGCGACACAATTCCATGCGATGAATTATGTTCCACTTGTCGTCATAGCTCAGCCCCCGAAAATTCTCGCATTGTGCTATAAAATGATTTTCGTCACATGCTGCACATTTACGTTCCTCGGTATTCTTAATAGGTAACTTTTCCTCTTCTTCGTGAAATCCCACGCGGTACGTACGACGTACTTCTTGTTGGCTAGAGATTGCTGGTTTCGTCATGATAGAACTTGCTGCCTGCGCTAAATCCAATAACCAGTCACTAAAATCTGTCAAGTTTGCCCCCGTAACGTATTTGCAATGAAGTGCCCAGTCCAAACCAAACCTAGCTGGCAATTTACCAATTAATTCTTGCAAAAGCATTGGATTGTTCAAGTGTGTCACGAGTCCGGCAGCTCGCGTTGATGAAACTAAGTTTCTGACCTCCATTGAGTAAGAAACTAATGTTTCTAATTTATTTGCATTGACACTTGGTGCTGAGCGAATTTTTTCCAGAAGCCTATTAATAATAAATTCAGGCCTACCAAAAACCATTCGCAACGTGGCAATAACTTCTGGCACCAAATCGGGTAGCAGCAGTTGACTGCTTACATATTCAAGGGCTTTGCCTTTTAGTGCGCGCTGTAGTCTCAACATATTTTCGTCATTAGTGAATCCGCAAATACGTGTCGAGCTATCATAATTGCTAATGAAAATTGGCCATTCCTCTGGCTTACCGCTGAATGTTGGCAGCTCTTTTTGGGATGGCATACCTTGCTTGTATCTGCTCAGTACGCAACGGTGACCCCCAATACATACTATTCTGACTGTAGTCATAACAACGATTATAGGTCCCATTGTGATCATTAGTTTGATTCTTATTATCATGTACTTGCCTGTGTTGCTCGTTTGTTCGATTTGTTGTACCTGCTGGTCCGACTCTCGGGTATACCGCATCTTTACATGCCGGAAGACTAAAGTTGTAAAACTGATTTTGTCCGACTTCTTTTGCATAACTGCTTGTATTGCATGCATTCATGTTAGGTGTACGAGAACTTGCTACATCATTTACGTTTGCCACACGAGAAATTTCTGTGGTTTTGCATGCTATAATTTGTTGTTTAAGAATGTCGTACTTTCTTGCTAAGTGACTTAGCTCGGCTAGTCTTTCCTCTTCCAAACGCTGTAACTCCAAACTCACATCAACTGCGCTTCTTGCACATGCCTGGTTTGCACGCTTATGCTCCGTGTTGTCTTTGAGCTGTGTTTTACTTGCGATTGTATTTGTATTTGTCGCATCAGTTGATTGTGTTCCCGTTTCAATTATGGTTTGGTTTTTTTTACAGTCGTTGCAGGTCCAGTAAACTTTTCGATTCCGTCTGAGACTCCAACACAGTGGAAGTGAAACCCCTTGTCGCAGTCATCACATTGCACCATTTTACCTTCATCAGGTTCCTTGCATAGTCCACAGCTTACCTTATCTTCGCTCTTTTCGGACATTGTAATATGCTTTCCAAGTTTTAAATTTTTTAAAGAATGTTGGTCCACCAACTTTTAAGAGCAACTGACACACCAGAAATAAAACGCAAATTTGTGTTTACAGAAGCTTTAAAAAACTGTTTAATAAAAGAAAATGGTTACACTATTTCCATGTGTTAACAAAACGTTTTCTTACTTTAGTTTTCCGTTGTGGCGTCGATATTCCTCCTCATTCCAAAATGGTTGTTCTTTCCCAAGTTCTAGTAGTCATTCTCGTTTTTGTGATGCCACACTTTTGTTTCAAATATAAGGTGGTGTTGCAACAAAAAGTATTGCCTTTTTCAGAATTTTTCACTTTTACAAATTTGATTTAACTGTATTAACTTGAACCATGGTACAATTAACAGGTAAGCGCATCAGAGTTGCATTTTTTATTTTTTTTCATTCGAAGTGGTTTTTCGATTGTCAATGTATGTTTATATTGTTTTGTTTACATTTTTGTTTTGTTTCATTGAGCAGTAATTTTCTAATTAATTTATTTTCGGTTTATTACAAAAAAATACAATTCACAAAAGTGTTTGTGGAATGAAAAAAAGATGTTCACAAGTGAAACGATCGGCAAAAGTTATTTTACAGTTCTCTAAAGGGAGTGGGACTTGGAAAAGCTTTTCTTTAGAGGCTTCAGGTTCTAACTAAAAAGATTTCCCATTTTGGTGAAGCACTCAATCTATCACATCTTTTTAATTCATATATCACCGCCAGACTTTTAAAACTAACCACGGAACTCGCAAAATAATATAAATTTGCTGCAAAAGCATTAATTTTCATTTCTTATATTTTTGTGCAAATGTAAACAATAGGCTGTGGCTATTTGCACATGACCGTATAAAATACGGTCACTTCCATACATTTTGTACGGAACCCGTATAAAATACGGATCCGTATACGGTTATGTGCAAATAGACGCGTTTCGGTCCCAGGAGCATGAATATAACTCCACTCAACCAATATTTTCAATATTTTGGAAAATATTTGCGAAAAACCGAAAAAACACCCAGGTTTAGGGGCCCGATCCATGTTTTTTATGTGCAGAACACCTTTCGCATAGGCGGCCTTTGGCCGCGCTTCAAAAAATAACCCTGGGATACGCCATTCCAACTCCGGGTGGTTGCCATAGCCGTGGCTACCGCCACGGTAATGTCCTTCTGCGTTCTACTCTTTTCTCACAAACTACTAAAAATATTGGTTCAGCGGAGTTATATTCATGCTCCTGGGACCAAAGCGCGTCTCCTGATACATATCCCAACATTTTTGGTTGTGTATTAGCGATCGGTACCCCGACTGTGGCTATTTGCACATGACCGTATAAAATACGGTCACTTCCGTACATTTTATACGGATCCGTTCATTTTGTACGGAACCCGTATAAAATACGGATCCGTATACGGTCATGTGCAAATAGACACTTCCTAAACAATAACAAAATGTCAACTTCTTATATGAAAGCTGAGTAACGTTGTGTGCCTTAGTGTTATTGCGTTGATGTCGCTGTACCATGTGTAAAGCCATTGAAAATTTACAAATAATATTTGAATAATTTATTTTTGTTTTAAACGATGAAAATGTTTGGCTTTGTGCTCGGTGTCTTCTAAACAGCAGCAAAAATGGGTTTTCTTATAATTGTTAGGTTAGGTTTAGAGTTCGGATTCCTTATCTTACGATTGGGGGTGCTTTTTAAAATGTGCTACCACCAAATTGGTACCAGCCTTTGTTCTGAGCAAAAATACAGTTGAGCAGTGCCAAAATAATACTATGCGCAATTGCGTTAACGCTGATACCGGCAATGCGATTTATTCATGGCATCAGCGCAACAAACTTTGCAGCAACAACCAGTCATTATTTCCATCACTTTGACACAAGAAATTGTTGACAATTTACCAACCAGCAAAATACATAGCAGGGTTGCTTTCTATTCCTGCGTCTACCTGTTTATTGTATCATGACTTGAACTGAAAAATAAATATTTGTTGATTTAAAACTTCTTGAGTTCTTTTAAAAATTTAGAGAGAAGAACCCTATAGTAAGTATCTACATTGTTGTATTTCTATAAAATTTCTTTTCGAAGTTTAAAATTGTGCCGGTTTTTCGAAAAACCGGTTTTTTCGTTTCCGGTTTTAAAAGCGGTTTAAAACCGGAATAAACAACCGCGATCAATCACAAACCGGTTTTTTTTCAACTTTGGCCATCCGTAGTTCATTCACTGAGTGTAATGGCCGCGTCACAACCAAGTTTCGCATGTACATGCATTTAACGCACTCTTGTGCGTCACAGGAACAGCGGCACAATGATCACGCAAGGTTTTGCATTTGTAAACAGCTGATTTTTATTTGCGCCAATTTGTTATATTAAGCGCGCACCAAAAGCCAAATGTCTTATGCTTTTCATGCATCAAAAGTTGAAAGTTGGCAACTTTTGTATGACAGATGTCGCTAATGTTGCGCGATGTGTCGTTCTCCACTCAAATGAACATTTTCAACTCATCTGTCAATGCATGATGCTGCGGCAAAAATTGATTGTGACGGGGCTATAACGACATACATTTTTTTCTGGGCAAATGATCAGGGGCGGAGTTAGGGGGGGCTTAGTGGTTGAAGAATCGAAATTTTAAAACTAATTTTTCTCGAAAACTATCCATGCGATTTTCAAAATATAAGATTCATTGGATAGGTAATGGCAATAGCTTTTATTGAATATATATATTTGTATATATTTATTGAAAAAAAGGTACTGGTGCAGTTTATGGAGCCCACCCAAAACTAGACCAAAAAAGTAGAGTGGGCTATCAAAAGACGCGTGTTCACGTCTAGCTTTAGAATATGAAATGACATTTTTGTTTTTTTCAACCGTTCAAAAGTTATTTGCAGTTAAAGTTCACAATTTTCTGTCATTTTCATGTGGTTGTTGTAATGGCAAATTAGGCTGAGCCAAAAAGGTGAAAAAGTGTGAAGTGTGTGGAATCGTGGCACGCGGAAGGACATCACCGTGGCGGTAGCCACGGCTATGGCGCACACCCGGAGTTGGCATGGCGTAGCCCAGGGTTATTTATAATAAGCGCGGCCGAAGGCCGCCTAGACAGAAGGCGGTACTACGCAGAAGGACTTGGCATGGTGTAGCCCAAGTTGTTTTTAAAACAAAATTTTTAATTTTGCACATATGCGGTTTTGCATCTACAGCAGTGGCACCTCAAATGAAAGGTGATTCAATTCTCTTACGAACCACATTCTACTTTTAAAAATCGGCTCAGTATTTTCCAAAATATACGCTTTTGAAAATCTCGAAAATTTGACTTTCAACCCCCCTTACACCCTCCCTAATTGTTTGCCCAATAAACAAATTGCTGCTTATGAATCAGGGAAAAGGAGCGGACCAAGCCCACTTTTTTGTTTTTTTCTAGCTAAACGGCTGGTATTCTTTACTTGTTCCGTTAAAGTTTTCTGCAAGAGTGGGGAAAAAGTATTTTGATGGCATCATGCCCAAGAAACTACCCCTAATAAATTCTGGTAATTGTTTCCGACCGGGGCCAGGTGCTAAGACGCATCCAAAAATGTCGGGAGGGGAATCAAAAGACGCGTTTTGCTCCCATCAATACGAATCCGTCTCCGGAGAATAATTATTTTTAGTAGTTTGCGAGATATTTCCAATAAAAGTTTACAATTATATGTCATTTTCATATGGTTGTTGTAATCACAGATTACACTGTGAGAAAAAAATGTAAGTGTGTTCGACGCAGAAATACTTGGGATCGCGTAGCCGGTGTAGGACCAGGGGTGGAAAATGGGTTTTCTGATTATGTACCAATGGTGATTTCGATTCGAAACAAAAACTACACACTTGCACGGTGACCATGTTTACACTCTTGCACTCAACACTGTACAAATGTACCCGCCTTGTATGAACTTGCTATCGATAAAACGAACAAAAAACAATGCCCCAATAAGTCAATCAGCTGATTTGCACGCGCCAAAATTAAAAAAATAAATAATTAGGTTTCGCCTATCACCCATTGGAAAACACAAATTATTTCAAAAAATTCATCTGTCAAATAAAATTTTCGTCAGCTGATTTTCAGTGTATTCAGCTACCCTCTCAAAGCAATGATGGTAAAAGGTGTGAGTTTTTTACACTCTTGAAATGCCCATTTTTAAGAAACGAACACATATCCTGTTTGACGTTTTACCTTCATTTTGCAAACGAACACGCAAAATTGAAGTGTGTAACAAAAATGCGCATTTTTTTGATGAAACGAAATCACCATAAATGAGCAAAAAAAATTTACCAAATGGAACCATCATTTATGTGAACAAAATTTGGTAATCGTTTACGTGCTGTACAGAGCGCTAATACACAACCAAAAATGTTGGGATATGTATCCGGAGACGCGCTTTGATCCCAAGAGCATGAATATAACTCCGCTGAAGTAATATTTTCAGTAGTTTGCGAGATATTTGCAATCAAATTTCAGAATTTTGTGTCATTTTCATATGGTTGTTGTAATCACAAATTACACTGTGAGAAATGCGTATCGTGGCAAAGTGTTGCCACGGTTCATGCAACTACCCGGAGTTGGAATGGCGTAGCCCAGGGTTATTTTTTTGAAGCGCGGCCCAAGGCCGCCAACGCGGAGAGGTGTTCTGCACATAAAAAACATAGATCGGGTCCCCAAATCGGAATTTGACCTGGGTCATTTTTCGGGTTTTCGCAAATATTTTGCAAAGTAATGAAAATATTGGTTGAGCGGAGTTATATTCATGCTAATGGGACCGAAACGCGTCTTTTGATACCCCTCCCGACATTTTTGGACGCCTTAGCAAGAAGGCAGTAGCCTATTAGGAATTTTGTAGCCAATATATGTATTTTTGTAATGTCTTGCAACTAGCTGATTATAAAATAAATCGGTCAGAATGTAATT
Source organism: Sphenella marginata (assembly GCA_951509765.1). Lineage (NCBI taxonomy): Eukaryota > Metazoa > Arthropoda > Insecta > Diptera > Tephritidae > Sphenella > Sphenella marginata. The sequence continues at coordinate 49,951,438 of OX608082.1, forward strand.
TCAACGATAAAATAAGGTTTAAAGTTAGTGGCATGTAGAATATCTTCAATTTCCAAAACTAAAAAAAAAACTAAGAAGTATTACAATGTAAAAGGCAGTATTCATGAACATATACTGCCTTTATACTCGGAACGATACGAATGCTGCTTTTTTGGTCTTTACTCTTTACAAAAGTTATAAGTGCATTTTTTGATTCACAATACAAACTAAGCATGCATTTTACTTGTTTAAAAAAATTTATTTTGACAATTTTCATCATTTTATTGATCATACTTCGGTAAGAAAAAGGTTAACCACGATAACAGTAAAAAATTCTACTTGTCAAATATAATTTAAATTAGCAGTTAATTGAGGTATTACTGCATTTAAATACAAAACAGAGTACAATAGCTAGTTTAAAATATTAATGGATTATTTAAAAATAAGTCATGAAAAAGGGTATACCTGATCCCATTCACTGTAAACAAGAAAATGGGATAAGTAAAGAAAAGAAGAATGGTATATTGGAGAACATTTGGCCCCTTATACCTGATATGTACAGAATTTTTTGGAAAAACTTACCAGAAAAATAAAACACTTTACCTATTTTAAACAAACTCTTTGCGTACTCACTTAATTGTGTAGTATTTGAACGAACTGACCTTATTGTCTAAAAATGTTCTCTAAATATTAGAGAAACAAATAAGTATTCTATTGATTGTGATGTAATGAACTAATTATGTGAATTTTAATATCAATATGCATGTTTGATTTAAAAATTGTATTACTTATTTGCATACCTACAGGTTTCCCCTAGAAAATGATAGCAGTAGACTGGAACATATGTATAAAGATAACGGCAGTAAATTTGTTTTACAAACCAATAAAGCGTTAATTTAAATTTTACTGCTTTTTGATTTACTAAGCAGAAAGGCTATTCGCGAATATATCCAAATGCATACATTTTTTAAGGCTAGCGTGTTCTGCTAAAGCTCTAAACTCAGAATTAATTTGCTCTATATTGTCAAAATGTACATGTCACCGACAGATTCGATTTATTCGGCGTGAACCTAACATAGCTAATTTTTTCCCAATTTTCTTTACTCCATATTCACTTTTATTTTCATACCTAGCATACAGTATGCAATTATATGCTATTCTTTGTTACATACATACTACATATTTTATGTTAACTTTATGTACTTAACGTAACGGCATAATCAGCTCATACTAAAAATGTATAAATATTGAATTTTCATAAGAAAATAAGTGCAGTTTGTATAGAGGCACCGAATAAAGCAAAAGTTTAAAAGCATCCGCTTATTAAAATTGTATATTTTTATTTGTTCCGCATTAACTGTCGCGATAAGTAAACGCAACATTCTTTTAAACTTTTAATTAATTAAAAAATTAAAATCAACAAGCTGGTTAAAGCTGAACATGGAATATATATATATACATATATGGCGCGATATACAACAGTTATATCATCAACCTCCTAGGAGATTTTTGCGCCGAGCTTCTCTTCCAATTTGTGGTGTGCCGCTTTGAAATGTTTCCTACAAATTGGCGGGACCTACGGTTTTTTTCGCCGACTCCGAACGGCATCTACAAAGCAGATGAATTTTTTGCTAAGAAGCCTTTCATGGCAGAAATACACTCGGAGAGTTTGGCAAACCACTGCCGAGGGGCGACCCCGTTTTTGAAAAAACTTTTTCAAACCACTTTTTTGATGTAACCTGTACCAGGGATCGAACACGGACCTTCGGTGTGGTAGGCCGACAACACTACCTCCACACCACGGTGGCCGCCATGGAATACAATTGTCAAAGATGTGATGAGGTAGACACTGACAGAATGGTCCAGTGTGATGCTTGTAATTCCTGGTATCATTTTGACTGCGTCGGTGTGGACAGCAACGTTGCTGATATTAGCTGGAGCGAAGGCTGCCGACCAGATAAATCAGTTACAGCCGCTGAACCAACAGCTTCATCATCGCCAAATACTACCCAAAGTAACGGGCATATGCAATATGTTCCATTGTGTCAACCATTTACAACAACGCCAACATTGAGTGCAATCGTAAGGGCGTCAACTCTGACCACAACAGCTACTACGGTTATTCCAACAGCTGTTGCGGAGGGCATCGCATTGCCTGTAACAACAAATTTTACAACTTTGCCACAACACAATCCTGTAAGTACGTTTTCGCAAAAATATTTTCCCATTACGTCGTCGGCGCAATCCACAGATATTGGGCGGTACATGACGATTCCTTCGTCGAATCAACCATGCCACTTAAATGCTGGCCGCGTAGCTACCTCTAATTTTTCTAATATTAACGCAAATGCAGTATCACGTCAGCAAATGTTTTAATCGTACGACCCACATGATAAGTCCGAAATGCAGCGAAACCTCCAGTTAGAGCGTCTTAAAGAAGAAATGGAGATACAACAGCAATATTTGGATTGCAAATACAAGATTTTATCACAATATAGTGGGGTTCCTTCCACTGTTTCTCCTCCACTTATACAGAGTTTGGGACCATCACGTTCCCAATTAAAAGCAAGACAAGCGATTCCAAAACAGCTACCTACATTTGGTGGCAACCCTGAGGAATGGCCACTTTTTATAAGCAATTTTGAAAACAGCACAGCTGTCGCCGGGTACACCGATGTGGAAAATCTTATAAGGCTCCAAGCCAGTCTCAAGGGTAAGGCTCGTGACATGGTTAGAGCTAAACTTTTCCTACCCGCAATGGTCCCCGAGATTATTCGTACCTTGAGAATGTGTTTTGGAAGGCCCGAATACATACTTGAACGCATGGTGAACAGGGCTCGAGCAATGCCTCCTCCGAAAGACAAATTAGAAGGCCTAGTTGACTTTGCACTTTGTGTGAGAAATATTTGTAACACAATGGAAGGTTGTCAGATGGAAATGCACCTTCATAATCCATTATTAGTTAAAGAATTCGTCCATAAACTATCCAATAACCATAAAATGAGCTGGGCGCTTCATACAAAAGATAACACTATTCCGGTTGTGAAACAATTTAGTGACTGGATATTCGGTTTGGCAGAGGCAGCTAGCACAGTCGTCAACTTAGCACCGGGAAAGACCAATGCCACGGTTAACACCCATACAATTGAGAGTAACGCAAAAGAGTCAATGGTAATATCAAATAATACAGTTAATAAGCCGTGTTGCGTATGTGATGGCTATGATCATAAAGTGTCGCATTGTGAAGTGTTTAAAAAGTTTGCCTTACCACGTAGATGGGAAGTTGTGAAAGCCAACCATATTTGTAAGCAATGCCTTAACCCACATAGACGCAAGTGTTTCGTGAACAAAGCATATGGAATAGGGAACTGCCCTATAAAGCACCACCCTCTATTAACACTCACAACAGTAGCCACAAGGATTCTCGGCCACTTTTTAGAATTTTACCTATTCGTTTGTATTCGGGCTCGTCGGTGACCCTCATAGAAAAGGAAGTGTTTAAAAAACTTGGCGTGAAAGGCGAAAAGGGTGCACTTTGCTTGCGTTGGACTGGTAACACCACTCGCGTTGAGGAAAATTCCGAAAAGGCATCCATAGAGATTTCGAGTGCGATCACAAATCAGAGGTATGTATTAGAAAACGCACGCACTATTGATAACCTTGACCTTCCAGTGCAATCGCTTGACATAACCGATATGCAAAAAAAATATCCGTATCTTAAGGGGCTTGCCATAGCATCGTACAAAGATATAAAGCCGTCAGTACTTTTTGGTGCTGATAATTGGAAGTTGGCCATTCCCCTTAAAGTAAAAGAAGGTACTTGGCATCAGCCAATAGCATCCAAGACACGCCTGGGGAGGACACTGCAGGGATGTGAGATAGGCCGAAACAACAAATTTCATCTGAATGTGGACACATGTGACTGTCAACTGAAATACGATCACTTGCATGAAATGATAAAAGAGTTCTTCGCACAAGAGTCGCCAAAGTCAAAGAACGTACTTTCAAACGATGACGCTAAAGCTATGGACATCATGACCAACACATGACGAAAATCCAGTGGCCGTTACGAAATCGGGTTGTTATGGCGAAATCCTAATGAGCATCTACCCGACAGTTATGCTAATGCAGTACGACGTCTCACGTGTTTGGAGAAGAAGTTCGCCAAAGATTATGACCTGTGATCTACCATGCAACAACAGATTAACAACTTAGTCAGCAAAGGATATGCGAGAAAACTATCTCCGGCCGAGATTGCAGTACCCAGAGACAAGATTTGGTACTTACCAACATTCGTCGTCACCAACCCCAATAAACCGGGCAAAATTCGTATGGTTTGGGACGCTGCTGCGAAAGCTGGCGGAGCATCGTTAAACGATTTTCTTCTAAGTGGTCCTGACCTGTTAAATTCACTTATAGAAATCTTACTGGCGTTCAGGGTCGGCAGGGTGGCCATATGCGGGGACATTGCCGAAGTGTTCCACCGCTTAAAGGTACGGGAAAAGGACATGCATGCTCAACGATTCCTGTGGCACGATGACGGAGACGACCCAAAAAATCCTAGCGTTTATGTTATGCAAGCGCTAGCATTTGGTCTCAACTGCGCTCCTTGTATAGCTCATTTTATTCGTGATAAAAATGCTGATCAATTTGCTAATGAATTTCCACGAGCTGGAGAAGCCATAAAGAATAACCATTACGTTGACGATTTCATCGACAGCGAAGATGACGAACAATCCGCCCTAAAATTAGCCACACAAGTCAAGGCTATACATCACGCAGCTGGTTTCAATATTCGTGGCTGGTCCTCAAATAGCAAATCACTGTTAGATAAACTGACGGACGACCCATTGTCTGTACACACGGTCGAAGAGTGGGCGTCAACTACAAAAATACTGGGTATGTTCTGGCATCCAACTACTGACAATTTTAAGTATATTTGCAGGTTTGCCAGACTTCGGCGTGATGTCATTAGCGAGACTTTTGCCCCTACTAAAAGGGAGGTTCTCCAGGTGCTAATGTCTATTTTCGATCCACTGGGTTTCGTCAGTTGCTACACCGTAGGCTTGAAAATTCTGCTTCAAGATGTTTGGCGATCTGCTATTTCTACGAAAAATGGTGCAATCGGAAGGTTATGGTGCAACTCATAACTGCTGTAGAAATTCCTCAAGGTGGAATACTTGCTTAAAGAAGCTGATGGTGTACAATTGCATACTTTTGTTGATGCAGGAGAAAACGCATACGCAGCTGTGTGTTATTTGCGAGTAAAAAGGGGCAACGATGTGTCTAACACCCTTACAGCAGCTAAATCCAAAGTTGCACCTCTGAAACCATTGTCAATCCCGAGGCTGGAATTACAGGGAGCGGTCCTTGGAACCCGATTAGCGTCTACGGTGGCAAATGTGCAACGAATTGGCATTAAGTCTATGTATTGGTGGAGCGATTCCAAAACTGTATTGCGGTGGATCCGTATGGACCCCAGAAACTTCCATCAATACGTAATGCATCGAGTAGGTGAGATACTTGAGACATCAATGGCAGATCAATGGAGGTGGGTATCCTCTAAATTGAATCCCGACATGGCTACTAAAATGATTAGCCCGAGTACCTAAAGCCCATGGTTTGAAGGGCCAGAGTTTTTAACGTTAGAACAAAAGGACTGGCCGCGTTGCGACGATGTAAATTCAAGTGGTGATGATTCAAAAGAGCTAAAGCGTTATTGTCTATAAATTGAAATTGTACCGTTACGAAATGTCAATCTGAATGTTGAATACTTTTCTAACTGGAGACGCTTATACAGGGCTGTTGCGACATTCATGCCCATATACGAAGATTGCATTCCAAAGTATCGACTAAGAGGATTAAGCCTGCGATTGACTTCGAAACAATTCAGCGAGCTCAGAATTTTCTTATCAAGTACGCTCAAACAGACTTCAATGAAGAGATAACTCTTTTGATGAGTGGAAAACCTCTACGTTCAGCTCATGAGCAATTTCACCATCAAATGCACGAATCGATTATCAACTACATACGTGGGCAATACCTTATATCACGGCTTAGAGTTCTGTATAAAAAAGTTCGTCAAAGTTGTCAGCTATGTAAAAACAGCACAAGTATGCCAAAACCGCCGCAAATGGCGACCCTACCTGCAGCAAGACTTGCAGCGTTTAAGGCCGTTCACAAACGTTGGCATCGACTATTTCGGTCCTTTGCAGGTTGTCGTAGGAAGAAGGAGCGAAAGGAGATGGGATGTAATTTTCACCTGATTAACAATTCGTGCTGTACACATCGAAATAGCATCCAGCTTGGACACAAATTCATGCATACTAGCAATACGTAACTTTATTTCGCGACGGGGCTATCCCATTATGGCATCTTTTGACGTTGTGAAATGGTCATTCAACCCCCCAGGTGCACCCCATATGGGGGGAGTATGGGAAAGACTGGTAAAATCTGTAAAAAATGTAATGTACGAAATTCTTCCAGCTACGAGCTTCAACGACGACAGTTTGCGAAGTGCATTATGTGAAGTCGAGTTTGTTATAAATGCCAGGCCACTCACGTTTGTTTCGCTGGAAAGTCATGATGACGAGGCGCTTACTCCCAACCATCTCTTGATTGGATCTTCGGGTGGCTATAAACCTATATGGTTTGCAAAACAAACGCCTGTTCGTGTAGACGATATCGTGGTAATAGTGGATCAGAACCTTCCCCGAAATTGTTGGCCGAAAGGCAGAGTAGTAGAAGTTATGAAAGCTAAGGATGGGCAAGTACGCAGTGTGGAAGTAAAAACATCTGCAGGTATACTCCACCGACCAGCGGTCAAGATTGCGGTATTAGATGTCGGCGATATACACAGCAAACATCGAGGTTGTTTATGGGCGAGGGGATGTCACCGACAGATTCGATTTATTCGGCGTGAACCTAACATATGTAGCTAATTTGTTTCCAATTTTCTTTACTCCATATTCACTTTTATTTTCATACCTAGCATACAGTATGCCAGGCGCGTATTCAGGGGGGGGTTTCGGGGGTTCAAACCCCCCCCCCCCCCCGAAATTTTACGAAAATTAAAAAAAAATATACGTCTGTACTAGAATAATTACTCTATTCACTTTTAAAACCCCTGCTAAGAAAGTAGCATTAATAGCAATAATGAAAATATGAAAGAATAAAATTAAATAATATTTCACACTGAGAGAAGTTATTGGTAGTCGCTAATCAATTATCAGAGCAAGTCTGAGAGGTCACAACTAAATTCCTGCAACGGTTCACTCATTTGGCGCTTTAAGAAATTCGAGCAAAACTATCAGACTTGCTCTGCATAAGGTCAACTTAGCATTTCAACTACATACATAGCATGTTAACAACAGCAAGAGTGATTCGTAATCAAGTTTGTTGAAATTCAAATTAACTGCTTTTCGAGTTATGAATACAGCCTGCAAAAATCGTAATAACGAGTGTCTCGTTATTTTAGTCACGGTTGCCATAAGTTTAACCGAAAAATTGACCAAGAAGTTAAAAAAAAATACCAAAAATTACCAAGCTGTACACAACGCAGTCGTATTGAATTATCAAAGAAAGTAACAATAATGGTATTCGTATCATCGTAGAAGTTTACGAAGTGTGTATTTTTATAAGTTTACACATCCCGTTATATGAACGCACCTGTAAATACCCTCGTAAAGTTGTCAGTCAGTGATGGTTAGATGTGTTCACTAAACGCAAAATGAGTAATAACTTTACAAAAAAAAAACATATAAAATTATAGAAATTGTGCAAATTTATTTTATTTTACCTCTTCCATATTTTTATTTTTCTTTTGGCAGCTGACAGCTGATTCAATGAGTTTGAGCATTGAGTTTACGAGCATTTACGCACCGAAATCAGTTGATAAATTTACGAAGTTTGCGTAAACTTCTTTCCATACAAATTTTGACAGTTTATTTACGCACTTCGTAAATTTACGCGTTTATGAGCTTTACACGCTGTATACACGATTACATGAATACCATTAATGAGATTGTACTTATACTTGTCAGGAGATAAATGTTTAAAAGTAAAAGCCCGGTATGCTGTTAAAAAGAAAATGCTGAAGAAATATTGCCAATTATTTCTTGACCATGAAATTGTCATGAATAGCCAAGAAATTTTGACGTTCCGTTCTGCATGTTGAATAATTGCAACATTATATGAATTTCAATGTTATTTTATTATATTCTTTGTTTTTTTTCCGAAACGTAAATTTTTCTCTAATAAATAAAGCGACAACTATTTAATTCTTGCCAAGGCCAGATTTGCGCAGGTCGCTTTTTGGTAAAAATTTTCCAGAAATTAGCAGTAGAAAAGTAGAAGAGATTCTGACACAAGAAATTTTTCTTAAGCGTTTCATAAGTGCCATTTTATATAGAGTTTTTGGATTTCTTTTGAACAGCGTAAAGCCCTAAAAAAGAAAAATATTTTTCAATCCCAAAGGAGGAACGACCAAGCACCTTCATTGATGCATTAAATAATTGTTCCGTGTCCGTTTTCCCTATGGTACATCGATACATAAAAATTGCTGCAAGTCTTCCAGTTTCCGTTGCTCCTTCCGTACAGTCTTTCTCTTCCCTTCGAAGGTTAACAACTTATCTAAGAAGTACAATGGGGCAGGAGAGGCTGGCTCTACTCAACATCCACTATACTTTTGAAGTAACTCCTGAACAAATTCTAAACAAAATTTCAAAACAAACAAGAAAAATAAATAATAAAATTTGTTTTGAACACGGCTAAAAGTTTTAGCCTAGATTTAAAACTTTTTGGGGCTACATATACATTTCTTGAATTTTCCACAAAGTTCTTAACTTTGAGTTGCAGTATTTTTATTGTGAATTTACACATACTTTCATTCAAAAATAAATTTACGAAGTTTGCGTAAACTTCTTTCCATACAAATTTTGACAGTTTATTTACGCACTTCGTAAATTTACGCGTTTATGAGCTTTACACGCTGTATACACGATTACATGAATACCATTAATGAGATTGTACTTATACTTGTCAGGAGATAAATGTTTAAAAGTAAAAGCCCGGTATGCTGTTAAAAAGAAAATGCTGAAGAAATATTGCCAATTATTTCTTGACCATGAAATTGTCATGAATAGCCAAGAAATTTTGACGTTCCGTTCTGCATGTTGAATAATTGCAACATTATATGAATTTCAATGTTATTTTATTATATTCTTTGTTTTTTTTCCGAAACGTAAATTTTTCTCTAATAAATAAAGCGACAACTATTTAATTCTTGCCAAGGCCAGATTTGCGCAGGTCGCTTTTTGGTAAAAATTTTCCAGAAATTAGCAGTAGAAAAGTAGAAGAGATTCTGACACAAGAAATTTTTCTTAAGCGTTTCATAAGTGCCATTTTATATAGAGTTTTTGGATTTCTTTTGAACAGCGTAAAGCCCTAAAAAAGAAAAATATTTTTCAATCCCAAAGGAGGAACGACCAAGCACCTTCATTGATGCATTAAATAATTGTTCCGTGTCCGTTTTCCCTATGGTACATCGATACATAAAAATTGCTGCAAGTCTTCCAGTTTCCGTTGCTCCTTCCGTACAGTCTTTCTCTTCCCTTCGAAGGTTAACAACTTATCTAAGAAGTACAATGGGGCAGGAGAGGCTGGCTCTACTCAACATCCACTATACTTTTGAAGTAACTCCTGAACAAATTCTAAACAAAATTTCAAAACAAACAAGAAAAATAAATAATAAAATTTGTTTTGAACACGGCTAAAAGTTTTAGCCTAGATTTAAAACTTTTTGGGGCTACATATACATTTCTTGAATTTTCCACAAAGTTCTTAACTTTGAGTTGCAGTATTTTTATTGTGAATTTACACATACTTTCATTCAAAAATAATGAAATTAGTCTAAAGAAGTTAATTTTACTGGAAATTCCAAAAACACCCTTTGAACGCAGATATACTGGTCTAGGTGTATGACCAAACCAAATTTGGTTTAGAATTAAATTTACGCCGGTTGTCATAGAAATGCGCGTAATAAAAATTATTTAAATTTTAAACCGAAAATGTTAACAATTTTTTATATTTTTTTTTAAATGTTTGGACTCGTACCGACGTGACCCAAATCAGTGCGCAATGCTCTACCTACCGAGCTACAGCGCACTCATGAATTTTGTGCGAAAAGTACACATATTCGCTGTGTATACGACTTTTGTTGTATTTTTGTTTATCCCAGTTAAGTTTTAAATCTAAACCGCAAAAAATTTAGAATTTTTGTGGGTAACACTGGATCACAAATTCCAACTTTTTTTCTGCACCAGAGACGCCATAGTGAAATTCCTATGTAAAATCACTTCCTAATTCCGAAAATCAAAGTTATTTTTACTTGAATGGTACCGTTTTTGAGATATTTACGATTTACCGTTATTTCAAAAAACAAAAAAGATGGCTCCACTTAATCGTGTATATCTCAAGAACAAATTGAGCTATTCGAAAACTAAAATTTACTATAATCAGTACATACAACACTTTTTGCTAGGTCCAGCAGATTCAAACATAGTGAACAATCATTACGGTTTTTAAAATTTTTTTTGTAAAAATATAAAAAAGTTTGTACTTTGCGAGGAAGCATCTCGAAAACTTTTTGTTTTTTTGCAGATATTTTTTCCCCCCTCTAAGCTATGTTTTATTACAAAAAAAAAACAAGCTATCAGTGAACAAAATCGATGAACTAATACAAAAGTTCCCAGCTAACCAAAAGTGCAAAAAAAGACTCCTTTCGGAGCCATAAAACGCACATTTCTCAGAGCTTTACCCTCCGAAATGAGCTTCTTTCGGAGCCCAAACGGAGCGAAAAATCGTTCTACGCGGGCACTCCAAACGGAGTCATAAAAAAGAGTCCGAAATGAGTCCGATTCCGATGAATTTGGAGGGTTTAATGACTCTTTTTAAATGAACTTCGGAGCCTTTTTGGACTCTTTTCTGAACCTTTTTCGGAGCCTTTTTGGGACTCTTTTCTGAGCCTTTTTCGACTCTTTTCGGAGCCTTTTTAGACTCTTTTCCGAGCCTTTTAGTCGTCCATTCTGATGGTTCTTGAAACCTCTCTGGACTCTTTTTAGGCACATTTATTCCTTTTTTTCAGAGTTTTAAGACTCATCTTTTTAACTAATCAGCAGAAAATTCTCTTTTTACTAGTTTACAAAGTACTACTTATTTAATATGAAAAATATTGAAAACATGTTTTATGTAAAAATAATTGTATAATTGAACTTATTACTTCATAAAAGCAAAAATTATATTATCTTCATTGAAATGTTATATGGAATAATCATAAAGTGGTGGCAGGAATAATAGAAACAAAATTGGAAGCAGTTTTACTCGTAAAATACATCTATTTATGTTATGTTTTTACTTAATTTCATTTAAAACAAAGCAAAACGTTTTACAGATGTAGATTCTGTATGTATAAATGTACTTTACGAGTAAAACTGTTTCCAATTTTGTTTCTATTATTCCTGCCACTACTGCATACACATATGTATCTAAGCATAAACGCATTATAAAAGCATGTATGTAAGTTGTTTTGTACTTAATAATTTTAATTTAGTTTGCAGCGATCGGATGCTGTTTGAAACCAATTAATGGACACGATTTCAAACTCCTTATCAAGTGCAGAAAAGCGGCGATTAAAAGCACCTGCGTAAGAGAAAAAGATATACTCGACGTGCATTTAATATTTCTTATATATTTTAAGTATATACCGCGTAGAGCATTTGTCACGCTTAAACTCCTTAAAGAATGCTTTGACGGAGTTCCCCTCCACGTGAAAAGAATTGACAAGCGAGGTTCAAAGATGCGTTTCCAGCACTCGCTCAGAAATTTTGGTGCATTATGATTTGAAATTTTGTAAAAATCTTCTTCCTGATAATTAAACAAAAAAAATATCATGAAAATATATTTTAATTCAATGGATATTAAGCTGTTTTGTATGCAGGTGATATTTGTTTTTTTGTGTTGCCCGAAAATCTGATTCCTTTTATGTATCAAATAATTACATAATTATATTAATAGAAACAAAATTTGGAATCTCGCATAATAACTTGGTTGTTTTTTTTCAATTTCAATAGTTGTATAAATTTTTTGTATAAAATAAGATACAAATAATTAAATATTATCGCGAAAACACGAAGGTATTGCCACAAGAAGTGTATGTATAGTTTATACAAAATTTTCAAAGCTTTTAGATTATTAACACTGTTTTAGAATTGCAAATAGAAGTTTATATGGAAAAATTTTTTTGTTGATCATAAAGTTGTATCGACATAACAATTTTTGCTCTTAACTAGTGTAAGTATAGAATGGGGATGATCATGGATATTGATATTCAAATTTTTAAACAATTTAAAGTTATTGTAACTTATACTTACTAACTGTTCAGCCATTTCCAAAGAATTTTGAATTTTTTCTTCAAAGTTTTTAAATTCCTCAAATGTAGACAATGGTTGCTTAGGAAGGACTGATGTTGTTGCTCTGTTTTTATCTGCCAATCGTTTTCGAATGAATATGATTTCTGTAAGAAGTCGCTTCTGGGTTACGTCCACTTCACGTCGAAAGGTGTTTAATTCTTCTTTAAGGACTATATGCAAAACAAAATGTAAAAAATTGGTTTGTGCATCTCGAACTTTATACTAAAAATTTTCTTAAATGAATGAAATATCAGAATGTATTAAAACTGATAATGGATATTGATATTTAAAAGAAACTTATGGTATTCAATTGGGTTTTTATACCGCCCGTCTCACTTGTTTTAACGAGTTTTCGTTTAAAATCTTTGGTTTTCAGCCACCTAAGTTTTCGTGTTTGATTTCGTTTAGTAATCGCATGATTTCGTTCGTGCTGGAGTATGATTCTGCAAAAAATTAAGGTAAAAGCTCATAAAGCATGAAATTCAGTAAAAATGATATATAAATTATGTGTTACCTATAGATTGGATACTAGGGGTAAATGACTATGACCTGTTGGGTTTCTTCTAGTGATGCACTATTGAAGTGATCATTAAAGTTAGCCATTTTAATTATGAAGAAGCGGGATGAAATAATTGCCTGTGGAGTCTTCAAATAAAATAACTTTTTGATAAATTTCGGATACTTTCAATTTTGTTATTCTTCCTTCGAAGACTAAGCATTGACTAAAAAATATGTTTAATAATGATGAGTTAATGGGAGTACTAAAAAAATCTGTTGGATTTAAAACTCTCAATGTATTCAATATAATTATTTCCCCCTCCGTTTCGAAAGAAAAAACTTTATATACTTGAGTTTCAAAAATAAAATAATTATCTGGTTCTTTTAATGAAAAGAAAAAATGTTCAAAATGAATAGCAATAAGTGTACCGGTTTGATTATATTTTTTCTCAACTTGTTTTAGCGAAAGTGGATCTAAAATACAATTACTTGTCTCTACTATTCGGTTATAAAACTGTGCGGCTATATTTTTACCACTTTTAATCATTTTTTTCAGATTAAAAAGAAAACTTTCAAATTGAAACGCACTGAAGGTATTTAGGTCTTCCCCATAATATACAACTTCACCTGGAAGATGAGTCAGACAATGAAAATTATACGTCAATAAAGTGTTTTCTTATAATAATGGGACTTGTCTTATAAATTCATTTATAATCAGTTGAGCGCATTGATTGTTTTTAAGGCACTGATTTTTGTCATGAAGAATTCGCATAGCAACGCTTAATTGTAAAAAATTGTTATATCTGTCTTCTCTTCATATATTTTTTAAGACGACTGGCCCCGTATACAATAGAAATTGTCGAAATTCCACAGCCTTCCATCTATCAACATCAAACAGCGTTCTCGGTTGCCTTGCGAACTCTCTCGGAATACATTTTCTTAAATTAATCAGTTGTGCATCTAATAAGGCTATATTATCTTTGGACAGTGAAAAGCTTTGTCCCATTATTTTCAACCAGGCGTTTACTAGAGTTTTTGTAACTCCTAAGCATATAGTCGAGAGCGAATTGTTTCAAAACATCAATTGGAAACTGCTCGACTGCTAAGGGTCCTGAAATATTATGAAAAAAACTGTAGGTTCTATTTCGAAAATGCTCGTTTGTTCTAAGAGGGCATTCCTCAAGTGGAAATATTACTCTGTTTCTAAAATATTCTCCATTTTGAACGCACTTGGAGCAACAGGAATATCCTGTGTGATTTTTAATTCCAAGCACAAAACTTTTAGCTGGATCATCACAAATGAACGCTCTTATTGAAACTTTAAAGTTATTGCCGTTGAAATCGAACCCATTACTAAGAATAGGCAAGAGCTCGGTTATAAATTTATTCAAAAATTCATTAATGTTGGAAGGTTTACTCTTACCGACATAAATTCCCGCCACTAAAATTATTGCTGTTGTATGCACATTAATTAAAACTGGCCATGCCTGCACTTTTGAGCTCTTAAACAAAGGCAAACCGTCCATATTTATATTTAACTTTAATGAGTCACAATTTATTTTGTGTCTAAACAATAGATCTGTAAGACCGTCTGCAACTCCATAATGCAGATAATCACCCTCGCCGATCCGCCCTATGCTTATAAGGGCATCTCTTGGAGTCTGTTTAAGGGTCCTACTATCGCCTGGTAAATTTGACATTTGTCCCTTCAAAATGTCTAAAAGGGCATTTAGAGCTGAGCCGCTAATGTTAAAAACTATAGCCCAGTCCGATAATATTTTTTTAAAACTTTCACTTTGTTCTACACTAAACACTTCTTCAAAATTATCCTCACTATCTCTACTTATATTCACTTCCACTTCACTATATTCTTCGTCACTATAACTATTTTCACAATTTTCATTTAAATTATTTTCCTGTTCTTCATTATTCCACCTCTTTTTTAAATAGTTTATTATTTCAGCAGCCTCCGTTCTACAAACTTTTCGCGACATTTTTTTTTACTTACTTTCAATTTAAATTCACTTCAAATGCCTTCTACAAAAGTTTGTCTATTAATAAACAGTCTTTAGGTAGTTAGGTAAACTAAAAAACCTCACATAACTGAACGTTGCCGCTCATCTGCTCTCCAATGTTCATTTTCTCACAATTCTCTATACATCCTCATATCCTACAACAAAAAGGGTCAGAAAACGCTCGAAATTGCTCATATAATTGAGCCTTGCGGTCTACAATATTAATTTCTGCTCTCAACACTCCGTAAATCTTCATAAAAAAGTGGTTTTCCGGTGTTTACTCCGAAAAGGCTCCAATTACGGACTCTTTTTGGATGCTTTTTTCGGAGCGCTCCGACTTTGGTAAGCTGGGATGAAGATTCACTAATACATCTTTCGATGATGCTTCCCAGCTAACCAAAAGTGCAAAAAAAGACTCCTTTCGGAGCCATAAAACGCACATTTCTCAGAGCTTTACCCTCCGAAATGAGCTCCTTTCGGAGCCCAAATGGAGCGTAAAATCGTTCTACGCGGGCACTCCAAACGGAGTCATAAAAAAGAGTCCGAAATGAGTCCGATTCCGATGAATTTGGAGCGTTTTATGACTCTTTTTAAATGAACTTCGGAGCCTTTTTGGACTCTTTTCGGATCCTTTTATTGATGATTTTCTGAAGCTCATTTGGAGTCATTTTTTACTCCTTATGGGTCATTTTGGAGGTTCCTATCGACATTTTTATGAAGATTTATAAATAATGAAGAGGAACGATACCTTTTAAAGTTTTATGCAGATTTATTGACACAAATCTGAAAATATAAAAATTGCTATGTCAAAATGTTTGTTCAGTCGCCTACTAATAAGCGTCATGAAATATGTGATCTTTACCTTCTGTTAGGAAAAGTAAAAAAACCTCAGAAAATGCTCGCAAACATTCACATATTTGAACGTTGCCAACTTTCACTTTCTCACAATTCTCTTTACGTCTACAACAAAAAGGGTCAGAAAACGCTCGAAATTGCTCAATTAACTGAGCCTGCAGTTCATTCTCTCTACAATATTCATTTCTTCTCTCAAAGCTCCGTAAATCTTCATAAAAAAGTGGTTCTTCGGTGTTTACTCCGAAAAGGCTCCAATTACGGGCTCTTTTTGGATGCTTTTTTCGGAGCGCTCTGACTTTGGTAAGCTGGGTTATAAGCATTCAAGTAAATATATCCATTTAATGCTTAAGTACCCTACTGGTACATATGTGTTAGTATTCGTATATCAGTTAGTAAAATAAAAAACATATTATAATAAATTATATATTACATAAATTTACATGAGAATATATAGCCATAAATCTGAATTCATCGTCCAGTTCCGAACAAACAAGAACGGGAAAAATATAAACAAAAAATTTGTTCTGAATTGAAAGATAAATCCAGCCTAAGAAAATTATATACTATTGTGTCACTTATGTATTTATCTAATTTACTTTTTTATTTTCTTTCAGGAGTAAATATGTCTTTAAAAATTCATTTCTTACACTCCCACTTAAATTTTTTCCCGCAAAATCTTGGCGACGAAAGTGACGAGCATGGCGAAAGGTTTCACCAGCAAATGAAAGTGATTGAAAATCGGTATCAAGGATTCTGGGATGTCGCTATGATGGGCGACTACTGTTGGTTTCTCATAAGAGAAACCGATCCTAATCTAAATAAGCGTCAAAACAAAACACATAACTTTTTCAATTATAAAATAAGATCATAGAGTTAAGACAGAACCATATGTACATATGCTATTATTTGTATTAAATGGATAGCTTGTTTTTTTTGTAATAAAACAGAGCTTAGAGGGGGGGAAAAATATCTGCAAAAAAAACAACAAGTTTTCGAGATGCTTCCTCGCAAAATACAAATTTTTTTATATTTTTACAAAAAAAATTTTAAAAATCCGTAATGATTGTTCACTATGTTTGAATCTGCAGGACCTAGCAAAAAGTGTTGTGCAAGTAAAAATAACCTTGATTTTCGGAATGAGGAGGTGATTTTACATAGGAATTTCACTATGGCGTCTCTGGTGCATTTTGGCTGTAAACAATGTTTACCAACAGCAACACGTGCTGTAATTGTTGGTGTAACTAAAACACAACCAGCTATGCCAGTCGAAAGCCTCGCTAAAATTGCTGATGAAATTATGGATACTACCCATAAAAGTGTTGAAGTTTTTAACACTCAACAAAATGTTGATGCCATACACCGTAATGATTATCGACAAAGTCAAGACCGTATTTCTCAAATTGAGCAGTCCATTACTCGTTTAGAAAGTGAGCTTAATCAGTTGCTAAGAAACGATTCTCAGGTCTAAAAACCATCCCCGTCAACCCAAATCAGAAATTCAGGTGTTTGTTGGTATCAAGCAAAATTTGGTGAACGAGCCAGTCAATGCAAAAAACCTTGTACTTTTCAAAAAAAACTAGTTTTATCGACGACGTCATCTCACCACGTCGTCGGTAGTCAATATGTTTCGAAAGGTTCTGAAATTTGCACTACTTTGCCTTTATCGAAACGTCTTTTTGTCCCAGAACGCTCAACAAAACGCAAGTTTTTGATTGATACGGGCGCAGATGTTTCATTAATTTCTTCTTCGGGTTTCAAAAATCTTAAAAGAAGCTTTTCCGTACTTTTCGCAGCAAACAATAGTCCCATTCCAACTTTTGGCACCGTTCAAATGACGACTGATTTTGGTTTTCAACAAAAATTCGAATGGACTTTTGTCATAGCACTCACACATCACAATATAATTGGGGCTGATTTTTTAAATAATTTCGGTTTAGTTGTTGATGTTAAAAACTCTTGTATCGTGGAACCTCTCAACAATTTTCGAATGAAATGTGTCAACATTTTATGCAAAAATTCCTCTTCAATCAAAACGTTTGATTCTTCTTCGCCATATTGCCAACTCTTAAGTGAATTTTCTGACTTAACTCAGTTGAACAAAATCTCGGCATCTTTATCTACGACAACTGAACATGTCATCGAAACATATGGTCCACCTGTCACAGCGAAACCTCGTCGACTCACAGATGAAAAATTAAAAGCTGCAAAGGAAGAATTTTCTTTTCTCACGCAGCTTGGCATATGTAGACCATCGAGAAGCAAACCAAACGGTTCTTGGCGACCTTGCGGGGACTATAGAGCACTTAATGCCCAAACTATGCCAGAAAAATATCCTCTGCCACATATTCAAGATATTAGTAATATTATGTACCGAAAAAGTATATTTAGTAAACTTGACTTAAATCGCGCTTATAATCAGATTCCAATTAGAACGCAAGATATACCGAAGCGGCTATTATAACACCTTTCGGCCTTTTCGAGTTTACTCGAATGACTTTTGGCCTTTGTAACGCAGCACAGACGTTTAAACGTTTTATGCATGAGGTTTTAGCAGGTTTGGAATTCACATTTTGCTACCTAGATGACATTTGTGTGGCATCTTCATCTTCAGCCGAGCATTTGCAACATTTACGTATAGTTTTTGAAAGATTGCGCAAATTTAATTTGACTATTAACCCATCAAAATGTGAATTTGGAAAATCAGAAATACTGTTTTTGGGACATATGTATGATTTCCAGTTCAGGCATTACACCAAATCCTGCCAAAGTTGAAGCTATAGTGAGCTATCCGATTCCATCTAAAGTTTTTGAGCTTAAAGGTTTTCTCAACCTGATTAATTTTTATAGGAGGTTCATCCCTCACGCCATTGAACACCAGCAACCCCTTATCAAATTAATTCCTGGAAATAAGAAGAAAGATAAACGTACAATTCTTTGGACGCCTGAAACAAAACATCATTTCGAGCAATGTAAACAAGCCCTTGCCAACTTTACCCTTTTGGTCCATCCTCAGCCGAAAGCAGATCTCGTTATATGCTGTGATGCCAGTAATACAGCAGTAGGTGCTGCTTTACATCAAATTGTAAAAAACCAACCGCAACCGCTTGGTTTCTTTTCAAAAAGGATTTCTGATGCTCAGCAAAAATATAGCACGTTTGACCGTGAGTTACTGGCTATATATTTAGCTGTTAAGCATTTCAGATTCGCTTTAGAAGGACGCGATTTTGTGATTTGGACAGATCATAAACCGTTAACGTTTGCTTTTTCGAAGAAACAAGACTCATCATCACCTCGTCAAGTTCGTTTCTTAGATTTCATTGGCCAATTTTCAACTTCTATCAAGCATGTTCCAGGAAAGGATAATGTTGCAGCTGATATATTATCACGAATTAATTCCTTACAGTTCAGCGACACAGCTATAGATTTTGAGACAATCGCTGCACAACAGCGTAAATGTTCCTTGCGTCTAAAACAACTTCTCTACAGCTTAAGCCTATGCATTTCTCACAGATTTCAAATTCTATCATTTGTGATTTTTCAAAGCCTTATCCAAGACCTTTTATAGCACGTGCTTGTAGGACAAATTTGATTGCAAAAATTCATAATTTAGCTCACACCGGTATCAAAGCTACTGCTGAAGCCATTCGTAAACGTTTCGTATGGCCGCACATGCAAAAAGATATTCACCCCTATTCTGCATTACAATTACGTTCCCGTTCTACGCTCCGCTTGGATCGTAAATATGCATTCTGAGTTACGCTTGGATCGAAAGAAAAAGAGGAAGAGCTATAAGTTTTTCGAAGTCAGCTGTTTGCCTTGGAATGTGTGAAATTGAAACATAACAAAGCAATTTAAATTACACAAATTATTACTTTTGAAATAAAAGTAAAGCTTTATTATGATTTATAAACTTAATTGTATATGTTTGAGCATTATTGAATAAATTGGGTGACATTTTATAGATCAATTGACTGTATGTAGCAGACAACGAAGGACCAACAAAAAGCAAGAGGACACTGTTGGTGGATGTTACCACATCGTCAGTAGGTAGCTGGTATTTTCCATAGAGCTAGTGCTAGAAGAGTGCGCTTTGTCGACCAGGTACACAGATGGTTGGCGTCGCATGGTGGGGCCACACCATACGCCGAGCAAACATTAGACATGTCAGGGTTAAGTCTGACCGCAGGTGGTACTTTTCGCTGTAGGAAGACATTGGCCGCCCCAGAACTGACAAAGAAGTTTACAGAGTATGAGTGGTCGCTGTGGAGTGGCCGCCGGTGCACGTTTGGATATAATGGCAAAGTCAAAGCCATTACCTTAGTTTTAATTTCGTTAGTAATATTGTTTGATTGGTGTTTTGAATGCTAGTCCAATTTGTAATTGTTTACAACCGGTGCCGATGCTAATGCGCGTCCAAAAATATTAGATCTCCGTAGGCGGATTTACATTCCTGGCATCGAAACGCGTCTTTTGATTTCCCTCCCTACATTTTTGGCACTCGGCACCGGTCGAAAACAATTACCCTGCAAACATATCTAAAAACATCATTAGAGCACAAAAACAAAATATAGCGAGCGTTTTACAACTTTTACATACGCGTTTTACTAAAATTTTAAGAATTTCAACAAAAAATCGCGGGAATTAATCGTAAATTGTTTGCAAAATAAAAAACAAGCATTTATCCGCCAACAAAATTACGATCGAAGTGCAGAATTAGCAGAATTGGAAGTTTCGAAGTTGAACGTAGCGGAATTGAAACGCAGAATACCAAAGTTGCCAAGCGGAGAAAATTTCGATCCAAGTCGAAATGCAGAATAGGGGTGATTGCATTTTTCGTAAAAAATTGCACCAATTGTCAAAGGGCGAAAATTTGTACACACACATCAACACCTTTACATCGGTACGCACTTCCATCTCAGCGGTTTGAGCATATCAATATTGATTTAATTGGTCCTATACCTCTTAAGATGGCCTGAAGCATTTCCCATTACTGACATCAGTGCGGAAACTGTAGCAAGCAAACTCCTAAGTGATTGGATTTCACGATTTGGCATTCCACTTCGTATTACTTCTGACCAAGGACGACAGTTCACGTCCTCACTTTTTATTGAGTTATCCAAACTTCTAGGAATAAATCACATTAAAACGACAGCTTATCATCCACAGTCAAATGGATTAATAGAGCGATGGCATCGCACATTGAAGGCATCTCTTATGTGTTTTAATACCGTCAAGTGGTCTCAACATTTACCACTCATTCTCTTGGGTCTTTGGTTTACTTATAAACCAGATATTGGAGCAAGTCCTGCTGAAATGGTTTTTGGTGCTTCATTACGTCTGCCAGGCGAGATATTTGCTGACAGTCAATTCATTCCACAGAACGAATTCGTGAAAAACTTAACAGCTATTATGCGTTCATTGCGCTCAGCAGATACAACACATCACACGGTTAAAAAACCATTTGTCAGTTCAAATTTAAAGAATTCAACTCATGTTTTTGTGCGAAATGATACAATTTCTCCTGCACTTACTCCACCGTATAACGGCCCGTATGAGGTTAAAGAACGCAATACAATATTTTTTAAAATCTATATATTAATAGGCTAACATTTTTTTCCATACAATCAATTGCCAGAGTGTATATCATAAAAAAATGCATAACTCCAATTATTATATATTTTGATATGTTTTCATGGGCCAGGAGCTTTGCATAGGCATATTATATTTAACAAAAAATGATTCATTAATTTGTAATAATTCATCAAAGTTTTCACCAAAACCCAAAGCTGTTAACTACAGTATCTGACTTTTTTGTTGTACATACAGCAGTGGCGCAGGTGGTGAGCGTGCCGGCTATGATGCGTGCGTTCGTAGGTTCAAGGACGTGTTCAAGGCAGGTTAAGTTTTTTTTTTTTTTACTAAATTGAATTTGCCTTAAAATATACGAAAACTTTTTATTATATTTTTTTTTTAATTTATTATATTTGTAATCCAATATTTTTCTGTTTATTATGTTTATGACATCTATCTTGGAGTGAAAATCCCAAATTTTTAGAAAAAATATAAAAAATTATTCCAATTTATCAATATCTATCAATTTATATTTTTTAAGAAATATATCATATTTAAAATGGAAAAAGTAAAAACACAGTTTGTAGCTTCTTGAATTTTATATTTACGAAATAATTAGAAATCGCGTTAATTTTCCTAAAGACATCAACTATTTTCTTCCTAAAAATTTTTATTTGTAAAAGAGTCGACATATAACCAAATATTTCAATATTTTTCTGTTTATGACATCCATCTTCAAGTGAAAAAACCAATTTTTTTGAAAAAAAAAGCTAAAAAATTATTTCAATTTATGAATATATATTTTTTAAGAAATATATCATATTTAATATACAAAAGGTAAAAACGCAGTTTGTAGTTCTTCAATTTTATATTCACGAAATAGTTTGGAATTGCGTTAATTTTCCTAAAGACATCAACTATTTTCTTCCTAAAAATTTTCATTTGTAAAAGAGTCGACATATAACCCAATATTTCAATATTTTTCTGTTTATGACATCTATTTTCCAGTGAAAAAACCAATTTTTTTGAAAAAAAAAGCTAAAAAATTATTTCAATTTATGAATATATATTTTTTAAGAAATATATCATATTTAATATACAAAAAGTAAAAACGCAGTTTGTAGTTCTTCAATTTTATATTCACGAAATAGTTTGAAATTGCGTTAATTTTTCTAAAGACATCAACTATTTTCTTCCTAAAAATTTTTATTTGTAAAAGAGTCGACATATAACCGGAATCCTTACATATTTAGGCTAAATTGGGCCAGTTAGGTTATGTGTTTTCAATATTTCCGAGTTGAATTTGACGAAAAAAAGTTGTAAGACTTCAAAAAATCTACAACTAAAAGAAAAATTGAGAAAACTGTCTGTATACCAAAAAAAAAAACACAATTTGGAAACCGGCTAATGTTAAGAAGTTAACGGAATCTCAAAATGAACTTTCATTCCTTTCAATCCATATGGCCAATTTTGTTCGATATGGCATCATTCTATGTGACCATTATATATATTATAAGTCTAACTATGTTGTTGGTATATGTCCATGAAATTTAATTTTGTTTATTGAAATATTGACGGAATATGAAAGGAGTGGTGGGTCTGATGGTGGACTTTCAAACATTACTAAGTACCGTTTTTGCCATCTCCTATTAGGTACTGGAGAAAAATGCGAACAGAGGATTTAATAAGTTAAACTAATTTAAGGTGGTCGAATTTCGACCACGGGATATACTAGTCTATATATAAAATTCAAATTATGTAAATATATAGGTATAGATCCACTTGCGTCCTAAACGAATAAGCCGATCGTAACCAAATTTTACACACCCACTGGATATCTTCCTGGGATGGTCACAGGCTAAAAAATATTTTGATATATATAGGGGGCGTGGCACCTCCCATACAACTGGAATTTTCCATTGTCCGTATCTCTAGAAGTATTTATGTTAGACCATTGAAACTCGGTAAGGGGTTATATGGGATCGATCCCTACCACCTCCAAAACAACTGGGTGTAACGAAAAAGTGGGCGTGGCACCTCCCATACGAATGAAATACTTCTTAGTCGATATCTCTGGAAGTATTTAGGTTAGACCACTGAAATTTGGGGAGAGATTATATGAGATCGATCCGTACCACCTCCAAAAAAACTGGGGATAACGAAAAAGGAGGCGTGGCACCTCCCATACGAATGAAATACTTCTTAGTCGATATCTCTGGAAGTATTTAGGTTAGACCACTGAAATTTGGTGAGGGGTTATATGGAATCGATCCCTACCACCTCCAAAAAAAACTGGGGATAACGAAAAAGGGGGCGTGGCACCTCCCATACGAATGAAATACTTCTTAGTCGATATCTCTGGAAGTATTTAGGTTAGACCACTGAAATTTTGAGAGGGGTTATATGGAATCGATCCCTACCACCTCCAAAAAAAACTGGGGATAACGAAAAAGGGGGCGTGGCACCTCCCATACGAATGAAATACTTCTTAGTCGATATCTCTGGAAGTATTTAGGTTAGACCACTGAAATTTTGAGAGGGGTTATATGGAATCGATCCCTACCACCTCCAAAAAAACTGGGGATAACAAAAAATGGGCGTGGCACCTCCCATACGAATGCAATACTTCTTAGTCGATATCTCAGGAAGCATTTAAGTTAGACCACTGAAAATTGGTGAGAGGTTATATCAGATCGATCCCTACCACCTCCGAAAAAAACTGGGGATAACGAAAAAGGGGGCGTGGCAATTCCCATACGATTGAAATACTTCTTAGTCGATATCTCTGGAAGTATTTTTGTTAGACTATTGAAACTTGGTAAGGGGTTATATGGAATCGATCCCTACCACCTCCAAAAAAACTGGGTAAAATGACAAAGTGGGCGTGGCACCTCCCATACAAACTTAATACTTCAAGCTGAATATCTCTAAAAGGATTTAAGGCAGGGACCTAGAAATTGTAACAGAGCTATATGCTATTAAAACAATTTTTGCGCATAAAAGTGGGGGTTATCGGAAAAGGGGCCATGGCACCTCCCATACAAACTTAATTTTTCAAGATGAAAGCGTTTAAGGTTGGGACCTGAAAATTGATCAGGAGATTAACGATATCAATAGCTCTATGTGGCGTGTTTCCGTCAAGGAAAACCGTCCTCGCTATTTATTTACGCTCCGGGATAGAAAATTAAAAATTGTGTGTATCGTGCAGCCATAATTTGAATACTAAAATTATATATAAAGGGTTTAGAACAAAATGGATCTAAGTGACTCCGAAATTGGTTTGAGATATTCAAGTTTAAAGTTTACTGCCTTTTGAAAATTCTATGTAAAACCTGGGTAGGGCGTTTATTGTATGGGAAATAGATGACACTACAATGTCCGAAATGACTTGGATCTCTTTGCCAACAAATAAACACCATATTTCACTATACAAATGTGGGTATAACTCACACTTAAATCCTTTTAGTTCTGAGCCCTTAATATTGTAAGTTGTATACGCAATGAAGTGAAAAATTGTTAGTTTTCTATTAAAAAAAATACCGGTGTAATTACAATTTTTGAAATGAAATTAATAAAAAAATCTATTTTATATAAATATGAAATCTTAAAGTATATTATTGATTTTGAAAGGTCCCCTAACTACTTACATCCCGAGCAACGCCGGGTACCCTGCTAGTAATTATTAAAGGGAAGCATGTAAACGTCTCGTTAGATCGTCTTAAACCAGCTTTTTTGCCAAGTACATTAAATGAATAATCTCAAATATCGACTAGCTATGGATTTACATATATTTGCTAGTCTGGAGGGGAAGTAATGTGGTGCCAATACTTGAGTTGTATTTACTTTACTTTTACTTTTTGTCAATCAAATATGTTTTGAGTTTTATTTTTAATTTTAAATTTTTTTCAATAAATTTAAGTCAGTTTATGTTAAACTTTCAACTTAAAAATATTTCGATATTTGAAATCATTAAATATACATATATACATACGTGTCCCAGAAAATAATATACAAATAAAAGAAAGCAATAATGTATCTCATGTTCATGGGAACGAAACATCTTAATATCATTTTAATGCAGTTATCATGAAATCCAAAAAAATACGGATCTATCTTTACTTCAAGATAGAGGTAATTGCTTCGTCAAAAGATTCTTTTACGCATCCAGGATAAGTTTTATTTTTTAGATAGAAAATATTGCTCTTGACTTCAGATCATGGCGAAATAAGAAAGGTGGTCGCACGGCGAATTCGGAAAAAATCTCGTGTGTTTGCTTTTTTTGTTGAATGTTTTATGGTTGTCAAATGGCTGTCATATCCCATCAGTTTGTTTACAAATGAATAGTAAAAATAAAATACATTAAAACGCTTTCGGCTCGGATTCAGACTAAATTAAAGCTATTAATTCGGTGCAATATGTCGCAAGAGACTTTCCCGGCCTTTCATGTTAACCATTCACGTCCATCCATGTATGTACATGTGGTCAATGAATCTACAGAAATTAAACAGATTTGCAAATGCACGCGTCATGCATTCCCATTAAATAACAATTTTTGATAGCAGACTTTATTCCATTTTTTGGTATATTGAATACATTCTTTAACAAATTGAGCCTCCATCGTACAGGAATATTTAAAAATTATCCTCTTCAAATTTTTTGTAAACAAAAAAAATTTTGACAACAATTTGACAACTATAAAACAAAAAAAAAATACAGACGTCAGTTCATTTTCGTTCACCTTTATATATTCGCCTTGCTTCAGGTTTTTATGATAAAATAAATAGTACAAATGAGTCGTTCAGTGTATAAAGGGAATGAGTCCAAAAATTTGAAATGGAGAAAAACGACAAAACAGTTGACGTTGATATTAAAACTATTTGTTACGACAAAACTAAAAAGTAAAGTTCCAAAATTAGTTATTAGGACTTCTTTTACAATTTCTAAAAACCTCTCAACAATTTTCGAATGAAATGTGTCAACATTTTATGCAAAAATTCCTCTTCAATCAAAACGTTTGATTCTTCTTCGCCATATTGCCAACTCTTAAGTGAATTTTCTGACTTAACTCAGTTGAACAAAATCTCGGCATCTTTATCTACGACAACTGAACATGTCATCGAAACATATGGTCCACCTGTCACAGCGAAACCTCGTCGACTCACAGATGAAAAATTAAAAGCTGCAAAGGAAGAATTTTCTTTTCTCACGCAGCTTGGCATATGTAGACCATCGAGAAGCCCTTATCCTTCACCATTACATATGGTTCGCAAACCAAACGGTTCTTGGCGACCTTGCGGGGACTATAGAGCACTTAATGCCCAAACTATGCCAGAAAAATATCCTCTGCCACATATTCAAGATATTAGTAATATTATGTACCGAAAAAGTATATTTAGTAAACTTGACTTAAATCGCGCTTATAATCAGATTCCAATTAGAACGCAAGATATACCGAAGCGGCTATTATAACACCTTTCGGCCTTTTCGAGTTTACTCGAATGACTTTTGGCCTTTGTAACGCAGCACAGACGTTTAAACGTTTTATGCATGAGGTTTTAGCAGGTTTGGAATTCACATTTTGCTACCTAGATGACATTTGTGTGGCATCTTCATCTTCAGCCGAGCATTTGCAACATTTACGTATAGTTTTTGAAAGATTGCGCAAATTTAATTTGACTATTAACCCATCAAATTGTGAATTTGGAAAATCAGAAATACTGTTTTTGGGACATATGTATGATTTCCAGTTCAGGCATTACACCAAATCCTGCCAAAGTTGAAGCTATAGTGAGCTATCCGATTCCATCTAAAGTTTTTGAGCTTAAAGGTTTTCTCAACCTGATTAATTTTTATAGGAGGTTCATCCCTCACGCCATTGAACACCAGCAACCCCTTATCAAATTAATTCCTGGAAATAAGAAGAAAGATAAACGTACAATTCTTTGGACGCCTGAAACAAAACATCATTTCGAGCAATGTAAACAAGCCCTTGCCAACTTTACCCTTTTGGTCCATCCTCAGCCGAAAGCAGATCTCGTTATATGCTGTGATGCCAGTAATACAGCAGTAGGTGCTGCTTTACATCAAATTGTAAAAAACCAACCGCAACCGCTTGGTTTCTTTTCAAAAAGGATTTCTGATGCTCAGCAAAAATATAGCACGTTTGACCGTGAGTTACTGGCTATATATTTAGCTGTTAAGCATTTCAGATTAGCTTTAGAACAACACATCACACGGTTAAAAAACCATTTGTCAGTTCAAATTTAAAGAATTCAACTCATGTTTTTGTGCGAAATGATACAATTTCTCCTGCACTTACTCCACCGTATAACGGCCCGTATGAGGTTCAAGAACGCAATACAATATTTTTTAAAATCTATATATTAATAGGCTAACATTTTTTTCCATACAATCAATTGCCAGAGTGTATATCATAAAAAAATGCATAACTCCAATTATTATATATTTTGATATGTTTTCATGGGCCAGGAGCTTTGCATAGGCATATTATATTTAACAAAAAATGCTTCATTAATTTGTAATAATTCATCAAAGTTTTCACCAAAACCCAAAGCTGTTAACTACAGTATCTGACTTTTTTGTTGTACATACAGCAGTGGCGCAGGTGGTGAGCGTGCCGGCTATGATGCGTGCGTTCGTAGGTTCAAGGACGTGTTCAAGGCAGGTAAAGTTTTTTTTTTTTTACTAAATTGAATTTGCCTTAAAATATACGAAAACTTTTTATTATATTTTTTTTTTAATTTATTATATTTGTAATCCAATATTTTTCTGTTTATTATGTTTATGACATCTATCTTGGAGTGAAAATCCCAATTAGAAAAAATATAAAAAATTATTCCAATTTATCAATATCTATCAATTTATATTTTTTAAGAAATATATCATATTTAAAATGGAAAAAGTAAAAACACAGTTTGTAGCTTCTTGAATTTTATATTTACGAAATAATTAGAAATCGCGTTAATTTTCCTAAAGACATCAACTATTTTCTTCCTAAAAATTTTTATTTGTAAAAGAGTCGACATACAACCAAATATTTCAATATTTTTCTGTTTATGACATCCATCTTCAAGTGAAAAAACCAATTTTTTTGAAAAAAAAGCTAAAAAATTATTTCAATTTATGAATATATATTTTTTAAGAAATATATCATATTTAATATACAAAAAGTAAAAACGCAGTTTGTAGTTCTTCAATTTTATATTCACGAAATAGTTTGGAATTGCGTTAATTTTCCTAAAGACATCAACTATTTTCTTCCTAAAAATTTTCATTTGTAAAAGAGTCGACATATAACCCAATATTTCAATATTTTTCTGTTTATGACATCTATTTTCCAGTGAAAAAACCAATTTTTTTGAAAAAAAAAGCTAAAAAATTATTTCAATTTATGAATATATATTTTTTAAGAAATATATCATATTTAATATACAAAAAGTAAAAACGCAGTTTGTAGTTCTTCAATTTTATATTCACGAAATAGTTTGAAATTGCGTTAATTTTTCTAAAGACATCAACTATTTTCTTCCTAAAAATTTTAATTTGTAAAAGAGTCGACATATAACCGGAATCCTTACATATTTAGGCTAAATTGGGCCAGTTAGGTTATGTGTTTTCAATATTTCCGAGTTGAATTTGACGAAAAAAAGTTGTAAGACTTCAAAAAATCTACAACTAAAAGAAAAATTGAGAAAACTGTCTGTATACCAAAAAAAAACACAATTTGGAAACCGGCTAATGTTAAGAAGTTAACGGAATCTCAAAATGAACTTTCATTCCTTTCAATCCATATGGCCAATTTTGTTCGATATGGCATCATTCTATGTGACTATTATATATATATTATATAAAAATCACGTGTCACATGTTCAATCAGGGTGAGCTCCTAAACTACTCAACCGATTTTAATGAAATTTGCACAGCATCTACAGTTTGATCCAACTTGAAAGATAGGATACCTTATATCTCAAGGGGGAGTGGAAATCGGTAAAAAACCATAAGTTTTTTTGTTTACACAGCCACAAATCATAAACGGATCCACCGATTAGAATGAAACTTACTTGAAGTTAAACTTTGAAATATTTACTTTCGTTCTGCATCAAAAAAAATAGTTGATTCATATATTATTTAACCAAAATTGTTTAAACAATAGGAGCACCTTTTCTAAAAAAAGCTGTTTGTGTGTTTGTTCGCTGTCAACCAAATGAATCGATTTAAGTTAAGCGAGCGCTCGGTAGCGGTACTTCGCTTCGTAAATACATACATATGTATGTATGTATGACGCTTTAAATAAAAACAAAATTAACATTCATATGTACATATGTACGTTTTCGTGTTGCTGAGGGATAAGTAAAAATCAAATCCATATATGTACATATTTTGTAGTGAACGCATTTTGTGAAACCCCGTTATTCGTATTTTATACAATTGCTTCATTGTTCAAAAATATTTAATTAAAATATGTATATACATACATGTAAGTATTATCACATAATTATATTATTAATTTCTTATTTCATATTAATCAATTCAAAAATGATAGGAAAAAAATGAGAACGGCTGGACAGATTTGACTCAAGGGAAAAATTTCCGGATTTTCAAGATTTATGTAATTTTAGAAAAGTGGGCGGTGCCACATTTTTTGTATTCAGAACGTTGTTTGTACTTCAATTATGTCCAAAGTTTATGGTTGATCTGTTTTTAACTTTTCCAATACGTTAAAATCTTCGTTGGGTACGACATACATAGGCTACATTTGTAAATTTTTTGGAAAAGGGGGCAGTTCTAAGACCACAAGCTAAGTAATATTTCAATTCGTTATATCCCTGAATGTATTTTCTTTAGTGACATTTTAACGTTCTTAAATCTTAATCAAAGCACTTAATTTTTTTGTTTGTTATTGCCGTTTATACATATCCAGAGTATTATAGGATTTCCATAAAATCATAATAGTGGCGTTAAGTGGTAGATATAGGATATAATTAAATAAATACTAACTACACATCTGCTCAGCAGCGCATAATGGTTTGTGTCATAGCCATTGAGTTCTAAAGATTCGTTTTTTGAGTTGGACATCCAACAAATTTATTTGTTTATACCAAATACGTTAAAACCGGAAACATTGCATACACTAAAGCACTGCAATAAATGGAATGTTAAAAATTAATAGAAAAATAGTTGCAAATGTATTTCTAGGGAAGTCACTGGTCAGGCAGAACAACGTCTGCCGGGTCTGCTAGTATATTATAAGTCTAACTATGTTGTTGGTATATGTCCATGAAATTTAATTTTGTTTATTGAAATATTGACGGAATATGAAAGGAGTGGTGGGTCTGATGGTGGACTTTCAAACATTACTAAGTACCGTTTTTGCCATCTCTGGAGAAAAATGCGAACAGAGGATTTAATAAGTTAAACTAATTTAAGGTGGTCGAATTTCGACCACGGGATATACTAGTAATTATTAAAGGGAAGCATGTAAACGTCTCGTTAGATCGTCTTAAACCAGCTTTTTTGCCAAGTACATTAAATGAATAATCTCAAATATCGACTAGCTATGGATTTACATATATTTGCTAGTCTGGAGGGGAAGTAATGTGGTGCCAATACTTGAGTTGTATTTACTTTACTTTTACTTTTTGTCAATCAAATATGTTTTGAGTTTTATTTTTAATTTTAAATTTTTTTCAATAAATTTAAGTCAGTTTATGTTAAACTTTCAACTTAAAAATATTTCGATATTTGAAATCATTAAATATACATATATACATACGTGTCCCAGAAAATAATATACAAATAAAAGAAAGCAATAATGTATCTCATGTTCATGGGAACGAAACATCTTAATATCATTTTAATGCAGTTATCATGAAATCCAAAAAAATACGGATCTATCTTTACTTCAAGATAGAGGTAATTGCTTCGTCAAAAGATTCTTTTACGCATCCAGGATAAGTTTTATTTTTTAGTTAGAAAATATTGCTCTTGACTTCAGATCATGGCGAAATAAGAAAGGTGGTCGCACGGCGAATTCGGAAAAAATCTCGTGTGTTTGCTTTTTTTGTTGAATGTTTTATGGTTGTCAAATGGCTGTCATATCCCATCAGTTTGTTTACAAATGAATAGTAAAAATAAAATACATTAAAACGCTTTCGGCTCGGATTCAGACTAAATTAAAGCTATTAATTCGGTGCAATATGTCGCAAGAGACTTTCCCGGCCTTTCATGTTAACCATTCACGTCCATCCATGTATGTACATGTGGTCAATGAATCTACAGAAATTAAACAGATTTGCAAATGCACGCGTCTGTTGTTTTTCGAGCCGTGCATTCCCATTAAATAACAATTTTTGATAGCAGACTTTATTCCATTTTTTGGTATATTGAATACATTCTTTAACAAATTGAGCCTCCATCGTACAGGAATATTTAAAAATTATCCTCTTCAAATTTTTTGTAAACAAAAAAAATTTTGACAACAATTTGACAACTATAAAACAAAAAAAAAAATACAGACGTCAGTTCATTTTCGTTCACCTTTATATATTCGCCTTGCTTCAGGTTTTTATGATAAAATAAATAGTACAAATGAGTCGTTCAGTGTATAAAGGGAATGAGTCCAAAAATTTGAAATGGAGAAAAACGACAAAACAGTTGACGTTGATATTAAAACTATTTGTTACGACAAAACTAAAAAGTAAAGTTCCAAAATTAGTTATTAGGACTTCTTTTACAATTTCTAAAAATTTAATGTTAGTATGTAAGTGGATGTGTTCGCAAAACCTGTTAATATGATACAAATACGTTTTTATTGATAAGGGTTTCAGTGGAAAAAGGGAATAAGTCCACCAAAATTTTTGTTAATATCGATACCGTGAAAATGCAAATTAATTATGTTTTGAATTTGAGCATTCGTTCGGAAATAAAAAGAAAAAATGTCCCGTAGTGTTTTTATTGAATTAGTATATTTTGAAAAGAGTACATTTTTTTTTAATGTTGTAAAAAAAAGGCTATAGATAATTTATTTTTTTAGCTCAGTGCATTTGCAGTTTTATTTTTAATGAGCTTAAAAAATAACATAAAACATTTCTTATTTTGAAAACAAAAATAACTTTAAAAATTTCTGCTTTTTGAATGAATCTTTATTATAACAATTTCATTTAACAAAATATAATGTCGTCGTCGAAAGGATCATTATGACTTGAACCTGTTTTCAAGTTTTTATAAAAAGTATGGTGCACGGGAGGGATATATTTTAATAAATCAATCATATCCTTTTTCTTTTCTTTTGTTATAGCTCTAGTTTGAGGATACAATAGATTTTGAGTCAGGCTATTCAATAACATTGTCTTACCCTGCTTACTTACATATGTATGTTTATAATATTTAAAAAAATACCCTTCAATTTTACTTACTTAATATGCACAGGTCAAAAAATTAAAAATGTTTACGAAATCTTTTTAATAAGAAACTCTTTTAACACGTTGGCTGCCAATGTATCACTGGTGATCATTTCAAAAAACTACCCCCAGGTGCCAATGTATCACCAGTGATACACGCCTAGGCCCTAGATTTTAGGGGCTGGGACCCTAACGGAAGGAGTTTTGGGAAAAATGAAAGTTTATTTTAAAAGAAAAAATATTTTAGTTCATAGTAAAATACAAAGTTTTGAAATAATACGAAATTAAAAATGAGAAAATTCAAATCAAACGGGAAAATAACTTTTTTGCTTGGCACCTGGGGGTAGATTTTTTTTGTGATCACCGGTGATACTCGTACATGGCACCTGGGGGTAGGTTTTTTTTGTGATCGCAGGTGATACGTGGCAGCCAACGTGTTAACCACAGCGATATCATAACAGCAATCAAACGTCAATTTCATATGTAATAAGGCATAAAGTAAGATTACAGTATTACAGTTACGCTTCCGATTGCTGCTCTCATACATTAAACTAAGTACAACAACAATTTAAAGAACACAAACAAAATTGGCAGGTAGCGAAAACTCGAAGAGAGACAAGAAATAGAAACAAATAAGAGTGATTAAAAGCAAAGTTAACAAGTGATTAATGCAATATAAATGCACACGTGGACTTATTCCCATCTTCCACTGAAAATAAAAATTTTTTGTTTCGTACAAAAAAATCTTTTGTCTTTAAAAGAGGTTTGCCGTTGAAATTTGAAAACAAAATTTTTACCATACATAGTTAGTCATAAAAGGAAGTGTATCCACGCGAAATCTCAAGAAAGCCAAAAATGGACTCATTCCCTTTATACACTGAGCGACTCAAATGTCAATTGTTTTATATCAATTCATCAATATTTGTATGTCACTACAAGTACATATTTTGAACAGTGTGAAATGGTACAAGTGAAAGTCCAACATCGTACCGGACGCACACAATCCGGCTGTCTTTCATTGAAAGTTGTGCGTTGTCTAGCATTGCGGTTAGCATTTTATTGGGTGGGTTTCACGTAATGGAAATTCCGAGTAAATTTTGTTGCCGAATTTATCTAAGTGTAGCAGATGAATGTCCCAACCTTTCAGATGGATAACAAATGTATACTTTAATCCAGAGTTTCATTCGGTCGATTAATTTGTTTAAAGTAACGAGTAGAATTTTAAGGAAAATAGCTTCATTTATTTCTCTAAACTGAAGAATTTGTTTTCAAATAATGTATGTAAACTATTTTTTTATTTGACACTATAGTTTTCTTACAGGATCTAACAATTAGGGGGCATCCGTAGGATACTATTTCAGGACAGGCTGAACGTACCCCAGCGACAGGAAAAGTGAGTGACAAAATTTAAATAACTTGATTACAATCTTTTTTATTTTATTAAAGCTATAACATTTTTATTTATTTTATGACTTTTAAAGTACGTATGGTTATGGCTTTAAGTGCAACCAAATTAGGTTATACTCCTGAATACACTAAAAAAATATTTTGGTTCGTTTAACTTATTGATAATAGACATTGTCCTTAAATATTTCCTGTAATGTCTATAACACCTCCAGGTCCTGGAAGAGAGCTGGGAGCACTCATCAGATACGTGTCTATTTGCCGAGCCGCTTGTCGTCCTTCCGAAATGGCCCAAACTACTAACGATTGACCTCTGCGACAGTCTAAAATAAAAGAGAAATACACTGTTACTTTTAAAAGAATTTTGAATTGTTTAAAATATATTGGCTACTAAGTGGAAGGTCTTTTGGCATTTGCAATTGTATATCAGCAAACCACTGAGACCGTCATATCTTAGCAGCAACAAACAACACATTTTCAAGTGAATGTGGATGATTTATTTACGCAATCGGTACCAATATCTTAACTTTTATGTCAGACGCCTACACCTTTTTCAGTGTCAGGAAGTTGCAACTTATACTCAAAAACTTACAATTGATATTATAGAATATTACAACTCATGTTCAGAAATCTCATGGCATACTCAGAAAACTACAACTCAGAATTTCAAAATTTCCATTTCATATTCAGAAAGTTACGATTCATATTCATAGTTTCCATTTAAAATTCATGTTTAGAAAGTTACAATTCATGTTCACAATGCAAATTTCATTTTTAGAGAGTTACAGGTCATATTCAGCAAGCTGCGTACATGATTGTGGTATTGGTTATTTGGGCCAAACTGAGTTAGTGTCTGATTCCGAAAATCGAGGATATTTTTAATTCCATGGTACCGTTTTTGAGATATTGACGATTTACCGTAATTTCAAAAAAAAAAAGATGGCTCTACTTAATTATGTACATATATCGCTCATTTGCTGCAACGTCGTCATAACTCAAAAAACCAAAATTTTGAGTTAACATCACTAACATATCGGAAATAAGATGTTTGATCAACTGACAAAGTGTTATATCCGAGATTTGAAGATTTCACGAAGAATCGCGATAGAAGCCTTTTCCATTAATTACATATCCTATTGCGTCTTATTTGTAACAACGTGTTATCTCAGTTGTTAAGTTCTTTAGAATAGTGCCGAAATTGGACCCTGATCTTATTTTCGTATACAAATTTAATAAATATACATCAAGTCAAAAACTTAAAATGCGTTTTCTGTAAAATCACAATTTTTGAGTTATGGCGACGTTGCAGCAAATGAGCGATATCTTAAAAACAAACTAATAAAATTTGGTCTACACAATGCATACAAAACTTTTCGGTAGGCTTGAAGATAATGAACAATCAATACGGACTTTTACCTTTTGTTTTGTAAAAATATAAATAAATATAGCCATATAACACTGAAGTACCCTACATGTTCATACCCATGAAATCCAAAAAATTGTATTTCAAGTAGTAATGGTTTAGATTTGCAAATAAAAGTGCTATATAATTGATCCGCCACTCCAGGGCCCGAATCGTGACAGACGTGAACGAGTGCGCTATCGTACGATCAAAAATTACGTCAGTCGAAGAGCGAGTGAATAATATCGGATTATTACAGCAGAATGTGAACGAATCGTAATTGTCAGTTTTGCTATCGATTGTTTTCTTCTTCTTTTCCAGTTTTCGAAGTTACAATAGTGTTTTAAACGTCAAAATGAGATTGTCAAAAATAAAATGTATACAAAAAGAGAATGGATCCTAGTTTTTTGTTCTATTTAAGCTCCAGTGATAGTGAAAACGACGAAAGAGAGGTGCGTAAACACCTTAGGGACAAAAGTGACCCCCTGGCGCTTTCAAATAATGCGTAAGTATGGCATATGGCTATGTATACATAGAAGAATCAACATCTGCGGTTGTTTATGTTTTGCAGATTTATCAAAAGATTTCGGATGAACAAGGAGGCGTTCAATTATGTCCTGGGAAAAGTTAATTTCAAGTGTCAAGACACTAGATCGGTTCCTCCGATCCTGCAATTAGCTGCAACTCTGTCGCTACTTGCGAGTGGCGGATATCAACACACTATTGGCAGTGATTATTTAATTGGAATGTGCCAAAGCACCATATCTAAACTGACATCCGCAGTGCTCCTTGAAATGGAAGAAAAGTTGTGTCCGGAGTTTATACGATTCGACCCGGATGATTCACAACAATGTAAAGAGTGGTTTATGGAAAAGCAAAGAATTCCTGGAGGTTAACTCAAATTAACATAAACGTATGTGTGCAAATATAAATTTTATCATTTTTAGTTGTCGGATGTGTAGATGGTACACACATTGGATTACAGAAGCCGACAAAAGATGAGCATATGTACTTCAATAGAAAAGGCTTCCACAGTCTAAATGCAATGATAGTAAGTTGCTGCTATTGATATTTAATATTTGCTTATTAATCTGACATCTTTTTTCAGATTTGTGACCATAATTACAAAATTTTGGCAATAAATTGCCAATATGGTGGTGCAGCCCACGACTCGTTTGTGTGGAAAAATTAAAACCAGCGAAGCTTTATGGAGGAACGTTTTAACAACAATAGGAATGATAATTCCTGGCTACTTGGTACTTATATAACTTAGTACTCTAAATTGAATTGCATTGTAATAAGATATTTTTCGCTCTTCAATAGCTGACTCTGGTTACCCACTTGAACCGTGGTGCATTACACCTTACCGGAATGCACAGGATGGATCCAGTGAAAGTTTTTTTAACCAAGTTCATTCAAAAGCAAGATGCATAATCGAAAGGACAATAGGCATTCTGAAAGGTCGTTGGAGAATTTTAGTTTATGATAAAAAAGGAAGATATGATCCTATTAAAGTGGCAAGATTTGCAAATGTGTGCGCAGCGTTGCATAATATATGTATAAAATTTAAGATAGATTTTAATCCCACAAGTTATGAAGTGGAAAGAGAGAATGACATAGATGTTGGAGAAGGCCAACTTACCAGAATAGGACAAACAATTAGAGACCAAATAAAACACTCGCTCTTAAGTTTATAAAATTTAAAAATAGTTAATTTTATTTTGTTATGAAAAAATACTTAAATAAATTTTTGTTGTTTAAAAACTTAGTCGTTCATAATACATTCATTGAATGAGATCATTTCATTGTCAGGATATAAAACTACATATAAAAAAATAAAAGTAATATCAACATTTAGATATCAGTCACATTGTGTAAGCACATACATACATATACAAATATAAAAAGTAATATCGACATTTGGCTATCAGGCACATTGAATGAGTATGTACATAATACAATAATTAAAAGCGTTTAGTTTCAAAACTATGGTCACAATTTTTCATACATAAAAACATAAAATAATAAAATAAATAAATATTAAGCTTGAAAACCGTGCCCTATTTCTTAGTACTTCTTTTTAAAGAAGAGAGCTCCAAGCATTTAATTTCATAGTCAACCTCTCTGGTTGCCATTTGGAGTTTATGCTTCTGCTCTTCGAGCTGAAGCATGCGCTCCCTTATATGAAGCTCTCTCTCGGAAATTTCCAAGGCCCTCCGCGAAATTTCTACCTGCTGGTTTTGTAAATTAATTATGCTGTCCAACTTTGCAACCATGCTTTCTTGGTGCTCCGCTGACAACTGCATATTTCTTTTTAAGAGCACGGTTTTCGCGTCACCTACATTTTTTTTTGGCGTCCGGCGTGTTGGGGTTTTATGGGCAGGAGTGGATACCGGCGCAGAGGTGCTAGGGATGTCATCTACCCCAATAGAGCTTGAATTTTCACTGGTGAAATTTGATTGCGATGAAGGTGGCAACGGTAAAGCGACGTTTCCAAATGCCGGAACCGATCGATTGCCTTCAACGCTTGCCTCGAGCCCAGCTGCCTCGACCAGAAGCTCTTCCGCCGATGTTAAGGCCTTTTCCTGGTACGGACCACCACCTGTTTGCCGCTTTGAGGCTTTGTTGTAGCACAGTTTTTTCTTCGCATTATATTTCTGGTCAGCATAAGCCTATTATAATAAAAAAAGTTATACATTTTTTCATAGCAATTTGAAATACAACATAAGCATACCTTTTTCCATGACTTTGCGTTTTTTACCGGTGGTCCTGCGGCGTTCAACTGCTTAGTCAGCTCATACCAAAGCCTTTTTTTTGTAGCTTTTCCCTGCGCACAATTCGGTAAAACATTTTTTGCCAAATCGGGATGCTCACTCATAAACCTAGCCATTATATCCTTTTGTTTCAGGCTTAGTTTGTTAAAATTTGTCCTTTATGAAAAAATATGGCTAATACAATCAATATATGCAATTATTCATTTCATATACTTACATTTTTAAATATTTGCTTCAAATTATTTGCGCCTTCGATTGACAATTACTGAACGAGTGACATTTCGAACGAACGAGTACGTTCATCTACTCGTTCACGTTTGTCATCATCCGAAATTTCGATAAATTTATACGTTCACGGCTGTCATAATCCGATAATGACATTTCTACGTAACGAGTTGCTCGTTCACGTCTGTCACGATTCGGGCCCAGGTTCGAAACCCGCTTACACACTCAATATGAGGATAGTGCAGCAGGTTAAACTCTATACATTCTACTAACGCATAACTGTGAAGAGTACCGTAAGAATTTCTGTAAGGTCCCGTTGTCTGAATTCAATGAGAAGAATACTTTTGTTTTAGTAAAATTTTAAGTTAAGCTATATATATTCCGGTTGCCATAATAGAAGATTTGCCTTCTTTGTGTCATCCGTCTACTGTGCCATTCGACTGGGGTTGATGGCTATGGGTATACCTGAGTTACCAGGATCCATATTCGATGATTTATATTTGTCCATGTTACGTTAATGCTATGCCTTTACTTTTAACAAAGTCGCGTCATCGTTTTTAGCGAATAGGGACGATAAAAAGTAAAAGCAATGAGGAAGGGCAATGCGTTCCCACCAGCGGTTATTAATTTTCAACGGGGTAAATATTGGGTGAAAACTCAAACTATATCATATACTCGTCCCTACATGAATATGTTGGAAATATTTTCTTTTCAACCATGCTCATTCGTAACTCTACCGCCCTAACACAAACAATTGCACTTGTTTTGTAAATATTTTTGCGGCAGAAAATTGTAGGATTGCGGTTTTATATATTTTATATTTATAAATTGCCAACGCTTTTCGGTTAGATCATTGTTTAGGTACATATCGCCGGTTATACTCAGAATTGACCTTTAAGAAAACAAACCTATGTTTATTTTTCCATTGATCTTATAGATCTTGGAAATTTTTGGCCACTAGAGTAATATATTAACGTTTTTACAGCTTTACATTGTAGGTAGATTTTGGAGAGAATGTTTCATATTTCACGGAATATTGGTTATTCTCTTTATCTAGTGAACAGACAAATTGGCGAAGAGGCCAGCGAATGAAAAATATTCATGCCTATTACGGTATCCGATGGATGCTTTGCGGAGGGATTGCGAATCGATTCGCGAGAAAGCAGTTGCGGATTAAACCTTTAAAACTAAAAAAACGACACTCTCAGGATATTTTCTTCTATTTCTTGTGTTTTATTAAACCTTTAAAACTAAAAAAAAAAACGACACTCTGAAGATATTTTCTTCTATTTCTTGTGTTGAATACGCTAGTAGATTTAAAGGAAATTGATAAAGGTGATTTTTTTTAAGTTTTCTAACTCAGATCCGCAACTGATTTGGGACATTCCCACAACAGCCGGTTCTACGTACCGGAATGACCCTGGTTTTACCCGGCCAAGGACTGTTATTTCAGTGTAACCCTGTCCAATTTGTCCAATCCCACTCCTAAATTGTCATCCTCGGAGCAATCCCTTGCAGCAGGGTTGCTCCAATGTCTCTTGCTACGGGCTGGTATCGAATCCAACCCCGGACCAAGAGACTGGATCTGCTGCGTCTGCTGGAAGAAAATATATGTTAAACGTTCACATTCCGTTCAATGCAGTAAATGCAAGAGATGGTTGCATAGATCTGGATGCTCAGGGCTTAACCCTGTCATCCCCAGAACCCGTACTTTTTTCAGTACTTTTGAGGCACCAAAGGCGCGTCCCGCGGTTCTCGTCGCTCCGGCGCACACACACCGCACCTACCATCATCAAATGGCCATAACAGTGGCCCGGTCTTCACGACCTGCAGCCTTGCTGCTCCCGCCTCACCTCAGTCCCCACTCTCGTCCCCCCCTACTTCCAGCATGCACGTGGGTCAGGAACATAACCTCCTCGTACCTTTCACCACGTGCACTGTTTGTCGGCAAAGACTATATACATACGCCTGCGGCATCGGTTAAGTGCAATAACTGCCTTGGCCTGTGCCACATCCATATGTGCTCTGGGCTCGCAAACAGGAACCTTTGGACGGATGCATTTATTGCCCCTTGCTGCAGTACTCAGCCGCCCTCCACGCCACACAACATCGGCCAAGACGCGCTGAACCCTAGGCTGCGTCACAGCTTGGGACTATGCCCACCTCCACCTAGGCAACCGCATCCGTCCCTCACCCCCAGCATGCCTCCACCCTCCCTCCCGACACACTTCAAAATCCTACAGCTGAACTGCAACGGGTTAGCTGGAAAGATCGCGGAGATAACAGACTTTATGAAGTCGAACAACATTAAACTGGCCGCCATTCAGGAGACCAAACTGAATGCTAACTCGGACTTACGTACTCGTGATGGGTACAATGTACATAGGAAAGACCGTCCCAGCGGTCATGGGGGCGGCCTCGCATTCATTACACACCATACTGTACAGTATAACCTGTTTGCCCCTGACGTTGACCCCAGGGACTCTACCCTTGAATGCCAGGGCATAGCAGTCCGGACAGGCGACGTCGACCTGCGAGTGTTAAATATATACATTCCCCCTGTTACGTGCTGTCCCCGTGATTATCGCCCTGATATTAGTGCGTTGCTAAGGGGCGATAACTGCCTCATCTTAGGTGATTTCAACGCACATCACGATCTCTGGCACTCCAACTTGCCAGCAGATAGCAGAGGGCACGCACTAGCAGAGCAAATAGATAATTCGGCATTCTGTACATTGAATGGAGATGCCCCCACTAGGGTGGCAGGTAACTGCCACAATTCGCCAGACATCTCCATTTCAAGTGCGGGCCTTATCAACATCTTACTAGACATCGAACGACCGTCCGACTTCATAACGACAGAAAAACGAACGTACATCAACTTCAGTAAAGCGGACTGGGACCGCTTCACGGACTTTACAGAGCACTCCTTCGCTGACCTACCCACACCGACGGACGTATGCAAAGGTGAGAAAGAGTTTCGCAAAGTCATCGATTCAGCCTCTGGCCGCTTCATCCCTGCTGGCAGAATCCCGGAAATTCCCTGTGGAAGCAGCGGCAATGGCAAGAGAACGTGACCAAGTGAGACTCTTGAACCCCGCAGATCCAAGAATAAAGGATCTCAACGCAGAAATCCGTCGGACTGTCAATGATCACAAATTGAAGAAGTGGAAAGAACACCTAGAGTCATGCAACCTCTCCGGCGGGGTCGGCAAATTATGGTCGACAGTCAAGGCCCTATCCAACCCGACCAAATACAATGACAAGGTCGCCATTGCTTTCGGCGATAACGTCAAGTCGGACCCCAGGAAGTGCGCGAGCGCATTCTGCCGGCATTTTATACCTTCAAGATCACTCGGACCCGACGGAATTGCCATGAAGATGCTGAAACACCTAGGCCACGAGGGGCACAAGTACTTGGCGGCTCTATTCAACCTCTCACTGTCCACCTTCATTATACCAGACATCTGGAAACATGCGACTGTGGTCCCCCTCCTAAAACCTGGGAAATCAAGGAGACTCTTATCGTCCGATATCTCTCCTTTCGCCGGTAGTGAAGTTGTTAGAGGCTATTCTGCTCCCATACTATACTGCAAACCTGCAGCTGGCCAATCATCAACATGGCTTCCGTAAAAACCACAGCACAACATCAGCTTTGAACGCCATCCCGACGCAGATTAACTTCGGTTTGAACCAACACCAACCAAACCACAGGACGGTTCTCGTGGCACTTGACCTGTCGAAAGCCTTCGACACAGTCAACCACGCCACACTCCTTGAAGACCTGGAGGAGACACCGCTTCCTGCCGGCCTAAAACGATGGACCGCCAACTATTTGAACGGTCGGCTGGCGTCAGTGCAGTTTCGAAACGAGAGATGTAGACCTAGAAGAATTAGACAAGGGGTTCCGCATGGTGGTGTCCTTTCACCCCTTCTGTTTAACTTCTACATCTCGAGCCTCCCTCCCCCACCAGAGGGGGTCTCCATCGTTTCGTACGCTGACGACTGCACTGTGATGGCCACGGGAAAAGGACCTTCCACGGACGAACTTTGTACTAGACTAAACGACTACCTGCGCGACCTTTCCTGCTTCTTCACAGAGCGGAACCTGACTCTTT
The DNA here is from genome assembly GCA_951509765.1 of Sphenella marginata. Classification (NCBI taxonomy): domain Eukaryota; kingdom Metazoa; phylum Arthropoda; class Insecta; order Diptera; family Tephritidae; genus Sphenella; species Sphenella marginata. The sequence goes on from OX608082.1 coordinate 49,994,166, forward strand.
CCCCGACTAAATCTACGGCGACGTTGTTCACCACGTGGAATGCGCAGATGGGGCAGGAGTTGAATGTCCACGTAGATGGTGTTCCACTACCTACTGTCAACCACCCCAAAATTCTAGGGGTTACATTCGACAATAGCCTCACCTTCGCTAATCATGCCACCGCAATAGCTTCAAAGGTACAAAGACGCAACAAGATCCTCAAGTCACTGGCCGGCAGTACTTGGGGCAAAGACAAAGAAACGTTGCTGGTCACCTATAAGGCTATTGGCCGACCGGTTATTGATTATGCTGCGCCCATATGGTCGCCTAACCTTCACGACACCAACTGGAGGAAATTGCAGGTCTGCCAAAACACCGCCATCAGAACTGCGACGGGTTGTTTGCTTATGTCTCCTGAGTCTCATCTCCACCAGGAGGCTCAAATGTTCAACGTTCGCGAGCACGCGGAACTTTTAAGTAGGCAGTTCCTTCTGAACTGCCACCGACCCAGTCATCCAAATCGACAGCTATTGGATGAAACTCCGCCCCCCAGAGACATAAGAAAACATCTCCGGAAGCATTATGATGAGATCCGGCATCACATCTCGTTGCCGTTTGATCTGCGGGACCATAGGCGGGCCCTAAAGGACCTCCACACTGAGTCGGTGAACAGATCCCTCAGATCCCGGCCTGTGAACCCCGTTATTGGTGCCCAACCACCCGTTCTTGCTGAGGAAGAACGTGTCCTTCCGAGGGAGACTAGAGTCATGCTGGCTCAACTTCGGTCTGGATATTGCAATAGGCTGAACTCCTATTTGTCCAGACTGAACCCTACCATACCAAACACATGCCCTGCATGCGGTATGGCCCCCCACGACACGCAACATCTCTTTTCGTGTTCTTCGGAACATACTCTTCTAACTCCCTTATCACTTTGGTCCAACCCTGTTGAAACAGCGCGTTTCCTTGGACTTCCGTTAGAAGAGCCTGATGACAACTAGGAGTGTTCTGGCCCTTTGGGCAGGGCGAAGCACTGCTAACAACAACAACAACAACTGATTTGGGAATAGGCATGATTAAGTCCAATTCTAAATATCCGCTGATTTCTTTACTTTCTCTAGAAAACTGCATAGTATGGCCTTTCAAATGGTACCATAGGAAGAAACGGAAGGTCCTGTAGTACGGAAACAAAGATATATAACAAGGTCTCGTGATGATACGAACCCACTTGAGTTGCTGGAATAATTGCAAGAGCTAACATAGAACTTTTTAGCGCATTTTTTTGATTTAATGAAATTGCAGCCGGCGTACAAATATTTGTTGGATTTTTTTTTGTTTTTGTTGGTTTTTGCGGTCTTTCTTGTTTTACACATTTGTAAGTTTTGCAAGCTCGAGACCAGTGAACAATAATTCATAGTTTAATTTTTATTGTCAGGTTTTGGGAAAAATTGATAATTGGAGAAAAATTACAAAGTTTAAAGCTGTTCGTTAAGAAAAATTTTTTTTTTCGCCAGGCGGAATATGAACGGATAACTCTTAGAACTCGCGTGTTGCATTTGAAAATTTTAAAAACCAGGTTGCAGCAGATCATATGAAAACTTGATAGCCGTAAACTTGGTTCACATTTATTACGTGAAAAAAACTTGCAGATTACGATTCTAAATTTGAAAACGCCATTTCGTATTATTCAAAAAATCTCCAGATCTACATATCCGATGAAAAAACCCATTTCATCTTATTAAAGATCTTTCAATGCCCTTACAACCTACCATATAAATCTTTCTAATTAGATTATGGGTTTAAGAGTTATTTTCAAATGCATTTCAGAAATCAGGCAAAGTTTCCATCCGCTTCGTTTTTTGCATTTTTTTGATGTAGTATTGGAGATGGATCGATTGCAAAAAATATATGTTCAAATCATTTGCAAATCGGTTAAGTTTAGTTAAAATTCAGTTTTCAGTACATTGTATACCACAAAACTACCGATTCGGTTTTGGTTTGTGTTTGGAAATGTGTAGTTATTTAAGTGGACAAATCAAAAGTCACGTCTTGCTACGTCGAGTAGATTGCGAAGAAGAACATTTATTATTAGTAAGAGTTATAAGTACACTCAAAAAACAGAATCACTATTCCTCTGCTATTTACCATAGCAGCCGTGTTATTACTGCATACGCTAAATATTAAAGCCATTTCTATTATGTATATAGCATGATCAGTATTAATTATAGCCGTAGTAGCTTTATTTTTAAGCCAACATAAATCACTGTGGCAGCAAGTATTTATGGTATATAGTGCCGTTTGTATAGCACCAGCCGCTAATATAAACAGCTGAAACTCATAGCATTACCGGTAGCTGATGTAGCAATGTAACATAGCTGTGAGAGCTATGTGTTTAGCATTTATGGCTATGTTCGCTGCTGTTTCGGCTTTTTTATGCCAATTCACTCTCGATCAGCTGTCAAAATTGCATTTTTAAGTTGAAGTGCGACATTTCAAGTGCTACACAAAAGAAAAAGAATTTATAAATCAAAATGAATGAATATGTGGAGAAAAAACTTGTTGAGTGGGAATTGGTGTCGTTAATTGATGATTGTGATTGAAGGATGGAAACTTAGTACTTGAGAAAGTGAAGCAACTGAAAAACGATGCAGCACAAAGAAAGGCCACGCTGCAACCCAGCATAATTTTGATTGGTACCAGTTATGGTTTGTACATTTTGATGGAAAATTTAATTTTGTTTTTTAAATTCATATAATCCGATTGCAGAAAATATCACAGCAGCTTATGTTGTTGTCAATGAGACGTTATTTTTATTTGAGACTGCGTTGCTGGCAATTGACGTTTGTTTCAAAATTACACAATCACTGAACTGTGCGTATGCGGACGCATGTAAACCAATTTGGACGTTTATACAGAAGTATGTATACGAAATTTGCACAGAATACGACCAAAGCTATACAAGCGTTACAACGTTGAGTGCAGAACTGTCATCGTTATAGAAAGTAGCCAAAAATATAAGATATATAAGTAGATTAAGGAAAATGTGAACTATTAATTAAAGCCTATACTTTAATAAAATGAAAATAAAGCAATATACAACTGCAGTCAATGCATTTTTATTCATCGTCACTAGCCATTATTTTAGTGGTACTTACAATTTTATCTAGCAACTGAGGCAATGCTACATAGCAGTCGTTGCAATGCCACATAGCAGTCGTTGCAATGCTAAATAGCGGTAGCTACAATTTTATCCAGCAAGTGAGGCAATGTACATAGGAAACCCAATGATAAACCATAGCGTGATCCACTATTTCTATTATTATAAAATGTAGCAGCGACAGTAATAAACAGCCACTATCCCGATTTCTACTAAGAACGTAGCATCCAGCACCAGAAAACACAGCAGCCATAGCTATACTTTTTTTAAGTGTATATACAAGAAAAGAGGGTTGCCAAATGTATGAATTGTATCACTCAAATTCAATCTATGATTACAAATGTACATTACAACATCCTCACTAGAGATTCAATTCATGTTTTCGTTTAAGCAATTTATAAATTCAATTTTATATTCAGTGCATGTAATGTGTGTATATAGTATTATGTATGTAAAAGGAAATTAACTATGTTTTGCTTAAACCATACTGTTCAATAAATTTAGATAATTTCGAATAATTTACTGGTTTGGTCATACTGTCGGCAATCATTTCATTTGTGCTTATGTAACTGAGCTTAATCGTGCCCTCAGCAAGTTTTTCACGAATGAAGTAGTTCTTGACATCGATGTGTTTAGTTCGAGCATAATTGTTTTTTGAGGCTAATTTAATCGCTCCTTGATTGTCACAGTAAAGTTGTATTGAAGTAGTTGCATTCGAAAATAGTTCAGTTTCAAATCGTTTAAGCCAAAACGCTTCTGGAATTGCAGCTACCATTGACATAAACTCAGCCTCTGTCGATGACAATTCCACTGTAGGTTGCCTACGTGTGGCCCACGAAATTGCACCACCTTGCAAGACAAACACGTAACCGGTGGTAGAACAACGTTTATCTTTGTCACCAGCCCAATCGGAGTCACAAAAACCCACCATTTAATCGTTATCATTCCTTCTGTATGTTAATTTAAAGTCTAGAGTACCTTTTAAATACCGAAGCACTCTTTTCACACCTACCCAATGAGCTTTGCCATAGTTTGAATTGAAACGACTTAATGTACTCACGGCGTAACTAATGTCCGGGCGGCTAATTAGTGCGGATACATGATGCACCCAATAGCTTCTTGATAAGGAATCGAAGACATTTCTTGAAGCTCTTCGTCTGTCTTTGAACTCATTTCCTTTGACAAGTGCTGATTTGGATCCATCGGCGAATTCGCTGGAGTACATTCACTTATGTTAAATCTCTGTAGCACATCCAGCAGATACTGCTTCTGATCTATGAAAATAGAGCCATCATACCAAGTACTGATGTCGCCGGTCCCATATCTTTCATTTTGATTTGTGTCGACAAGTCATTTTTAAGTTTTGTAATTAATGTAATGTCGCTTCCGAAGATCAAAATATCATCAACGTATACAGCTAGTATTAGAATATTTGAAGTCGAAATCTTGAAATATACGCATTGGTCACAGTTCGATCTTTTATACCCAATTGTATTTACCAAGACTGAATTTAGTTTTATGTTCCACATACGACTCGACTGCTTTAGTCCATATAACGATTTTCGAAGACGACATACCCTATTGGTTCGATCTTTAAAACACTCTGGTTGCAGCATGCAAATCTCCTCGTCTAGCTCGCCTTGTAGGAATGCTGATGCCGCATCCATCTAAAGGATAATTAAGTCAAATTTAACGGCCGTAGCCAAAAGAAAGCAAATCGAATAAAAACGTGCAACCGGCGAATACGTTTTCTCGTAGTCGATCCCTCTAACCTGCGAAAAGCCTTTCACGACTAGGCGCGCCTTGTATCTGCTAATTTCACCCTTCGAGTTCTTTTTCACTCTGAAAACCCACTTGGAATCAATAGCCTTTCTTCCAGGTGGCGGGTCGGTTAGCTCCCAGGTGCCGTTTTGTATTAAAGCGTTATACTCACATGCCATAGCATTATGCCATTCTTTGCTATCTGCGCCATCCAGCGCCTCACAAACTGTTAATGGCTCCACCGAATTCGTCACTGTTGCTATTAGCCCAAGTTGCGTAGTTTCATCCATTGCCTGAACAAAACTCTCTTCATCGGAAATTTGAATGACAGATAATTCACCTGATGACTCATGTTGAGAATTCTCTTTCTCACTGATGCTATATATCACTTGATGATCGATGTTGAGGATTCTCATTGATGCTGTCACCATCCTCACTGAATCCGAAAAATCAGATTGATCAGCAGAAATATTGGGTAAACTTTGTCGTTGCGGAATGTTGGCGTTCGGAGCTTGTTGATCTGATTATTGTGGGTCTCCGTTTTGTTGCAACATGAGGCGCCCGCACTCAATCCGAAATACTCATCTTCATCTGAACTGTCAGAATCTTCAATCATGATTTTACGATTCTCTACGCTTTCGCTTCGTGTTACTGGTTTCAATGCATAATTTTCATCGACAATAGTTTTTGAATATGCGGTTTGATTTTCAAAAAATATAACATCACGACTTACCACGGGTTTCTTGGTATTCTTGTTATACAATTTGTATCTGGCGTGGATCCCAAATCTCTGCGGTATGTCAATTTTAAGTTGGGTGTCGAAGCCAGTTTACTTCCAAAGTTACTGTTGCCTGAGTTATGGCCTACGAATTTAGTTGTTCGTCCATTCAGTTTTGGATCAAAAAACGATGGGGGCCATTTCCAACGGCAATCGGTTGGGTCAGATGGAATAATGAACCGTTTAAAAATTTATATGCATAACATGGCTGGCATCAGAACAAAGTCTCAGCTCATACGGTTATTTAGTTGTCATCAGGAATATGATGTCTTCGTTATTGTTGAGACGTGGTTAAACGATAATTTTCATAGTGCTGAGTACTTCGATTCCAAGCTATATAACGTCTTTCGCAACGATAGAAATGCTAACCTTACTGGGCGACTTCAACCTTCCTAATTTAAATTGGACTAAAAATACTTCCAATTCCTCATTAACTGCAAGTGATGTTACTAGCCTTAACGAGATATACGTAGTAGAAAGCTTTCTAAGCATAGATTTAAGGCAAATTAACTGCTACCCAAATCGACTTGGTCGCACCTTAGATTTAATTTTTTTAAGTGATAATATCAACTTCACAGTGCTTAATTGCGATTCTCCTATCACACAGTCTGATATGCATCATGTTCCGATAGAAATAACTCTCGAATTTTATACATTTGCCAAAGCTGGCAACGATACAGCTAATTTTTCTTTTAATTTCAAACGATGCGATTTTTTGGACTTGAACAAACTATTTCTTGAAATAAATTGGGACAACCTGTTCCAAAATTCAGATACTACCAGGTATTTCGATTTATTTAGATCTATGGTTGTAGATATTTGTAAACGGTCTATTCCTTTGAGCTCGAACAAAAAGTATAAAGTTCCCTGGCATAACGCAGCCTTGATGAGAATTCGTAATTTGAGAAATAATTATTTTCGTAAGTTCAAAAAGAGTAATAATTTAGTGTTCTTTGATAAGTATAAAGAGTGCGAAAGGAAGTTCACATGTCTGGACAAATTCTTGCATAGCAATTACATTCAAAGTTTTGAAGAAAACTTAAAAGTGAATCCAAAATCGTTTTGGAACTTTGTCAAGGCAAAAAAATCAGTGTCAAATATTCCGTCCTCTCTTTTCCTTGGCGACAATACAGTTGATTCCCCTGCAGGTACGGATAATCTGTTCGCTGAATATTTCATGGCTAACTTTGTATCCGACCTTGACAATGTCGATGACACTCGCTTCAACAAACAACCCTCAATTGACTTTGGAAGCCTTGTACTGTCTCTTGAAGATGTCTTTAGTGGCATCTCTCGTCTTAAACAGCCATGTAGTACTGATGGGCATGGTTTGTCCGCAATCTTGTTTAAGAAGTGTGAAGCTCTTGCTTATCCCCTATTATTAATTTTTAATAGTTCCCTATCTTCGGGCACTTTTATCGACGCGTGGAAATTGGTTTTTATTACACCCATTTTCAAGAGTGGCAATAAAAACGATGTCAGCAACTGCAGGCCTATTTCAAAACTCTCTGCCACGTCAAAGCTTTTTGAATGCATCATCCAGGACAAATTGCTTTTTTTCGTGAAGAATACTGTGTGTCAAGAGCAACATGGCTTTCTTCCGGGAAGCTCAACTGTGACTAACCTGGCAATTTTTTTTTATGATGACTGCATCGCAGCAGTTCAGTCTGGTTGACACAGTTTATACGGACTTTTCTAAAGCATTTGGTCGGGTTTCCCCATTTAGTCTTGATTAAAAAGCTTGCCTGCATGGCTTTTCACTCGGCTTTTCTCAGTTGGATTGAATCCTACCTACAAAATCGCAGTTGTTGGGTTGTTGTCGACAATGTCAGGTCTTCACCTTTCGTTGCCTGCTCTGGTGTTCCCCAAGGAAGCATCTTAGGACCACTTTTCTTTATTCTCTTAATTAATGATATTCGCTCTTGCTTCTATACAGTAAGTTTTCTACTATATGCGGACGATCTAAAAATTTACTCACCTATTTAGTTACAGTCAGTGTGACTCTGCACAGATGCAACTAGATTTGGATAAATTGAGTTCCTGGTGTGATAATAATCGGTTAACTTTAAACTTAAAAAAAATGTTTTCATATAACCTTCTCAAAACGCCCAAATTTTATTGATACGTCATATCACTTATCTAACTCGCGCCTGTCCCGAGTTAATGAAATTAATCTTTGTACATATTTCGAAATCGTACGCCATCTTGCATTTGTTAGGCGTCATAGCGCGGAGTTCTCTGGTCCATATACGCTAAAACTATTATATACAGCGTTTGTGCGTTCCAAACTTGAATACGCCTGCTTCATTTGGTCGCCGTATTATCGCTGTCATATTGCAAGAATTTACCGGATCCAGAAAGTATTTTTATATTTTGCTCTGCGCAACTTACGATTTTCTGAACCCATCCCGACCTATGAAGCGAGATGCCTTCTGATCAACCTAAAGTCGTTGCAGAGTAGAATAATTATCTTATCGCTGTCGTTCATCTTTGACGTTTTTCGTGGTGCTACGAACTGCGCCGTGCTCCTCGAGAGGATCTTCAGAAATATTCCTGCAAGAGCCCTTAGGACCTCAGAATTCTTTAATGTTCGCCTTTTTAAAGCTCTTTATGCAATAAATGCACCAATTACTAGATCATTGATTGAATTTAATAGAATTGCTAACTACTTGGAAATAGATTTTTCTAGTTCAAAAGATCGATTTTTAAGTACCATAAATTCCTATTATAAGTAAGCCAGTTATCTATACTATTACAATACCTACCATTACTATATACTTCTACTTAGCCTATAAGATTTTGTATTCTAATTGGCTTAATAAATAAATAAATAAATAAATATGGAAAAGAAAACCTTCTATCAGGAGTAGAGGTATTTCGAATGATACAAAGTTGTTTTCACGTTGAATAAAGTTATTGTTGTGTATGAACTGGGTAGCAACGCCACCACACTAAATTTATTTTACTATACTTGTGGCAATTGCTTTTTGTCATTCTGTCATTCTATTTTCTTTTACATTAACTCTGTTTTATATTGAACGTTTATAAGTATTCATTCACTTTTACACCCCTATCATGCATTTCGACTTGGATAGAAATTTTCTCCGTTTTGCAACTTTGGTATCATGCGTTCCGTTTCCGTTCAGTTCAACTTCGAAACTTACAATTCTGCCTATCATGCAGTTCGAGCGTAGCTCCGTTTTTCTTAGTTGCAATTTTGTTGACGGATAGCTGCTTGTTTTCTATTTTGCAAACAATATTAGATTAATTTCCTCGATTTTTTGTTAAAACTCTTAAAATATAAGTAAAACTCGTATATAAAAGTTGTAAAACGCTCGCTATATTTTGTTTTTGTGCTCTAATGAGGTTTTTTGATATGTTTGCATGATAATTGTTTGCGACCGGTGCCGAGTGCTAACATTTGTCCAAAAATGTAGGAAGGGGTATCAAAAGACGCGTTTCGATGCCGGGAATGTGAATCCGCCTCCGGAGATTTAATATTTTCAATATTTTTTGACGCGCATTAGCTCTCGGCACCGGTTGTAAGCAATTACCGAAAATTGGACTAGCATTCAAAACACCAATCTAACAACTTTACTAACACCATTAAAACTAAGGTAATGACAGCCAAACGTGCACCGGCAGCCACTCCACACCACCAACACATACTCAGTAAACTCCTTTGTCAGCTCCGGGGCCGCCAATGTCTTCATCCAGCGAAAAGTACCACCTGCGGTCAGACTTAATCCTGACATGTCTAATGTTTGCTCGACGTATGTGTGTATCTGCGTGCCTGGTCGACGAAGCAGACTCTTCTAGCACCAACTCTATTGCAAATGCCAGCTACCTCCTACTGACGACATGGTAACATCCACCAACAGTGTCTTCTTGCGTTTTGTTGGTCCTCCGACGTCTGTTATAATCAATCAATTGATCTATGTATAAAATTTCACTAAATTTATTACATAATGCTCAATACAAATATAATTAGTTAATTTATGTAATTAAATTAGTAAATAATACAATTTTACTTTTAATTCAAAAGCACTATTTTGAGTATTTTTGCTTTTATAAATTATTAAATCTTCATACTTACTTACTTCATCGTCTAGGAATACATGCATACCATAGCTGTTAAGAATTGATTACTAATCGTAATCATTAGTAATCTGATTACTTTGTATTTGAGAGTGAAATAATTTATTACAATACGATTATCTTGTTCCCAACTAGATTACGTAATGATTACGATTACAAATAATCAAAAAATAATCACGATTACTCCAGATTACTAAAAAGAATCAAAAAGAATCAGAAAGAATCAAAATAAATAATTGATTCTTTCACAGATTCTTTTTGATTATTTTCATTTCAAAATACCAAACAACTTTCTTCCTTTTGCTTATTTTCATTTTTAAGACATTTTTTTGTAATTATTTTATTTCTAACAAATAAATATATTAAAGACAAAATAAAGAAATATAATAACAAAAAATTAACAAAAATCATTTATAACAAGGGGACAGTGTTTCCAAGAATTACAAGCAAAGCAAAAACATATTGGGGGAAATTGGGCTGATTATATTGAATGGATAAATTGTTATGAATGATAGCAATAATATCATCATTTATAATACATGTATGCATATATAGTTATACAAAAAACGATTTTAAAAAACTTACTAAAAAATGTCTTCAAAATTTAAAAAAACGAAATGAGAAAAGTTGTTTGGTATTTTACATTGAAAAGAATCAAAAAGAATCAAAAATAATCAAAAAGAATCCGTGGAAGAATCAATTATTTATTTAGATTCTTTTTGATTCTTTCTGATTCTTTTCAGTAATCTAGAGTAATCGTGATTATTTTTTGATTATTTGTAATCGTAATCATTACGGAATCCCAATGTTTGAAAGACACAATTAAATAATGATTACAATTCTTTTTAGAAAATAATCCAACCGATTACTAATCGTACTCATAATTTAACAGCTATGATGCATACGTATTATCTAATTTTTTATATTTATAGCAACAACTGCTGCAAACCGCAGCATCCGAACAGACGCCTGGTCAACGAGAATCAGATCCGGCACACTTCGATGAGATCCGGCACCTGATTTCCACGCCGTTTGATCCTAAGGTGCACCGGCAGGCCCTCACCCTCATCCATACGAATTCGGTAAATTCCTTTGTCGGCTATCTCCCAGCGACGCCGTTCTTCAGGCAACAACACCACCCGTTGCCGAAGAGGAGCTCGAGCTGCCTAGGGAGACTAGGGTGATGCTGGCCCAACTCCGGTCTGGATATTGTAATAGGTTAAACTCTTACCTATCCAGACTGAACCCCGACTTCCCTAATGCTTGTCCGGCATGCGGCTTGTCCCCGCATAAAACCAATCATCTTTTTATCTGCTCAACCGAGCCTACTCTTCTGACACCCATATCCCTCTGGTCCACCCCTGTCGAAGCTGCTAGGTTTCTAGGACTTCCGTTAGAAGAGTTTGATGACAATACTGGGTAAGATACTGACTACCTAGGTAGGGCTAAGTAGCGCTACAACAACAACAGGATGTTCCGGATTCGAAGTCAAATAAGGCCAACATTCGAACGAACGAAGTCAATAAGGGAACATTTCGCCAGGAATTATCCAAAGCGATTGAAATGTCAAAGCTGCGGTCAGTTAGGGCATAAGGCATGCAAAAGCAAACCCAGCAACGTGATATCAGAAACAGGCATTGTTATCGCGAAGCGAAATGTATGCATCGCCAAAAGAAAGGGTGGTTTAATTTTCAAAGATTTTACGTTGAATGGTTTGAAGGTTTCGGCCCTAGTAGATACCGGGTCCGAATTAAGTTTAATGCGGTATGATACCCTGATGATGCTTCAGCTAGATGTTGAATTAAAACGGGACAAGAATAGGTTGTTCGGTATAGGAACCAGTCAATTGACCACTATCGGTAGTTTCACTACAAACTTAACAATGGATGGCGTGAATCTTGCTTTAACATTTCACGTCACTAGGGTACGCAGCGGTATTAGGCAATGACATATAAACATATATAAACAGATTTAAAAAGATGGCAAAATATTACATACATATCTACATACATATGTATAATTAAATTAAACAAGCGTACAATAATTTTGTAACATTTACAATCCTGCATCAATTAATTTAAATTACAATTTAATCAGCTGATCTTCCCTGTAGGAACACTATCGGTTAGAATCGATGAAAGTAGTTATCTTGTTATGAATAGTTACCTTGGTATGAGTAGGTATTTTGTTATTTTATTAAAATGGCATCTATATTAATTTTTTGATGCATCTAGTTGTGGGCCTTTTTTTGGTAACAATTGTTCAAAACAAAATGGTGCAGCTAGGAAGTGTTTGGACTTAAAAGCGGGCGACTCGGGTTCAATCTCGGGATCCCCGATAATTACTTATTTTTATATTATATTAATCAATTTTTATTTAAGTTTTTGTTTCAATCTTTGTTATTTTATGTTTACATAATTTTTAAGTTGTGTTTTCCAGAAACAACATTTGGCCTATCGGAACGAATTGGGTATGCATAGTTTAATATTTATATAAAATGTTTGGCGATTTACTTTTATTTGCTTTTAGGTGTCGCTTTATCTTGAATATAATCTAAAAAAGACCTTAAGTTTGTTTCCGAAATCCACTTTCATAAATTCTTTTGCTTTTCTTTCACTTTCCTTTCCCGTAATGTTTACGGTTTTATAATGTTTGTTTTTCCATCCATAGTTTCAACATTCACACTTAGTAACATTACACATATGTACGTACGCCATTGTTGTAGCTAGAAATTATTTCCAATGCATGCATATTTTCCTTTTAATTAGGCGTCGTAAATGGCTCCAGCTGTTGGACGTGTTTGTCACCTATTACTTTTAGGTATTTAAAGCCCATTTTCAATTGGCCTTCTCAAAGGACATTAGAACAATTTGTTCAAGGTTGGCCGTGTAATCATGGCTGTAGCTTTAGCAGCATAAAAGCATTGGAACTCAGAAGCCGTGGGTTCTCAGCAGAGCAAAAATATGTTTCTATTTGCTGTGATGAGATGTCTTTAAAAGTCCACTTGCAATATGATTGAAGTAGAGATTCCATTATAGGTAGTGTTTTAGCACTACTTGTCCAAGGAATAGGTGGGAAGTCTTGGACACATCCCTTATTATATTTTTTTGTGCATAAGGCCTGCAAAGGTGAAACTATGAGCTATAACGAAGCTTCAAAGTATTGGCCTCCGTCCCTGCCAATTAGTCACCGACCAAGGTTCTAATTTCGTTAGCTTTTCCAAACTAGTAGGAGTAACAAAATATAGGCCTTTTTTCGAAGTAAACGGCAAGGAAATCGTTTACTTCTTCGATTCTCCTCATCTGCTTAAAAGTACCCGAAACTGCTTGGAAAGGGCCAAAAATAGAGTAAGTTTCAATGGTCGTCCAGTAAATTGGCTGGATATTGTCCACCTATACGAGCAAGGTTCTCGCTATGATATATCTTGTACACATAAGATAACTTCGACGCATATGAGACCTAAATGTTTTAACAAAATGAGTGTGAATCTAGCATCTCAGGTTTTAAGTAATTCCGTGACAAGTGCCATGTTTGCTATATATAGTATTGGCCACCTTAATAGCTCAGGTTCAGCAAAGATTTTTTAACACAGCAGAATTCTTACTTTTTTTTGATAAATTGTTCAATATTTTTAATAGCCTTATGTATGGAGTGGTTGGAAATTTCAAACAACCCTTCACAGCCTCTACGGAAAAAATTAACTTTCTAGAAGAAGCCGAACAATTCCTTAACTCCATAAAAGTCCACGATGTCGAGGGAAATGATATCACAAATACTTTTGCTTTCATAAAAGGGTGGCTCCTAAACATAAATAGTTTGCGATATTTATGGCGTTCTTTATCTAGTGTTGGATTCACTCAATTGATGACAAGAAAACTATGTCAAGATAAAATTGAAAATTTCTTTGGCCATATACGTAGAGGTGGTGGTTTTGATTTAAGAATAACTCCTCAGAGATTTTCATACCTCTTTAGACAAGCATGGGGAGTAGGATATATTCGCTGTGTTGACAAAGGGAACTGCGAACTTTTACCTGCCAAAGTGGAATCTTTTGCGAGTAGTATAATTCAAACTGCCTGCAATGATGATTTAGTTAGAGACACATCTTGGCAAACTGTTCGCGGGTTGCGCGAGCCCCCTTTAAGTTCCTTTTAAAATATTCATGTTGATATTAACTTCGAGGTCGATGAGAGCTTTTTTCTGCGTCGAAGTGCTTTTGTATACTTTTGCGGATATCTATATTTCAAATATTTTAAACTTCATAATTGCTTAATGCCGTTGCCTAGATTTGATGGCGGAATTTTAGGAAAAGATTTTTATTTACTTGGGAAAAACAATTTAGTAATAGCCAGCTTGTAAGACCTCCCAATGAATACATTGAATGTGCATCTAATCTCGAAAGAATATATCCCGACCATTTTGACCTTAATTGCCTTAGTTTATTTTGATTACAATGTTAAATCACAGCGATGGATAGGATTACATGTTTCAGAGTTTCCAGGCTCATCATCAGATCCCCTTTCGGTAATTTTTCTCCAATTATCAATTTTCCCCAAAAAACTGACAATTAAAATTCATTATGAATTATTGTTCACTGGTCTCGAGGTTGCAAAACTTACAAATATATAATACGTTTAAAAAATATACCGATTCCATTTTCCTTCCAAGTAGATTTCGGTTTTTTTCCAGAGCCCTCATTCCCACCTCATCTTTTTATTTTGTTAAAACCTAGCTCTTTTTAGGGAAGTTGTCGCTGGGGATGAAGATCTACTTATTTCTATGTATATATTATTTGCATCTTACTTTATGTCATTTCAAGTTATAATTTTATTATTTATTTATTTTTAATTATTTATATTTTTTGTAAATAGTATTTATTTTTATGTTGTTGGTTTTGCGGTCTATTTTGTTTACAAATTTGTAAGTTTTGAGCAAGCTCGAGACCAGTAAACAATAATTCTAACTGAATTAATAGGTGTGTTCGGTGAAAAAGTTATCAAGAATTGTTTAGCAAGGAAAAAAAGAGAATAATACGTCTTACTCTCTCAAAAAGTGAAACTTGCTAAGTTGTCACCGAACAGGAATTAGTAAATATTTGCAAGAAAGCTGCAAAAACAGTTGTTGAGTTTCCTCAATGCAGACTGCTAGTTGTGGAGGCAATGACTCCACAGCGCTGGCACTAACACATTTCCTTCTGCCGGAGACCTTAATTAATTATTAAATTGTTTTAATCATCCAAATACATTTATTAGACACATTTTTTTACCCCATTTACCAACAAATCACTCATTTTAATGTCTTTGAAATTTTTAAATTTTTGGTTAGTTGACTAAAAATGCAGTCAGCTGATGTCTAAACATATGTTTTCTTGCTTGCTAATTTCTGCTAACAGAAATTTGTGCAGCAGGAATTAGCAACTTCCCCTCCAAATGAAATGTCAAAATCGCGCTCTCTCGTGCTAATTTTGCTGAGCTTTTGGTTCACCGAACGGAGTTTAGTGAAAATTATTACAAATTCGTACAAATTATCACTCACCGAACACAGCAGATTTTGGGAAAAAATTGATAAATTGAAATTGCGACTTTGCTAAGAAAGCAACTCTGCAAATCAGGTGATCACAGATGTTATTGTGAATGTCTGTCACACATTCGCGACTTGTAGATATTGACAATGTTTGTAACTCATAGTGTAATAAGGTTTGTTTCTTGACTGCTAATTATGAATAATTATTCCTAAAAAAGTGTTCTTTGAAAAAATTAGCAGCGAATCCAGCAGCTTTTTGACATTCAATTGTGAGAAAGAGCGCCAATTCGTTGCAAGTTGCTGGTGGGGATTGCTGGAGATTTTTCGTCCAGCAATAACTAGCAAGTAACAAACATCTGATTGTGACAAATGCCAAATCCAAAATTGATTGCATATTTTTGTGAAATTTAAAATTTATTACGAATATTTTGAATACTATGAGTTATTGCCAGCAAATGAAGTAAGTACAGAATTTCTGCTGGCTCCTGTTCGGTGAAAAACCAGCAGAAGAGAGATTTTGACAGCTTTTTACGAGACTCTCTTCTGCTGACAGTTTTTTGCTGGAGATTTCAAGAAACAGACCAATAACACTGGTTTACAGCCAAAATGCACCAGAGACGCCATAGTGAAATTCCTATGTAAAATCACCTCCTAATTCCGAAAATCAAGGTTATTTTCACTTGAATGGTACCGTTTTTGAGATATTTACGATTTACCGTTATTTCAAAAAACAAAAAAGATGGCTCCACTTAATCGTGTATATCTCAAGAACAAACTGAGCTCTTCCAAAACTATTTGAAAAATTTGAAAGCTTATAAAATTTACTATAATCAGAACATACAACACTTTTTGCTAGGTCCTGCAGATTCAAACACATTGAACAATCATTATGGATTTTTTAAATTTTTTTTGTAAAAATATAAAAAAAATTGTACTTTGCGAGGAAGCATCTCGAAAACTTTTTGTTTTTTTGCAGATATTTTTTCCCCCCTCTAACCTCTGTTTTATTACAAAAAAAATAAGCTATCAGTGAACAAAATCGATTAACTAATACAAAAGTTATAAGCATTCAAGTAAGTATATCCATTTAATACTTAAGTACGCTACAAATAATAGCATATGTACATATGGTTCTGTCTTAACTCTATGATCTTATTTTATAATTGAAAAAGTTATGTGTCTTGTTTTGACGCTTATTTAGATTAGGATCGGTTTCTCTTATGAGAAACCAACAGTAGTCGCCCATCATAGCGACATCCCAGAATCCTTGATACCGACTTTCAATCACTTTCATTTGCTGGTGAAACCTTTCGCCATGCTCGTCACTTTCGTCGCCAAGATTTTGCGGGAAAAAATTTAAGTGGGAGTGTAAGAAATGAATTTTTAAAGACATATTTACTCCTGAAAGAAAATAAAAAGTAAATTAGATAAATACATAAGTGACACATTAGTATATAATTTTCTTAGGATGGATTTATCTTTCAATTCAGAACAAATTTTTTGTTTATATTTTTCCCGTTCTTGTTTGTTCGGAACTGGACGATGAATTCAGATTTATGGCTATATATTCTCATGTAAATTTATGTAATATATAATTTATTATAATAAGTTTTTTTATTTACCCATTTCCGCATAGTTTTTGATTAAGTCGTTCACTATCATCTCGTAGTTAGGACTTGTGTTTGCCTAAAAAAGAAGTAACGACCTTTTCAAAAGAATCCCACGCTGCTGCCTCCACTGGTGACAATAGTTCTTTGAAATGGTTATTGATCATCATTTTCCTTATTTGCGGTCCCACAAAAATGCCTTCCTTTATTTTTGCTTCTGAAATCTCTGGGAAGATTGTCTTCAAATGATGAAAAGCTTCGCCTTCTTTGTCCAAAACCTTCACAAAGTTTTTGATAAGGCCGAGCTTGATGTGGAGCGGAGGTAGAATTATTTTTTCCTTCTTTATAAGTGGAGAGTATTTTATGTTATCTACCATAACTTGAAACTCGATTCGTTCTGGCCAATCCTTTATGATGTAGTGGTCTTGACGAGCTCGGCTATCCCATTTGCATAGAAAGCAACAGTATTTTGTGTATCCACTTTGTAGACCACATAGCATTCCAACGACTATAAGATCGGCACATATTTTCCAATCATGTTCTTCGTATTTGATTAACTTGAGCAATTTTTGCGTTATCTCATATGTTTCCTTCGTATTTACTGCATGCGCGATCGGGATAGATGGCTTTTGGTTGCCAATATGCAATAATATGCCACTCTTTTGAATCATATGGTTCACCAAATTGTTTGAATAGACCAGCAATGTCTTTGCAGTAACAAACACTGTCCTCCTTCGTATAGTACTTGGAAAATTCTTCGTGGCGAGTTCTATAATATGTTACCTTAACATCGGATGAAACAAATTTAAATTGTTGCATTCGAGAGGCGTGTAGTTCGGCCTTTTCCTTTGACAATTCCAAATCCCTTATCCAATCATTGAGTTTTGCTTGCGACAAAGAATTTCTTTCGTTTTCCGTTTGAAGTTCAGTACAACATGATGCCGCGTAATCAGATACTACTGTTGACAATGAAACTGGAGCCGGAACTAAAGTTAAATTTGATTCTGGCAATGTCGCTTCTGTTGAAATTAGTTCTGGTAATGACACTGTAGATACGCTCGCATAGGTTACTTTTCTGGACTTTCCAACCCCAAGTACTTTTGTAGTACAAATATAGCAGTCCGTTGAATGGCAAGTTGGTTCCCTCCACTTCATTGGTGTAATAAATTTCACACGTCGCCTAAATAGATAGTTTCAGAAATTAGTCAGCTATGCATTAAAAGGGAACAAATTCCTAATTTTTACAACGTACCTTTTTGTTCCGGTTTCCGAAGAAATCAATTCGACTCGGCATGTGGTGCACACAGTGTTCGGTGTCCATGGTTTTTAGGCTCAATTCCAAAACACTTATAGTATGTAACTTTCAAAGGATTTGAAAACACACGTCTCATACTTTTAACAATAAATTGACCGCAGATGAAACAGAACATATCTGGATCATTTGTACACTCAAACTCTCGCGCCCTTTTATTCATTTTTTATTTTTAAGTAAATGACGGGTTATAAACTGCAATTATAAACTGAACAGTATCCGTCGAGCCTTGCAGATATTATGAAGAAACAAGGCGCATGTACTCTTATTTATACTTAGATCCAGTGAAAATTCAAGCCTACCTAAACAAAAAGGTTCCCTAGTTCTACAAAGAAAACACTACCTGCCTCAAAAATATGCTCTTGTTTAAAATGTACCTAGGTTTGAGAAAACGACACTAACAGCTTTTTGTATCTAATAACTTTTCGAAAATCTACCTGCTAACTAACTGATATACGAATACTAACACATATGTACCAGTAGGGTACTTAAGCATTAAATGGATATATTTACTTGAATGCTTATAACTTTTGTATTAGTTCATCGATTTTGTTCACTGATAGCTTGCTTTTTTTGTAATAAAACAGAGCTTAGAGGGGGGAAAAAATATCTGCAAAATAACAAAAAGTTTTCGAGATGCTTCCTCGCAAAGTACAAATTTTTTTATATTTTTACAAAAAAATTTTGAAAAATCCGTAATGATTGTTCACTATGTTTGAATCTGCAGGACCTAGCAAAAAGTGTTGTATGTACTGATTATAGTAAATTTTATAAGCTTTCAAATTTTTTAAACCGTTTTCGAATAGCTCAATTTGTTCTTGAGATATACACGATTAAGTGGAGCCATCTTTTTTGTTTTTTGAAATAACGGTAAATCGTAAATATCTCAAAAACGGTACCATTCAAGTAAAAATAACTTTGATTTTCGGAATTAGGAGGTGATTTTACATAGGAATATTGCGTCTCTATTGCAGAAAAAAAGTTGGAATTTGTGATCCAGTGTAATCAAAGGAGATATCTGTTGTATTTTGGAAGTACACGAGAATGGGGGTATAAGAGAAGACTCCTATTAAAATAGTACTGAATTTCATACTTTTTTTATTATACAAAGCGTACTAGTACTAGTACAAGGGTATTATCATTTTGTCCACGTAACGATACTACGTAACGGCGCAAAATAATCGAGTTAGATGTAGAGTTCCATGTATGAAAGTTCTTAGGTTGAAAAGAGGAATTGATTAAGGCATTTCCGTCCGTGTACACAATAACTTGAGTAAAAATTTAGATATTTGCATGAAATTTTTAATACCAAGGTAGGCTGCTGTTGAAAATTGTCGAAATCGGATGATAACCACGCCCCCTTTTTCGATATCGAAAATTACATAAATTAACATAAGTTGAGTAAAACTTGAGATATTTGCATGAAATTTGGTACACAGGTTACTTTCTGGCCAAGGCAGGTTGGCGTTCAAAATGGGCGAAATCGGATGATAAACACGCCCCCTTTTTCTGAAAACTAACGCTGGGTATTTAATGTTCGGTTCACCCGAACTTAGTTTGTCCGAGAATTTTGACCTCTGTATCAATAATAATAAAGTTCACAATTTTCTGTAATTTTCATGTGATCACGACGAAGATTAGGCCGTGCCAACAAAGTGAAAAAGTGAGTTCTGCGCAGAAATACTGGGGGTGTTGGACCGGCCAAGGGTTATTTTTTTGACCAGGGTCATTTTTCAGTTTTTCGTTTATAACTTTTAACTAAAACAAAATATTTATTTTCCCCCTTCGGATTATTGTTGACGTTCAATGAAAAGTATTACCATAATTTCATTTATGTATTTGAGACCCTGCTTCCGTAAAAGACGGACGTAATCTTAGCCAGCAAAAACTGCACGTAGTGAAAGAAGCAGTATCTAGAAATGTTGTATTACTCCCATAAGTTAGGCTCGCACTGCTTCCGACTTTAATCCGTCGACACTCCCGACATATTTGGGCTTGTTCACTCCTAAAGAGCAAGACAATGGTTCGTCACTACCCAAGTGCATAACTGATTTATTTAGAAACTTCTTGAACATATTCCAGCCTGTAAAACATAGTTCAAATACATATGTATCTTCATTTGAATACCATTTTACTAGCTATCACATCATATCTTACCCCCATTCGCCGTGAAAAACTGCATTTATTTGCAATTCAATCAAATAAACAAAATTATTTTTTGAGAATTGTCACAAAATTATTTAATATAAAAGTCAACACAAAGCAGATTGGGAGAAAAAAGTGATGCCGTTGCATATCCACGCATCAACTAAATTCACGCCGTTCGAAGTTTTGTTCGGAGTAAAAATGCGTAGCGAGGCACAGCCAGATTTGGTAAGAGCGATTGAAGAAGAAATCTTAACTTTATTTTCAGATGAAAGACAAAAGGTTAGATTACACTTGAGAGACGCCATAGCAAAAGCACAAGCACGGTATAAAAAGAGCTATGACAAAAAGCGCAAACCTCATGCTGGGTATAAAAAGTTTGATCTCGTAGCAATCAAGAAGACGCAATTTGTAGCTGGAAAAAAGCTCAGCAATAAGTACATCGGTCCACACAAAATTATCGATGTGAAACAGTTGCAGATTTCGAGGGGCCAAGACACACGTCTACAAGTGCAGATAACATTAAAGCATGGAAGTACCAAGACGATGCTGATGATTTATCATCTGAGACAGATGATGATCAGGATGGCCGGGTGTAAAAGGGTGGCAGCCCTGCAATACTCGGATAATAGCCATGTACTCCAGTTATGGGTGCCATTGAAATCAAGAAGCGAGGTCGTGATTCAGTCGTTGAAGTTGAAAGTCGAAGAGAGAATTGTCGGTAGTTAAGCAACACAAGTCGTGTCATTTAAGTTGAATTATTTAAGCTGAATATTTTCAAATCCAAATTAATTATCTAATTTCCACTACAAACTATTAATTGTAATTTATTGAATTCATCGAACATTGAATATTAAACTTACAAATATGTAAAAACAAGAAAGACCGCAAAAACCAACAACAAATATTAAGAACCATAGCACGGGTTTACGTACATAAATATGTACAAACAAAAAAGTCCAGCACACGCATTGGTACGTATGACCGAAGGTCTAACAACAATGTGTGCTCACTGTTGGCAAGAACAAGCAAACAAAAGGGAATTAATTGAAGTGGAGATAAATGCATTGTGACGTCACAGGGCATCATTGCTTAGATGTTAGAATTTTCTAACAGCGGCTTTGGTGCAGACTGGTTCATATCCCAGTGTCCGAAAAGAGATCTGATGATGAGCTTGGAAACTCTGAAACATGTAATCCTATCCATCGCTGTGATTTAACAATGTAATTTTTCTCCAATTATCAATTTTTCCCAAAAAAAAAAACTGACAATTAAAATTCATTACGAATTATTGTTTTCTCTGGTCTCGAGCTTGCCAAACTTACAAATATGTAATATATTGTAAATAAAAAAGTATTTTAATAAAGAGACAACATTGTAATTGCTAAGGGCGTTCCAGATGGCGGCGTTAGAGCGAGAAGTTGCGAACCAAGAACACCTTTAATTATTACACCATGGTCGCACCCCATGTATAGTTGGCAACCTTATGTATTGTTCGAAACTATTTTTATATTGTAATATTGCATGGTAAGGCAAAGCCATCCCAAGATTTTGCAAAATGTATCACGGCCTAATCTGACCCAGTTTGGAACCGAACTCGTTGTTTGCATTTTTTTATATTTTGTGATGGATTCCACTAATTAAAAATTAGCTTTATCTTGCATTCCGCATATTCTTCATCATCTCAGATGCATTTTATTAAAAAACATTTTTTCATACTCGTTTTATACATGAGAAAGGATATTTTTTAGCGTTTTTTTAACGCGGTTTAGCTCCAATAAATCTTAATATTTTTTCGAAATATTTTGGGGGAGCCCTTAGAAAAAAGTGAATTTTGAAATTCCGGTAGAAACAGTGCAACTTTTTTTGGCGAGGCACCTTAATGTACATGCAATATTCCGGCACCTTAATGTACATGCAATATTTCGGGGTATAAGGTTATTTCAAGAAGACCCCAACCTAATTTCTAAAAGATTCTGTAATCCCTTCCAATAAGTTATACCCCAACCCGTCATAGCAACAGCATTTCGGTCCATATACCTCACATACCCTACCGCTTTTTCTGTCAGCCCATTGCTTAACAACAAGAGCCAAGGCTCATAAGGTAACAGCAAAGTAAACATCCAAGCTCAATCGATGATGATAGTTTGCCATGCATTTAGCAACAGCCCCAATATGTTCATGTTATCATCGCATGCCTACCAAAGCTCTAGTAGCAACAGCCCCAATGTTTAAATTTGGTTGTCGCTTGCCTAAGGATCCTACGGAACTGGACAAGCATGCACAGATATGGGCCCGAGAGATAGCTCCCCTCCCCACCACCCTTTCCCCCTCGACTGTCCCGGCGGTAGATTGGTGCTAGGAGGCTTTCCAGAAGGCATTAGGACAAATTTGCATGAGGTGTGTGAACCAGAAGCAAAATCACGCATACATAGCATAACTGTCTGGGAGTGGAAATATAGGACATCACATGTACACTCTCTCAAACCTAACCTAACCTGGCCAAGTACACATAGCCACTCTTTTAATCGCAAACAAATTTTATATGTGCCTGAACCTTAATTGGTTTTTCAATTACTTTTTTCAATTCCTATGAGGAATGGGTAATTTGAATTTTTTTTTCCATTCCTTGTAATGTAATTGAAAATTTTTCAATTACATTTTAAATTCCTTTCAAACCCCATTACTTTTGAAATTACAATTCCACAAAGTAATTTTTTTCAATTCCTTGTAATCGAGCCTCAAAAAAGGAAATTTCTTTCGGTAATTTTTTTTGAGGAATTGAAATGTAATCAATTCCTTTTCTGTGGAGCAAAGTAATTGATTCCTTTTCCCAATTACATGTATTGGGGAATTGAGGGTATATTTAATTCCTAAAGTAATCATTACTACCCAGCTCTGGTCATAACTAAATTATGAGAACAACAAAATTAAAAAGTGCTATAGCTATTTCACGGAGTATGTATGTTTAAAAATAAAATGAAATAAGTAAAAAAAAAAATTTTGTATTTTAGTTTTTTCTTGGATGAACTCTAGTTTTTGCTAGTTTCTGGTTAAAGGAGTCCTCGAGGGAAATTTCGTTACATGGGAACCTCCCTATTTTTTTATGAGGAATATTTTTTCCGAAGGTGTCATAAACATATTGTTAACAGTAGACTCATGGGAGACATTTTTTCGAGAAATTTTACAAAAACCGAAGAAAAAATGGCATAACCATGAATCGTAGCAGGACAATGTCTAGGAGGAAATTGTTAGTCTTTTTATTGCCAACAACCTTCCTTTACGTGGTTATGGTACAAAGACCCAATATGACCCCCTTAACCTTTGGGTGCAATTAGAATAGAACTGTGACGTGCTGGACTATAACTATATATATGAATATATATATATGTATAATGATCTACGCGATGCCCCTTTCAGAAAAGTACTATAGTTACTCTGTTGCAAAATGGCTGTTGTACAGTGTAATTATAATTTTTTATTTTTAAAATTTTTCCTAACGCATAATAATTGAGGAGTTGCGTGCAAAAAGGGCACTTCTATGAAAAGCATGTTATGAGCTATTCGTTTTTTAAACTTTTGAAGTATTGTAACTTTTTTGTTGTTGTAGTATGTAGTTGTTATCTAGTATCTTTTAACTTGGTAAAGTTACAAAAGCGACACTTCACATCGTTAACCAAAAACGATGAAATAAATCGGTAGATTATTAATATTTTCTGGATTAATTGTTGCGGAAGGTACAGATATAAAATTAACTCCTAAATTTTCTTCTTTTTTTGTCTTCCAAGGGCTAAAGGAACAATAGCATTCATTATAGTTTTCACCAGCTAATATTATTCCTGAAGAGGTATAAATGAGAAGTTGTTGATGAAAACTCATCGAATGTTGCGAGTTTTGCATATACTTTTAAAAAATAATGCACATTATTTATAAAAAATTAGTTGAAATAGTTTTGCTAAAGCAGAAATTGGTGAAAAATGCAATAAAATGGATGCATTTATAGCTATTTTTGGTAGTATATAAGAAAAACACTGTACGAGCGTATGAGCAAGAAATCATAATTTTGCAAAAAAAATAACAAGTACTCATATATAGCTCAACATTTTTTGTTGTTGCTAAGCCAGTTTAAAAGATATCAAATCCATATTTGGAGGGGAGAGAAAACAGAGATTATTCTTTCTAATAACCTAGTTCCCTTTTTGCACGCAACTCCTCAATGATCTTGTGATTTTTATTTTTTTTACATACAAAGAAATAATAATTATAGCTTGATTTGTATTGCTCATGATAAAACTTATATCTCGGCTCGAAATTTGTAAAGTATATGCCCCTTTCCCTGAAGTGTTTAATTCTATCCACAAATCATTGAAAAATTTTCCATAAATGGAGGAAAATGGGTATGAAAATATGCAAGTATGATACTGATGATACTGATGAAATTTGCATATTACCTATTCGGACACAACCTCATTTTTAAAATTGCATTTTCTAACAATTGTGAGTGTGGCAAATTACTGAAATATTTGAAAATTGGCCGATCAACCGATTTCATAGGTTTTTGTACCATTAGAACAGTTTGCTTGGAAAGGTATGTCTAGCAACAGTCAGCTAGACGAGCTAGAGAAATGCCACAACAAACGCAGAAAGAGTTTTAATACATCGGATTCCGATTATTCCTACTGACCTGTCATTCCAATTTAGAAGACTTCAGCTTCCCGTTAAGCTTTGCTATTACAATAAACAAAGCCCAAAGACAAACATTCCTTCTGAACTGTCATAGACCTAGTCATCCAAACCGACAACTATTGGATGAAACTCCGCCCCCCAAAGACAAAAGGAAACATCTCCGAAAGCATTATGATGAGATCCGGCATCACATCTCGTTGCCGTTTGATCTGCGGGCCCTAAACGACCTCCACACCGAGTCGGTGGACAGATCCTTCAGATCCCGGCCTGTGAACTCCGTTATTGGCACCCAACCACCTTTTCTTGCTGAGGAAGAACGTGTTCTTCCGAGGGAAACTATAGTCATGCTGGCACAACTCCGGTCTGGATATTGTAATAGGCTAAACTCCTATTTATCCAGACTGCCACACATTCCCTGCATGCGGTATGGCCCCTCATGACACACAACATCTCTTCTCCTGTTCTACTGAACACACTTTTATAACACCATTATCACTTTGGTCCAACATTGTTGAAACTGTCGGACTCCCGTTAGAAGAGCTTGATGACAATCAAAAGTGAACTGACCCTTTGCGCAGGGCGCAGCACTGCTAACAACAACAACAAGAAACCTTACAGGTAACGGGGGTGCATTAAGAAAAGCCATGCTTCTCTCATGGTCAAATGCCCGGAACTTAAATGTGAATGCACCGGAAGGAAAACCCTATAATATTGTTTAGAAAAATATCCTAGACTAGATACTAGCTCTGTTCGTTGGCAAAACTTGCAAAAAGTGTAACTAAAGAGAGAATGACGTAAAACTCTCTCTAAACGCAAAAAGTAAAAGTTTGTGACCGAACAGGAGTCAGTAATAACTTGCAGCAAAAACAGCTACTGCCATTTTGATTGATCAATAGTTCAAATTTTAAAATTTTTGTTGTTGCTTTCCCTTGTCACGATCAGCTGTTTTCACTTACAATTTTTACGGAGTGAAATTCCCACAGTAAAGACTTGCAGCTCTCTCTGGTAATAAAATGTCAAATTGCGCTCTCTCGCTGCAAGTGTTTTGCGCCACCGAACACTTTCACAGTAAAAATTTTATAAAATTTTTTGCCACCGCACACAGCTTCTACAATGCACTTTATCCTTTTAAATTGGTAAAATAACAATTGATTAGTTTTCGTTACAGTGAAATATGTTTTTGTTGTTTTAGTATTTCAAGGTCGGCGAAAATCCTCAGACTGAACCCTCCAAGAGGGTGCCGGCTGGTAATGGATACCACAGTTGTTCCGGACAGGGTGGTACTCAGTATTCTCCTGTAAGGAAGGTATCCAGCTAAGGTCAGCAATTACAGCCTTACGTCTTAGCTCCTTCTATAGTTCTGGCGCATTGATGTGATTCCTGACCATGGTCGCGAGGTAAGGGGGCTGGATCAAGGTGTTATGCGTCACCGTGCCGAGGATCAGCCTGGCTAGGGGCCCCTTTTTAAATAGCCCAGTCTCTAACGGAGCCCTCTGGGATCATGGCCAGTCCCAGTTGTAATCTTTGGCCTTACCCCGAGTATCGCGGATCTCTGCTCGGGGTGGACGACCCTTTTCTCCGCTACTCGTGGGATTTTAACATGGACAAACAACTAACAAAAACAAACAAAAAACAGAAGGAGGCCGACACTCCAACAAGGTCGGAGGGGAAAGCCCCTATGGGTAATGGTGCTCGTGCGATGCAGGGCGCCTCGACCAGTCGCGCTGCGGCTGTTAGGGAGCAAGCACGCAGCCTCCAGGCGATGCCGGAGTCTGCGTTAAAGGTAGCAGCTGCGGGTGAGGGTGGGGTCACTAAGGGAGTTGAGGCTGCCGCCGGAGGCGTAACCAGTAAGCGGATCGATACTGGGGTTAACGTCGAGGCCGGCGTGCTCGCCCCGAGGAGTCGCTTTCCCACACCCACGGCGTTTAGTAAGGCCAGCGATAGGCCGAAGGTAGGTAGTGTGCGGTCTAGGCATAGGCGCACTGCTATCAGGATACTGAGGAGACTCTGGCACACGCCAGATCTACTCACCAGGGCGCTGCCTGGGGATGTGGCAGAGCTGAGGGCCGAGCTAGAGTGGGCCAGAGTAGTTGAGCCGGACTTCGACGGTAGTTGTCCGGCAGTGGAAAAAGGGACCGAGAAACGCAACAGGTCCATGGAGGCTGTGTCGAGCGCCTCTAATCCTAAAAGGGCTAGAGTCCTAGGTCCCACGTTCGCGGAAGTTGCTAAAGGTAGCATACTTCTGGGGGTCTTTGACTCGAACCCCGAGGGGGAGAGGCGCTTCCGGTCTAACTGGGACTGGGTGCGGGCAGAGATGGCTACCCACTCGGTCAGCGTCTTGGCCCAATTTCCTGGGCCCATCCCCTCCTGGAAGGAAGTGGGGTGGTTTCAGGGTTCGGTGAAGGTGGTGGCCTGTGGGGATTCGAGGTCGGCTGCCATGTACAAAAGGGCAGTGGGTATGATGGAGGCGGTCTACCCTGGTGCGATCATCAGGGCGGTGGATCTGAGTGAGATCCCATGCAGACCTAGGGCAAGGGTATGGATACCGGCTAAACCGGTGGAGCCAGAGAAGGTCCTTGAAGTTTTCAGGGCCTTCAATCCGGATCTTCCAACTGCTAATTGGAGGATTCTCAAGTTAGAGACGAGCTCTAAGGCCACGCGTCAGGTGATACTGATGCTGAACAAAGAAACTATCCCTCTCCTGGATAGGACGGATAGTATGGTGAACTTTGGCTTCGTGCAGGTCAAGGTTAAGGTCTACTCTAACGACCTTAGGTCAGCGCAGGACCTGGAGGAGGAGCTAGAGAGGGACGATAGTGAGGGGGTGGATGGGGATGTCGAACCCAGCCGGGCCGGGCCGATCCGATGGACGGTACGGAACGGGATGACGCCGTGTCGACCCTCTCACTGGGCTCTTCTCTGAGCTTCGGGAGGTTGTGCGAGATGCACTCGGGTGAGGAGCCGATGTCGGATGAGGACATTGGTAATGTCACGGTGGTGGAGAGAGGCAGCAACCCTGATGGTGCGGGTGCTGCAGATTAACCTCCACCACAGTAAAGCAGCGGCGGCTGCGTTGCTGCTCCTTCTGGCAACGAAGGGGGCAGCGGAGATAGCCCTCATCCAGGAGCCTTGGGTGGTTGGGCAGAATATATGCGGGCTGAAGGCAGCAGGTTTTACACTGGTAAGTGGGGCTACTGATGGGAAACCTAGGGCATGTATCCTAAAAAAATCTAATATACATGCTTTATTTCTTCCCCAATTTAGTGACGAGGATACGACATCCATACAAATAGAGGTCAATGGTATGGTCTGTACATTGACCTCGATGTACATGGCACATGATAGACCAGCGCCTACGCAGGCGGTGCGTATGGTCCTGGAGAAGGCTAAGGGGCACATCATCGTTGGAGGCGATGCCAACGCTCACAACCCAGCGTGGGGTAGCTCTGACGTAAACGAGAGGGGTGAGTTACTCTTTGATTTTATTTTACAACAGGATATCTGTATATGTAATAGGGGTCAGGAGCCCACGTTTATTACTAAAAATAGAAGGGAGGTGCTGGACGTTACGCTCTGCTCGAGAAGCGCGGAAGGCATGGTCGGAAAATGGATGGTTTACGATGAGCACTCCTTCTCCGACCATCGCTATATTCGCTTTGATCTGGAAGGCGTACCGTCCACCTCCTCCCCATATAGAAATCTTAAGAACGCCAACTGGCTAACGTACAGAGGGGAACTGGATAAGTTCCTTTCCGACCATCATCCCGATGAACCCAGGGATACTAAAGAATTAGATGACATGGTGGACAAGTTCACTAAGGCTTGTCAAGGGGCTTTAGATAAAGCTTGTCCCATTATAAAGGCTAGGGGTAAGCAAAAACCACCCTGGTGGAACCCAGAGCTAGATAGATATAGGAAGCTATGCAGACAGGCTTTTAATAGTGCTAAAGCCTCGGAGGAAGCCTCAAAATGGGAGGCGTATAAGGTGCACCTGAGGAAATACAAAGGGGAACTCAGGAAAGCTAAAAGAACCTCCTGGAGGGACTTTTGTAGTGGGATAGAATCTGCATCAGAGGGCGCTAGATTACGGAAGATCCTATCTAAATCACCTCGTAGCGAACCGGGGTGTTTGAAAAGGCCGGATGGGTCATGGACTTACACGGGGGAGGAAACATTGCAACTCCTCCTTGGTACCCATTTTCCAGATGCGGAAAACGAGTATAGGTACCTCATAGATGCGGGTCAGGGAGCATTTGACCCAGGGCAGTACCTCACTAGGGAACGAATTGTATGGGCCATCGGTTCATTTAAGCCGTTCAAAGCACCGGGGCTAGACGGAATAGCACCCATACAGCTTCAGCAATCCACGGAGCAGGTTATTCCGTGGCTACAGGCCATATATAGGGGTGTGTTCACCTTTTGTTATATTCCCAACTCTTGGAAAAGCTCTAGGGTAATCTTTATACCTAAGGCAGGTAAAATATCTCACGTTGGCCCAAAAGATTTTAGACCGATTAGTCTGGCGTCCTTCCAACTTAAAGTTTTGGAGCGACTCATGGAACCGTACTTCAGGGAGAAACTAGATAGTAAAATCGTAGCATCGCAGCATGCATATATGAAAGGTAGATCCTCAGAAACAGCGTTACATGAAATTGTCACACACATAGAAAAATCCTTGGTAAACAAAGAATTTACATTAATAGCCTTCCTGGATATTGAGGGGGCGTTTAACAACGTCACGCCGGAGGCAATCACGGTAGCTCTGACGGTCTTGGGTATTGAACCTCGGCTGGTGTCTCTTGTGTACCAAATGCTGACGAGCAGGAGGGTGCAAGCGGAGCTAGCTGGGGTATCAGTAGACAAGGTCGTCAACAGAGGCACGCCGCAAGGTGGGATCCTCTCCCCTCTTCTATGGGTTGCCACAGTCAACGGACTTCTGGAAGCCCTAGGGAGAGAGGGGGGACCAAGGTCATAGCGTACGCGGACGACCTTGCGGTGGTGGTGAGTGGTAAATACCCACAAACGCTTTGTGACATTATGCAGAGAAACCTAAGGTTGGTGGAAAGGTGGGCTGGTGACAAAGGTCTAGGTGTAAACCCGGGCAAAACAGAGCTGGTCCTGTTCACTAGGAAATATAAAATTCCGACGCTGCAGTTACCTGTATTAGGTAATACTACACTCAAACTTGGCGACTCCGCTAAGTACCTGGGTATTATAATTGATAAAAAACTCTCTTGGAAAGAAAACATCCAGGAGCGTGCTAGAAAGGCATTGGTGGCCTTATACTCCTGTAGGGGTGCCGTAGGGCAAAAGTGGGGACTGACTCCTAAAGTGACACTCTGGCTCTATACCACTGTGGTTAGACCGATTCTTTTGTATGGGGCACTAGTATGGTGGTTGGGGCTGGAGAAAAATTCTAATAATATCTTAATGCAGAGAGTGCAGAGAAGCGCACTCATATGTGCCAGTGGGGCGCTACGTACAACAGCAGCGGATGCGCTGAATGCAATCCTAAATATTTTACCGATTGATTTAAGTGGTAAACTAGCTGCGGCAAATTCCGCAATGCGACTTAGGAATTTACCTGGATGGGGCTCCCCTGGTATAGGTCACTCATCCATTCTTAACAATCTGCCCGTGTACAGCTCTGACTACTGTACACCGAAGTACTGTTTTGGGGATAAATTCTCCATCACGATTCCGGAGAGGGAATACTGGAACATCGGACCGTCCCTGGATGACGGCTCCATCCACATTTACACAGATGGTTCAAAACTTGATGACAAAGTGGGAGGAGGGGTGTACGCTCCTCAGTTGGACCTTAGTCTTAGTTTTAGACTGCCTGATTACTGTAGTGTTTTTCAGGCGGAAGTGGCCGCGATACAGGAAGCTGTAGAGCATCTGAAGAAAGTGGACATCAGCGACGGGGATGTCCACATCTTCTCTGATAGTCAAGCAGCTCTCAAGGCGCTGGGGGCAAGTACATACAATTCCAGGACTGTGGAGGGCTGCCGCAAATCTCTCAACGAGATGGCTGAGCAACTCTCGATTCACCTGGTATGGGTGCCGGGACACAGGGACATACCGGGAAATGAGATGGCAGACGAGCTGGCTAGAGGGGGCACAACCGCTCCACTTTCACAGTTCTGGAAGGGTTTAGGTATGCCGCTCGCTACTAGTAAGCTCTTAACGAGGCACAAATTCCTCCAAGATGCAAGTGACAGGTGGGAAAAGTTAGGTACCTGCGGTCATGCCAAGTTGATATGGCCGGAGATCAGTGCGAGCAGGTCGGTAGATCTGCTAAAACTGAGAAGAGAAGAGCTCTCTCTACTTATGGGACTCCTAACGGGACATATAGGTCTAGGCCGTCATGCAGAAAGACTGGGCATCCCCTTTAATGACTTCTGCAGAAGCTGCAGAGATGAGGAGGAGCCTGAAACGGTGAGGCATCTTCTATGTGAATGCCCTGCGCTGTGGGGGAGTAGGTTGAAATATCTGGGGTCGGGATTTCTCCATCATCTCGGAGAATTAACCACAATAAAGTCTAGGGACATTCTGCGCTTCGCAAAATCCACAAAATGGTTCGAGTAGGGGGTCTTTCTTTCTAAGATCTACATATGTGGTATCACAACGGGACCTCCGGGGCCTATGTGCGCTAGCTCCCTTACTAGCAGCCACCGCAACCTACCTACCTACCTTTAGTATTTCAATGTTTTTAGGTTTTAGAAGTTTACTGTATGTTGAATATATTTTTAATATAATGATCACAGCAAAGCAATAAAACACACTTATCACATTAAATCACCTCTTTGAATGTAAAGATCGTTCATAATTATTGGGGGGCTTCAATGCGAGCGAAGCCGCGGGTAAAAGCTAGTATAAAATACTTCCATCCAATAAATTGTTTCGTTATTATTTTCTCAAGTAGTTTAATATCACTAAAATATGGGTGTTAGAAGAGTAGTCTCGGTTGAGCAGACAAAAAGTTGGTTAGTATTATGGGGGGACAAGCCGCAGTTGGGCCAGCATCACCCTAGTCTCCCTAGGCTGCTCGCGCTCCTCTTCGGCAACGGGTGGTGTTCTTGCCTGAAGAACCGCGTTCGCTGGGAGAGAGCTGACAAACGAATTTACCGAATTTGTGTGGATGAGGGTGAGGGCCTGCCGCTGCACCTTCGGATCAAATGGCGTGGAAATCAGGTGCCGGATATCATCGAAGTGTTTGCGTAGATGGCTTCTTATGCTCCTGGGGGGCGGATTCTCGTTGACCAGGCGTCTGTCCGGATGCTGATTGCAGCAGTTGAACAGGAATTGCCTGGTCAACATCTCACTATGCTCTTTAACGCCGAGCATTTTTGCTTCATTATGGAGATGGTGCTCAGGAGACATAAGAAGACACCCAGTGGCGGTTCGAAGGGCGGTGTTCTAGCAGACCATGTTCACTTGCGTTGTCCACGTCGTGAATAGGGTGGCCGAGGACTTATTCGGCGACAATGCCAGGCTTCTCCCGGCGAAGAATTCAGACACGGCTGGGAGGTATGAGTTTGTGCAAGATCAGAGTTCTTCAACGGAGGGGCCAGAATCGTACAATCGTCGGCGTAAGAGACGATCGAGACACCCTCTGGTGGGGGGGAAGTTTCGATACATAATAGTTAAACAGGAACGGGGATAGGACACCACCCTGTGGCACCCCTTGTTTAACTATTCTGGGTTTTGATCTTGCTACGGCAGCTGGCTTGCCAAGATTTCTGGGTTTATGCGCTTCTCTGGTGGCTCGGCGAATCTCTTTGTCCAAAGGAGGATGCATTACAAATTGCTGGCAGAAAGCGCTCGCGTATCTTTTTGGCTTCGACTGAACCTTATCGCCGAAGGCGATGGATATTTTGTCGTTGGGTTTAGTCGGGTTGGACAAAGATTTCACCGTCGAGCATAGTTTGCCCACTCCAGCCGAGAGATTGCAAGATCTTAGCTGCTCCTCCCACTTAGCGCGTTTGTGATTATTTACTTAGCGTCTGATTTCCCATTAAGATCCTTTATTTGAGGATCCGTATGCTCCAGGCGTCTAATATGGTCCCGTTCACTTGACAGGGCCGCTGCCTCTGCGGGGAAGAATGGACGCACTTCCTTTATTCTACCTGACGGAATGTGTTGGTGGGAGGCTGAAATAAGGGCCATACGAATCGCCTTTTCTCCTTCTCGCACGACAGACGGGGTGGGGAGAGCAGCGAAGGCGCTCCCTGTGGTGGTGAGAAAAACCTCCCAGTCGGTTGAAGTTGGTGTAAGTGCGATTTTCAGCGGTGACAAAGTCGGTGGGGCGATCGATAGAGAGCACTATGGGTAGGTGGTCTGAAGCAAGCGTCAGCATCGGTCGCCAGTCAACGCAGTTTATAAGGCCTGTGCTGACCATGGTGATGTCTGGCAAGCTAGAGCAATTTACCGCCACTCTAGTGGAGGCATCCCCATTTACCGTGCAGAACGTCGAATCGTCTATTTGGTCAGCCAGGTCCTGCCGCCTACCATCGGCCTGCAAGCTATAGTGCCACAGGGGGGCACGCCCGCGGGCGTTATTTCCTTTTCAGGCCCGCGGGCTTTGTTTCTTTTCTAAAAGGAAATAACGCCCGCGGGCATTATTTCTTTTCTGAAAGGAAATAGCGCCCGCGGGCATTATTTCTTTTCTAAAATGAAATAGCGCCCGTCGACAAAAAGAAATAACGCCCGCGGGCGTTATTTCCCCGGGCGTTATTTCACTGCACCGCCACAGGTCGTGGTGTGAATTGAAGTCACCAAGGATGACACGATTCTCGCCCCTGAGCAACGCACGAATGTCGGGGTGGTAATTAAACTACTGCACAAGCTGATTCGCTTTTCTATGCACACACTGTGATTCGGTGTTATTGCTTATGTTTGCTTTGATTCGGTTGGGCAAACGATCAGCACTCACTCGACAGCAAACGAGAACAAGGGTTGAGCGGCAATGAAGCAGGTCTCGTTTTGAGTCGTTTGATCTATTTTGATTATTATTGTTTTTCGAGTGATGAGCGATATAATGCTGCAAATAACTCGCGTCATTCGGTACATGCAATTAAATCGTAGCTGCCGGTCTGTCTTTTTTAAGTATAACAAATTAAAATAGAAGGTGATGCTAAGATGGAAGGGGGTGTAAGTAAATTTTATTATTGTGTATTTTTTTTTCTATAAGCAATATCAAGGTTCTATTACCTGATATGAATATCTTCATATGCACTTAGATTATAAGGAATAAAAATAAGTACAAATGTACCTAATTAAGCAAAGTTTGTTCTTTGGTTTCAATTATGCCTGCAAAAATTTAGAAAAAAGCTAAAATAAAAAGATAAAATAACGTGTAATCATACAGACAACATATTCAACCAGAAATCGGTTACATTTTCAAAAAGCTACTATAAATAAATATCTATTTGTACATTTATATTTTTATTGCAGTTACATTTTTGTGCTAGGGCTTTAAGAAAAAGATGCCAGGGCCGAAATTCATTATAGATAGTGTTTATTATGTTAAGGAAGGTACGGGTTTGTGCTGATTTTTCATGTTCACGTGTGTAAATTGTTCAATTTGCGTAAAGCAACATACACAAAATAATACTACCTGCTTTTTGGTAAATACTCATATAAATGTACTTACATATGTAGGTATGTATTTAAGTGCATATGGTCATAGAAATTTGCGAACTCTTTGTATTGAATAGGCTGGTTAAGAATGAACAGTAGTAGGTAGATTTTTTATTGCGCTTGAACAACTGAAGAATTGCATTAAGGGTGACTATTTGTTTTAAATTTGGGTGTCTAAACTCGTTAACTAAATAAACACAAAGGACATAACGCTCAAGGAAAAAACGCCCATAGGATTTTACGCGAGCAACACGAACTGTTGATTAGCATTTTTTTTAATTCAAAATATCTTCAATACTATATAACCGATTTTTAAATTTTGTTTGCATTGGATAGGTAACTAAATTACCTTTAGTTTGAGATATCTTCTTCAACCCTGAACTACACCATGCTAATTCCTTCTGCGTAGTACACCCTTCTGCTTTGGCGGCCTTCGGCCGCGCTTAATTTAAATAACCCTGGGCTACGCCATGCCAACTCCGGGTGGTTGCCCTGAACGCAACATGCCACCGTTCCCACTCTATGGGCGGGATCCATGGTATTTTTGTGCAGAACACCTTTCTGAATTGGCAATAAAGACAACATGAAGGGAATAATTTTTAATTCTAGAGGTTGCGGTATTCTGCATTTGAAATTTCATGAAATAAAGAAAACCATATACTTAATTCTTGAATCAGCTTGTTTTAATTTGTTTTTAACGTCCGTGGGCTTTATTTCTCTTCGAAAAAGGAAATAACACCCATCAGCAAAAGGTGATAACACCATGCCCATGGGCATATTTTCTCTTTTGAGTGGGAAATAACGCCCATGGGCGTTATTTCACTGCACCATAATTTATGCATACCAATTTTTCCGTTACTCATTAAAACAAAATATGAAAGAAAAAAAGCAAATCATGAGAAAAATAACATTAGTGGGATTCTTTAATGACCGGTTTTTCCGATCGTAGTGGGATTTTTTGAGTTTTTCAGATCATGCAGGTTTGTAGTTTATTGATTTATAATAAGATATCAATCTTAAACCTCTAATATAATTACCTGATTTTTGGCAATTTGTTTTCTAGCCAATAAAAAAAATCGACCTTAGTAGATATTTCGGCTAAAAAAAATTGCCAAAAATCGGGTAATTAAATCAGAAGCTCAATAAACTACAAAATTGCATACTCGAAAACACTCTAAAAATTCTTAGTAACAATCTCAAATATTTCCTGATCATTTGCGGAATTTTCCAGAATTTTGCACTTAATTCTAAACTTTTGTTTACAATATTTGTATTGTATTCCTACATACATTTTCATAAGAAATTAGGGAAATTATTTTTAAAGAAGTACCATAGTGATATAGTAATAAAACTGTGGTGAAAGTACGTCATATTGGTGAATTTTTCAGGGTTGATATTCCTCATAGTACGTGATCTCAAGGACGTATAGTTGTATCTCCATATCAAAAAAAACTTTAAAGATGTAATCACATAAGTGCATTTAGCGCATATATTTTATGGCATATATGAAATAATTTATTTGATTATGCGGCGTCTTTGTTATTAAAACTTGTAAAATATTGGCTTTAGGCGTGACTGAACTTACACCAATGCAATATGTGAATTTTGTGAAATTAACATTTATATACGTGCTCTGACTTACTTCTCACAAATTGGCTTCTTACTTTTTAGGGATTTAGACAGGGATAAATACACAAGTAAAAGATTAAATGCGGTTGCCAGGAATACTTTTCACTCATTTACCAAGTAGTTAGACTATAAGCAAACATATGTATTTTCAATTTATAAACCTATTAAAAGCTAAAATTACATAAAAATCGGCATACATATGTATTTCGAGGTAAAATGTTCTAACACCTTTGGAAAATGTTATTTTAAAACGTGGAATCTTTGCAAAAATCGTGGCATTACGATCAGAGATCTAGAAAATAATAGTTTAATTGTTTGTTGCCTTTGCCATATTTTGTTTCAAATATGTTTAAAAGTTTATTTCAAGTAAATCTGTGTGCAATTGAGACACATCATTCAACGAAACTACCAACATAAATATATTTGTGCAACATGTTGACATAAAAGTATATGTAGCGTTATGATTTTTAACCTTTAAATGAAAAATAACGTAATGTATTTTTAGCAGTTTCTCCTTTCTCAAAGTAATGTATACGCCTCGTTCAACTTGCAACAGAACACCCTAAAATGCTCAAAAAGAGTTGAATGAAACCCCAAGTACACGAAAAAGGTGAATATAACCGCGGATCTTACCACAGTTTTACTACTGTATTATACTGTGGAAGTAGGCATTGGAGAAACCTGCAGTGTAACGTTTTGAAAAAGATTCGAGACAAACTGTAAGTAAACGGTTGTAGTTGAATACGAAACTATTGCCTTTCGAATCAATTGTCAACCGACTCAACTGCCCTTCGAGTTAAGCATAAAACGAGCCACAAAACAAACACTCATTTCTTAATGTTTGCAGTGCCGTCTGATGCGACGTCTTGCCTGCTTACAAGCAGTCCGGCTCATATCGCGTGCTATTGTTGTGCATAGCAAGACACAGAAATCTATGCGAGTGGCTTGAAAGGGCGAACGGATGATTCGTTGCAGGCGTTTAGTGGTAATCCCTGGGACAGCAGGTGAGAGGAGGTATGTTTATGTTTATGATTTCAAGGTCGACATCGTCTGACCGGACAACCATACCTTGACGTTCTAAGGTGGTGTCCCTCGGGTCGATGTCAGGCTCAAATAGACGATACTGCACAGATTGATGCGCGATGAATGCCAGACCACCCCCAAGCCCTCTCGCACGATCGCAACGGTTACAACGTACACCGACCTTCCACCGAGCCTTGTCTCCTGTATCGATGGGATTTTGATTAATTTTACCGGATAAGCCGTTGCAATTAAATTGCAGGATACTGAAATGCGAAGGGGGAGCAGAGTTGATGCTGGGGGTCAAGGAATGGTGCGTATGCCTAGGTGGTAATAGGCTGGGTCGCGCAATCTTGAAGTCGAAGGAATCGCGTTACCAGAAGGTAGAGGCGAGTCGGATGACGTTGAAGGTTGCGTAGCTCGACAGCATGGCGCAACGTACGTATCAGTCCATAGGTTCCTGTTCGCGAGTCCAGAGCATATAAGCAGGTGACACAGGCCAAGGCAGTTATTGCACTTGACCGATGCCAACGGCGTATATAATCTTAACCGGCAAACAGTGCACGTAGTATAAGGGACCAGGAGCTGATGGTTGTGGCTTATACTCGTGCTGATGCTGGAAGAAGAGGGGCTGACCGGGGGGTGGGAGAGAGCGGACGCTCAGCATTGCTCAAATCCACTTGGGAAGTGCTACGTAGGGAGTAGATGTGAGCTGCTGTGTGAGATGTTGACGCCTGTTCCCCTGCGGGTTGGGGCTTAGAATATGCCCGCGGTAGGCATACCGGTCGTAAGAGGCGACCAATATGCACAAAGGAATGATGTGCAACTCGATGGTTGATCTACGGATATGATGCCTCCCACCTCTCATTACCCATCTTCTCTACCCTTTCGGAAGGAGGGATGACATGACCTAGAAGGTTGCACTGGTCATACCAAATCGCTCCCACGACAGTCGGGCAGTACCGCAAGGGAGTACCGGAGCGTACCGGATTCATATCCGGCCAAGGACTGTTATTTCGACAACACTCCCCAAAACCTTCGGGGAGTGATTTTGTTGTTAAAACAACAACAACAACATGTTGACGCCTGGGGGCGTAAGCGGCCGCTCGGAAGGTCTACTTGCTGATGTGCATTATTACTGCTAGTCGTGGAGACTGATGTGGCAGAGTCAGACATATGTGGCGGAGCGATACTTGATCGACGACGGCCACTGGACGTCGTAGGATGTGAACAGCAGGGGGCCACAAAAGTTCTATGTGTAGAGGGATTTAGTCCGGAGCAACTAGTTAGGTGCAACCATCTATTACAATTAGAGCATTGTACTGAATGTGAGCGTTTCACGTAGGATTTTCTTCCAGCATATACAGCAGATTTTAATATTTTTCATCAAAAGCAGTACCCAAATCAAACGTCAAATGGCAGTAAAGTTGATTTCAGAAATTCACTAGCGAAAGAGAATTGGCGGATATTTTCCTGGCGAATCAAAATACCCGCAAGGAAAAAAATTAGAGCCGATATTTAGAATCGGTCTGTTTGTTAGTGATCTACTTTTGCTGTTGACGATCGAATTAGATACGTATAAAAAGCCCTTGTATAGCTTTGAGGGCCAAATATAGTTCAACTTTCATGAAAATAATCACCAGCTGCTGACAGACATTGGAGGCTGTTGTGATATTCGGGATCGCCCCTCAGTAGTAGATAAAATTTATATATCGTTCGGAGTCGGGATTATTTACTATCACAACTTTTTTAGGGAAACTTCTAAGCAAACATTTATCTTTTGTCCTTTCCCTTTCTGCCGACAAGACCACGGGGAAAGGCTAGTTAATTTATATATGTGCATACAAATAAATCATATCTCACCTCCAGCGGCAAAAACTTTGGGATTCGAAGTTCCAAAAGAGCCATTATTACATTTTATGTTTCCGCGAGCATCCATTTCAAGACCAATTGTATGAGGTAAGGTTTTTTCAGGGCCCAAAAAACCCATTGCTAATAAAACCAAATCAGCAGGATACAATTTCTCACTACCTGGTACTTCAGACATTGACCACGACGGTCCGTCCAATTTCTT
The DNA here is from genome assembly GCA_951509765.1 of Sphenella marginata. NCBI lineage: Eukaryota > Metazoa > Arthropoda > Insecta > Diptera > Tephritidae > Sphenella > Sphenella marginata. The sequence continues at coordinate 50,033,580 of OX608082.1, forward strand.
TTCCCATTTTACTTGAATTGTCTTAAGAGCTATGATTTTTCCATTTTCTCCGATTATTTCTTTAGTTGTTGTACAATACTGACGCGGATCATTTCCGAATTTCACACGAACTTCTTCATGGCCATAATCAACCCTAGGTAACAAAAAAAACCTAGTAAATAAGGATATCCAGTTAATTAATATATTATCGAACCTGAAAACTTTAGGCCATTGAGGCCATGGGTTGTCAACGGATCTGGTTTTAGGTGGTTCCGGTAATATTTCGAAAGTAGTAATACTTTTAGCACCTTGTCGTAATGCTGTGGCCATACAATCACAACCAGTATCACCGCCACCTATTATGATAACATTCAAATCTTTAGCATTTACGATATCATGTTTGCTATCGAGTTGGTTTTTTTGTTGAGACTCAAGATATTCCATGGCAAAAAATATTCCTTTCATCTCTCTGTTTTTCACATTCAGATCGCGTGGAGAAGTTGAACCAGTAGTGAGTAGTAATGCATCGTACCTAAAACAAGTGTTTATTATATTATATATTTCAAAAATTTATGTACATAGTCCAGTCGAGATTGGGTTTTTAGTGAAAGTTTTTCGGACCATCCGATTTTATTTTGTTTTGTACCAATGAGGATAAAATATTGGAAAAATATTAAAAAATTTGGGGACAATACTTCGTTGCACATACTTAAAGCGCTTTTTCGAAACTATTGTGGTAAAAGTAATAGTGTAATGACCATGAATGAGCTCAAGGCCACTAATAATGGTTTTTCGAAATGAAATGAATGAATTATTGTTGTTTTATTTTTTTTTTAATATTTAATTATTAAGTTTTTAATTGAATTGAAAGAGAGACATTTTTAGAGACAACCGCTTAGCTTTTCTTATAGATCGATTTCGGAAGCTGCTAAGCTTCTCATCAGAGAAATTGTGGCACGTTCTGCTAACCAATGAGTTAACAGAACGGTGTTTTTGTTGTTATCTAATGGTGATTTCGTTTCATCAAAAAAATGCGCATTTTTGTTACACTCTTCAATTTTGCGTGTTCGTTTGCAAAATGAAGGTAAAACGTGAAACAGAATATGTGTTCGTGTCATAAAGATGGGCATTTCAAGAGTGTAAAAAACTCTCACTTTTTACCCTCATAGCTTTGAGAGGGTAGCTGAATACACTGAAAATCAGCTGACGAAAATTTTATTTGACAGATGAATTTGGTGAAATAATTTGTGTTTTCCAATGGGTGATAAGCGAAACCTAATTATTTTTGCACATAGCACAGCAAAATAGATTGACTTATTGGGGCAGTGTTTTTTGTTCGTTTTATCGATAGCAAGTTCATACAAGGCGGGTACATTTGTACAGTGTTGAGTGCAAGAGTGTAAACATGGTCACCGTGCAAGTGTGTATTTTTTGTTTTGAAACGAAATCACCATAAGCTCCGTATTCAATTCACAAAAAACAAACAAATTGTTGGTATAAAACAATAAAATATCGCTCAAGAAATACGTTTTATTTGCGACCAGAACTTACACATGAGTTTTATTTTCGAGCAAAAGAAAAATATAAAATTAAAAAATATATTACTTTTGATCAGATGTAACTTATATACAGTGGCGGACATAAGTGTACATACAGCCGTTTTCTGCGATTTGCACAAGTTTTGGCCTTACCAAAATTATTTTAATAAAGCCTATATAAAAACATGTGCTAAGGTCTAATACAAGAACTATACATTTTGTTTTAAAAATGTACACTAAATTCGCGAAAATTCAAAGAAATTCTATCAAAAATTTTATTTTTTCAGAAAGAGATTTTAGAATTTTTGGAGCATGCAGTTTTCTAGCCCATTCAATTTTAGTATAATGAGTCGTTAATCTCAAGTTCGTTACACAATTTTCTGATTTTTGGCAACTTTTTTGCTCATCAAGTGTTTTCCTCCATTCATAAACTTGAACGTAAATTTTTTTATATGAAAGATGTTTGTTTTCCACTTTCTCTCTGTGCATAATATAAAAAGCGAATATTTTGGATGACCTGCTAACTCCCACAACCCTTCGATTTTTCATCTATCTCGACTGGACTAACACGCTTACTGCTCTAACAACTTTGTTGGATTTAAATCTCTTCCTACATATGTGTTTGTACGGAATTCTATTCCTTCATCAATCATAAGATCTATTCGACGATTAACAACTGCTTTGGATAATTTCATGGTAGGAATACCATACTGCAATAAACCCCCAGGTTTATCATTTCTTTCAAAAACAGTAACAAAATGGCCTGCTATATTAAGCTGGGATGCAGCTGCCAAGCCAGAAGGTCCGGATCCAATAATGGCCACCCTTTTACCAGTACGTATGCTTGGTATATTTGGCTTTATCCAGCCTTGCTCAAATGCGTGGTCAATAATAGTACACTCAATATTTTTGATGGTTACTGGTGGTTCTGAGATACCTAGAACACATGCTCCTTCACAAGGTGCTGGGCACACCCGGCCAGTAAATTCTGGAAAGTTATTCGTTTGTAAAAGCTGTCCCAACGCTTCTTTCCAGTTGTTATTAAAGACGAGATCGTTCCACTTCGGAATAATGTTACCCAATGGGCAGCCATGAGAATTTGACTGGCAAAATGGTACACCACATTCCATACAGCGGGCAGCTTGTGTTTTCAAATGTTTGCGAACATGTTGAAAATCGTAAACTTCATCCCAATCTTTTTGACGTTCTTTAGGATTCCGGTATAAATTAATTTCTCTTTTATATTTCATAAAACCATGTGTTTTATCCAGAGGTTGATCTGAAGCCTTCCCTAGAATGGCTTCTTCAATATCTGCAATTCCTGGTTCATTTTGAACTTTTTTAATACCCTTGGTTCGACTTTTATCTTCATTTATATCTGAATCCTTCAAGTTCTTAAGAGCTTTTTGGTATTCGTAAGGAAACACTTTTATGAATCTATTTTGATTTTCACTCCAATTCACGAGGATTTCCTTTGCGATTTTAGAGTTAGTCTTGATCATAAAATCTTCCAGTAGTGTTTTTACAAACGTAATATCTGACTCCACTTCCAAGTGATGTAAGGATACAGATTCAGGGTTCACTTTTGTGTTGAATGAACCATCAACATCATATATGTAAGCGATTCCTCCAGACATTCCGGCAGCAAAATTTCGACCAGTTAGTCCAAGAATGATAACAACACCTCCCGTCATATACTCGCAGCCGTGATCTCCAACGCCCTTCAATAAAATTGGAAAGATTAAAAACTGTGAATAGTTTCGATACCACGAGAGTTACCTCAACAACTGCCGTTGCACCAGAATTTCGAACACAGAATCGTTCGGCCGCTATGCCTCTAAAGTATGCTGTACCCCTTGTTGCACCATATAAACAAACATTTCCAACTATGACATTAAGATGTGATTCAAATTCCGAATTATCTGGAGGCATGATAACTATAGTCCCACCACACAGACCTTTACCAACATAATCATTAGCATCTCCTTTTAAGGTGGCAGTGACGCCTTTTGTTAAAAACGCACAAAAACTTTGACCTGCGGAGCCTTCCAGATATATATCGATACTTTTACCACAGGGCAGACCAGCCTCACCATATTTGCTGAAATTATAAATAAAAAGTTTGTTGATAGAAAACCGAATACTACGATTTCATTTCGAATGCTTAACTTTCTTTCAAACTATATGCCAGACGACAGAGGTTTAATACGGAAGTGACGCGGACCATAGGTTTTTTTGGTTTATTTAACTCTCCTACTAGTGGACATAACAGGGTAAAAAAATAATCCCAAAATTGCAAAGCATACTTTTCTGCATGCATTTAAAGTGCATTTTTTTGTGTTATTTTTATTTATTTCGGTCATGGTAACATTTAACATGCTACCGGAATCCACACAAAATTTGCTAAACAAAATTTGTTTGCCCATACAAAATGCAACACAAAAAAATAATTGTTTGCATGTTTTTTGTAAAAATGCACTGGGAAAAAGTGATTATAGTGGGAAAACTATAGCATTTAAAAAAAACGTTAAGGACACTTTGTGGAGAATCACCTCGGCAACAAACTGTAGAAGAAAATTTTTTGACAGATGTTACCCTGACCGAAATAATTAAAAATAACACAAAAAAAACACTTTAAATGCATGTAGAAAAGTATGCTCTGCATATTTTGAGATTATTTTTTTACCCTTTCATGTCCACTAGTAAGAGAGTTAAATAAACCCAAAAAACCTATGTCCGCGTCACTTCCGTATTCAGCCGATTTTCTCTCTTCCTCGCCTGGAGTACTAATAGAATTTTCAATAAGGTGGAAAATACAACTAATGTTCTCTAAAAAGCACAAAAATCTTTATTAATGGGCTTATAAAGTATTTACGGCTACTAACTAAGCTGCCCTATGTTTACACTTTGAACAATTTAATGCTAAGGCTTTATGTATTTACATATCGACAGCCCCACTGCAAAACCCCGTAAGTCACTATTATTCCAAAAATAAGGTTCTGAGCCTTTCTTATAGTAGTGAAATGTAATAACCGTCGATCATATACATATGTTATAATTATCACAGTTTTTACAATCTCCTGTTCACATGATATAGGCTTACAAAGTTATAACAAACAATAATTTTTTGAATTGTAGTTTCTATTTAATAAGCTTGTCTTTTCAACTATATAAAATCATAGAAACAATAACAAGAAATCCTCGGACCTTACATAAAAATCACAACAATTTATAAAACCCCAAATGTTACACTTTTGCTCAAAATTTCAAAAACAACTTAAGAACTAATGTTTTGGCCAAAGACCTTTTGATTTTTTCAATGCCTCCAAGCGAACTCTTAATATAGTTGGCAACAAAATGATGAGGTTCGCTCCCACAACTCATGTCTTCCTTTTGGTGGGTTTGGATGTTGAGAAAGTATGGCCTCGACAATACTAAACAATTTTTTATTGGATTCATGTTTAGAGATGGTAGGGGTCATTTTAAGACCGAGAACTTTGGGTGCCTCAGCCTATATTGTATAATCCGAGCCGTTTGCTTTCGGTCGTTGTCTGCTAAAAACTTAGTTTTTCAGCAAAAAGATCCTTGCGCATCATTCCCTTGATACGCACCGAAGGACCCACCCAATTTTTTTGTTATACAGCCCCAAACCATTGTTATGCCTCCGCCTGGTTTTACGGTTTGGTTTACTCGCTTCCATGTTATGACATCGGAGTCCGTTGAGAAAACTGGGATCCCTTGTGTAGTACCATGACCGTCCATCGAACTGGAAAATATTCGTTTCTGTCAACGGACCCTAATGTGATAACAGGGAAGCGAGTAAACCAAACCGTACAATCTATCTTCGTTTAAACCATCGGTATCTGAAGAAATGGTTGATGATTATGTCAAAAAGCATTCCGGTATCGATGATAAATTTATTTCATGCTGCAAATTAGTTAAAGAAGATACTCCACCTCAGAGTCTACAAAAGATTAATTTTAAACTGGGCGTGTCTGCGGACTTCTATAGTCTGGTTCTAGATCCCAACCTATTGCCAAATGGGATAAACGTCCAGCCATTTCGTAACGTCCCAAGGAACTGAAGCGACCGAATTAAATAACACCGTAGTTAATACGCCTAGTCTTTCTGATTAAAATAATATTGAAAATCTTATGCTTCTTAAAATTTATTACCAAAATATCTCTGGAACCCGTACTAATTCTAAAGAAGTATGGTGGTAAACTAATGACTTTTTTGATGCAGAGTTTTTTGATTCGAATATTTTTCATATTTATCGTTAAGATAGGGATACGCTAAAAGCAAGCTGTAATAGGGGTGAGGGTGTCTTAATTGCGGTAAAACGTGCGTTTAGGTCTTCATTCGTAGCTCTTAGAAACGCAGATTCGCTTTTAGATCTGCGTATCTTACATTCCCCCAAACTGCTCTGAATAGTAACATATATGTATGCTCTCCATGTCAATAACATTTTAAATATCTATGAAAATCATGAAGATGGCCACTTCAGCATACCGTATGGTCTGACCTGATTAGGAATGGTGTCTTAACTGCTTCTAATGCTAGTCTTCCACAAGATCTCCATGTTCTGGATAGTCTTTTCAGTATTAATCTAACCCAAATTAATCATATTCCCGACACACTTGGTATCTTCCTCGACCTTTTATTTATTGATGAGACTTGATCTTTCAGTTACAAGAGTGTAATTTTAAACTTCAGAAATGCCGATTACGATTCTTTAAATGCAATTTCCACCTATTTTTCTTTCATTTAAATAAATAAGTTACCATGGTATCATGGCGAAATAATAAAGGTGGCCGCACGGCGAAAAGCGAAAAAGCCCTTATGTGTTTGCATTCGTTTTTGGTAAATAGTTTGTCAAATCCGGGCAGTTTCGATTTTTTGGTTCATAAGCGTGGAAATAAACGGGGGTGAGACGGGCCTACTCCCCCACCACACGGCGACTTATGTTAGCTTTACCCTAGCCTGTTATCTAATAGATTTTAAAATTTTAACCAAAAATCGAGTAGTATAAAAAGAGTTTTAGGCCGTCCAGCAAGCAAAATCAGGTAAACTTTTCATAAGCGATGGCATACAGAAAAATGTTTGAGAAGCTAGCTTTGCTTTTCTTAAGTAATCAGCTTAAACATATCTGTGGAACAAGAAATAAAAGCCACAATCAAGAGAAAACAAGTTTAAGTTGTTACCAGTATTAAACATAAATTTGTCATAGAATTGCTGAAAAAATAATGTTTTTATATACCAGAAATAAAACCATTAAAGTCTGTTTATTTTTTAATATCAGCCAAAGTAAATTATAGTTTACGAATGCTCAATGAACAACCTTTTATAACAAATCAGAAAAATTCAAAATAACCAGACATTGAGTAAACCATTCTGTATACATTTACTTGAAGTTACTCTTTTGTAGGGATGGCTAGAAAACTAGGTAAAATCATGAATGAAATTTTGGAAAATTAACGGGGTTTTGCTGGGCTTGGTGACAATGGATACTTAAAAAATTCTACAAAAACCGAGTTCATTTATTATTTGGACAAAGTTATAAATAGTTTTGCGTTCTGAAGTCAGTTCACTCTGTTATGTGAAGAATGAGTTCAAAATACAGGATTGCATTTTTGTTTAAACATACATACATTTTACGTTATAGCGTGCACTGTTAAGTCCTTTTACTAGAATACAACAAATTGACTAGACCGGCTGTACCTCAATTATAATACAGCACAAAACAAAGCAAAATGTATTACATATATTATTTGGGTTTAAACATATTGCCCCTGTTGCTCGAAAGCCGCCTACGCCCATAGTCTTTTGTTTTGTTTACAAATAAAATTTGTTTTTTCTCTTCATAAATGCATTATACATCAAAAACTGGTTTGCAAATATATAGAACTGGGAATACTTCCTAGAATAGAGAAGCTGACAGCTCCTGCTACCCCACGTAACTTTTTCCTGACACTGATATTAACAGGTCTACTGATTCCACATTAACAGTGCCACGCACTACGCTACTTTCGAGCTTCTTCTATCAACCGCGAGGCACTACACTTTCCCTAAACGAGCACTAGAATAAAAACGTTGTTTTTACGCGCACTCCTCTCATCCCGGCTCGATTATACTAATGAATATGGCCTATGTAAATTGATTGAAATTTTTTATAGCAAAATTTTAATTTTTCAAATGTAAACAAAAAATAATATTTGTTATTGGTTTTTATGGTCTTCTTAATTTTTACATGTTTGCAAATTTTAATGAGCTCAAGACCAGTTGATAATAATTGAGCCGTTTATTTTGAAAGTGGTTAAATTCCATTTTTTTTTAAATTGAGTTAGTGATAACAAGTATCACAATTCTATATAATCTTTTTGTTTATAAACAATTTAAGTCTAGTAGCACAAAAAAGGTGATCCTGCAAACTGCACCAACTACCGCGGAATCAGCCTTTTGAATATCGCATATAAGGTCTTGTCAAGCGTATTGTGCGAACGATTGAAGCCTGACGTGAACAGACTGATTGGACCTTATCAGTGTGGCTTCAGACCTGGAAAATCTACCATCGATCAGATTTTTACAATACGTCAAATCCTGGAGAAAACCCGTGAGAAAAGAATCGACACACACCACCTCTTTGTTGATTTTAAAGCCGCTTTCGATAGCACGAAAAGGAGCTGCCTATATGCCGCTATGTCTGAATTTGGTTTCCCCGCAAAACTTATACGGCTTTGCAAAATGACATTGAGCAACACCACCAGCTCAGTCAGAATTGGGAAGGACCTCTCCGAGCCGTTTGAAACTAAACGAGGTTTCAGACAAGGTGACCCCCTATCGTGCGATTTCTTTAATTTGATGTTGGAGAAAATAATACAATCTGCAGAACTCAACCGCGCTGGAACAATATTCTATAAAAGCGTGCAACTGTTAGCATATGCTGACGACATTGACATTATCGGCCTTAACAACCGTGCCGTAACCTCTGCCTACTCCAAACTAGAAAAAGAAGCGGAAAAAATGGGTTTGGTGGTGAACGAAGGCAAAACGAAGTACATGCTGTCATCAAGCAAAGAGTCAGCGCATTCGCGCCTTGGCACCCACGCCACTGCTGGCACCAAAAAGTTCGAAATAGTGAAGGACTTCGTTTACCTTGGATCTAGCATAAACTCCAACAATAATGCCAGCCTAGAAATCCAACGAAGAATTGCTCTTGCAAATAAATGCTACTTTGGACTGAGTAGGCAATTGAAAAGTAAAGTCCTCTCTCGACGCACGAAAATCACACTCTACAAGTCACTCATCGCTCCCGTCCTGCTATATGGTGCAGAGGCGTGGACACTAACAACATCTGACGAGGCTGCATTGGGAGTATTCGAGAGAAAAGTTCTGCGAAAGATTTATGGGCCTCTACGCGTTGGCGACGGCGAGTACCGAAGAAGATTTAATGATGAGTTGTATGAGCTTTACGCAGACGTCGACATAGTACAGCGCATTAAAACACAGCGGCTTCGCTGGCTAGGCCACGTCGTGCGAATGAACGAAGACGCTCCAGCCCAGAAGGTATACTTATCGGCACCCGCCGGTGGAAGCAGAGGAAGAGGAAGACCACCACTCCGATGGAAGGACCAAGTGGAGACCGACCTGCGATCTCGTGGGGTCTCCAATTGGCGCCAGTTGGCGCAAAGAAGAAATGACTGGCGAGCTATGTTGGACGGTCAAAATCGCTCAGGCGGTTAGATGGCCATTTAAAGAAGAAGAAGAAGTCTAGTATTATTAAAATCGCTATGATTTGGAGCACTTGAAAATTAGCTAGTTAGCGAAATGCAAACAAATTTGTTTTGAAAGAGGTTTAAGTCCACTGAAAGCAGTAATTTTGATATGGAACGACTGAGGTTACGAAACTCCTAAAAATTCACTACGAAGCGGTAGAGTTTATAACGGGGAAAAAAATACAAATTGACGTTTCTTCGTTAATCTGAAAGTGATTTGGTAAATAAATTTCTAGTATTCTTCAACAGTGCAATAAGAATAGTTGTGTTTATGAATTATAATTTAAATACTTTCTTACGGTATAATAATAATTTTTAATATGTCTGACAGGATTACACTGTAATTACCTCAGATAGGTTATAATTAAAATAACTCGTGGTGTGCGAAGAAGACCAAGGACTTCAACAAAATGGAATTAACACCATTATACAAAAATGTACGTCCCATTTCAACTCCTAAGTATAAGGATATGATGGACTTACTAAGGTATATACCACCTATACATCACGAATATTTTAACTAAATGAGGAGAATTAATATGGAAAAATCTTTAATATTATAATATGATAATTAATAAATTAATTCATATTTATTTTTAAATACATGTTCTTCTAATAAGATAAATAAAAACCTGTATCTAAATTGAAAGCTTGTTTATTTATTTTATAGCTATTTCAACGCTATGGCAACGCTGCCTAAAAATGTTTTAATTGGTATAGAGCCAAAAATATCTTTATTTTGATACCCATGTGGGTACATATCTTGCTTAGAATTCTGTAAACCACCTCAGGTGGCAATAGGCAAGAGGTAAATCTTAAAATGTATCATACGATCTATATGCAAACTTTGGCCAAGTCCCATCGGCCGTTCCCGAGATAATTGTCAATATACGAAAGAATAAATTTCGGTTATGTATCAACCCTAGGTGGAAATCCCACTCGAAAATATCTTAGTTAGCATAAGGCCGAAAATATCTTTTTTTGATACCCATATTGGCCTACCTTGTTTTATAATTTAAAAAAATCAGATAGGTGGCAACCCTGTAATCCGTCCCAAGTGGCAACACCCAACTAAAAAATCTTAGGACGAATCATATTATGTATATAGGTACGAACTTTCTTCTAAATCGGACAACTGGTTCCCGAGATAATATGAACATACAAATATACAAAGACTCAGGTGGGTGGCAACTAGGCATGGGACTATTCGAATAAAAATTATTCGATTAAATAAAATTTTTATTCGACGGGTACAAAAAATTATAATAGTATTTATTCGGATTTTTTATTCGTTTATTCGAATAGTATTATGAATTTACTTCATTTTGTTTTTCTGCAGAAAAAGTTGGAGTGGTCAAGAACGAAATTATGTAAAGGTATTTATACAAAAAAATAAATATTGTAATTAAAATTGTTAGTTAAAATACTTTTAGATTTATTTCAGATTTTTGGACGTGTAGTAGCAGTTACGTGCGGTCACGAATATAGCGATTATAAAAGTAAGCGGTCCATCATAAATTGTGTGTGGAAATCAGCACATATGTATTTTTGGATATTTGTTTCCATTAGGAGAAAATTTTTGGATAGTTGTTTCCATTAGGAGAAAATTGGAAACAATTATCCAAAAATATGTGCAGATTTGTGAGATATTTGTGATTTGTGAAGTTTTTGTGATAAGTGTTACTGCATGTATGCCAAAATTATTGTGTGCATATAGGGACATGAACAAAATACTGGGGTATTTGTTTACAACCGCGACCGAGTGCAAAAACGCTGCCACTAATGCCGGGAGAGTTTTCAAAAGACACTTTCTTCCTCTTTAACAAGAATCCGAAAGCTGAAAACAAATATTTTGTCCATTGAAAAGTTATTGACAAAAAAGTAAAAAAAATGTCTGCGCCTGCAACAACCAAATGAAAATTACCTACAATTGTCAACTTTGCTTGCAAATATCTGTTAAAAATTTTATTAGACATTTGGTCTCTGAAGGCGGATTCGAATTGCTGGGAGCGTTTTTTGAACCCCTCCCGACATTATTGGCAGCGTTTTTGCACTCGGTCGCAGTTGTAAACAATTACCCTAGTATTTTGTTCATGTCCGTATATGCACACGATAATTTTGGCATAAAAGCAGTAACCCTTATCACAAAAACCTCACATAGCACAAATAACTCACAAATCTGCAAAACATCCTAATGGAAACAACTATCTAAAAATGTGTGCTGATTTCCACACACAATTCATGATGGCACTTATTTAGAAACGTGTTCTGCACATATGTATATAACTTTGATCACACCCCCCATTTAGGATTTGACCTGGGTCATTGTATGGTTTATAATGTGTATATAATTACAATAATAAATAAATAATAAAATATAATAAATTATGTGTTTTATTACAATTTCAGGTAGGTAAACGTTTTAGTAAAATGGCAGTAATTTTACCGTAAAATTTCTGTCATTATACAGGTAAAATTACGATCAGACAACATGTAAAATTTCTATAAACATGCTCGGGAAATGGCCGTCAATATATAAGTAAATTGCCAGTTAAAATGTCTGTAAAATTACGCTTGTGTTGGCCGTAATTTGTCGGTCATACTTATTGTAAAATAACAGTCACAAAAGAAGTCAATTTACTTAAATATTTGGAGTTATATGACTATTCATATGACTAGTAGCTGTGACAGTACAGACCAGTAGGTGTGAGCAATACAGCTATATGTTTATCTTACGCAAAAAGAAAGTTTATCTTACGCAATTTAAAAAAAGCTATAGGTATTGAGATTTCGCGAAGTTATCGTTTCTTACAAATAAATTTATTTGAAAGTTTAGTTAAAATTCTTTTGAAAAATTCTTTTGAAAAGTTTTTCGATTCCTTTTGAAAATACAATATCGATATACCGCATGAAAAAATAACACTTGATAAATTTGCTATAACTTTTATATATGTTAACCGATTTGGAAATGGTTTGAACATATATTTTTTGCAATAAATTCGTCTCCAATACTACATCAAAATAAATGCAAAAAGGTTACTGCTTCTAACTGTTATTTAATGTTAATGACGAAGCTGATGGAAAATTTGCCTAATTTCTGAAATGCATTTGCAAATAACTCTTAAACTCGTAATCTAATTGGAAAAATTTATATGGTAGGCTGTTAGGGCAATGAAAGATCTTTAATAAGATGAAAAGAGTTTTTTCATCGGATATGAAGAACTGGAGATTTTTTTAATAATACGAAAATGGCGTTTTCTCACTTTGAAAGAAACGATAACTTCGCGAAATCTCAAAACCTATAGCTTTTCTTAAATTTTTGCCCTTAGAATCGTAATCTGCAAGTTTTTTCACGTAATAAATGTGAACCAAGTTTACAGCTATCAAGTTTTTTATATGTTCTACTGCACCCTGAGTGCATATGGTTTTTAAAATTTTCAACGCGCCAGTTCTAAGAGTTATCCAATTCGAGTGAAATTTTGCACAGCTTATTTTTACAGCATAACGCATCATTTTCCGCCTGGCAAAAAAAATTTTTTTTCTTAACGAGCAGCTTAATGTACATACATACACACATACAAAACATAAATGCACGCTCATAGGTACAAGCAGAGAAAACAGCGAATATCGGTTTAAAAATCTATTATAATACTATTCGAATAAACGATAAAAAATTCGAATAAGTACTATTCGAATTTTTTGCAACGAATATTTTTATTCGTTTATTTGAATAGTGTTTAATCGAATGTTATTCGAAAAAAACCCCACTCCTAGTGGCAACCCTGTAAGCCGGCCCAAGTGGCAACACCTAACTAAAAAAGTTTTATAATGAAGCATACTATACATGTACCAAATTTCATCCAAATCGGGCAACTGGTTCCCAATATAGTATGAACACATAGTGGACTTATTCCTTTCCACAAACAAAAAAGTCATTCTATTAATTTTGAAAGTGGTTTAAGTCCATTTTAGGTTCTGAAACACAGCTAATTTTTTCAGTAAAGTTTACAAAACATATAACGTTATATAATGTAACATCTTTAAGGTCACAAAGCCATAAAAACAACTAATACCAGTTAACAATATTTTTGAAACAAATCAAACGCAAACCCTTAAATATCTCAATTTAAAAGCAAATGGAATTAAACCACTTTCAAAATAAGCGGCTCAATTCGTTGTCAATTATTAGAAGTGTTTTTCTTATCTGCGTCTGCGTTTGCGCTTAATATTTGTATGGACCGCTAAGCTCACAACTTTATCTGCAACTAAGAAATAGTGGCTGACAGAATCAGTATACTCAGAGAAAAAATCAAGTTTTTCGTTCTTGATCTTAGTTTTTCCGAACTTAAAAACGGCTCGAGAACGAAAATACTGGTGTAGAGAACGGAGTTCTTATATTGAGATTGATATTTTTGAGAACTAAATACTAAATTCAAGATCACACAATCTTAAGTCAAGTATGAATAATTCTAAAGAAAAGTTTAAAAAATACGAAAATCAAGTATATTTAATCTTGTTTATAGATCACCTAAAACTCAGATTAAGTTCATTGATGTCTTAAAATAAAATTCAATTGGATTTGAAATGAGTTTTTATTTTCTTACTTCGAGTAGTTTCTCAACTTTGTTCAAGACCTGAAAAAACTCAAATTAAGTAAAAAATGTATTTAAATTGAGATTCTGTTATCTTAATTTCAATTCAGTTTTAACTCAATCCAAGTTGATTTTTGTTTCGAATATGAGTTCAAAAAAATCTTCAAATAAGATTTCATTTTCTTCATTCGAATACATTTTGAACTTACATCAAGTTCTTCAACAACTAAATTTATGTTGGACTGATTCTTAAATTGGACATGCTCGATCTCAAATTAAGATTCTGTTATCTTAATTTCAATTCAGTTTAAACTCGAACCAAGTTGATTTTCGTATGAATATATAAGTCCAAAAAGATCTTTGAATAAGATTTTATATTCTTAATTCGAATGTATTTTGTTGTTGGATTTTGCGGTCTATTTTGTTTACAAATTTGTAAGTTATGAGCAAGCTCGAGAATGAATTTTGGACTTACATTAAGATCTGCAAAAACTTAATTTATGTTGCAGATGTACTTAAATTGGACGTGATCGATCTTACCTGGAGTTACTTAAAGCTCAAATCAAGTTCGTTTTTGATCTAAGGTTAAGATTTTGTTTCTCAATGTAAGAGAATTTTGAACTTGATTTAAACTATTGAATAAAAATACAATAAATTAAAACAATAGATATTTATTTATATATCTTTTGAACATATTTCATTTTCTTATATGTATTGATGTTTAATTGATATTTTTTAATGAAATGGCGGTATAAAAAGTACATACATATGCAATCAGCCAACGATAAAGAGGGACAAAATTGAAATTATTAACTTCAATTTAAAATATAGCCAAATTTATAACAGAATGCGGATATTTGTACATACATATCATTACCTTAATTCACTAAGGCCCTAAAGACTCTAAACAGCAATTCTATCGATCTTCACCTTGTATTTAAGGGTTTAACACAAGTGGTTCAATAAAAATCAGCCCGTGTAATGAGCCTTAACTGACATGAAAAAATTTTTACAGCAGAAACCAATAACAAAAATTTGTTTACATTGAACGCATGCTAATAAAGCTTTGTAAATTTGATATATCGCCCGTTCTAAAGTAAAGGGATGTAAACCAAAATTTTCGTTTTTCGGGATTGTATGATAAACATTAACAACCGACTGATGAAATTGTTCTCTAAATTACAAAATGATCAAAAGTACGAAAATGGCTTCCATGGATGACTTATGTAGAATTTAATTTTTATAATGGAGCTCTATGAAAAAATTAAAGTTTGAACTCGTTTTACCAAAAAATTCAAATTTTGAAATGCATCTGTTTAGTTTGGAACGAGCGATATTTCCGTTATTATTGCTAGTAACACTTTAAAATTTGTAGTGAGGGTGTATATTAATATATCATACTAAAATATGTGAAAAACGCATTTTTGAAAAATGTGACAGTTAGGGCCTTAGCCGAAAGGGCAGAGCAGTATGAGGGCCCGGGGTGGTGAAGTTGTCCAACGCGCCTTTAGCGAAGTCGCTAGACGTGCCGGCTCCATCACCCTGGGGGTAGTCGACAGGAGCAGGGAAGACGGGGCCATCTCAAGGGAAGAGTGGAGCTGGGTGGCCAACGCCATCTCTGAGGCCTATTTGACTGCCGTTGACAGGCATCCTGGGCCACCGCCATCCATCGAATATATGGGATGGTATCATGGGTTCAGGTTGATTGAGTGCGCAGACGAGCGGTCAGCCACTTTCTTCAAATGTCTTATCTCTCTGGTTGGGGAGTTGTGGCGGGGTGCCAGGCTCGAGGCCGTGGACAGGAGGGACCTCCCTCTTCGGCCAAGGGCTCGGGTGTGGTTACCTGCCGAACCCTCCCAGCCGGAGAGAATTCTGAGGCAGTTGCAATACTGCAATCAGAGCCTTCCGACCCACAACTGGAAGGTCCTCAGGGTTGAGGAGCCCGATGGGCCCCGTCGTCAAGTGCTTTTGCTACTTAACGCGGAGTCCACGGGTCCTCTCTCTGTTTCAAGGGGTGTCATCTCCTATGGCATTGAGCGTGTGGTTCTAAGAATCTACAACGCTGATGCCAGGGGGGATGAAGCCACACCTCGACGAGCCTGTGGGGAAATTGGAAGCCGTAATTACGGCGTCCAATCCTACAGTGTTGGACAGCACCAGCTCTGTTGGCATCCCGTCTGTGGCGGGGTCTATCTGCAGCGTTGGAGGGCTGTTCGACTGGGCGGAAGAGGAGAGGCTGTTAGCCTCGGGGGGGGGGAGGTTGCTGAGGTGGACGAGATGGATTTGTCTGATGATGATCATCCGACAAATAAATCTCCAACACTCTAAGGCGGCCTCCGCCAGCCTCCTGCTCTGCCTTGAACAAGGACGTTGTCCTCATCCAGGAGCCGTGGCTGAGCAGTAGCGGCAACAACATATCTGGATTGAGGACTGACAAATACACACTATTTGTGCACGGAACGGCAGGTAGGCCAAGATCATGTGTACTGGTTAGGAAAGATATCGTGGCTGGTCTCGGCCTACATGGCCCATGATGACACTTATGGGCCACCTCCTGAAACCCTATGGAAGGTTACCGCTGAGTCTAGGCGAAGAGGCGTTGGGCTAATTGTCGGGGCGGATGCGAATTCGCATAACTCACTGTGGGGGAGTACGAATACTAACGCAAGAGGTGAGTCACTATTTGCTTTTATTCTTAATGAAGGGCTATGTATTTGCAACAGGGGTAATGACCCCACTTTTGTAACATCAGTTAGGGAGGAGGTCCTGGACCTCACTCTTGCTTCGGGAGACCTGTTTCCCCTTATATCCGACTGGCGTGTTCTTCCGGAACACTCCTTCTTTGATCATAGGTATATTCAGTTCTCTCTTAATAAATCTAGGCCCAGTAAAACCATGTTTAGAAATCCTAGGCGTACTAACTGGGTCCGGTACTGTAGCAAATTGGATGAGTTTCTCCCGAGAGCACCCGTATCGGGCTCAGAATTATCAGAGACCGCTATTGATGCTCTGGTGGAGAAATTCACCCTTGCTTGCAACAAAGCGTATAAAATCGCTTGCCCACTGAAAACCGTAAGTGGAAAACGAAAACCACCTTGGTGGAATCAGGAAGTAGACGACCTTAGGGCTTCCAGCAGGCGCCTGTTTAACAGGGCCAGGAAGAGTAAATTACCTTCCGACTGGGAGCTCTACAAAGCTGGGTTGGCTATTTACAAGTCCGCAATTAGGAAAGCCAAACGGGATTCCTGGAAGGCTTTCTGCGAAAGCGTGGAGGGTTGCAACGAGTCTGCTAGATTCCGGAAGATTCTGTCCGGGAGTCCTGCTCCCTTGGGGTATTTGAGGAATGTAGATGGTAGCTGGGCTATGAGTAGCGAGGAATCTCTCCAGCTTCTTAAGGACGCTCACTTCCCTGACGTCCCAGTTTCACAGGACCGCGATGCCTCCTCGCCCTCGATTGTGGGCGGGGGGTGTCGGCCAGCCATCACCCTGGATGAAAACCAGCTTGTATGGGCCGTCAATTCTTTTAAGCCCTACAAGTCACCCGGGCCTGATGGCATAATTCCTGTGCAACTACAGAGATCGCTGGGGACTTCTTGCAGCTGGCTGGCCCCCATCTACTCCAATTGCTTGAGGTTGGGCTACATCCCCGCTTCATGGAATATGGTCAA
Organism: Sphenella marginata; assembly: GCA_951509765.1. Classification (NCBI taxonomy): domain Eukaryota; kingdom Metazoa; phylum Arthropoda; class Insecta; order Diptera; family Tephritidae; genus Sphenella; species Sphenella marginata. The sequence continues at coordinate 50,051,132 of OX608082.1, forward strand.
GGTTACCTTTATTCCAAAGGCGGGGAGGTGCTCTCATGTATCTCCCAAGGATTTCAGGCCGATCAGTCTCTCCTCGTTTCTTCTGAAAACGCTGGAGCGCCTATTCGACCTGTATATACGCAGCAGGATTCGTAGGGAGAGTTTTTTCGGCTGCGCAGCATGCTTACTGCAAAGGCAGATCAACTGAGACGGCGCTTCATTCCGTTGTGAAGCTGATTGAGGGGTCCTTCCAGCACAAAGAGTTCGTGCTGGGGGCCTTTCTAGACATTGAAGGAGCGTTTAACAATGTTTTCCCTTCTGCCATCATACGGGGCTTAGCAAGTCTGGGAGTTGAGTCAAGTTTGATAGAATTTATCAACAGTTTACTTTGTGGCAGGATTGTTATGGCGGAGTGGGGAGGTGCTGGGGCTCAGAGAAGGGTGAGAAGGGGCACGCCGCAAGGAGGTGTTCTTTCTCCCATTCTCTGGGTCGTAGTAGTTAACGGCTTGCTCCAGGACCTTGAGCGCAGGGGCTGTCATGTGATAGCCTATGCTGATGACCTAGCAATCCTTGCCAGGGGGAAGTTTCTTAGTACCGTTAGTGATGTTCTGCAAGGGTTTTTGGGTATCGTGACAGAGTGGTCCGAATCTTGTGGACTGGCTGTCAACCCAAGTAAAACTGAACTAGTCCTCTTTACGAGAAGGTATAAGATCGACGATTTTGTATTGCCCAGTATTGGGGGAGTACCGTTGGTACTTTCTGAAAAGGTTAAGTACCTGGGGGTTATCCTGGACAGGAAGCTGTCCTGGAAGCTGTATGCAGAGGACAGGGCCAAGAAGGCATCAGTCGATCTGTACTGTTGCAGGGGGGCCATTGGCAAACGTTGGGGCCTTTCTCCGAGGGTGGTTTACTGGCTGTATGAGATGGTGGTAAAACCCATTCTATTTTATGGGGTACTGGTCTGGTGGAGCGCGCTAGACACGGCTTCCCCCATGAAAAAGATGGTCACGGTGCAGCGAATGGCCATGGTGGGGATTAGTGGGGCCATGCGGACCACTCTTACCCTGGCATTGAATGTCATGCTCAATCTGCACCCTGTTGACCTGGTAGGAAAAATGGGCGCAGCTCGGGCTGCAATTAGGCTTCGAGATGCTGGATATAAGCTTGTTCATTATGGCCATTCCAATATACTATCGAGCTTTGACTTCATCCCTAACAGAACGGATTACTGTGCGCCGATCTCTGCCCCCACGCGGAGTTTTTCGACTCATATACCCGCAAGGGACGAGTGGACAGGCGAGGAACCTGTTTGGGGGAAGGGATTGGTGAATTTGTTTACGGATGGGTCAAAGCTTGATGGTTGTGTGGGGGGTGGCGTTTACTGTCAGGAACTTGGGATCAGCATTAAATTTCGGCTACCTGATCATTGTAGCGTCTTTCAAGCGAAGGTTGCCGCCATCAAGGATGCGGTGGATGGGATGATGTCCAGCGCTTTCGCTGTAAAGGAGTTTAATATCTACTCCGACAGTCAGGCGGCAATTAGGGCGCTGAGTGCTAGCAACGTTCGGTCGAGGACAGTGAGTGACTGTCTGGAATCGCTTACGGTTGCAGCCGACTACTTCAAAATAAAAATTATTTGGGTGCCAGGCCACTGTGACATTCCCGGCAATTGCCAGGCGGATCTCTTGGCCAGAGCGGGTACTCTTGAAACTGATGTGGCCGCCTCCAGAGTACTGGGTATTCCCCTTACCACCTGTGGTCTGCTTCTGGGCAGATGGGCTTCGAATCAGCTTAGCAAGCGCTGGGCTGACACCACCTTATGTCAAGTATCGAAGTCCTTCTGGCCGGTGGTTGACTCCAGGCGTTCAGCGGAATTACTAGGGTTCTCCAAGGCACATCTTTCCTTGATAATTGGGGTATTGACGGGGCACTGTCCAATAGGGATACATGCGGTGCGGCTAAATATTCTTGAAACCCCTAGCTGTGTGAGCTGCATGGAGGACGACGAGGTGGAATCATCAAATCACTTCATGCTTAGTTGTCCAGCGTTTGCTAGGACCAGGCTCAGGTATCTGGGGTCGGATGTTCTTAGGTCTCCGGAGGATGTGTCGAGGATCGATGTGTGCCAAATCCGGAGCTTTATTGTCGCTACACAGCGATTCTCCAAACGAACTTAGGTTAATGTCACCGTGAAGTTAGGGGCATCACAACGGACCATTAAGTGACTAAGTGAGCTGTTCCCACAGTGGAATACCGGCCACCTTACCTAACCTAACCTAACCTAGGGCCTTAGTGAATTATTACTAGAAATCTTGCTATAAAAGTTGCAAATTTGTATGTACGTTTGTCAAAGTTTGCACATCTTCTGAACTTATGCGTTTTTTGATATATATATTTCACTATATTTTAAATCGAAATTACCTATTTAAAACACATGAATAAATACATATATGTTACGATTAAAACCATTTTCGATTTTGTTTAAGTGTATCTTTGGCTTACTATATCTACACATTACATGTATTACATATCTGTTATTTCGATTTTGTCAAATGTAAGCTCGAATTTAACAATTTCAGTATTTTGGAAATATACATACATATGCTTGCAAACAAATAATTAAATTTTATATAATTCAATATTTTTAATACTAATGCAATTTATTTCTTGACATATTTTGTTCTTTTCGAATTTTTTTAAGCATATTTTATTCTGACATAAGTCTTGTTGTTGTTTAATGGATATAAATTCAATGGCGGTGTAAAAAAGTGTAATATATCTATTGCTTCGATTTCGTCGTGCCTTGCCCCTACTTCAAAAGCATGAAAATGGCGGTCGAATTTAATAATTTCAATTTTCTGGACAAGTATGTAAATTTTCCTTTCACAGACAATAAATAATTTTATTTTATATAATTCAAAATTGGTTATATTTTTACCAATGTAATAACTACTTTTATACAATGTGCCCATGAAATTTATTTCATCACAAACATTACATTCTTCAAAGTTAATATGCATTACATCACTAATTATATTGGTAAAATAATTTTCTTTAGTTATGTTTTTAAGAATTGTTACACATTCAAAAATTGGTTCAAAGCCCATCTCGTGATCCATTAAAAATTTAGAAAATTTTATACATGATTTGATGCCTAATGTATACGACGGATTGACTCTAGAGGTGATATTATGAAAGTATATTTTCGCTTCTTTGTGTTTGGCCTCAAATCGCATGCACCACATAAACTTTAAAGGACCCATTTTTTGGATGGCTGTTGCATAGTGAACTAAGAAATGGTGTTTTGGTTTTAATGCACCATAAAGCTTTATATAAAGTAAATGATGATTTTCTACTAAACTTTTTAATTTTATCAAGTCATCTTCTATATACTTATACCGAAAAAGCAGATCTACAATACCTAATAAAATCAATAACCAATGCCAATGCTCATTGTCTGAAGGTATTAAATCACCAATCATTAATGGTAAAAAATGAATGAAACATTTCATTTCACTGGCAGTCATTTTCATATTATATTGAGTAAGTCGTTTAAAATCTAGAGGAATTGAGATATTTTTAATATCTGATTCGCCGTATTGGAATAACTGTTTTCTTCCATTTATGTCTGATATGGAAAGTATATTAGATTTAAGCAGACCTAGTAGCACATTACAAACGTCGTAGTTACAAACTCCCTCATATACATCATGCATCAAATCAAACACAAAATTGTCCGTTACATAAAAACTTGGTACATCTAGAAAAACGCATTTACTTTTAATACCTGTCTCTTTAAAGTTATTAGCTAATAAATCATTTTGGTAAGAGCTTTCGTTTCTTAAACTATCGAACTTTTCCAAGGTGTCGTATTGCATTTTATGCTTTGTTGATCTACAGGCCCTACAAAATCTTTTGGAACAAAAACTTTGTACAAACCCTAAAACGGAATTAACTGCTAAATTGTCACCAACAATTGCACCCAAAATAAATTTAACTTTTCTTACAGTGTCTTTACCAGATGTAATTTCAATACCAATTTCTAAACGTTTTAGTTCTTCTACCAAATTATGAAAAGATATTTCAAATCCAATTCTTTTTAAAGTATTAGTTGAAACAAAAGCTGCTGGATATATGTATTGTAATTTAGATAGCAATTGCTTTGGCATAGATGGAAAACTGATATAGCAAGCACATATGGAAAATACATGGCTTCCAAGCGCATTGTTTATTTGAAAATCATCCAAATGCAAAATATAAGGTATAACTAAATCATTTTCAAAATTTAGCATTTTCTTTTTAAACACTTCCCCACTTGTAAAACTGCTTATATTTTCATCGAGAAAGCCGCTTTGTACATTTTCTAAAGTGATTTCCAACAGGCTGGAAATTTCAAAAATTTTTTTAAACATAAATTCAAGGGGCATAACGACAATATACTCTCTTTTCGCAACTAATGTAGGATTTCCGTTAGACACTACTTCAGAAATTTGGTTATTAATTAAATATTTTTTAGGATATTCGAAAATTCTCAAGTCTTTCAAGACACTTAACATTCTATGTTCAGTTTGAATTCCTTCGAAAGGTTTTTTACAGAAACTCAGTATATTCCTAAGATTATCATTCATACAGTTCTCCTCTATTTGACTTTCCAGTGCAGTAGACACTGATATTAAGACTGATGATAGCAAGTTTTGCATTAGACTTACTTCGTTTCTTGGAAGTGAACTTTTCTCGTATAAATTTAGAGAAATAGTTAAAACCTGATTTTTCAAACATCTTATTATTTCATTTATATTGTCGGTTTTATTTACTATTTTAGGTGTTTCTTTTAATCTGACTGAATTAAGAGAATGAGAATTTGAAGTTGATGAGCACTCTTTATCCAAACCTTCCATTGGAGGTAAACTCAAACTTCGGGTTTCTTCAAGATTGCTTTGTTTTAAAATATGAGTTTTTTCCAAGTGAATACGAAACGTTTTAAACATCGTAAACGTTTGATCGCAATTATTTTGAATGAATTTTAAATTTAAGAGCTTAGTTGCCATCATCAAATGATCAGTTTTCAAATGATTTACAAGGGCTTTGGGGGTGCCAAACAATCTAATACATTTGAAACAATAATACATGTTTAGTTGTTTAGGTATGAAAGCAAAGTTGTTAATTTGGAAGATTTAACATCAAATGGTGTGTGAATATCAAACAAAAATTGTTGTAATACTAGCCACGGTTCTTGGCAGGCTAGGGGATATTCTAGAGAAAGAACTTGGAAAATTTAAAGCACGTATCCAGGCTTTCAATAAATGAATTAAATTTAAGAAGATTTCCATCAAAGTATACATAAAATGAGGCTAATTCTGATTCGGATATGCCTACTACAATAATAAACGGTTGAATTGTCATTCCAGATGAGTAGTACTTATTAACAATGCTTTTAAGTTTTAGGTTGTAGTTGTTCAATGTTAGAGAAAGACATTCCATAGAATCTGCTATTGTAGCTTTTTTAAAACTTTTTCCTGATTCGTCCTTGAATCGGGCTGACGATGGTAAGACCGCACACAGTAGGATAGCAATTAAATAATCTTGAGCGTCTATAAAAATGCATGAAAACACATATTAGTAAATAGATTTGTTGAATGTATTTACGTACAACTTTACCTGTATTAGTAGTTGTTTTGCACTTAATAAAAAGTTGTTTGCAATAATCGTTTAAAATGTTGTGTTCGTAAAATTTCATAATTTTGCATTTAAAGTCGTTCCACTTGTACAGCAGCAAGTGATTTTTCCCTGGGTACTTGATATCAAAATCAATTTCGATCTAAAATTAAATGTTTATTAATTGTAATGTGTTAAACTATAACACTGTACAGCAGCCTGCTGGATGTTGGACCAAACCAACTTTTTTGAAGAGATTTAAACCTAAGTAATTTTCTCTGTTTTTCGAAGTTAGCCTCTAAAGCTTTCGAAGTTCGATGTTAGACCCTCCTCAATTTGTGTTTTCCAAATGTTGAATTAAAACACTTTAAAATGAAAAAAGTGGGCTTGGCCTACTTGCATATCTTGTTTGATTGGAGTCTTTTTCCCAAGGTACAAGTAGTATGGTGTAAGTCCCCTTTTACATTAGACAAATTGATAAGTGTAGACACGAATAGAAAACACAAAAGAGAACGCCAGCAAAGCTTAATTCAAGAATTACAAGCTTACCAATTTATCAGCTTTAGCATTCGAAAGTTTAGTCCAGTTTTTTAAAAATTCCGGTCCATCAAGCTTCTTCAAGTCTTTTTGGCGTACGTGATAAGTTTTTGCCCATTTCTCACAAACATCGCCCCAATTGGAACAGTCTCTATTTAAAGACGTTTTCAATGCAATCGCTACAGTGTTGTCGATTTCGGGAGTACTTAAATCGACATTTTCTTCCTTTTCATTAAATGAGTCATCGAATTTTAGTTTTTTACTTCGGTTATTTCTATATTTGGAAAAAAGCTTTCCACTGGGGTTCTTTCTAGCAGTGCGAGGAATAAAATAGTAATCCTATAATAAAATAAAAATGATTAGATTTGTAAAAAAAAGAGCATATGACAGTAATCTATTTTTTTTTTTTGAGGTTCCACGTACTTTCATTGCTTTTTCGCAAGGGAAAACCTTTACTATTTCGTCCAACAGAAGCGAAAAATCTTGAACTTTAATGTTTATGTTATTATAAATTGTGTCTTCAACTATGATGTTGATCAGATCTTCCCGGTGCGAACTTAGAAGCACTTACCTTCCAAATATGGCAGGACATCTTCCATCTCCCAATTCTTCACTAACTCTTGGAGACTATTATCAGTCATTCTTGTAATAAAGGTTACAAATATTATTTATATTTTTTTATATAAATGTTCACTAATAATTAATTAATAAGCAATTTATTACTTTTAAATTTTCACTTCACAAAATTGACCTTGCACAAACTTTTTACCAAGCAGAATGAAAAAGAACGGTAAATATGCGCGATGTATTTGGTGAAAAGTAAATACTGCGCATGCGCTGTTTTGTTGTGCTAGTATATGTATGTATATGCGAAAATACATGTGTGCAGTAGCGTTTCCAATAATTTTAGAAGAGGACTTCATGCCAGGGGACCGTTTTCACTTTTCATGAAAGTTGTTGCATTGTACCTAATTATGATAAACTGTGTAGTGATTTTATTTCTGTGGGATTTTCTTTAAAGTAAGCATACTAGGAATAGGACAAAATACGAAAGTTTATTAAGGCAAAATGTAAAAAAAAAACTTATTATTTTTTGCTTCACTAACCAATACCTGTTTGATATTCAGAAAATTGCAAAAATATTCAGTAAATTACAATTGATATTCAGAAAGTTACAACTCATATTGAGAAAAATTAAAATTTTATTTTATCAATTTGGCTTTCTGCCCATCAATTGCAATTTTCTGGACACTAATTTTAATTTTCTGAATATAAAGTCTAACTTTCTGAATGTAAACTGAATTTTCAGGTAAAATTTCTCTATTCCCCATTTTTTGTTTTGAAATTATATCTTCAATACAGAATTAAATATCACCGCCGCCACTGCATAAATGAATAACATAGACACATACATATGGATATGTTTCCTTTGCATGATCAGTGAGGGGAGTTTAGTATGGCGGTAGTAGATTTGATACGGAAATGTAGGTGTTCTAATATGCTGTAGAAAATAGTAGTAGGGAGGAAATGTTATTGAATTTGTAATATGTAGTAAGCTAAGTCAATATTGGTTTAGAAACATTATCTAGTGGTGGTTAGTGCAAGTAAAAACTACATTAATTGGTTCACTTCACTTATTACTCTATTTAGTTTGGCTGTTATCGGCCAGAAGTATTGAACTGAATAGAGAAATAAACTTTTATTTTAAAATTGCGAGTTGAAATGATAATACTATTTCAACTTAAGCTATTATGCCACTGTTTTCCTGCCAGCTTATGTTAGTATGTTCATTATTAACAAAGCAAATAATATTTTTTATATGCCTGTTACTAGGTACAAGGAAAAACAAAAGTTGTTTCACTAATTTTAGCTAATTTTCATCCAAGGTTGCTATTACAAGTTCAACCAAGCAAGATATACATATGTATGTTTGCGAGTTTGGTTTTTACACTCATCTGAAAACTTCTAAAGTTTGATTTTGGCTGTTACTGCTTGCATTTTACTTCCGAAATAAGTGGCAATGCTTATATTTTTTACTAAAACCTGTGTTGTCTTATTCGAATTTCATGCAAAAATTATATTTTTTTTCTTGCGAACTGCGTACTAGAAATCTAAAAAATTACTATAGCATTTCTTAAGCGTTTTTATTGAGCATTTCTTTTTATATATTCTTTTTAATTTGACAGTCTGCTCAACTCATTTCTATAGGAACATACACTAGCACGCAAACTTTTTTTTCTTACGAACTTGAAGTCTACTACTAATGTAGTATAGGAATATTATATGTAAAAGGTATTTTGCGTATGTAGCAAGTCCCAACACTGGTTGAAGATTGCAAGCTGGAATCAGTGCTCCCACATGCAATCAAAAAAATATCCAAATGTAGAGAAAAAATTTGCAGGTTGAAGTCACGGTCAAAATTCATAAAAACTTTAGGGACCGTTTTCTCAATGTCTGGTTACGCTAACCGACATTTTTTACGGATTACCGCAGAAACAGTTAAGGCTGAATTTCCGAAATGGGTAATCGTTTACGTGGGGTACCGAGCGCTAATACGCGTCCAAAAATGTCGGGAGAGGTATCAAAAGATGCGTTTCCGTCCCAGGAGCATGAATATAACTCCGCTCAACCAATATTTTCATTATTTTGGAAAATATTTGCGAAAAACCGAAAAATGGCCCAGGTTTAGGGGCAGAACACCTATCCGCGTAGGCGGCCTTCGGCCGCGCTTCAAAAAATAACCCTGGGCTACGCCATTCCAACTCCGGGTGGTTGCCATAGCCGTGGCTACCGGCACGGTGATGTCCTTCCGCGTGCCACTCTTTTCTCACAGGGCAATGTGATTACAACAACCACATGAAAATGACAGAAAATTCTGAACTTTAACTGCAAATATCTCGCAAACTACTAAAAATATTGGTTCAGCAGAGTTATATTCATGCTCCTGGGACCAAAGCGCGTCTCCTGATACATATCTCAACATTTTTGATTGTGTATTAGCGTTCGGTACCCCACGTAAACGATTACCCCGAAATGAATGTGAAGACAATGGTCCGTAGTCATACTCAAAATTAAGTATGATTTTAAGCTAGTCCAAGCAATTTTGACAGATAGGACATGTTAAGTTGTGGCAAAAAGCGTTTAACTATTATTCATAGGTACATGATTTTTTTGTTTTTTAACACAGCCAATTAATGATAACCTGTTGGTATATCGCCCGAACACACTGGAAGAAGCTCGCGAGTGGTACTTGTAAGTGTACGGGCCGTTTACTCAACTTCGGCTTCTGTATTCATAAAGCTTTACAATTGAAGTTGCTAAAAATGTGAAGAAAAAAGTACCATTTTTGGTAAAAAATATCCAAGGCGACCTTGCTGGGAAAAATAAACGCTCAATTCAAATTTAGAGTTAACTTCATATTTATCTGCTGCTTCCAAGACTTATGCTAGGGTGGTACAAATTGTAGCGCGTAGACATGGTTAAATAAAATTATGAAATTCTGATGGGATACCAACTTACAATATGTATGTCAAATATTCTGCAACCAGCTTTAAACTATCTTCTTATTTTAAATATAACGGTTGAAGTTATGGAACTTATTAACAACTTTTTTTAGTAAGCAAAGGAGTATCAAGGTTTAACAGTCAGGAAACAGGTTCACAGTCGTGAACTATTATTGTATAAAAAATATATTGCAAGATCGGATGCGTGCTAATCAGACATGGAAGTCGAAAAACTCTCATGTAATACTCTATTTTTGTTAACAACTAATTTTTTCCTTATATTTTGGCTTCAATTTTGCTTATTTAAATGTTTTTTTTTTTTTTTCAAAATAGTGCATTTGGCACATGTCCTATATACATAGGTACACACTATTTCAGCTTTTAACCTTAACATATGTTCGTTTAGGCATACAAAACAGTAAACGTAGTGACGAAAAAATCCAGGCCACCCTAATACAGCCAAAAACTTAGCAACCACGCGCGTCGTTTTCAGCTCCATAGCGGTGCTTTCTATAACGACCCTGTCGGACAACCATTTGTTCAGTGAAAAACCTCATGCTTAAAGTAGAGAAGTATTACAATTGTAATAAGATTTCGAATGCGATGGTGAAAGATCTAATCACAACCCTGGCAACCAGCGCTATCCATTGTGAAACCAAAATGAAAAATTAGTTCTGTGCAATACTAAATATTACTGTGGGTAAGAGTATTCATCGAAATATCACTCTTTTTTGGTAAGCGTGACCCAGTAATTTCCCAAGATTTTATCGGCCGATGGCTAGCAGGGAGGTTTCATGCACGTGTGAATTTGCATTTGAATTTGTAAGTGCGCCTCAGACATTACCCAACAAACATTTTTAGCTACTCTCAATTTGGAATCTATTTCAAAACCAGACATATTCTCAAATCTCAAGCGTTCGTTTTTAATTTTATTTAATATAACCGTTGATAGCGTTCTCAAACTAAACGGCTAATTTTTAATATGTGCTTTTCCTTTTTTTTCAAATTCAGAACGGCAGATTTTTCAAACTTGTCTCAAACTGAGCGGAGTGGATAGAAATAGCTATATTAAGAAATACCCATTTTAATAAAAAGCGAATTTCCATTTATGCAGTTAAACTTGATATAATATTTTTTAATTAATATAGTTACATACATAAACAACATTTGAGAAAAAGTTGAAAATAGATGTTTTCTCAAATGTTTGAGTGTTTGGTGCTCGGTATTTGTTGGGTAGTAGGTATCAGATGATTTTTCACTGATCAAACAGGGTATGTATGAGTTGTTGCGCATCAAAAATGCCAGTTGGGGTACTTTTTGATTAAAAGACGAATTACAGTGGAACTAATGATTGCAAATCTTAACACTTTTTATCTTAAGAGTATTTTACCCATCTTTAATCACGTTAGGTGGGTTATGCTATGGATAAGCACACAGAGATTAGATCCAAATTTTACCCTGCCACACACAAAATTTAAAATTAACAACATTGAGGATTTCGGGTTTGGTTGTTATTACTCCAAATCTTTACTAGAACTTAGTGTTCCTGCTACATTCTTAGTTGTCTCAGCGACATCACGCGGTCACTCGCGAAAGGCTTTTAATTTTGCCTGTATTTATTGTTGTTGTTTTATGAGTAGCAACTCATCGGATACTCAAGTCTGAACCGCACATTAACAAATTGAAATGCAAACTCATACCTACTCCAATGATGTGATCAGAATTTTGATTATCGTCTTCGAAATCTTATCACAATTCTGATGCTTTTTTACCTCAGACCGGATTATCAGATGTGTTCTCACTGCACAAACTCCTGTTTCAAAAAATAGTGAAAAATATATTCATACAAAATGTTTGTAAATCCATACAATTTTTTTTTTTTTCATTTTATCAGTTTATAGAACACGAATTTGCCCCCTGGTTTCAACTTTCGAAACTAAAATTAAGAAGGTTTGTGCTCATAATAGAGAAGTGACATATTCGTTTTGAGTACGCAATTCCTTAATTTAAGTAGACAAATCTCAAATGCCAAATACTTGAATCCAGTTCATTTATTCTAGATTTCAGACCGACGTTTTTCCCTCAGTGAATGTCAACAGAGGAAATGTATGTATGTTGTCAAAATAGAAATAGGTCTACACCGGCGACCGCGGAGTGCCGCGTTGCTGCGAGCGGCCAAAAAATCGATTCCCATAAGAACGTGTGTGTATAATATACAGATGTCGCTTTGTAGCTGCCGTCTCGAACATGGCGAAATAAATAAGGTGAACGCACGGCGAAAAGCGAAAACCCCCTCATGTGTTTGCTTTTGATTTTGGTAATAAGTTTGTCAAATCCAGGGTGACATTTTGATTTTTGGGTCATAAGCCTAGAAATAAACGGGGGTGAGACGGGCCTACTCCCCCACCGCACAGACAACTAATGTTAAGTTTACCCTAGCCTGTTAGCTGTTAGATTTTAAAATTGTAACCAAAAACGAGTAGTATAAAAAGAATTCTAAGCCGTATCTCAAGCAAAATCAGCTAAACTTTTCTTAGGCGATGGCATACAGAAAAATGTTTCAGAAGCTAGCTTTGCTTTTCTTAAGTAATCACCTTAAACATGTCTGTGGAACAAGGAATAAGAGCCACAATCAAGTGAAAACAAGTTTAAATTGCCACCAGTATTACACATAAATATGTCATAGGATTTCTGAAAAAATAAAGGTTTTATGTACCAGAACTAAAACCACTAAAGTCTGTATTTGATTTGCATATAACAACTCTGATTTTGTAATATCAGCCAAAATAAATTATAGTTTACGCCTTTGGTAAGGCTGGCCAGAAAAGTCGGTAAACTCATAAATGATATTTGGGAAAATAAACGGGGTTTTGCTGGGCTTGGTGACAATGGATACTTAAAAAATTCTACAAAAACTGAGTTCATTTATTATTTCGACAAAGTTATAAATGGTTTTAAGTTCTTAAGTCAGTTTAAACTGTTATACGAATCATGAATTCAAAATATAAGATTACATTCTTGCTTTAAACATACATTTCACGTTATATGTATACCAGCTGCATCGCAATTATAATACAACACAAAACAAATCAAAATGCATTATATTATTTAGGTTTAAACATATTGTCCCCCCTGTTGCTCGAAAGCCGCCTAAGCCCATAGTCTTTTGGGGGTAGGGGGTTCAAATAATGAGAGGTCACAACTAAATTCCTGCAACGGTTCACTCATTTGGCGCTTTAAGAAATTCGCGCAAACCTATCAGACTTGCTCTGCATAAGATCAACTTAGCATCTCAACTACATAGCATGTTAACAAGAGTGATTCGAACTCAAGTCTGTTGAAATTCAAATTAACTGCATTTCGAGTTATGAATACAACGGGCAAAAATCGTAAAAATTAGTGCCTCTCGTTATTGTAGTCACGGTTGCGAACATTAAATACCTAGTAGTAATCTGTTTTGGTATCCCAATTTACTCAGGCCTATTTAAATACCAGAAAAGTTGTTATAAAGGCAACTGATTTTTTTCGATTAAAAACACTTCTTGTTTGTTATTCGATTTGCGTAAGTTTTGGCAGGAGTATACTACATGCTATTGGGAAGCATCTCACTAACTTTCATTGAAATACCTTCTTGAAATTTCAAGCAATCGCTTTTGAAAATAACAGACCTTTTTTGCTGAAAAGTGGGCGGCGCCACGCCTACTTCAACAAAACCCACAAACAATTTTTACAGCTTAGTTTTTCAAAAGCCTATTATGTGTATAAAATCTTATTTATACATATAACTAATACAATTATGGAAATATGGCGATTTTAATTTTACAAATAAATTTTTCAGAACTGTGTTTGAAAAGCGGGCGTGTCCGTTAACCAATTTTGTTTATTTGTACAGCAAAGAGTAAGCTTTATATGTTGAACTATTTCTCCAAATATTGTTTCAATAATCCAACATAAAAGGGCGGGGCCACGCCCATTTTCCAAAAATTTTGTGCATTCGACTTTCTTTGTCCACGACAACTTTAGAGGTAAAATAGAAATGATATACAGCCAGTTTAAGCAAAGTTATTGCATATTCAATATATCTATGATCCTTTTCAAAATCTATCGTATAAAATTGGGCGGGGACCTTACCCGATTTCGCTAATTTTTTTCTCAGAATATTACCGGTATTAATATAAATATGTGTGCTGAATTTCATTTTGCTATCTTGAGCGGTTTTTGCTTTATGATTAATAAAATTTCCAAATTTGACTTAATCAAAAGTGGGCGGCAACACTAACCTTTTTAAAAATTTCTTCAAAAATGTATTTGTGGCCTTAACGCTAAAGTGCGCACCAAATATTATTCTTATAGGTGTATTATGTACTGAATAATCACTCTTTTTGTATTTTCGAAAATATTATATGTATAGAAAGTGGGCGTGGCTTTTAACCGATTTTGCCTATTTTCAATAGCGCTCCGAGATAAGTGAAAAGGAACCTGCATACCAAATTTCATTGAGATATCTCAGGATTTACTCAAGTTATCTTGTTCACAGACGGACGGACGGACAGACAGACGGACGGACATGGCTCAATCAATTTCTCTTTTCCTCCTGAACATTTTGATATACATAAGTCAATATCTATCTCGATTCGTTTATGCCGTTACATACTACCGTTAGGCGAATGAAGTTAATATACCTTGTGTGCGAAGCACTACTAGGTATAAAATTTACCAAGGAGCTAAAAAAAATTACCAAAAATTACCAAGCAGTACACAACGCAGTCGTATTGAATTACACTGTCTTACAAAATTTTAAAAATTATTTGCACCAAAGCTGAGATATTTTTCTTCCACCTCAAAGCATCGAGAAACATAGAAAAATGTGAAAAAAGTGGGGGGTATGAATTTTGAAAGAAACGAAGTTATACTACGTGAAAAGACAATAAAACTGTATTTTAGAAAAAATTCTCATTTTTTCTGAATTTGCCCTTTTTTTGTAAAGGCCGAAATTGCCAATTAGTTTGCCTATTTTTCCAGATCTATATATACCGAAACTTTTGCTATAAAATTTCCTACAAGATAGGAGGGAAAAAATTGGTCGTGTCTTAAGCGGTTCTATAGATTTCTGACGTCAAAGCTCGGTATATATAACGAAAATGAGGTTTTCGTTAAATTTGATTGTTGAGATTTTCGACGATATCTTTTAAATGGGGAAGTCAAAAAAAGTGAGCGTTAGCATAAAATTTGCGCAAAATCTTCCCTTTTGAAGAAAAGTAAAGATTGTTGATATAGCAGATGTACCAAAGAAGATAATTAGGTTTGAATGTGAGAAAACAGGGATAAATTTAGCAAATTTTTCAAAAAACAGTCAAATTGAAATAACTCAGAATTTCTCCGGTTTACCCCCCCTTTTTTCACATTTTTCTATGTTTTTCGATGCTTTGAGCACGAAAACAAATATATCAGCTTTGGTGCAAAATCATTGTAAGACAGTGTTATTAGAGAAAGTAACAATTAGATTGCACTTATACTTGTCAGGTGATAAAGAAAGAAAATGCTCAAGAAATATTGTTTTTTTTAATTATTTCTTGACCATGAAATTGTCATGAATAGCCAAGAAATTTTGACGTTCCGTTTTGCATGTTGAATAATTGGAATTTGCCGCTTTTTATATGAATACACTGGTTTACAGCCAAAATGCACCAGAGACGCCATAGTGAAATTCCTATGTAAAATCACCTCCTAATTCCGAAAATCAAGGTTACTTTTACTTGAATGGTACCGTTTTTGAGATATTTACGATTTACCGTTATTTCAAAAAACAAAAAAGATGGCTCCACTTAATCGTGTGTATCTCAAGAACAAACTGAGCTCTTCGAAAACGGTTTGAAAAATTTTAAAGCTTATAAAATTTACTATAATCAGTACATACAACACTTTTTGCTAGGTCCTGCAGATTCAAACATATTGAACAATCATTACGGATTTTTTTAATTTTTTTTGTAAAAATATAAAAAAATTTGTACTTTGCGAGGAAGCATCTCGAAAACTTTTTTTCCCCCCCTCTAAGCTCAGTTTTATTACAAAAAAAATAAGCTATCAGTGAACAAAATCGATGAACTAATACAAAAGTTATAAGCATTCAAGTAAATATATCCATTTAATGCTAAAGTACCCTACTGGTACATATGTGTTAGTATTCGTATATCAGTTAGTTAGCAGGTAGATTTTCGAAAAGTTATTAGATACAAAAAGCTGTTAGTGTCGTTTTCTCAAACCTAGGTACATTTTAAACAAGAGCATATTTTTGAGGCAGGTAGTGTTTTCTTTGTAGAACTAGGGAACCTTTTTGTTTAGGTAGGCTTGAATTTTTACTGGATCTAAGTATAAATAAGAGTACATGCGCCTTGTTCCTTCATAATATCTGCAAGGATACTGTTCAGTTTATAATTGCAGTTTATAACCCGTCATTTACTTAAAAATAAAAAATTAATAAAAGGGCGCGAGAGTTTGAGTGTACAAATGATCCAGATATGTTCTGTTTCATCTGCGGTCAATTTATTGTTAAAAGTATGAGACGTGTGTTTTCAAATCCTTTGAAAGTTACATACTATAAGTGTTTTGGAATTGAGCCTAAAAACCATGGACACCGAACACTGTGTGCACCACATGCCGAGTCGAATTGATTTCTTCGGAAACCGGAACAAAAAGGTACGTTGTAAAAATTAGGAATTTGTTCCCTTTTAATGCATAGCTGACTAATTTCTGAAATTATCTATTTAGGCGACGTGTGAAATTTATTACACCAATGAAGTGGAGGGAACCAACTTGCCATTCAACGGACTGCTATATTTGTACTACAAAAGTACTTGGGGTTGGAAAGTCCAGAAAAGTAACCTATGCGAGCGTATCTACAGTGTCATTACCAGAACTAATTTCAACAGAAGCGACATTGCCAGAATCAAATTTAACTTTAGTTCCGGCTCCAGTTTCATTGTCAACAGTAGTATCTGATTACGCGGCATCATGTTGTACTGAATTTCAAACGGAAAACGAAAGAAATTCTTTGTCACAAGCACAACTCAATGATTGGATAAGGGATTTGGAATTGTCAAAGGAAAAGGCCGAACTACACGCCTCTCGAATGCAACAATTTAAATTTGTTTCATCCGATGTTAAGGTAACATATTATAGAACTCGTCACGAAGAATTTGCCAAGTACTATACGAAGGAGGACAGTGTTTGTTACTGCAAAGACACTGCTGGTCTATTCAAACAATTTGGTGAACCATATGATTCAAAAGAGTGGCGATTGTTCATAGACGGCAATAAATTAAGTTTAAAGGCCGAATTATTGCATATTGGCAACCAAAAGCCATCTATCCCGATCGCGCATGCCGTAAATACGAAGGAAACATATGAGATAATGCAAAAACCATTTCAAAGAACTATTGTCCCCAGTGGAGGCAGCAGCGGGGGATTCTTTTGAAAAGGTCGTTACTTCTTTTTTAGGCAAACACAAAAGTCCTAGCTACGAGATGATAGTGAACGACTTAATCAAAAACTATGCGGAAATGGGTAAATAAAAAAACATATTATAATAAATTATATATTACATAAATTTACATGAGAATATATAGCCATAAATCTGAATTCATCGTCCAGTTCCGAACAAACAATAACGGGAAAAATATAAACAAAAAATTTGTTCTGAATTGAAAGATAAATCCAGCCTAAGAAAATTATATACTAATGTGTCACTTATGTATTTATCTAATTTACTTTTTTATTTTCTTTCAGGAGTAAATATGTCTTTAAAAATTCATTTCTAACACTCCCACTTAAATTTTTTCCCGCAAAATCTTGGCGACGAAAGTGACGAGCATGGCGAAAGGTTTCACCAGCAAATGAAAGTGATTGAAAGTCGGTATCAAGGATTCTGGGATGTCGCTATGATGGGCGATTACTGTTGGTTTCTCATAAGAGAAACCGATCCTAATCTAAATAAGCGTCAAAACAAGACACATAACTTTTTCAATTATAAAATAAGATCATAGAGTGAAGACAGAATCATATGTACATATGCTATTATTTGTAGGGTACTTAAGTATTAAATGGATATACTTACTTGAATGCTTATAACTTTTGTATTAGTTCATCGATTTTGTTCACTGATAGCTTATTTTTTTTTGTAATAAAACAGAGCTTAGAGGGGGGAAAAATATCTGCAAAAAAAACAAAAAGTTTTCGAGATGCTTCCTCGCAAAGTACAAATTTTTTTTATATTTTTACAAAAAAAATTTTAAAAAACCATAATGATTGTTCAATATGTTTGAATCTGCAGGACCTAGCAAAAAGTGTTGTATGTACTGATTATAGTAAATTTTATAAGCTTTCAAATTTTTCAAATAGTTTTGGAAGAGCTCAGTTTGTTCTTGAGATATCCACGATTAAGTGGAGCCATCTTTTTTGTTTTTTGAAATAACGGTAAATCGTAAATATCTCAAAAACGGTACCATTCAAGTAAAAATAACCTTGATTTTCGGAATTAGGAGGTGATTTTACATAGGAATTTCACTATGGCGTCTCTGGTGCTGAAAAAAAGTTGGAATTTGTGATCCAGTGATATCAATGTTATTTTATTATATTTTTCAAGAAATAAAGCGACAACTATTTATTTCTTGCCAAAGCCACAGTTGCGCAGGTATCTCTATTGTAAAAAAAAATTCCAGAAATTAGCAGTAGAAAAGTGGAAGAGATTCTGACACAAGAAATTTTTCTTAAGGGTTTCATAAGTGTTATTTCATATAGAGTTTTTGGATTTCTTCTGAACAGCGTAAAGCCCTAAAAAGGAAAAATATTTTCCAAACCCAAAGGAAGAGGGACAAAGCACGTTCATTGATGCATTAAATAATTGAAGTATCATCGCGAATAACGTTCTAAGTAACACTTTTTTCACAACCGGTTTTTTTGCATATTCCCTTTTAAATAGCTCTCTCACATTGGCCAAGCACTAAATTTGCCTAAATTATACCTTCCTTAGCTCTTAAACTGAACCTAAAAAATAATCAGTCAGTGGAAACCCGTTCTAAGTGTCACGGGAAATAATGATTTTGTGACTTAGAACGTTATTCGCGATGATGCTTTAATTGTTCCGTGTCTTTTTTCCCAATGGTACATCGATATATAAAAATTGCTGCAACGTTTCTAGTTTCCGTTTGCTCCTAGCGAACTGTCTTTCTCTTCTATTCAACGGTTAAAAACTTGGGGCAGGAGAGGCTGGCTCTACTCAACATCAACTCTACTTTTGAAGTAATTCCTGAAGAAATCCTTAACAAAACTTCAAAACAAACAAGAAAAATAAATATTGCTTTACACACGGCTAAAAGTTTTAGTCTAGATTTAAAACTTTTTGGGGCTACATATACACGTATACCAGTATGTCTGCGTTCAAAGTGTTGTTTGGAATTTCTGGTAAGAATAACTTCCTTTGACTAATTTTATTATTTTTTTATGGAAGTATGAGTAGAAACACAGTAAAAATACTGCAAGTCGAAGTTAAGAACTTTATGGAAAATTCAAGAAAACTTGAAAATTTTCATCAAAATTTCTCACTTTATAGTAAAAATTTTATCAATACTATTATTGTATACCTGTGTGCTAATATTCGCAATGTGTAAAATTGGACCAAAAAGCGAAAAATTTTGCAGAAATGGCAACGTCTCGAAAATACCTTTCAAATGATATTGGCTGATTTATTAAAGTTTTCCACAAACCTTCTTCTTCTTTCTTCTTTAAATGGCCATCTAACCGCCTGAGCGATTTTGACCGTCCAACATAGCTCGCCAGTCATTTCTTCTTTGCGCCAACTGGCGCCAATTGTAGACCCCACGAGATCGCAGGTCGGTCTCCACTTGGTCCTTCCATCGGAGTGGTGGTCTTCCTCTTCCTCTGCTTCCACCGGCGGGTGCCGATAAGTATACCTTCTGGGCTGGAGCGTCTTCGTTCATTCGCACCACGTGGCCTAGCCAGCGAAGCCGCTGTGTTTTAATTCCCTGTACTATGTCGACGTCTGCGTAAAGGTCATACAACTCATCATTAAATCTTCTTGTTTTTTCCACAAACCTACCTCTCGAAATATGACCAAAAACAGCATCATACATCTCAATATTTGGATTGCGTTGATAAAATTTTCAAACTTTTTTACGCTTACCTTTTGTGCTCCGGTAAATCGTAATATTTTTTAGAAATATTTTGACCAAGGTCTTAGAATACAATGGATACACGGTGTCCATTTTTTTTTTGTATAGAGCGTGAGGCGCCTTAATGTATATGTATATCTAAGCTTAAGCAGTATGAGGAAATGTATTTAAAATAAACCATATGTTTGAGTATAGACTTCTAATTATGCCGACCAAAATTAAGAAGACATACAGTGGCCGACAAAACTATGCATCCCCCTTTTTTGTATGTTTTCACCAACTTCGGCTTCAGAAAATTCATTTTTACTATTTTCCTGTAAGAGAACTTATCAAGATCTAATACAAAAACTATAAATTATATTTTAAATATGTATGGGAAATTCGCAAAAATTAGACAAATTTTCATCAAAATTTTCAACTTTTTTCTCAGAATTTTTAGAATTTTTTTGAAAATGCAGATTTGTAGCGCATTCAATTTAAGTCTGATAAAGTGTTGGTCTCAAGTCTGTAAGAAATTTTCCTGATTTTTGGCGATTTTTTTTCTGAAGAGCTTTCGTGTTTTCTTTCATACAAATTTATGAACATAGTATTTTTTATTTGCTTTCTTTCATACCAACATTCCAAAATTAAGGTCACTGAGTTTTTGCTTTGTCATCGATTGGCAATTCCAAAAATAGTACTCACTTAAAAATTGCATTTCAATAACTCTCATTTAGTAACATAAGTTCAATTTTACAAACAAACGAATGTTAAATTATGCATTGCGTAAAAAGCTGGTAAGTTCAATTTTGAAAATATTAAAGGAGAGATGAAAATAATTACGTATCTTAACGTGGCCATTTTGCATCAAAGTCAAGTACTAAAATGTTAATGGTTGATTTGTTATTGAAGTGAATATACCTATATTTGTATACAAAAACTATCTAATTTTGTTTTATTTGTTCAGAATTTGTTTACGTTTTAAATGCAAAGTTTTTAATATGAAATGTGTGTATAAAATGATGAGCTTTCTAAATTTTTTAAAAATAATCGAAAATAATCAAAAATAATCCTTGAAAGTAGTCAATTATTTTTTTGATTATTTTCTCGTAATCGCAACTAATCTTAATTACTTGTTAATTATTTTTAATCATAATTAATTAATAAACAGGAATTGTTAAAAAGAGAATTGTGTAATCAATAAAATTCCTTTCCAAATTTAATATAACTTGTATATCCCGTGGTCGAAAATCGACCACCTTAAATTAGTGTAACTTATTAAATCCAATGTTCACCACTACCATCAGCGACATCTACAACCCAGTAGATAAAGTCTCCGATTCACAATGGCGTTGCAGTAAAAATTGATTTTTTTGTGCATTCACAATGGTTTTTTTAAACAAATGAATTTTTATAAAATACGCTTAAGCAAAAGCACTGCTGTAATTGATATATAGTTTCGCATGTAGAGATAACCCACACCTTTAAGACGATACCTTACTTAATAATATTGGTTCGAAATGAGAGCAGAAAACTGGGAGCAAACACAAAAAGACCTTACAGAAATAATATATATGATGATGATGATGTGAACACATGTAACTCATGTAAAAATACACATTTTAGAACTTACCAATTACCACGGTGTATAATAAAACATCCAATAAGAAACATCCGTAAAAGATTTTCAATTAACAAATAAAATCAACTGCACTTGTTGTGAGAAAGAATAATAAAAATATTCACAACAGGTGTTTAGCACAGACTTTCAAAACTGGCAATTACCCGCCCGCGAGCCATCTACATTTCAACATTTGAAAGGAATGTCCATCCACCATTGTCTTTTTTAATCAAAATAAAAGACTTGCACCACTACCAGTCCAGCACAGTGTTGCCACTCACATTTATTTTTTGTACCAAAACAGTTAGTGTTAGAGTGCAAAATTTTTTTTCTAGCATGCAAAAACACACCTAAAAAGAAGTATGGCGCGATAAATGTAGAGGTTATCATTAGAACCTTCAAAAACATTTCTTTTCAAATTTTTGTAGGGCTTCTCTGAGTATATTTCTCGGCGAGGAAAAACAAACGATGTTGCTTAAATCATGAATTGGGGATTTTATAGCCAAAAAGCATTGGTATTTGTTTCCTTTAGGGGTCAACTGCAAAAAAATTTGTAAAAATTATGGGAGAGGGCTCAAAAAACGTGTATTGGCCGCAGGATCACGAATCCCGGAGCGCATTTTTAATTTTTTGTTTCAGTGAAAAACTATGATCAAAATCCCGTAAAAGGACCCAGGTCCGATCCCAATTCGGATGGGGATCCATGGTATTTGTGTGCAGAACACCTTTCCGAGTTGCTTATAAAAAATAACACTCAGCCAGACCAACACCGGCTACGCCATACTCAGCATTTCTGCGCAGAACACTTTTTTGGACATTTTTAAGGACGGCCTAATGTGATTACAACAACCACATGAAAACTTGCAACTTTGATTGCAAATAGCCCCTAAAGGAAACAAATACCAAACCATTTCGAAATTACATTGGCACGCGGAAAAAACCCGAAAAAGGGCGATATCCCCGATTCTGGTAACACCGCTCTGAAGTCTGATGAATGTCAGTCACAATAGCGTTGCAGTACAAATTGATTTTTTGTGCATTCACAATGGTTTATTTAAACAAATTAATTTTTATAAAATACGCTTAAACAAAAGCACTGCTCCAATTAATATATAGTTTCGCATGTAGAGGTAACCCACACCTTTAAAACGATACCTTACTTATTAATATTGGTTCGAAATGAGAGCAGAAAATTAGGAGCAAACACAAAAAGACCTTACAAAAATAATATATATGATGATTGGTTACTAATCGTAATCCAAATTTAACATCCTGTGAATAATCAATGAATTCTAAGCACATACTAACCCTGGTTTCATAACGGACGTCTGCGAGGCGTATAAAATTCGTGTTGAATTAAGGGCTACGAAATAATGTTATGAAGGCAGGGTTAAAAGGAATAAATGAACCGTTTTAGAAGATGGATTGGCGACACGGCCTCTCCAACCATCCAGTTTGTGAAATCTGTTAGACTTAAGTTTATTTTGGTTTGTTAATTTTACTTTTGTTATATTTGGAATATTTACGCTTTACATCTGCAAATAAGTCGACCGATTTGTGTTAGTGTCGACTTACCATAAATAAATAAATAAAAAAAATAAAATAATAAAATAAAAAACAACAAGCAAGGAAGTCTAAGCTCGGGCGAACCGAACATTAAATACCCAGCGTTAGTTTTCAGAACGGGATACAAATACCATAACTTGGCAATGATAAAGGCCCTAGAATGTTATTTGAAATTTTCTATATCAAAAAAGGGGGCGTGGTTATCATCCGATTTCGCCCATTTTAAACACCAACCTGCCTTGGCCAGAAAGTAACCTGTGTACCAAATTTCATGCGAATATCTCAAGTTTTACTCAACTTATGTTAATTTATGTGATTTTCAAAATTTTCGATATCGAAAAAGGGGGCGTGGTTATAACTCGATTGCGACAATTTTCAACAGCAGCCTACCTTGGCCAGAAAGTAACCAACACACCAAATTCCATGCATATATCTCAGTTTTTACGCAAGTTATGTCAATTTATGTGATTTTCGAAATTTTTGAATTGCCGAATTTGGTGAAGATATCTCATTATTTGCTCAAGTTATCGTGTTAACGGACAGACGGACGGACATGGCTCAATCAAATTTTTTTTCGATCCTGATCATATTGATATATAGAAGTCTATATCTATCACGAACCGTTATCCCAACAAAGTTATAATACCCTTGTACTAGTACTAGTACGCTGGGTATAAAAAGGGGGCCAGGAGCATCGACTCCCCTTCATCCCAATACATTCCATCATATAGAATCTGCTGAACTTGTGATCATGTGTGTCAAATCCTTATTAAAGCTATCGCCTTTGAAGACAGGGTACAGCCAAAAGCGGAGAAACATGTTTTTTTGCCAGAAATATCTACTGCTTTCTGCGACAAGGATCAGCCCGTTGTCATCACCACCATAAAGGTTCGCTACGCCGAAACGGAATATCCATGCTGATGTTAAAACACCTTGACTATGAGAGGGGTAAAATAACTAACAGCCAATTAATGACCACTTTCGTTATTTCCGAAAAATGGAACAAGGCAAAGGTGGTAACACTACTTAAGGCTGGCAAGGCAGCTAACAAAGTGGGCTCACACCGCCAGATACAGTTGTTGCCCCTTCTTACACCGCCTACTATTTGCATGTCTTTCCAAATATGCATAGCACCACCACCGCGCTGAATGCCATAAACACTCAGATAAATGGCGTCATCAACCAGAATAGTCCGCGTGTTAGGACTGTCCCCCATCCTAACATAACGATTCATTAAGCAGGGAATTTTTGTTTAATTATTGCAAACTCCATCGCCTACATACTACACGCAGCATGGTCTAGTGGTGAAGTGGCTGCGCTTGCCAATAGATGTAAGCGGGTTCGATTCGCCGCAAGACCTTCTGTAATATCAAACACTTTTCGAATTAGTTATTTTTGAAACAACACTATTACTATAGGCTGTATATGTTTGTTACTTTTAAATTTAATCAAAAAAAATAATAATTGACTGAGAATAAATATGAACTGGTCTTGAGCTCCTAAAACTTACAAAAATATTTAAAATAAAAAAAAAAACTTATTTTCTATAATTTTGTTTTTTGAACAAATTTATGTTCGTTGGGATTATTATTACTAGAATACCGTTACATACAAAACTGTTTTCTTTAAAATTACAGTCCTATATGTATTCACTTTTTTCAATTAAGTTCCATTACAATATTATAAGGAAACTGATTCTGACTATGCATTTGTCCAGCGTTTCAATATTTTTAAAAGTTATGGTCAATTTGTTAGTGTAAATTTCTATTTATTTCCGTATGCCTTTGCTTCGTATCGAATGGCTTTTGATTTGCCCTTTTAACTTAAAATCAGGCACTATCAAATGAATTGTATTTACAATATGTAAATAAATATGACATAAGCATGAATATGTTAAAATTAAAATTTTAGGAAATCGTGTTTGAAAGTTTATTGCTCTTTGAATTTGAAATTTTAGTTTCTAATATGAAAATGTTTTTGGAAATTACATTCTCATTTTATTATTTCTATTGATATCCGAGTAGTATTTACGTTCTTATTCCTTCCCATCTTCGGGATTTTGACATTCGCATTATAACAAATTAGTACTAGTTCTGATTTTTGAAATCGGACTCTCCAGAAAAGAGAGGTTCGGTTTATCGTCTCCCTTTATGTTTGTATAATAGATATGGAATAACTAGATAACGCTTCACACATTTTTTTTTTGCCTCCGCGGTAGGCAATGCCACCAATTAAACGGACAGAGCTACTACTGAACCTTTTTGTCGGAATGTCTGCAACAAAGACTAACACCAAATATCAGCTGCTAATACAAATAGCTCAGGTGATCTAAAGCGAATGTTCTGATGATAACACAAGTTTACAAATTCAGGTCAACTTTTGGATCTGAGCAGATAAGAGCGATTCTTAACTATATTTGATATGCTCAATTCGAATCTGCATTCAGTTTTTCAAGATTGATTCTAGTTTCCGAGATCTCGCATGATAGCACCATTGTGCTGTTATAGCAGCTTTTAAATCGTGGCACTGCTTGATAAGTAAGTAAAAATGGCAGAATGTTCATAAAAGTATGAACATATAACTAGGCCGCCCTATAATAAGTAAATTTATACCGTCCACTAGAATTTAAGATAATATTGTCATACATACATACATACTTACAAAAAGCGCCAGCGCTCTGGAGAAAACCTAAAAACCATGAAGATGATTGCTACTTTTGTTTGATGAAAGTTACGGGTATAAATGCAAAAAAATTAGCAAAATATAATTATCCTGACTTGAGTTTGTGCAAACAAAAAGCAGAGTTGCTAGCATCACGGCTGCAGCAATGGAAAAATCTAGACTCTCGAACACAAGTTACTGTATACAGAAACAGAAATGAGGCACTTCGACCGTTCTTCAAAAAAGAAGACAACATAAGTTTCTGTAACGATATTAATGGTTTATTTAATGAAATGAATGCACCCTACGATCGAAACGAATGGCGTTTATTCATTGATGGTTCCAAACCCCGCCCCCGAAATTTCCGAAAATTAAAAAATATACGTCTGTACTAGAATAATGACTCTATTCACTTTTAAAACCCCTGTTAAGAAATTAGCATTAATAGCAATAATGAAAATACGAAAGAATAAAATTAAATAATATTTCACACTGAGAGAAGTTATTGGTAGCCGCTAATCAATTACCAGAGCAAGTCTGAGAGGTCACAACTAAATTCCTGCAATGGTTCACTCATTTGGCGCTTTAAGAAATTCGCGCAAACCTATCAGACTTGCTCTGCATAAGATCAACTTAGCATCTCAACTACATAGCATGTTAACAACAAGAGTGATTCGAACTCAAGTCTGTTGAAATTCAAATTAACTGCTTTTCGAGTTATGAATACAGCGGGCAAAAATCGTAAAATTGAGTGTCTCTCGTTATTGTAGTCACGGTTGCCATAAGTTTAACCAAAAAAATTACTTTGGAAGTAGGTAACTCCTGAAGGAATCCTAAACAAAAATTCAAAACAAACAATACAAATAAATATTGTTTTGTACACGGCTAATGCCCAATTTGTTGAGAAAGATTTAAATATACGACGCGTTTTAAAGCTTCTGAATTTCGATTTAGGCCAAAATTGGGTTTGTTGAGAGAGATTTAAATTTTTTACGATGCCGACTACGACACAGTAAAGTTTTAGTCTCCAATTTTTTAAATCGGAAAAATTTGCGATTTAAGCTTGTTACGCCGAGATTTATAAAATATTCGTGTTTTTGACAGACATCGAAATTAAAATTTTGAGCCAGAATAAACATAAATTGATATAAATTTGGCCAGAATGTATCATCTGCCAGTTAATAATCGGGTCAGTGATGATAATGACACAGACAGCGATAGTGAAGATGGTACCGTGGAAATGGTACCACGACAGTCCTACACTTTCTTTCGGCGTTTTAATACATATGAATTGGCTAATCGAGGATGAATTTTTCTCACGATTTCGGCTGACAAAAGGAACAGTCGCCCGTGTTCTTCAAATGATTGAGGAAAGTTTGCCCTATAACCCAGACCGGTAAATATTTCCGTATCTTTGGCGGACCGGCTCTCTTTTTTCCTTTTTCTTCCATATTTATTATGTAAAAATAATTTATTTTTGAAAAATGAGTCGTAAACTGACAATTCAGCACATGTAAGCGGCTTAAATCTATGTCGTAAAAGTAAAATTACAACGAGTAGTAAATATAATTATTTTTTTGAACAAACCGGAAAATTTAAGCTGCGTTATAAGTGGTGTCGTATTTTAAACTAAGATTTAACTAAAGCGAGTTCTAGACAATTTTACGACTCTGTGAACAAATTGGGCATAAAAGTTTTAGCCTAGATCTAAAACTTTTTGGGGCTACATATACACCTAGACCAGTACGTCTGCGTTCAAAGTGTTGTTTGGAATTTCCAGTAAGATTAACTTCGTTTGACTAATTTCATTATTTTTGTATCTTCGTATCCCCGATTTCAGCGTCATAAATTTACTTAAAAACCACTTTTAGTTGAACAGATCCAAAACCGTGTAACTATACTTGTGTAAGTGAAAACATCTTCATATATCATTATCAGATGCTACACTGTTTAAAAATATTTGAATATTTGCATGAAAATGTTTTACTAGAGCGTTTCAAAAAATGGATACATATACTCGTGAACAGTACCTATAAATATTCTCTAGCCGAATATCATATCGAGGGTCTAAATTTTTTTTGTCTCCTGTGTGGGTATGACAATGATCTCATTTCAAAAATTTGAATGGCTAGTACCAATTTTGAATTTCGAATTTCAATATATTGCAAGTTTACGCCTAATATTAAACATCTAATCTCCTAATCTTTCTCTCTGTCACTCGCTTCTATATTTCACATTAATTTACAAATATAAATAGTTAATTTTAAGTTATATTTTAATGTATACCAAACCTGTATCTTAATTTAAAGAAGATGTACTACCAAAAGGCTTAGTCTTACTATGTACGAAAAGAATAAATTGAAATTAAGGGGGCAAGCCGAATAGCGTCATCATTTTAAATCGACACTAGTTTTTTTCGTACCACGTTTTTTACATTATTTTTCATTTCTAAAGTTCAAGTTTTTCTTTAAAAACAATAATCATAGAAAATAGAAAATTTCCAATTTAAAATTTTTTTGAGGAAATAAACTGCATTTTTTTTGCCTTTAAATTTTTGATTTCAACGAATATCTGAACATTTGGCTTAACTTTAATATTACTTTGAAAACCTTTGAAATATTTTAGACGCATGCATATTTATAATAAAAAATAACTGTATTTCCATGTAGTTCCCTTTTTTTCACCATTCATATTTTTTTATTTTTCGATATCGGCTGACACTCAAATAGTTAGGTATTTTAAGTTTAAAACAGATTACTTAAAATCCATGTTCTCAACATTTTCCTCATCATTTAATGACGTTACTAAAGTAGACAATAATTATAGGCAACGGGGTGCAGAATATACAATTTATAAATCATTTAGCATATTATTAAATAGTTTAAATAATAAAGCTTATTAGTTATAATAACTATTAATTTGAACTTTTTTACAAAAAGTACTGTGACATACAAACAAATGTGCCGCTCACGGTAACTATGCTGCTAACACTGTTTTCTGCCGTAATTTTTAAAGATTGATGTAAACATTCATGAAAACGGCATAGCAAGGGGGTTGCTTTCATGTAGGAAACCCGGGATTTCGGGGATCCTTGAGAGTCGAGAGGATCCATTAACTAAAAATTGGAAAATTTGTACATCATATGGGAGGGCTATGAAAGTTTTATTTGCATTCAAAGTGTCAATTTGTGCTTTCAGAACTCGAAGTAGTTTAGCCGGTTTGGCAAACTAGTAGAACAAACTGCAGGGATATTACAGATGCAGAAGCTGTCATCTTGTCATGTGTATACTGAAGAGTATATACAAAAGTAGCTCGTTACATATGTATAAGTTATCAGATCTGTTGCTATATAAAAATATTCGAAGACTAGGACAAAAACTTACCTAGCTATATAAAAACTGAGCGTTGATCCAAAAGCCCGCTCTTCATTATTGATGATCATTTTGATTGTAGCATTTTCTTCAGTGCCGTTTAAAACTTTTTGAGTTATTTCGATTAGTTTATTATCTGCTCGCTTCTCCAGTTGAAAATCTTGTCGTACAGATCCTCCGACAATATTGGTGTCTGGTCGTAGTTCCAAGGCGTTTTTCAATAAAAGAGATAAGTCTAAGCAACTTGATTTTCTGCTTCTTTTAGAAGAAACTCTAAGCAAATCAGTACGTCCGATTAAGTCCTGAAATCGGCGAATCCCGAGGCATGACATAATTTCACGAATCTGAAAGTATGCATAGCGTAAAATATTTATTTCTAATATTGATACAAACAAAAAAGACTTGAGTATCAAGTACTCGTGGAATTTCATGTGTAAACATGTGTACATATGTATCTTGTACATAAATATACAATATTAAACCGCACCCAGTGCTTGAATTCAAATCACATACTTTATTTTATTCGAGCTAATTAATATTCCTTCTTTCTCTTCTTTTATGCTGTTCCTTTATTTAAATATTTTTTGTTTGCAATATGTTTTATTTTTGCTTTTTCTCGTTCTCTCTCCTTTCCTTATTTTTCCTTTCCTTCCTTTATTTTCTATTTCTTTCCCTTCCTATATTTTCCTTTCCTTTCATTTTCTGTCCTTTTCGTTCCTTCCCTTTTCTATCCTTCCTTTTCCTTCAATTTTTTATTTTATTTTACTTTGTTTTATTAGAGTTTATCTAATTTTACTTTTGATTATTTTATCTTATTTTGTTTTAGTTCATTTTTTTGCAGTTCATTCCATAGGTATAGCCACAAAAAAATATTTTGTTTGTTGTTGTTATATTTACAATTTGCAAGCCTATAATAAATGCTGCTGCCTTCGTCTTTTGCCGATGAATAAAATTCTTTGTGTGCGCTGACGATTGCCAAATAACTATCAGCAAAGCACTTGCATGCACACGCACGCACATAAGCAGAGCGTCGCATACATATCAGCAAAGCAGTCAAACAAAATTTCTATGTATGTACAGCAGCACGAAACAACATCAACAACAAGCCACAAACAGCGACGCTGGCATATGTTATGCGTAACAATTGCCTGCTAGCCCATAGAATCTGGCAATATGGCATAGATTATCACACTTACGCTTGAAGCGACGCCTGCGTTTTCGGGACAGCCCCTACCGAGCACAAAGATGTTTACACATCAAAAATCAAAACAGCAAGCGTTTTCAAGTAGTTAATACTGTTTGAACGGCTTGCGATGGATTACAAGAAATGAAGTCCAGTATTAAATGTCAATCCTCTTAGCGATTGGCAGAGTGCAAAGTAATGCAATTTAAATAACTATGAATTCCACATTTTAATTAAATGCTCTATGCCCAGTCGTCATTATCCTTACCTATTGTTGTCATCAAATTCTGCTAACGGGAGTCCTAGAAACTGCGAGTCTTCATAAGGGTTGGACTAAAGTGAAATCATGTCTATCCTCGGCCAAGACAGTTATTTTTACCCGTATCAATAACATGACTCTTGTCTCCTTAGGCAGTTAGCGTTCCTAGTAAGCAACAGCTTGATATTATTGTCTGCAAGCGGTCTATTGCAAGACAGTCTGTCAACGCAATTCATTAGGTCAGCACTCAGTCCATTGATTAGATACTGTTTCTAAGTTCGGATCATATAAGCAGGTGCCATAAGCCAAGTTAAGAGTTGCATTCGACTGATGCCACCGGTGACTATAATCTCAACGGACAAACAGTGCACCAAGAGCTGGTAAAGTGCTATTTCAAGTAGTCTTGGAGACAACAGCGGATATACCACCAGAGGCGAAATCCTTATCGCAGTTTGCTACATATCACTAGGTAATTTACAGAGTCAAAAGCTTTCGAAGCATCTAAAAGATTGAGCATCGCCACCTCAGTCATAGCGAAGGGCACTCGTATGTCATAAATATTTTTAAAGACGTGATTGGATCTAAATCCCGATTGGAACGGTGAGAGGAGCTTGTTAGTTTGAATATGTAAAGTAATTTGCTCTAGAAGTCTTTAAAAACTTTCAAAAGCGCAGGTGACATACATACAAATAGAGCTGAAATCCTTTGGTAAACTAGCAGAACTAGTTTTTGGCACTGGCTCTAGCATGATATTGTAATGTTTAATAGTGTGGGTACAGCAACTTAAAAAAATGGCAAAACCATCTTAATGAACTCCACTACCAACTGCTGAAGGAAAGGAAAGGAAAGGAAAGGAAAGGAAAGGAAAGGAAAGGAAAGGAAAGGAAAGGAAAGGAAAGGAAAGGAAAGGAAAGGAAAGGAAAGGAAAGGAAAGAAAAGGAAAGGAAAGGAAAGGAAAGGAAAGGAAAGGAAAGGAAAGGAAAGGAAAGGAAAAGGAAAAGGTAAAGGAAAGTGAAAAGGATAAGGATAAGGGAAATGGAAATTAATGAAAAGAAAAAGGGGGGGTTGGAGTAAGGGAGAAAAATATCTTTTGAAACATTTCCATTTCGTAATCCAGGAGAAGAATTTTGATATGTATTTGCAATACTCAGCTGAGTAGACGATAGGCCTTTAAAGTTGACTTTTATTTCATACTCACATCTTCGGCCAGCATAAAGAAGTAATTTACCACATGTTCTGGTTTACCAGTAAACTTCTGTCGTAGTAGAGGATCCTGTGTTGCAATTCCAACTGGGCAGGTATTTAAGTGACATTTTCTCATCATCGTGCAACCTTATAAATAAAGAATAAGTTTAGTGTTATTATGCATACATTTACATACATAAGGGTGAAAGTTTGAAGTGGCGAACTTTTTTTCGAAGATTGACTCTTTCTAAAACTTGATTTTATAGTTCGGAACAACAAGACCATATCAATAAGTTCAAGCCAGCGATACGAAATTCGCAATATTATTTGCAAAGTTATAACTATTTTTGAAGCACCGTAGTTTTGGCAAAATATGTAAACAAGTTTTTATTTACTACCAATATACACCTTTCTTTGCAAACACTATTCGCAAATTTTTAAGCATTTGTGACTTTGCAATATGTTTATCCCGAAATGCGATAAGCCGATATAGAAATGAAAAGTGTTACAGAATTTGCAAAAAAATTAATATGCCACAATATGAATTGCAGAAAAACCACCTCGTATAGAGTCAAACTATCTGAAGCGGGACACATAGCTAATTTGTTTAACCTACCTACCTACCTACTTTTGTTTTAAAAGGTTTGAAATCCGTTGTCATTTTAGACCAAATTCATTTGTTTAAAAATAAACGGTTGGTTAGTTATTGTCAAAATATCTTATTTTGAAAGTTTTTTCAATCTTCTTTCATATGCTACGAAATTTATTTAATTTATTTAAAGCGGTTTGGTAGCTATTCGAAAGGAGTTTTATTCCGTCCTTATAAAATAAAAGAACAAAGATAAATTTTATTACTGGTGAGAAAGAATAAAAGTCTGGATTTTGAAGTCACTATCGGACTTTTTGCAAAGAAGCCGCCCTCCACTCCACATAACATCGGCCAAGGCACGCTGAACCCCAGACTTCGACATAGCTTGGGACTAAGCCTCCACATAGGCAACAACATCCGTCCCTCACGCCCAGCATGCCCTCACCGTCCCTCCCGACACACTTCAAAATCCTACATCTGAACTGCAACGGATTAGCTGGTAAGATCGCGAAGATAACGGACTTTAGAAGTCACACAATATTCAACTAGCCGCCATTCAGGAGACCAAACTTAACGCAAACTCGGATTTACGTACTCGTGATGGGTACAATGTGTATCGAAAAGACCTGCAGTATTATCTATTTGCCCCGGACATCGACTCCAGGGACTCTACCCTTGAATGCCAGGGCATAGCAGTCCGGGCAGGCAACGTCGACCTGCGAGTGATAAATATATACATTCCCCCTGTTCCGTGCTGTCCCCGCGACTACCACCCGGATATTAGCGCGTCTCTAAGGGGTGATAACTGCCTAATCCTAGGTTACTTCACGATCTATGGCACTCCAACTTGCCTGCTGATAGCGGAGGGCACGCACTCGCAGAGCAAATCGACAACTCGGCATTCTGTTCATTAAATGGAGATGACCCCATCATGATGGCAGACATCTCCAATTCGTGAATTCACCCTTGAATGCCAGGGCATAGCAGTCCAGACAGGCGACGTCGACCTGCGAGTGATAAATATATACATTCCCCCTGTTACGTGCTGTCCCCGCGACTACCACCCTGATATTAGCGCGTTGCTAAGGGGTGATAACTGCCAAATCCTAGGTGACTTCACGATCTCTGGCACTCCAACTTGCCTGCTGATAGCAGAGGGAACGCACTCGCAGAGAAAATATACAACTCGGCATTCTGTACATTAAATGGAGAAGCCCCCACCAGGGTGGCAGATAACAGCCCGCCAGACATCTCTATTTCGAGCGCGAGCCTAATCAACCACTTAAACTGGCGACCGATGCTCACATTAACATAAGACCACCTTCCCATCCTACTTTACATCGACCTTATAACGACAGAAAAACGAACGTACACTAACTTTAGTATAGCGCATTGGGACCGCTTCACGGACTTTACAGAACGCTCTTTCGCTGACTCCCCCTTGACCCTCACCGACGGACGTGCGCAAAGGCGATATAGAGTTTCGCAAGGTCATAGATTCAGCGACCGGCCGCTTCAGCACTGCTGGCAGAACCCCAGAAATTCGTCCGAATTTCCCCGCAGAAGCAGCGGCAATGGCAAGTGGCCATGTGAGACTCGTTAATCCCGCAGATCTCAGAATTGAAGATCTCAATGCGGAAATCCGTCGGACAGTCAATGATCACGTTGACAAAGTGGAAGCAACACCTCGAGTCATGCAACCTCTCCGGCGGGGTCGGCAAATTTTGGTCGACTGTCAAGGCCGTATCAAATCCGGCCAAACACAATGACGAGGTCGCCATTGCATTTGGCGAAAACGTCAAATCAGACCCCAGTAGCAATTTTTCCGGCAATTCATACTGCATCCTCCTGGGAGTAGGGCCAAGAAAAGACCCGTCCGACGTGCTCATAAACATAAACACACCACTGCGCCCATTGCCGTGTCCGTCGCAGAGGTCAAGGAAGATATTAGGAAGGCGAAACCATCTAGATCAATTGGACCCGACGGAATTGCCATAAAGTTGTTGAAACACCTTGGCCACGAGTGTTTAGCGGCTCTATTCAACCTCTCACTGACCACATTCGTCATACGAGATATCTGGAAACATACGACTGTGGTCTCCCTTTTAAAACCTGGGAAGCCGGTGAATCAAGAAGATTCTTATCGTCCGATATCTCTTCAACTTTTAATTAGGCAGTTCCTTCTGAACTGTTATAGACCTAGTCATCCAAACGGACAACTATTTGGTGAAACTTCGCCACCCAGAGACATAAGAAAACATCTCCGAAAGCATTATGATGAGATCCGGCATCATATCTCCTTGCTGGTTTATCTGCGTAACCACCGGCGACCCCTAAATGAACTCCACACCGAGTCGGTTGACAGATCCCTCAGATCTCGGCCTGTGAACCCTGTTATAGACACTCAACCACCTGTTCTTGCTGAGGAAGAACGAGGTGAGTTTCCCAAGCCATGGCAATGAATATGTCTTCCTGTTCCAGTATTCTACCAAGTGAGTGTCGACATCTACTCCTTTTTTTTTTAAAGACTCGATTTCGAAAAAAGCTTTCGTATTTCATCTCGTAGAACAGGAGTATCCACTGAAGAAGAGTATTGCTAGCTCAAGCTGTCTTATACATGTTCTTAACCTTATAAAGATAACGCTATTTTATACCCCTGCAAAGATAAGGATAAGTACGTCATAATGACGTACCTCATTTATTTCATTCATTCATTCAAAAAAATTAACCAACACCAACAGAAGCAACTGGCGACTTAGAAGACTGAGCGTATGAAGTTGTTTCGAAAATAAATGAGTGTCCGAGACCACAAAAAAATTCCTACTCATTTCGATGCATGTTATCTTTTTAGGGTTAAGAGCGATGAAGAACTTTGCATAGAAGATTAAACAAGCAAGAAAGGCGCATCTGTCCATTTTTTCTTTGGATAGTACGCGCTTTAAGCTAGGATTCAAAAATAAGGCAGCATACAGGGTTCGAGCATTGGGTGCCTTTGATGGGGGTGTCACGCCTTGCACTCATCGGCGTCACCCCAAATCGTCGACTCGTAGGTGTTGTTTGCATCCTCCCTCCCTCCTGTAGGGGTGGAGCCTCCTCGTGGTGGCACCTGGTAACGCTTCGGCGGCGAATTCGAGCGGCGACCTTTCTCCCCCCCCCCCGACCCTATTTTTTCCCTTCTTTAGTGCAATCCTCCTTTTCATTTCCTCTTCCCTGTAAATGGGCCGGATCAAGGTGTTATACGACCCGTGCCGAGGATCAGCCTGGCTGGGGCCCCTTAAATAGCCCAGTCGCTAACGGAGTGCATCGAATACCGGGCGACCTTCGATGCTAACCAGCCTTACCCGGGCATTGCGGATCTCTGCCCGGGTGGACCTTCCCCTTTCTCCGCTACTCGTGGGTTTGAGCAATGGAAGAAAATAATAATAATAAAACAAAAATAAACAGGGAGGGCGGCTCTCCGATTAAGAAGCCGTCAGGAGATGGCTCCGCAAAGGCCACGGCTCAGCCGGGTCTCAAAGTAGCCGATAGAACTCCTCGGCGTTTCGCTGCCGCAGCGGCAGCTAGACAGGTAAGGGCTGAGAGTCTATCCAGCTCGAGTGGTCCAAGGGCCGGTACCTCTCTTGGAGGGGGTACTGACCAGAAGGCCTCCTGTGCAACCGCCGCCCTTCCCTTGACCTCCACCAGTGGATCTGCCACCCAGCGACTAGCGTCTGGTGGGTCGGCTGCTGGGGGTCACAGGGTTGTGGGGGGGTCAGCTATGGGGCCAAGGACCCGGTAAATCAGGGCAGGGCTGAGGGTAAATCCAGCCCAGCCGGTCCGAAGGCCGGTACTGACCGGACGGCCCTCAAGGCGGTTTCCGCTCACCCGATAGCCTCCACTAGCAGGGCTGCCACTCAGCGACAAGCGTCTGGCGGTTCGGCTGCTGGGGGTTCCAGGGATGCGGGGGTGACTGCCTCTGGGGCTGGGGGACGCAAGAAGCAGCCCAACCATCAAGAGAGGCGCTGGGCAATCCGGATCCTCCGTAGGAACGCCACCTCACCGATAAGGGAGGGGGATGTCTCTGCGGAGGTCTGGTCTAGAGCTCAGCGTGACCTTGAAAGGGCGAGGAACATGTTTCCGGATTATAGGTCAGACTGGGTCGAGAGTGATGAAACCTCGAAGCGCCAGAGATCGATGGACGAGTCTAATCCCACGGCACCGAAAAGGGCCAAGACGCAGGGAGGCTGGACGCGCTCTTTTGCCGAAATCGCCAAGGGTCGGCGGATCATTGGCGTGATCGACGAGAGTAGCGAAGATGGCAGGATCCCAAAGCAGCAGTGGAAGTGGGTTGAAGCTGCTCTCGCTACTGTGGCCGTTAAGGTCCTGAAGGATAACCCTGGTCCACCGCCATCTTACACAGATGCAGGGTGGTTCCAGGGTAATGTTAAGCTCGTCGCCTGTGATGACTCCAGGTCGGTAGAGCTGTATAAAGCCGCCGTTATGAGGCTTGGCGAGGTTTACCCGGGGGCGCGCCTTAAGGTAGTGGAGGCGCGTGATATCCCCTCACGACCAAGGGCTAGAGTCTGGGTCCCAGTGACGCCATCGGACCCAGCTGATATCCTGGAGCTGCTCCAGGTATACAACCCAGGTCTACCAACGACAAATTGGAGGGTGGTCAATGTCGAGAAATCCGACCGGGCCACCATGCAAGTGGTCCTGCTGCTCGACGGCGCAAGCGTCGATGGGCTTGCTAAGCAGGACTTTCGAGTGAGCTACGGCTTCAAAAATGTAAACTTGAAGGTCTACAAGGCCGATGTCGAAGCCCTAGTCAGCCTCGAATCTCGAACGGCGGTGGTCGAGCCTCCCAGTGAAGACGAGATGGAGGTGGACGCGGGTGAGGAGAAGAGCGGGTACGTTTCATCAGGCTCGGACGGTAGCTTGGCTCTCAGAGGGATTTACTCTGAGAGTCAGCTTCTGGGTGATGGCGATTCCGACGCGACGCTCACTGAGGAGAGCGCGAGTAAACTGTGATGCGGGTCCTCCAAATAAACCTGCATCACTGCAAAGCAGCGTCAGCTTCACTTCTACTGCACCTATCCTCAGGTGCGGTAGACATCGTTTTAGTCCAGGAGCCATGGATCACTGGCAATAGGATCTGTGGTTTGCGGACGCCAGCTTTCAAGCTTTACAGCACTAAAGATAAGGGTAAGCCTCGCACTTGTATACTAGCTAAGTCTACTCTTAATGTAT
Source organism: Sphenella marginata (assembly GCA_951509765.1). NCBI lineage: Eukaryota > Metazoa > Arthropoda > Insecta > Diptera > Tephritidae > Sphenella > Sphenella marginata. Next base: position 50,088,636 of record OX608082.1, read on the forward strand.
TTCTTCTACCCAATTTTAGTGATGGGGATCTGACAGCAGTTAGCGTCGAGGTGTTGAGAAGGAGACTCATGTTCGCCTCCTTCTACCTAGCACACGATCACCAGAGCTCTCTGCCACCTACTAATTTCAAGGAGTTCGTGAGAACTACAAATATGCAAAATGACACTACAATACTTGGAGGCGATGCCAACGCTCACCATGCCCAGTGGGGCAGCAGTGACACAAATGATCGGGGTGAGTCCTTATTTAACTATCTCCTAGGTACTAATCTAAGTATTTGTAACAGGGGAAATGACCCCACTTTCATTACGAGGAACCGCGAGGAGGTCCTTGACTTAACCCTGGTCACCGACTCTTTCAGTGACAAGATAACTTCTTGGAGAGTTCTAAAAGAGCACTCCTTCTCTGACCATAGGTATATTAGTTTCTCAATATCAGATGCGTATACGGACCCTAAGTATATTCAAAATTTTAGAAGAACAAACTGGGGCTACTACAAGAAGATCCTAGGTAAAACTCTACCCAAAGAGGTGAGGAAGCCAGGAAACGAAGAGGAGCTGGAATTACTAGTAGATAATGTCAGTGACATTTGTAGGACTGCTCTGAATAGGGCCTGTCCGGCTAGGAAAGTTAGAGAAACGCACAAACCACCGTGGTGGACGTCTGATCTCGACAAGCTTAGGAAGTCTTGCAGGGCGGCTTTCAACAAAGCCAAACATGATGGGCATGAATCCGCATGGACTGCCTACAAAGCGAATCTAAATTCTTATAAAAAAGCACTCCGTAAGGAAAAGCGATCTTCTTGGGTGGATTTCTGTGGCAAGATCGAATCAACATCCGCTGCCTCCCGCTTAAGGAAGGTTCTATCGAAATCCCCTACTCAGCTAAGCTACGTTCAAAAGCCCGATGGGCAGTGGACGAACTCCACTACGGAAACTATAAATCTGCTTATGGACACACACTTCCCGACATGCGCGGGTGTGTCTACAAATTTTGTCAGCAGTGGGTCACCTACTGATCAGCTTATAAGCGAAATCACAGATGTTAATAAGATAGACTGGGCTCTTTCGACTTTTAAGCCCTATAAGTCACCTGGCCCGGATGGAATCATTCCGGCTCAGCTCCAGCATACTACAGAACTTATTAAGCCCTGGATTAAGGGGATGTTCGAAAGCTGTCTAAGGCTAAATTTTATACTAACATCATGGAGGGAGGTCAACGTGGTTTTTATCCCCAAAGCAGGGAAGTCATCACACTCGAAACCGAATATAGGCCTATAAGTTTATCCTCTTTTCTACTTAAGGCACTAGAAAGACTCCTAGAGGACTACATCAGGAGGAAGATTGTACCGTCGGCTTTATCGCAAGCTCAGCACGCCTATACTAAGGGCAGGTCGACCGATACGACTCACGCACTCACTGGTATCCGTTATTGAAAGGTCACTTGACCTCAAGGAGTATGCTCTAGTAGCTTTTCTTGACATCGGAGGCACCCCGAAGGGAGGCGTTCTCTCTCCGTTACTCTGGGTGGTTACCGTCAACCAACTGCTACGTCTTATGGAATCGGAAGGTCACCTGGTGATCGCGTATGCAGATGATATCTGCGTCACTATGCGGGGGAAATTTCCGCAAACTCTCTGTAACTTAATGGAAGGGGCACTATGCAAAATATCTCACTGGGCCACGGCCGCAGGTTTGGAAGTTAACCCGGATAAAACCGAGTTAGTCCTCTTCACGAGAAGGTACAAAGTACCAGATCTGACACCGCAAAGAATTGGGTGTACCTCCTTAGCGTTCAGCGATAAAGTCAAATACTTGGGAATTATTCTGGACAGGAAGCTGTTTTGGATTGATAATATAATCGAGCGAGCCAAAAAGGCATCAGCGGCGCTTTTCACCTGCAAGAGGGCAATTGGTACCACCTGGGGGTTCTCCCCTAGGGTGGTCTACTGGATCTACACAGCCATTGTGCGCCCGATTCTTCTCTATGGTGTACTGGTCTGGTGGCCTGCACTAGCAAAGAGCACATATCTTGGCATGCTTCAAAAGGTTCAACGAAGCTCGGAGCTCTGCATCACCGGGGCTCTCAGCTAAACTCCGACTGAAGCTCTCAACACAATGCTGCATCTGCCACCTCTTGACCTGGTGGCAAAGGAATTTGCGGTTATCACCGCTCTACGTATAAAGGAAACAGGTCTCTGGTCAGGTAGGGCCAGTGGACACGCAACAATCCTGGGCAAAAATGCCCCTGTCCCAATACCAGTACGCACTGACTACTGTACACCAATGAACGTTTTCGATAAAAACTATGTAGTGCATATACCATCGCGGCAAGCCTGGAATACCAGACAACATACAGTTCCGGGTGCCACAAACATATTCACGGATGGTTCTAAGCTGGACGGGAAGGTGAGGGCAGGCTTCTTTTCACCGGATCTGGGTTTAGAGGTCTCCTTCCGTCTTCCCGATCACTGTAGTGTGTACCAAGCCGAAATGCTAGCTATACACAGGGCTGTGAATCATCTCGGGTCTTTGCCCAAGGATGGCAAACGGGTTTTCATCTTCTCAGACAGCCAGGCCGCTTTAAAGGCCCTGGACTCATTCGTCGACAACACAAAGTCGGTCACTGAATGCCGCAGATCTCTCAACGAGATGGCTCAGCACTTCAGTATCAGCTTTATTTGGGTACCTGGGCACAGGGATATTGAAGGCAACTGCAAAGCAGATGAGTTGGCCAGAAGAGGCACCACCGACCACATCCTTCCAGGAAATGATTCGGTAGGCATGCCCATGGCCACTTTCAAGCTTCGTGTGAACACGAGCACTATCAGAAGGGCAAATGAACTATGGTCGGTCATCCCATTGTGTGAGACGTCCAGGCTAACATGGCCCTCCTATGGCAGGGGGCGCACAAAGGCGCTTCTGATTATACATAAATTAGCTTTATCATCCCTGGTTAGGGTCATGACAGGGCATTGTTTAATAGGCACGCACGGTGCAAGAATGGGGGCAGCGACATTCGATTACTGTCGCAGCTGTAGACATGCTGAACAGGAGGAGAGTGTCCAGCACCTCCTTTGCCCAGTGTTTCCAGGATACAATTTATTTTGGAGCTAGATTTCAGAAAAAAAAGAGCTAGAAAAGAGCTAGATTTATTCAAGAAAATCCAAAACATGTAAAAAATTAGCTAAAAGGCACTTAAGTATTGTACGTAAGTTTTTACATTTATTTCATACTAGCAGGGTACCCAGCTTTGCTCGGTATGTACCTAAGTAGTTAATAAATTCCTGCTACCTTCAATTGCAAAACAATTTACAGGCTGAGAAGGTTCAGAACAATATTTACTTTCCCCCATTATATCCCGTTTATGTCTACGGCAACCACCTAAAGTAAAGGCGTTTTTTAACAGTCTAACTTCGACATTTTGCCATCTCCCCTCTATTTGACTCTTTAGCTTTGCCTAAACATTCCCCAATCCATCCCCAGTCATTTTTCAAAGAAATTTCAAATATACAGAAACAACTTATCTAGAGTTTTATTAAAGATATGCTGATACCCATATAGGACGGCAGTGTACATATGCAATTGATTTTTGATTTAGCTGAAATTGAAAAAAGAGTGAACAAAAATTTTAAAGAGGCGCGCTTAGTTTTTTTTTTTTGACAAAGTAAGTGCATTTTTCTTCAAAATAAATTTATGTAAGAAAAAAAAATTTCATAGGTGCATACCTCCCTACAAATCAGTATAGTATCTATTTTGTTTGTCGTTCGAACAAAGTGCAGGTCCCTTTCTAAGCTTCAAGCAGTCCATTAGTGAAACTCTCATCAAAATTCATTTCCTAGTTTCCAAGATCCTTAAGTTCAAACAGACAGACAATAATTTTAAAAATTTATCAGATGAACTCTATAGCATTCCCCAAGTCATTTTTTCAAAGAAATTTTTAATGTACGACTTTTCTAGAGATTTATTATAGCATAGATTTAACTTAAACAATGTTTAAAACGTATAAAAAGTATAACTAAGTCAACAAAAAAAAATAAGTGTGTTCTTGAAAAATTATCATGCTTGATAAATAGTTAAGAAAAAAATATTTCAGTTTTAGTAAAACTCAAAAATTATTTTTATTTTTGCGTCAAAGCCAAATGAATTCATTTTGTCGGAATTCAAAACGCTTGAAATATTTTTTCTGATTTTTTATCATGAAGGCAGAATCGGAGGGTAAGGTTGTTCAGAATCTTTAGCAACTTAGGAAAGTGCTTTTTACACACAATTTACTTACCTTTCCATTTTGATTCTTGTTCGCAAAATAAACATATGGCATTTAGGAATGTTACTCGACAAAGTTAACCGATTTAGGTATTTGTTATCGGTGAGGGAAACTAAGTTGCCACATGGTACACAATGAAACTAATATAATAATTTCGACGTCGATTATAAAAGAAATAAAAACTTTCTTCATTTTTCAATACAATTTGTACAAATAAATTTGGAGCCAAAAAAGAGCTAAAAATTAAAAAAAAGGACTAGAAAAAGAGCTAGGAGCTAAAACAGAATTTTGGAGCTAAACGCCAAAAAAAAGAGCTAGATCTAGCTCTAAAAGCACCAAAATGGCAACACTGCCTCTGCCAGTGTCCAGCACTTAGCAGGCGTAGGTTGGCCATCCTGGGCAAACCTTTCCTACTTCACCTTGCGGAGGTCTCTAGCTGTGGAGTGAAAGCTCTAGTGAAATTCATTGATTCCACGAAGTTGTTCGACCCATTGTAGGCAGGGAAAGGGTCCCTTCTTCGGGACCGTACGCGGTATTACAATGGGCCCTTTGGTGGCCTAAGTATTGAGCAGTTGCCTTGTGGTTTCGGCTCAGCCCTTGCAACCTAACCTAACTTACAGGGTTCGAAAAAATAAGACAGCATATAGGGTCGGATTTTCTAAAAGCGAATTTCGTCCCTTTTCAACAAATTTTAGGAATTCTTCGCAGAATTTTAATCTGTTCTTAAGCTGAAGCGTCATTTCAATCCAACTTTTATAGAAGTTGCCCAAAAGCAGCTGACTTTCTTGTATGAAGATTTGCTGTTAGATTATTCGGTATTGCTAACACGTCTACTAACCAGTGTTGCCATTTTGGTGCTTTTAGATCTAGCGCTTTTTTTGGCGTTTAGCTCCAAAATTCTGTTTTAGCTCCTAGCTCTTTTTCTAGTCCTTTTTTCATTTTTAGCTCTTTTTTGGCTTAAAATTTATTTACAAGAAGAACAATTGTAAAATGAAGAAAGTTTTTATTTCTTTTGTAATCGACGTCGAAATTATTATTTTAGTTTCATTGTGTACCATGTGGCAACTTCGCATAAGGTACATACATATGTATATATTTATTATGCATTGTCTAAAAAGACCTAACTGTCTACAATATGCAAATTGTTATTATTTAATTTCTACTCAAAATCATACGATGCGAAATTAACTGATGTTTTCCAATAGAACATAGAGTATAAGTTAATATATTTTGTATTGAAAGAACCAGACGAAAATAAATTGCACAAGCGACAACATCAGCATATTTTTGGTCAGCAATCTTTTTCTGTCAGAACAAAATTCCTGCAACGGTTCACTCATTTGGCGCTTTAAGATCAACTTAGCATCTCATCTATATGGTCATTCGAACTCAAGTCTGTTGAAATTCAAATTAGCTATGAATACATCGGGCAAAAATCGTAAAAATAAGTGTCTCTCGTTATTGTAGTCACGGTTACCATAAGTTTAACCAAAAGAATGACCAAGAAGTTAAAAAAACTTACCAAAAATTACCACAGTAGTACACAACGCATGAATTATCAGAGAAAGTAACAATTAAATTCTACTTATACTTGTCAGGGGATAAAATTTTAAAAGTAAAAGCCCGGTATGCTGTTGAAAAGAAAATGCTCAAGAAATATTTTCTATTATTTCTTGACCATGAAATTTCATGAATAGCCAAGAAATTTTGACGTTCCGTTTTGCATGTTGAATAATTGCAATTTGCCGCTTTTTATATGAATTTTAATGTTCTTTTATTATATTTTTTGTTTTTATTTTTCCGAAGCTTCAGTTTTTCTTCAAGAAATAAAGCGACAACTATTTACTTCTTGCCAAGGCAAATTCATTCTTATGGTAATGTCAAGTGAACAGCTGACTTCCTCTTCTTCACGTTTTTAACTCGCCGTGTAATGTATGTAGAATGTCATAAAAAGAAAGATTTGACTGTTGACTTTGAATATTGTATTTGGTATTTATTTTCAAAGAACCATCGAAACTTACCAAAACGGTACGATGATGATGGTTTTAATGGCCCCGTCACATTCACTTTTTTCACGCAGCATCATGAATTGACAGCTGTATCGAATGTGTGTATTTGCATTGGCAACGACACATCGAACATCACTAGCGCCATCTGATATAAAAAATTTGCTGCAAAAATGCGTAAGAAGAATCATTTTTTCATTCATTCATTGTGGCGCTAGCACAATGCTGTGTAAAACGCAGTTATATGTGGAATTTCGATGTGTCGCGGCCATAACTAAATTTTATGCAAGCATGAGTTGTCCAAACACGTATTTATTGTTCCAGGCACCATTAGTTCAATTTAATTTTTATGAAATATAAAAAAAACAATCGATGGTGATCATTTAAAATTTTTATCACTATGACATTCTACATTACAAAAACTTGAAGCGAATAGAGGTGAATATTGCCGAATTCGCTCTGCCATTACCATAACAATAAATTTGCCTTGCTTCTTGCCAAAGCCAGAGTTGCGCAGGTCGCTTTTTGTAAAAAAATTTCCTGACTTTTTTCTGACACAAGAAATTTTTCTTAAGCGTTTCGGCTCTACTCAATATAAACTCTACTTTTGAAGTAACTCCTGAAGAAATCCTAAACAAAATTTCAAAACAAACAATAAAACTAAATATTGTTTTGTACACGGCTAAAAGTTTTAGCCTAGATTTAAAACTTTATGGGGCTACATATACACCTAGACCAGTACGTCTGCGTTCAAAGTGTTGTTTGGAAATTCCAACTCAAAGTTAAGAAGTTTGTGGAAAATTCAAGAAAACTCGAAAAGTTTTCATCAAAATTTCTAAATTCTGAATAAAAACTTTTAGATTTTTTTCGGGTATGCAGTTTTGTGGCCCGTTCAATTAAAGTGAACAAAGATACCAATCTTAAGCCGCTAGAAGAATTACTCGATTTTTGGCAATTTTTTTCTAGCCAAGTGCAATATCTTCCATACAAATTTATAAGCGTAATATTTTTATATTGAAGAAAATGCTCTTGGTCGGCTCTTGACAATTGAACGGGCTACTAAACTGCATACTCGAAAACAAGGCAAATTCATTCTTATGGTAATGTCAAGTGAACAGCTGACTTCCTCTTCTTCACGTTTTTAGCTCGCCGTGTAATGTAGAATTTCATAAAAAGAAGTATTTGACTGTTGACTTTGAATATTGTATTTGGTATTTATTTTAAAAAAAAAACGCAACTTACCAAAAGGGTACGATGATGATGGTTTTAACTAAATTTTATGCACGCATGAGTTGTCCAAACACGTATTTATTGTTCCATACACTATTACTTCAATTTAATTTTTATGAAATATAAAAAAACAATCGATGGTTGTAATTTCAAATTTTTTATCACTATGACATTCTAGTTTACAAAAACTTCAAGCGAATAGAGGCGAATATTGCTGAATTCGCTCTGCCATTACCATAACAATCACTTTGCCTTGCTCGAAAATAATCAAATTTTACCTGAAAGTTAGAAATTTTGATGAAATTTTTCGAGTTTTCTTGAATTTTCATCAGTTTTTCACAAAGTTCTTAACTTTGAGTTGAAGTATTTTTATTGTGTATTTATACATACTTTCATTCAAAAATAATGAAATTAGTCTAAAGAAGTTAATTTTACTGGACATTCCAAAAAAAACCCTTTGAATGCAGACATACTGGTCGAGGTGTATGACCAAACCAAATTAGGTTTAGAATTAAATTTACGCCGGTTGTCATAGAAATGCGCCTAATAAAAATTATTTAAATTTTAAACCGAAAATGTTGTTAACAATTTTTTATGTTTTTTTAAAAAATGTTAGGACTCGAACCGACGTGACCCAAATCAGTGCGCAATGCTCTACCTACTGAGCTAAGGCGCACTCATGAATTTTGTGCGAAAAGTACACATATTCGATGTATATACGACTTTTGTTGTATTTTTGTTTACTCCAGTTAAGTAATAAATCTAAACTGCAAAAAATTGAGAATTTTTGTAGGTAAATAATTGAAAGATTTGGAATTTATTACCAAAAAGTTTTAAAAATTGTGTAAACCAATGGTTTAAAATTTAGGCTCAAATTTTTAGCCGTGTAGAAAGAGGAAAATTTCAAATAAAGAAAAGTATAAATATGTAATATGTAAAAATATAAATATGTATGTGTGTATTTACAGGTAATTCTTATTTACTGACACTTTGGCCAATATATATTTTTTTCTGGCTGCGCGCCTGCTCGGTAGGCACACTTTTTTGGCTCAGCCTTATGTGCCATTACAACAACCACATGAAAATGACAGAAAATTGTGACCTTTAGCTGCAAATATCTCGCAAACTTCTAAAAATATCGGATTTCCCCTTCCAGATTATTGTTACGGAGGTATTAACACTTGAAGTTCGATGGAAAGTTTTACCCTAGGTAGTCCAATTTCGACGAATTTCGGCCTTTTCGGTCATTTTCCTTTTTTCGACATTTTTAAGTTCGATCAAAAATGTGTTCTGTATAATGAAACTTTTAACATTTCGGTCTTTTGAGATTCGACATTCTTTTTTCTGACTTATCGTACGGATCCCAAAAATTAAATATTTTTTTCTTAACTATTTAGGTATCAAGCTTAATAATTTTTCTAGAACACACTTATTTTTTCCCTAAACATTGTTAAAGTTCGTCCTAAACATTGTTAAAGTTAAACCTATACTATAATAAATCTCTAGAAAAGTCGTACATTAAAAATTTCATTGAAAAAATGACTGGGGATGACTTGGGGAGTGCTATAGAGTTTATCTGATTCATTTTTTAAATTATTGTCTGTCTGTTTGTCAGTTTGAACTTAAGGATCTCGGAAACTAAGGAATGGATGAGAGTTAGAAATGGACCTGCACTTTCTTTTATCAAAATCGAACGACCCACTCGACCAAGAAACGTATGTTGGCGAGCATAAGAGAATTACGATAGTTTCTCGTAACTTGGGAGTTCGCCACATCTACGAGTCTCGGATTTTGAACGGACGCTTCGTTTTATTTTTTTTTATTTTTTGAAATACTTGAACTTTTTGTCAATTAATTAAAAATGTTTTCTACAAAAAAATTATAAAAATTAACATTTTCTGTTACGGACAAGACGTGACCAACTAAAGGTAAGTTTTCAATAAAAATTAGTTTGGACATGTTTGAAACTTATTTTATACATACATATCTTGATAATTTTTTTTTGCCAGGTCGTGGATTAAAAGAACAAACAAGAATGAGAGTGAGAAATCAACTAAAGGAAAGCTTAAGAAGGACAACACATACATATGCAAGAAATGCATAATAGGAATGCTGTTAACTTTGGCCATTAAAGTAGGTTAACATGTTTTTTTTTAATATACACCAATTCGGTTTAATCAGAAAATTTTATCTCCATTTTAGGTTCTTTGTTTATTTTGTTCTTTTAATTCTATTGTTTTATTTATTTGTTTACTTTGTTCTTTTTGTTCTAATTTATAGTTTAAGTATTTAATTACATATTTTTCTTAACACCAAAATAAAATTAAAGAATATTGAAATCAACAGAAAAAAGCACCCTTTTTTATATGGGGAATAAATTGGAATTTAGCGCTAACGTAAGTATTCTCGATCCATTTTAGATACTGTTTAAGATACTTTCTCGATAAAAAACGTATCGAAACAAGATTCGTTTGCAATCCGTTTACAGCACGAAAAAGGATCGTAAACGTATCAAAATCTTATTTCGAGAAAGTGTGCTCTGCTGCCACAAACTGAGCGATAGGTAATAATTTTACGATAGTTTCTCGGAATCAGTTCTCGATACTTTTATCAGGAAAAGTATTGCTAAAGCTTCGAAAACTTAAGCATTCTCGTGAGCGTTGGTCGGGTGGGGACAAACAAAAAAGATATACAGATTTTTAGGGAGGTATGTATGTACCTATGAAATTTTTTTTCTTACATAAATTTATATGAAGAAAAATTCACTTACTTTTTCAAACAAAAAAACTAAGCGTGCCTCTCTAAAATTGTTGTTCACTTTTTTCAATTTCAGCTAAATCAAAAATCAATTGCATAGTTACACTGCCGTCCTATGTGGGTATCCGCATACATATCTCTACATATAATAAAATTGTAACAGGTCGATGTCTGTACATGGCAGATATCAACAAAAAATTGATTGGGGGAAGCATTATTAAACGAGTAGAATCCAAATCAACCATTTTTTTAATTTTTGTGTGTCTGTCTGTCTGTCCGTATGTTTGTGGCCGTATCACTCTGAAAGTACTGAATGGAAATGAATGCAACTTTTTTCGTTGGATTGCTAGATACTCAACTTAAAATTTAGGATATTACTTTTTTCGATATCTCAACCGGTTTTGGAGTTATCGCCCAATATGTGGCCCATGTCTGTCTGTATGTTTGTGGTCGTATCACTAAAAGTACTGAATGGAATTGAATGAAACTTCTTCGTTGGATTGTCAGACGCTCAACCTAAAGTTTAAGATATTAGTTTTTGCGATATCTCAACCGGTTTTGGAGTTATCGCCCAATATGTGGACCAGGGGTGACCAAAAATGTCTTAGTACAATATGGATGTCAAACGCAAGGTGCCAATGAGTGCTGTAATATGCGATGTGATCAATTGAAATATCCCAAATGGTTTCGGAGATATCTTGAAATTATCGACGAATATTTGCAAAAAAATGTGTTAGTACAATATGGGTATCAAACGAATGGTGCCAATGGCTACTGTTATATGCGCTGCGCTTAATTTAAATATCTCAAATGGTTTCAATTATACATCTTCAAAAATTTCGGACGGAAAAAGAGAAGGGTGGGTAGATGCCATGTACAGACATCGACCTGTTACAATTTTATTATATGTAGAGATATGTATGTATTTCAAATTTCGAAAACTGGCCCAAATGTATTTTTTAATTGTTGTTGTGAACTATACAATCAAGTTATAGAGAGAAAGTCAAACTTCGAAAAAGTGCGTATAGGCTATAATGATTAAAATCGGACTCAGTCTGTCATAAGTTCTGATACGCAGCGAAGCAAGCGGGCCTTACTAGTCTTTAATAAAACTCTAGATAAGTTGTGTCCATATATTTGAAATTTCTTTGAAAAATGACTGGGGATGACTTGGGGAATGTTTAGGAACAGCTAAAGAGTCAAATAGAGGGGAGATGACAACATGTCGAAGTTAGACTGTTAAAAAACGCCTTTACTTTAGTTGGTTGCCGAAGACATAAACGGGATATCATGTGGGAAAATAAATATTGTTCCTTCTCAGCCTGTAAATTGTTTTCGCATTTGAGGGTAGCAGGAATTTATTAACTACATATGTACATACCGAGCAAAGCTGGTTACCCTGCTAGTATGAAATAAATGTAAAAACTTACATACAAAATACTTAAGTGCTTTTTATCTCTTTTTTTACATGTTTTGGATTTTCTTGAACAAATCTAGCTCTTTTTTTTCTGGCATCTAGCTCCAAAATAAATTGTATCCTGGCAACACTGCTACTAACTGTGCTAATACGCGTCCAAAAAGGTCGGGAGGGATATCAAAAGACGCGCTTCGATCCGAATAACAAGAATATGCCTCCGGAGAACAATTATTTTTAGCATTTGTATTCATAGATTAAGGCCTGCGAAAATGTGTGTTCGACGCAGAAATACTGAGGATCGCATAGCCGGTGTTGGGCCGGCCGAGGGTTATTGGAAACAGGTCTTTTGATACCCCTCCCGACATTTTTGGACAAATATTAGCACTTGGCACCGGTCGCAAGCAAATACCATGCAAACATATCAAAAAACATCATTTGAGGACAAAAACAAAGAATAGCGAGCGTTTTACAACTTTTAAATACAAGTTTTACTTACATTTTAAGAATTTTAACAAAAACTCGCGGAAATTAATTTTATATTGTTTGCAAAATAAAAAACAAGCATTTATCCGCCAACAAAATTGCAACGTAGAAAAACGGAGCTACGATCGAAGTGTAGGCAGAATTGTAAGTTTCGAAGTTGAACTGAACGGAATTGAAACGCAGAATACCAAAGTTGCCAAACGGCTAAAATTTCGATCCAAGTCGAAATGCAGAATAGGGGTGATAATTGATCCGCCACTTCAGGTTCATAGTTGTCAAGGGTACCGTAAGAATTTCTGTTATGCCCCGATGTCTGAATGCAATGAGAAGAATACTTTTGTTTGAGTAAAATTTTAAGTTAAGCTAAGAGCCGATTTACACGGTTCAAGTATGAAATTCAAGTCTACATCGACATGGGCGAAGGAGGTATGCTGAGGAGGGAGAGAACACTTGCATACGCACCGTCAAGTCGTTTCAAGTTTTTAGCTCGTATCACTTTTTCTGCTTATGTAAGATCCTGGTGTTTATACAAACTAGTATGTTGAATAGTATATTATTGATGTATATAATGACTAGTATGTCAAGTGGTATGTAGTTGATGCAGAGGCTGACTGGTATGCCAATTGGTATGATGCTGATGCAGAAGCGGACAATTGCCAATTCGTAGGCTATCGCCGCGTTAAAAATACCAGTTGGTAATATCGAACTTGTTGAATCGGTATTGAGTATAAAACTAGTAGAACTGACTGCAGGGTATAAAGCCACAGGATAATACCATCAAACTTATACATGAAAGATAAATCGTTCTGCACAACCGAAGAGACAGCACTCTTTACTTGTTTTTGTATAATAGCGGGCTCGGTACACACACGGCTTCAAATTTGAGACTACATTTTTAACCATTCTTTGGTTTACCAAGTTTATAAAACTTTTTTATAATAAATTCCAAACCTTTTGATTACCTACAGAAATTCTCAATTTTATGTGGTTAAGATTTAAAACTTAACTGGGATAAACAAAAATACAACAAAAGTCGTATAGACAGCAAATATGTGTACTAGCTCAGTAGGTGGAGCAATGAGCACTGATGTGGGACACATGGTTTAGACGGCTTAGGCAGGCGGACAGCGAAATAACAGCCCTTGGTCGGGAAAAACCCGAGTCATTCCGGTATGTAGAACCGGCTGTCGAGGTCAGGATATTGTAATAGACTTAACTCTTACTTATCCAGACTGAACCCCGACTTGCCGAATGTCTGCTCAACTGATCCTACTCTTCTAACACCCATTTCCCTCTGGTCCACCCCTGTCGAAGCCGCTAGATTTCTAGGACTTCCGTTAGAAGAGTTCGATGCACCGACTGGGTAAAGATACTGACAACCTAGGCAGGGCTAAGTAGCGATACAACAACAAAAACAACAACATCGGTGTAGGATTTTGAAGTGTGTCGGGAGGGAGGGTGAGGGCATGCGGGGCGTGAGGGACGGATGTTGTTGCCTAGGTGGAGGCTTAGTCCCAAGCTATGTCGAAGTCTGGGGTTCAGCGTGCCTTGGCTGATGTTATGTGGTGTGGAGGGCGGATGAGTTCTGCAGAAAGGGGCTATAAATATTTGCGATCCCAGAGCACATATGGATGTGGGATAGACCAAGGCAGTTATTGCAATGACGCAGGCGTATGTAATCTTGGCCGACAAACAGTGCACGTGGTGAAAGTTACGAGGAGGGTATGTTCCTGACCCACGTGCATGCTGGAAGTAGGGGGGGCAGAGAAAGTGGGGACTGACGCTCGGCGGTGTTCACAACTTGCCTATTCCGAAGGGGATAGGAGTGTTGGGTTGGCGTGCGAGCAGTGTTGCCAGGTTAGCCTTTTCGAGGCTAGATTCAGCTTTGTTTTGTCCTTTAGCCTCATAATTTTCGGTTTAGCTTCATGGCTTTTTTCTAGCCTTATTTACTCAAAATGTTACTTGTACTAATTTGTTATAAGCAAATTTGTTCGTCGATTAACATGGGCATTGAGCCGTACAAGTAATACGGCTGACCCTACAAAGTTATTTTCTGACTTAAAAAAACATTGCTCTATACTTATTGAAGTCAAGTTGTGTTATTCTGAGGAATTTGACCCTTTGTTGTCACCCCGTACCAGTTTTCTGAGTCCAACATCATATTTTTCATACGACTTCGAAGAATATATAAAATTAAAGCTAAATGAAGGTAGTATTAATGACGAGATGCAAAAAATTATTCGTAAAAACTGTCAGCTATTTGTAATTGAGTTGGTAAACCAGCTACGACCTACCTTATAATATGACCTCTTTAGAGAAGATGCATTTTTTCTCTGTTGGTCATTTTGAAGAAGAGAAATCTCGTTATACTTCAAGTCAAATAGCTTTAATAAGCTACAGTGGCGAAAGCTAATAACCGTACAGTGGACAAGTGTCTCTACCATTGAATTTTGGGCGGAAGTCCGCGAATATAAAAACGCATTAAGCGAAACCCCTTTTTTGGAACTTGTCGAATTTGTATTTAGTTTTTTGGCATTACTGAGGGGTAGTAATGCAGAGGTTGAACGAATGTTTAGTGCCATGAACAATTTAAAAACTAAGTTAAGGAATAGATTAAAAACCAAAATGCTTCATGCGCTGCTTTACATTAGATGTTCATTAAAACGCGTATCCAGATGCTGTGATGATTTTTAAATTTCTGATGATCTGACCTCTATGGTAAATGCGCGAAATTTTTACGAAACCTCAAGCTCTCTGGTTCATCACTTGATGAATCATCAGACGAAGATGATATAAATAATTAGTTTGGAGTGATTTTTTGTTCTATGTACATATAAGTATTTATTTAAGCAAGTAAGGAAGTCTAAGTTCGGGTGAAACCGAACATTAAATACCGAGTAGTGATCAGTTCCGGTATCCCAATTTACTCAGGTCTATTTTAATACCTTCAAAGTTGTTATAAAGGCAACTGATAGTTTTTGATAAATGACACTTCTATTGTGAGTGGTAAAATAAATTATCACTAAGTAACAAAATCTAAATAGCTAGAGGTAATTCAATGAAAATTATTATATTTGTACAATTCATGTAATGGGTTTTATTATGGTTTTGGGATTGGGACGGGTGGCTACCTAAGTCGCGTAAAAATTCTGCCTCCCCTAGGCGTACTAAGCGCCTAGTGTATGCTGTAGCTCGTGCAGGGCTCGAACGGCCTCTTGGATGATGATTCGTCCGACCTTATTTTTGTAGGTAGAGATGCGCAAGGCGGTTGCGGTGCATCGGATGGTGCGATCGCCGACGCTTTAGCTTTACTTTCGTAGTTGTGTTATCGCGCGTACAGGTAAAAATTGTTCAACACAAAAAACAAGCGAGCGAAAACAAAAACAAACTTGTTGACTATGCATATAATGTTTTCATTGCATAATGGTACCACGTTCAGACTCTTTTATACAAAGCGCCCAAGTGGCGTTGTGTATGCGCCTAAATGTATGCTAACTTTTACTGGTACATGACTGCTGCCACCACTTGGCTGGCGCGTTTCAATTGCGTCGATAAAGTTATAGCTTGGGTGGTTGTTTTCATATAAATTTACCCATATTTTTAGTTCGGTGAAATATTTCTAAATTTATTTATGGCGTAAAAAATAGTTTTTGAGCTTTTTATCGCTATTGCGTGGTTTGCACAATTTATGTATATTTACATTTTTCATTTATTTATGTTTACTAAAGCAACTTTTAGTGATTTCGCTAACAAGATAAAATTGTTGATGGATCAAACGGCATTACGTTTATAATTTAGTTTTTTATTTGGACCATAAGGTTAGACTAGTTTGTTTTAATTTGCTACAAAGTTTTTAATTAACGTTAATTGAAAATAAAAGTTTTGTTGTTTCATTTAGATGGTAAAATATTTTTTTACGCCTAAAATCAATAGAGTAAATCATCGCAATTTTTGAGAGCGCAATTCAATTTAACGATTCAATTTTAAAACAGGACAAGCTCTTTTATTTGGTCATATTAGAGTGAGTAATTTAATTTTCAATGTTTTTTATTTTATTTTATTTTATTTATGATGAGCCTGGAAACTCTGAAACATGTAATCCTATCCATCGCTGTTGATTTAACGTTGTAATTTTTCTCCAGTGCACTGGTTGGTGCGATGAGATAGCGCTAAGCAGTTGGTGCAGTATTGATGTGCCCTAGCGATTAAGAAACGCTGTTGTGGCTGCATGGCCGTGAACGCTGGGTATATCAGCAACGCATGATGACGCAAACACAATGTGCATTTTCGGTAATCCGGTACGGGTTCGCTACGGGGCGGGAGGGCAGGGTTACCTGCGATGCCAACGAGCGGAGTGGGGTTGGAACCGGAGGACGATCCATCTGTAGAGGAGAGAGTAAATGCAAATTAGTTATGCGCTTGGGCGTGGGAATAGTTTGGGCGAATGCCTAAATGCCTGAGATTTTGCGATAGCACGAGGTTAGTGGACTGTATGAGTTTAGGGAGATGGGAGTGGGTTCTTAGAACCCTCGTCACTCTCGGCTGACGGTAAAAACATAGTTTTGTGAGGGGTCTGGTCAAAATACCATTCTGGGTGCGGACGTTTACGACACGAATGTGTCCATCTCGTTCTGGGTGTAGATTTTCCAATCGGCCTAGTCGCCACTCAGTGGGTGCGAGGTGTGCCGAGGGGTATAAACTTCCAATTTATACATTGGGGGCATACCTCTGAATCAAAGTTGAAGACGAATCCGGCTAGTTTCAGGTCGGTTATTAATTCCAAGAGGCAAACTAATTTTTTTCCGACGTGCATGGAGTATGACGGTGTATCGTCCAATAATGTGGTAGATATTTGTAACTTCTTTGCCAAATTATTTCAGGAGGTATACTCAAATCCTACTTCTTCACCTAGTCCGACATTCTACTCTGGTTTTCAGGATCAAATTTCTCCTTTTGATATTACCGCCGTAGATGTATCTATGTCGATTTCAAAATTGAATAATAGCTCGAAATCAGATAGCGAAGGATTTTCCCCGATATTCTTCAAACTATGTTCAAATACAATATCTGAACCCCTGGCACTTCTTTTCCAGGGATGCTTGGACCATGGAATATTTTTAGATTCTTGGAAGATATGCTCCGTAATAATATTCGCAACTACAGACCTATTGTTAAGCAGAGTACTCTGTCAAAGCTATTCGATCATATCCTTCAAAGAAAATTGTTTGATTTCATTGAAAATGCTATTGTTGAGTGTCAGCATGGATTTTTTCCTGGCAGGTCTACCTCTACTAATTTGGTACATCGTATATACTGACTTCTCGAAAGCATTTGACAAGGTCGACCACTCTCTGCTATTGCACAAACTGGAGATGTGAGTGAGCGGAAGTTTGCTGAAATTCTTCTCAAGTTTTCTATCGAATAGAAAGCTTTTTGTATCAATCGGAGATAACCAGTCTACCTTGCTTATTACTGCTTGGTCGGGAATCCCACAGGGAACTCATTGCGGCCCTCTCTTGTTCCTAATTTTTATTAACGATTTGCCTCAACAATTCAAATTTGCTAAATGTCTAATGTTCGCACACGACGTCAAACTGTTTCTAGCAGTTCATGATACTTCTGACTGCATTAACTTGCAATATGATCTCGATTCTTTTTCTGTATGGTGTGCGCGTAATAACATACTTTTAAACAACAAAAAGTGTTGTGCTATTCAAAAAGGGTAACTACAACTTCTTTCAACTACAAATTGAATGCCGAATCTCTAAATCGTTGTCGTGAGATTAAAGATCTGGTTGTGATATTCGACAGCCAACTCTCTTTTTCTGGGCACATCGACTTTATAGTTCCAAAATCTTTCGCAATGGTCGGGTTTATTAGACGTAATTCCAGTGACTTCAAGGATCCTATGACTCTAAAGGCACTTTTTACGTCATTGGTAAGAAGTCGTCTGGAATATTGCTCGATTATATGGAGTTCATTCTACGAGGGGCATTCTCATAAAATTGAGAGAGTTCAGAGAATTTTCACCAAAATTGCTTTGCGTATTTGTGTTCACTGGTCAGATGGCCTCCCATCGTACAACATCAGGCGTAAACTGCTCGGTCTACAGGCTTTGCATGACCGTAGAACTTGTATCTCACTCATGCTTGCCTATAACGTTATTGTTTAGTATTTAAGATAGTGGTTTATTTTGCTTGTTGATTACAACTGCTTTATTTTACAAAAATGTTGCTCTATTTATACAAAAGAAATACATGGGAATTATCATTAACATCCCAGTGGGAAAGTGGTGAATGCATTACCTTTTTCATGCATTGTTGTATGAAAAGATCAATCCAAAAGCAATCGAAGGAGTAATGTGTCGCTCTATTTTTATTTGTAGTACTACATTTTTGATTTTTTTAACTGTGCTTTGTGGTTTTTTTATAGAAGCAGCCAATGTGAAAAATTTCAAACTCATTCTGAAAAACGAAAAAAACAAAACACATTAAAAAAATTTCTGGAGGGCGCTTTCGTTTTTTGCCGTGATATGGCGAGCTCAGAGCTCCCGTCCTGAAAGGCAGAGTCCCTTGATGCGGTGAGGTTTTTACAACTCATGAAGTCTGTTGTGAACTTGCCGTCTTGGAATTACACTAGTCGGCACGGTGTCATATAAAACCTAGACTAGAAGTCGCCACCTCTTAGCTGGCGTTCTCGTTATGCTTATGACAACCCCTGTGGTAGTCCTAATAATGCTCATAGCTTGTATTTTGTTTTATAAACCGTAACCCTGCACAAAATAATTTGCATGTAAGGCATCTTTTCACAAAAACATATGTATCTCTCTCAATACCCTTATATTTCTCAAAGTCTTTATATATTTTTTATAGACATTGCATATTACCAAAGGCATCGGAAATCATAAAGCAATATTTGTCATTTATTTTGAACAAACACATACTAGGTACGCGCATAAATAGTTTCATATAACAATCAAGCGGCGCACGATGTTGCTTCGCTGTTGTTTGTAAATCAACTGAATGCAAATGTTCTTTGTTCCATAGTAGGTAGCCACTTTACGCTCGCGGTTACCAATACATGCTTACATTTCATTTGCCCACCTTTGGTATATATGTACATAAACATATATTCTGCAGCCGGATTCCAGTCATCGCTATCGCCTAATTGCTAAAATTCGCCAAAATGCCAAAGCAAATGAACTCTCAAAAAATTAGGAGATTTCGCTAATTTGCGATTCTGAAACGCAAGTCGCCTAGCTAAAATGTAGTACGGTTATCTTTTCGCTTGATGGCGCTGGGATAGCACCGTCATCTGTCAATTTAGTTGTGATCCCTTACATGCTATAAATCACCAAAAATAGCCCGAAATAGACAAATGCTACTAGAAGTAAACCCCATACTTTAGGCGCCGAGAACACTGAAAAATTTAATTACAGACAATTTCAGAAATGTTTCTTAGCATCTCCAAACCACGAGTGCCCTTAAAGTTATATATATAAGATGCATACTAGGTGAGTTTTTATCCCAGTTATTTTTTAAACATATTCTCAATGCTAGTAGAGTAGAAGAGATTTTTTGAGTGGTTGAATTGTAGACACAGATATACGGCCTTGGCAGACACAGATAAAAAGTCCTCCGAGAAGTGGAAAAGTGTATTCTGCGAGTCCGTATTGGATCCGTGAAGGGTTATTTTTTTGAAGCGCGAACGAAGGCCACCTTCTCAAGCCAATGTTCTGCCTATAAATAAATTCCTTGGATCACGCCTCTCATTTGTGATCGGACTATTAATACCGAGGTGAAAACGCTTCTTTGATACCTCTTTCCACATTTTTGGACGTGGTTTAGCAGTTGTTTCCTAAAGGAAATTTCTATTTTTCTTTTAAATGGCATATATTTTATGTCAATGAGTGTTTTTTTGACATAAAAAAACTTAATTCTAACATTTTATCATATATTTTGTATTTTAGCAACAGATTTTTTTGGTTGCCAAAATAAGCATGCTTTAGGAGAAAAATAGAGATTTTAGGAGATGGCTGAAATTCCAGAATCGCAAACTTAGCTAAATTAGTCGCCAAAAACAGCTGATGACGTTATCTGGTTCATTCGTGTTCATCGCTTACATGTGCCAAAAAAATGAATCAAAATGAACCAAAAATGGAGATTTTAGGAGATTGTCATTCACTGGAATCGCAAAAGTCGCCAAAAGTTGCCAAAATGCATTAAGAGATTTTTGGCGATCGAGATTAAGCTTTAGCGATGACGGGAATCCGGCTGCTGGTCGCACGCTTTTATTGCAACGTAAGCGTGCGTTGATGTCACAAGTTTATCCAAAAATGCAGACGAAATTGGAGATGTATCATATTCGTTGCAATGCATTGCAACAAACTGTGGGAATGAAGACGTTGGCGTCAACATCCTCCCCCCGATGAGCGCAGGTCGATTAAATGTGAATGGTAAAATCCAAAACTTCATTTAGATGACGAGGGGCTGGTGTCGGTTTTTCGTTTTCGGAGTGATCTGTATTCCTGGGCAAAGCTTGCTGGTGCTTCGTTTTACATCTCCATTTGACGAGCATAAACACCAGTAGGCACACAACTAAAAGCAGCGCTGTCTACCCAACTGTGATATGATGAGTATTTTGAGCATCAAGTTTGTTTGGTAGCTCTAACAGGTTATGATTGACCAATTCGGCTTGTAATGACGTCAGGTTTTGTGTTTGTGGTATATATTTTACGCCGTCCAGCTTCCGAAGTAGGGGGTCTAGTTGCTCTGCAGAAGCCACCTTAGAGATTTCACCAAGCCTTGTGTAGGAAGAAGCCAGACTACTGGATATTAGCTGATGCGAGTGAACTGATACAAAGCGATGTTTAAGGATGCAGTCTGGTTGGCCGATCCACGGCTATAAAGGATTTGATATGCAACTGCCCTGCTTGATGTCCACACATGATTGAAATTCGGACACCGCCATTGGAAAGTATTTGTGTGGAGCCATATTGATTGCAAAACCTGAGGCACATGGCACGATCTCAATCATTGTACCATTGGTCAAGTTGGGGATCGGTACGATGTTGAATAGGTCGTATCTATCACGTTCCACAAGCGACAAAGTGATACTAAACACCAAATGCTTTTGCGTGACTCCTCCTTTGACCTTCATGAGCTGGTATAGTTTTAACAACTCGTCTTGTTGTACCGGCAGTTCCAATGACGCTGATAAGTGAGTTTTAATGTTACTCACTTCATGTTTTAATTGGCTGGGCGTAAGGAGCAGAGGACTTATTTTCCCATGATGAGAATCCATCAGAACGTCCAAAATAGAAGACTGGATTCTCTGGAAATTCCCTGAGATAAGCGTTAGCTGCATTGCCACCGACGAAAACATTTGAAACAATTTGTCTTCGAGTCTCTCATCCGTGTCACTGCGCATTCCATTTAGTATGAGGCTAATCTGCTGATCTATTACGCTGAATTTTTTGGCAACTGCATTTTGGTCTTGCTTCAAAATGTTGATTGTAGAGTCCACAATAGACGTTTGGTTTTTGATCAGGTTAAGTAGATGAGATTCATTTTCTTGTACTTTTGTGACTGTGCTCGACATTTGTTCAGCATATTGTGAGTCTAAGATGCCAAATAATGAGTACGCCACATTTCCAATTATGTCCACTGCACCTCTTTTCTGCCTGTTGGATTTCACTATTGAGGCATCCAGTTGTAGAGCGTCTACATTCTGTTCAAAGTGCTTTGCCAAAGCGTTGCATGTGCCTTTTTGCTTCATCTCTTGACACAAATGTCGCAACGCCATTGTACCATTTGACAGTGCTGCCAGTTCTGCTGTGAATCCTTTCAGGTCGTAGTAAATTATAAGGTTCCACTCCGATGAGGATATAGCGGTTTATCCAATTCCCTCAAAGTGAATGCCAAGCTTTGACCCAAATCTCCTGTTTTCAATTTGAGCTCCCAAAGCTATGGGGAGGATCAGCAGTGATATTAATAGCGTAGCAAATCCTTTGTGCAAGGAATGGATTTCTTTCTTTGGTGGAAATTTCTCGACCGGTATGCTGGTTTTTTTTTTCTTCTGACTGACTATTTGTCTCGATAGGTAGGGGAGCTAGACGATGAATTGGCCTCCTACAAGTACCAGTTGCGGTTTTCACATCTGCCACCCGCACCACATCGTCTTTTCCTTTGTATACATTGACGACTCGCCCTAGCGGCCAGTGAAGTACTGGTGAGCTGTCTTATTTTACTATCACCATGTCACCTATTTTGACATTGTGCTGCTCGATCTTCCATTTGTGCCTTGACTGAAGCTCATTTTTTGTGTTTCAGAATTTGTGTCTAATTGCGCATTAATGGGTTCTCCTATGAGAAAATGGCCTGGAGTTAGAACTGCAAGATCGTTGGGGTCCTCGGACATTGGGCTGATGGGCCTGGAATTAAGGATGCCTTCCACCTTTATGACAACCGTGTCCAATTCTTCATAAGTCAGTGATGCTTTCGAGGTGCTTCTGACTAGGAGATGCTTTGCCGATTTTACGGCTGCTTCCCATAGTCCACCAAAATGTGGACTTCTAGGTGGAATGAAATGAATTGTGATTCCCTTTGTGGCACATTGACTTATGATGGATTCACGTGCAGAGTCGGCATGCACCGCATCGTTGAGTTCAGCCAGCTGGTTTCTTGCCCCTACGAAATTTGTTGCGTTGTCACAATATAAATTTAGGCAAAGTCGTTAAATCACTTACTAGTTGTTGAAAAATAGCAAAATACGGCTATATATGCCTTTTGTGGTCGTTTTCCTCTGATCTTGAAGTGAACCGAGAATGGTTCACAGAAGTCTACGCCAGAGTTGATGAATGGTCGTGCTGGAGTTACCCTTGTTGATGGAAGATTACCCATGATTTGGCCCAGCAGCCTTGGTTTAGCTCGGTTGCATCTAACGCAGTTTGCCACAATTGAACGAGTCAATATTCTTCCCTTTATTGGCCAAAAACGTTGCCTTGTAAAAGATAATAGTGCTTGGGGTCCACAATGCCGGTTTTCTTTGTGGATCATTTGAATAAGCAACTTGGTTATTGGATTTTTATAAGGAAGTAGCATTGGATGTTTGGCATTGAACGTTAGTACTGATTCTTGTAGGCGACCTCCTACGCGTAAGATGCCATCGTTGTCCAGAAACGGAGAAAGGCTGCGATATGGGCTGTTCTTGCCAAGCACGTTGAATTCTTTGAGCTGCTTCAGCTCGTCCTGGAAGTCTAACTGCTGCGTTGTTCGAACGATGACCATAAGCGAGGCTTTTAGTTCAAGCACTGTCAATGAAATGCCCGATTGCTGTGATCATATATTGATGAATCTTAACATGTATCCTACAACTCTTTGTAATATGTTGGAAGAGCCATTATGTCGAATGTTATGAAATGCTTTCCTGAACAATTGTACTTGTTACAGGCACTGATGTCAGCTTCTTGCGTTCCATGTTAGTAGTTTCGTCTAATGTTGACATTGCCTTGGAATATATTGATGGCCAGGTGTCTTCTTCGCCAAGCAATACTTTTGGCCCATAAAACCATAGGCTGCAGTTTTCAAGCTTCCCCGTCGGTAATCCCCTTGATATAATGTCGGCCGGGTTGTCTTTGGAGCCTATGTGCCGCCATTGTTCAGCAATAGTGAGCTCCTGAATTGTAACTATTCGGTTCACTACGAATGTTTGGTACGATGATGAAGGTGAGTTAATCCATGCCAGGACTATTTGTGAATGAGTCCAATAGTACGTAGGAACATCTAGTTTTAAGTCCGTCTTTATCCTTGTGCTTAGTTGAGCTCCCAACACTGATGCACAGAGCTCCAGCCGTGGAAGAGTTTGCCGCTTTAAAGGTGCTACTCGGGATTTGGCACACAACAGCCTTACGATTATAGCCCCATATGCCTTTTCGGATGCATCTGCAAATACATGAATTTGAACTTTCGTTGGAATGTATCCTTCGAACACGTGCATTGAAACTTGCATGTTGTTTAACTTTTCTAAGTCGCTCCGGAATGATGCCCATTTTGCACTCAAGTCGGCTGGTAATGCTTCGTCCCATTCTAATTTAAGTTGCCAGAGATCTTGAATAAAGATTTTGGCAGTGACTACTATTGGTGCTAGTATTCCCAAAGGATCGAAGAGTCGGGCTATATCTGCACCAACTGACCGTTTAGTGATTACACTGCAACTTCCCAGGTGCACCTTGACGCAAAATCGATCGATCTTGGGCATCCATGTTAAGCCCAGGGTTTTAATGGTTTGGTTGACATCATTGTCGAAGTCGACATCGACTTCCTGGTCCTCCATGCCAACATTTTGCAGTAATTGTGCATTATTGGAATACCACTTTTGTAGGTTGAGACCATGTTGCTTTAAAATGTGTATTAACTGCTGTTGAATCTCAATAGTTGTGGCTAAGCTGTCTGACCCACCAATTCCGTCATCTACGTAAAAATTGTCATGTAGAAATTGAGCACCGAGAGGATATTGTAACATATTTTCCTGTGCAATTCTTTGTAGGCATTTCGTCGCCAAATATGGAGCTGATCTAGTCCCATATGTGATTGTATTTAATTGATAATGCGTTATTGGCATACTTGGATGATTTCTCCAGATGATGAGTTGGAATTTTCTATCTTCCGGATGAATGAGCATCTGGCGATACATTTTTTCCACATCTGTGCTGAACACAAATTTAGGTAGACGAAAACGAAGCAAAATAGTGAACAGTTCGCTCTGGACGGTAGGGCCGGTATACATGAGGTCGTTCAGGGACATTCCGGAAGTTGATTTTGCTGAATACTACACGCAATTTCGTGGTACGACTTTCAGGCCTCATGATGCAATGATGAGGAATGAAGTACCTAGGCTTCCCGATGGAGTAAATTTTCACCTGCGTCATGTGTCCCAACCTCTCATATTCTTCCATTTGATATATTGATTTTTTGTCTCAGGAGATTTTGATAATCAGCCTTCCAAGGCAAGGAATCGATTATATGCGGTTCCATACGATTCTCCTAAGGCCTCTATGTTGTCGTGAAATGGCAATTTGACCATAAACCTTCCACTTTCGGTGATTGTTGTATTTTGAGCGAAATGAGTTTCGCACTGTTTTTCAGCAGTGGATAATTGTTTTCCTCGTGATGCAACTTTCTCAAGTTCCCAAAGCCTAGAAAATGCAGCTTCTAAATTGATGTCATCTTCGGTGCATACCCCACATGTTGCGTTTGTGATGTAGTTGCCACCAACTTTTCCTGAAACGATCCATCCTAAAACAGTATTTTGCAGAATGGGTGTTGATTCGGGAATATAACGCAATATTGTCTCTGTGTTGTACCTTCGTGTTACTCGAGCCTATGCCGTTGATAGAAATGGAGGATGGCTTAGTTGAGATACCCAGTCGCTTTACCAGCCTCTCAGTAACAAAATTCACTTGAGATCCTGAATCTAAGATTGCACGGTACTGCACTTCTGTTCCATTTCCCTTGACTTTTACCATTGCAGTGCTGAGTAGTACATATGTGGAGGTTGCTAGTGACGCGGCTTCCTGATTGGAAATTGTTGCTTTGATTGTGAATGGTTTGGCAGTTTTCAAATCAGTTGATTCCGCTGGAATTGTTGACATTGTTGTGTCTTTGCTAGCATCCTCGAAATGCAACAAGCTGTTGTGCTTTTTGTTACATTTTAAACAATTTCTAAGTGCGCAGGTTTTTGCAGAATGTCCGGGTTTGAGACAGTTGTGACAAAACTTCTGTTTCTGTATAAATTGAAAGCGCGCTGATGGAGATTGTTGGAGAAATTCTCTGCACGAAAATAATTGGTGCTTTCCCTTTTTGCACAGGCTGCAAGCGTCGTTGTTATTATTCTTTGCCGTAACCGAAGTGCAGACCTTTGCATGAGGGATAGAAATTTTGCTACCCATAGCTTCCATGGATTGGAAATATTTTTCGAGATATTGCAGGAACTCTTGAATTGTTTGCACTTCACGGGGTTTCAACAAGGATTGCTCGTAGCGTAAACGTGTTGGCTGGTCCAATTTCTTCAATAGCAGGTGAAGAAGCAGTGGATCCCATGTTGAAGTATCTATTTTTAGATTTTTTAACGCTAACAGACACTCTTTCGTAGTGTCATGCAGCTTCGTAAAACTCCTGCCACTTAAGATTACTGCCATCAAATTTTGGGATTGTGATCTTCGGCAGTGTCACCGATTGATTTTTGAATGGCATTGTTTGCGGGTTACTTTCCCCCGCTTTGAAACTCCCTCGTACCCTTTTCCTCCAGGGTCAAAAAATTGGCTTTCATTGTAACCCTCGTGAGATGGATCGTCGAACATCTCATTAATTTGAAAATGGATGTCCTGGATATTTGCCCATAGCTTTTCAATCACCGGTTGGCATCTAGGTGAAACTGTGTCATCCAATGCGCGTTGTAATGACGCCGTCATTACCCCTTGCGTGCGTACCAATTTGATGAAGCTGTTTGTTTCTGATTGCAGTACAACATCCCAGCAAACATTAAGGTTAGAGGACGATTAGAAAACGACTCGAATTCTAATGTTATTCTCTAAGGTTAGAGGACGATTAGAAAACGACTCGAATTCTAATGTTATTCTCTAAGGTAGATGGTTAGAGAACGATTTGTGAAACTGTCGCGAATTATAGCATTCTCGACAAAAAGGGGACTTAGTTCTCGATATCGAGAAAAAGGTTAGTTATCGATTCGAATTCTAACGTGAAATTCTAATGGGATTCTAATGAGAAATTTCTAACTGAAATGAAATTAAATCCAATTGTTCTTGTTTAATTCTATTTCTATAAATTTATTGCTTTAAAATATGTTTGACATGTTTTAAGCTTCTAATGGGAATAAAATTCAAAGTTTTTATACCTTAGTGTATAAATACAATACTTGACAATACACGCATCTTCGCTATTCGAGTGTTTCTCTAATCGTTCTCTAATCGTCCTCTAACCTAGTTCTCTAACGTGATTTTCGATTAGAGATACATTAGAGAACAACATTAGAATTCTAATGTAAAACTACAGTATTTCTCTAACGTTAGAGGCTGTGTTTGCTGGGATGCTGCTGGGGCTGAGTTTGGGCTATCTGAGGTTGGGTTTGTGCCACCTGAGGTTTGGGTTGAGCTTGTTTTGGAGCGAACTGAGCAGCCGCAGTCTCGAAAATGTTTCTATACTCCAAGAACAATTGCATAATCGAGTTGTAGTAGTCATTGCTGAAGTTGAAGGATTTTCTAGACAGCGAATTTCGTTGTCTGTGGATTCGAAGTTTGCCCATTCCTTTTCAAGTCTATTGAGCCGCTCCTTATAGTATTCCGCCGATTCTTTTCTTGCAGCGGAGTCCTCCTTGAAGTTTCGTATAATGGCCTGTATGTTGTTGCCGGTTGTGTTTTGTTGATTTACTAAGTCCATGAAGGCTCCCATTATTGTTCTCGGGGTCACCAGAATGTTTAGTATTTAAGATATTGGTTTATTTTGCTTGTTGACTACAACTGCTTTATTTTACAAAAATGTTGCTATATTTATACAAAAGAAATACATGGGAATTATCATTAACATACAGCGTGATATACGTGTATACATATGTAGGTATATATGTATGTACATAAACATATATTCTGGTCGCACGCTTTTATTGCAACGTAAGCGTACGTTGATGTCACAAGTTTATCCAAAAATGCAGACGAAATTGGAGATGTATCATATATTCCACCACGTAATCTGAGGCTTACCAGACTATTTGTTGAAGTAACTCATAGAACGAATTATGCGTTAAATGAACCCATATCCAAGTCTATACACCTAGCAGATCGATATTGTGGGCTTCTTAACTTTAATATTAGCACTGATAAATTTAAGCTAGAACTTTTTACTATTTTCAACTAGTCTGTAAGAAAGCTTGTTCTTTTTAGACCGAAATAAATAACTAAATAAATAAAAAATAAATAAATATCTGACGATACTTCTCGCATAAATGATACGAATTCGAGTTCGGTCGCCAGCTTGGCGCCGGAAAATGTTTTGCTATTGTCACTCATCATCTGGTTCGGGTATCCTCGGCGTCCTATAAATCACACAATTCCAGGTGGACCGCTTTGGTGGTAAACAGACAAAGACTGCCACGTGGCCTTTTACGAGGGTTTGAGACCGAAGCATAGATGCTCTTAAGTGAAAGGGGCCAGCAAAGTCTACACCAGTTGTGGTGACGGGGGGGAGCGAATCGACATCGTTCGGGGGGCAAGGCTGCCATGATTTGTGATCGCGTTTGTTGTTTGGGAGTAGTGCAGACTTTACACTGGAAAATGCACTTTTGTGGTTTGAGACGGGCAATGTGAAATTCTTGCCTTAAGGTTTGTTGCATGAGACGCGCTTCCGCATGTAGGAGCATTTCGTGGAGGAATTGTGTGTATAGAGTACAGAGGCGCGACTTTTCGGGTAGGAAAATGGGATGACGCTCATTATAAGTGAGGGTTGCATGGGCTAGTCGACCATTTACTTCGAGAACTCCGCTCTTGTCTAGGAAGGGGTTAAGTACGAGTAGGGAACTTCGTTTTGAAATTGACTTTGAATCCTCTAGACATGATCTTTCCAGAGCGAAATATCGAGTTTGGGCCATGATTATGAGGCGATGTTTGAATCTTTTGAGATCGGCATGAGTTAGGGAGGTTTCGGTGGGTTCTTTAATACCGTTCACCGCGTCTTTCAGCCGACGTACAAATTTGAGAACGTAGGCCATTAGAAGTAAAGCAGGGCGGTAGGAAGAGAATCGATCTAAGAGATCCTCATTCTCTTCAGTAGCATGTAGGGCTTCTACTTTACGTGATTCTGGGGGGTGACGTTACGAATTGTTGGATGTGACCAATCTTCGGGGGGTTTTGAAAGCCACTCTGGCCCATTCCACCAGAGGGCGGAATCTGCGAGATCGACTGGCGTACAACCTCGGGTTCCCAGATCCGCTGGGTTATCTTTGATGGGTACGTGTCGCCATGGGGCATTACCTACGAGATCCATGACCTGAGCGGTTCGATTGGAGACATAGGTCTTCCATGAGTGGGGTGGCTTTTCGAGCCAGGCTAACACGATTTCCGAATCAGACCACATAGTCAACTTTCTTTGAGTGAGACCGAGATGAGGTTGCACTACTGCGCCTAGTTTGCCTAGTAAGAGCGCTCCACTTTGCCTTTGGACACAAGGAGGTGAGAGAAGACTTGGGTGCCGACAGTAGTTCGCACATAGAGGCTTGCGCAATAAGCCTTTTCAGAGGCGTCGCAAAAACCATGGAGCTCGACTAAGTGGTCAGGGGCGAAGTTAATCCATCGGGGTATGTTGATATTTGAGAGGGAGTGCAGATTCTTTGCGAATTGCGTCCATTTTACGAGACGGATCGGTTTGACTCGTTCATCCCAATCATTTTGATGCAGGAGCTATGGCTGCCGTTGAGGCTGGATCTGAGTCCACAGTATAAGAGAATGTGTCCTAGAGCGCATTCCATTGAATTCCAGGAGTTTTGGCGGTACTACTTTTCCCGAATTCGAGGAAGTCGGTGTCAAGTAAGTCCTCCTTGGAAATTTGCCTGCGAATGTCCGGATGATTGGCCGTGATCTTATGTAAGGGGAAGCCGGCTGAGTTGAGAGCATCAATAGTTTCATTTAGGGATTGCTCGGCTGATGGGATATCATGGCTGCCGGATAAAATATCGTCCACATACGTCTCGGACTTTAATATTGGGGCTGCGCGTGGATGAAAGTCGGCTATATTTTTCGACAGCTCGTGTAGAGTGCGAATAGCCAGGAAGGGAGCGCAGTTAACTCCAAAGGTGACCGTTTTTTACTTGAAGTCCGTTATTGGACTGGTTTCGGGAGTTCGGAATTTTATGCTGTGGTAGTCTTGATCATCGGGGTGTAGGAGGATCTCGCGGTACATTTTCTCTACATAGCCATTAAACACATATTAATATGTTCTCCATTTCAACAACATAAGTCGGAGATCGGCTTGGAGGGTTGGGCCGGTGCATAGGGTATCATTGAGGGAGTGACCGGACCCTGACTTCTTGGAAGCATTAAATACAATTCTGACTTTCGTTGTCTTTTTGGCTGGTCTGACGACCGCATGGTGAGGGAGATAGAAAGCGCAGTATTTCCCTTGAGATTCTATCTCATTTGGACTGCATTCTTCCATGTGGCCTAAGGACAGGTATTCTTCGAATACCTTGTCGTACTGCTGCTTGAGATCGCCCTTTTTGGAGAGTGTAAGTTCCATGCCATGGAACTGTCGTAGGGCTACAGTACAGGATTGGCCTAGGTCGATGTCGTATGTTGGTTTAAAGGGAAGCCGAACCATATATCGACCATTATCCATTCGAGTGTTTGTGCATTTATAGAATTCTTCGCACATTTGGTCTTCGGGAGTTCCCACTGGGGTTCTGGGTATCTCTTCGATTTCCCAGAACTGTCTAAGTTGATCATTCAACTGATCCAACCCTTTTCGGGAGTTTGGCCACTTATTATCAATCCAAAGATGGTATTAAGCATTATCTGAGGGATAAGATCACTACCCAATACCAGATCGATTTGGGAGGGGTTCTGGGTGTTTTGGTATGCTAGTCCATTTTCGCATTTGGCTTTCATTTAGCCTGAGTGTTGGAAGTTGCCTAGTAAGAAGGGGTAGCACTATTGCCTGGGCCTTTATTTTTACTTTCCTGTCATTTGAGACTAGGGCCAACGAGCACAGTTTATTAGATGTTTGTACCACTCCGCCTCCCATGCCCGAGATTTCAAACAGGGAGTGGATATAGGGAAGCCGGAGTTTTGCTTGAGCTTTGGCGGATATGAAGCTTCTTTCGGAGCCTTGATCGACTAAGGCTCGAAGCTTGAATAGGTCCCCTCTATGTTCTACCAAGACAATTGCTGTAGGGAGTATGATTTTGCTATCATTTTCGGCATGGAATGATTGTACTTGGGATGTGTTGGGTGTAGAGGGATCGCCTTTATGCCGCCTTGTTCACGTCCTGAAGCCTTGGATTGCTGGCTTCTATTGTGGCTACCTGAGATCTAGTTCAGTGAAGTGCAGAACTCGTACTGGGAGATGCTGTTGTCGTGAAGCGTGGTGTTTTGCTGGCCTTGGCAGTGCATGCACGTTCTCGTGTTTTGGAAGTCTTTCAAGAGATGAGTTTGGGCTAAACAATTTTCGCAGATATTATTATCTTTTACGAATTTTCTGCGTTTTGAGATTGGCAACTTTGTATACCGCTTTTGTAGGGTATGAGTTTGTTGTTGTTTGCATAATTTGCAGCTATAAAATCGTTGCTGCTCTGTGGCGTGGGATTTTGTATGTGTTGGGGGGTTGTTTCTGTGGGTTTGGGGTTGAGACTGCCTGAACTGGGGGGTGTTCTGACTAGGGAGTGACCTTGAGAATTTAGTGGACGGTGGATTATATCGGGGTTTGGCTGGGCGCTATCTTTCCACTATCTTCCACTATCTCGTAGCGAGTAGTCTGAAACTGGTTCATTTGGGACCAGTTAGGAAGGTCTCTTCTGGAGCTTAGTGATTGCTCCCACAGGGCAACTGTATTCTCTGGTAGCTTTGGCGTTACCAGATATACTAAAATGGCATCCCAGCTGGAGGTTTCGACTTGTTGTGTCGCTAGTATTTGTA
This sequence comes from Sphenella marginata, assembly GCA_951509765.1. Classification (NCBI taxonomy): domain Eukaryota; kingdom Metazoa; phylum Arthropoda; class Insecta; order Diptera; family Tephritidae; genus Sphenella; species Sphenella marginata. Next base: position 50,120,491 of record OX608082.1, read on the forward strand.
GGGCGTTATTTACGGAGGATTGTAATTTTTGGATATCCTGACTATTTTCCGACTGAATCGCTTTAAGATTCATGAGAATTCGGATTTGATTAACGACCAGGACTCTTTTGTTTTCATAACGTGACTTGAGAGCTTCCCATGCTAGAGAAAAATTGTCGTAACTTCGGGGAAATTGTTCCACTATTTGACCTGCCTTACCTTTAGTCTTTTGACGGAGGTGATACAGTTTTTGGGCGCTGGAGTGTTTGGAGTGGTTGATATACAACGCTGTGAACATGTCACGGAAGGACGGCCATTGAATATACCCTCCATAGAAAATTTCTGTATCACATGGGGGGACTTTCAGGTTCATATGGGAGGACTCTGAGGGGGGTTGGGGTGGCACTTGAGGCGCGGGTTTACTCAATTCCTTGAGTTGGAGTTGATCGCCAATTTGAGCCTTTGTCTCCTCATACCCTATTAAGCAGGCTCGATATTTACCGAAAGCGGCGGAAGGTCTGGTCGTCTGATTCTACTACCACGTCAAAGGCACTCTGTACTCTAGACCAAAATACATCGATATTTTTGTCTTTTAAATTTAGGGCTGACTCGGTATTGTCTTGAAGGGGGGCTGCGCGGAACCGAGTACAGTAATCTGTAAAAATATCTGTTTCAGATATAAATTTATTTTCAGCCCCGGTGGTCATTCTAAATTGAGATTTGCTTAACTTTACGGTAGCAATTTTGGGAGATTCTATGGAGACTGTTGCTTTTATTTACGCAAACAAATTTTTAATTGGGAATTCAGCAGTCTTGTACCACTGTTCAGGGGATATATTGGTCTTAAATTTGTATATACGCGTTGTACACGGTAGTTATATAATTTTAACAATTACTTTTTCGGGATTTGCAACACTTATTTACAGTGCTTATTAATTAAGATTTCACCCTAAATTGAAATTCTTTAAATTTTGGGAATTTGGTTTTAACAAACAGTGCAATTTAAAATATTTTTTTTTGAGATGGAAATTTTACGCTTAGTCCCACTGGTTTTGAACGTATATATATATTTACAGAAAGCGATTTTCGTGTTATTTCTTACACTGTATGTGTTTGAAATTTCGCCGTAAGATTTGGGTTCAACGAGATTGATATATATACAAGGTGGCGCAAAAGTAATCTTCCTATCAGAAAATGCTATAAATTTTGCGATTGGCCCCTAAAATCAATTCTGTTTTGATATTTGTGTAGTAAACACATGCGAAATACACGTTAATAAACAATGTTGCGCTACACTGCTCCAGAACGTGGAATATTGCTGTCTATGTATTTGACCAATAATCGGTCGGTGACTTTGGCACAACGTGAATTTCGTCGCAGATTTCCTGGCGGTGCAACAGCACACACTTCACGTGCCACAACCGATATGTTGAAGGATGCATTTCCCGGGCGCCTAATCTCCCATTTTGGCGATTTGCCTACTGATCAACGAGTTCTTTTTGCCGCAACTTGATGAATTGGGATTGGAAAACATGTGGTTCCAACAAGACGATGCAACAGCACACACTTCACGTGCCCCAACCGATATGCTGAAGGATGCATTTCCCGGGCGCCTAATCTCCAGTTTTGGCGATTTGCACTGGCCAGCAAGATCGCCTGATTTGACCGCTCCAGACTTCTTTTTGTGGGGCCTTTTGAAGTCGCGGGTTTATGTCAACAAGCCTCAGACTCTTGCAGCTCTTAAAGACAATATCCGTCAAGAATGTGAGGACCTATCGCCGGAAGTTTTGGCCAAAGTGATGGAAAATGCCATAAAAAGGGATCAAATGACAATCAACTGTGGCGGCGGCCATTTACTTTATTCTCGACTTGATGTAAAAAAAATTAAAAGACCAAATAAAAATAATCCACAAGAAGAATCAAAGTTTTTCATTTTGTTTTTGAATTACAGCCAAAAAACATCGGAAGATTACTTTTGCGCCACCCTGTATAACGACTTTGGTTGCACTTAAATTCATTTTGGCTTTTCCTGCTGCTTTCCATACATGCTGCGGAGTTCGCCATTTGCTATGAGACACCGGTCGTTTCCTCAAAATCACTGAAGTTTATTTGACTGGTTATGTAACACTTGCTATTAGCGGCGTACTGTCAGCTATTTTGGCTTGTTTGTAAGCGTATATGCATTTGAAGGGTTACTCACTCAGATTGATTCTTCAGGCACCCTTACGTTGATTGAAGAACTTTGTTTAAGTTTCTTTTCGGTTGGAATATATGTATATGATGGCACCTGCCTCGGAATGGAGTTTTTTCATTAAACTTTATTTGTTGCTCATTAATTTGTTATCACAAAGCACTTCCTAATCGTAAAACATTCTATTAACTTGAAACACGTTTTGTGTATTTACATATACAACTTGTTTGATATCCATGCAAAGATTTATTTCAGTTTCACTTTCTTTATCGTTTGGGGTAACAACAATATATGTATATAGAGTTATAAAAAACATGATTATAAAAAAAAACGAAATGTAATTCGCAAAACCGGTGTATATGCCAAAAGTAGAAAAGGATACTAAATTTACTATTTGGGTAAATTTCAAAAAAACGCAATTTTTGTATCCCTGCACTTGACTCTACTATTTTAGGTAAAAAAAAAATATAAAAAAAAAAAAACAAAAATGGGAGAGTGGTCACCGAGGAATTTGTAACAAAAAAACGTAATTCTCAAATTTGTATGTTTGTTTTTTTGTTTATTCAGAATGGTGTTTTGTTTCTCCCTCTGACTCCTTTCATACAAAAGCATGTGTCCCCCGTTAGAATTTTAGTAAACAAAATAAAATAAAATCAAGAAAAAAGTAAATATGCAACATTTAATAACAGTTATCGAATTATTGGGTTTTTTTCTTTTGTTTTGAGTTGTTATAGGTGTCAAAAATTAATTAGTGCGAATTTGGCGTTGCAAAGAAAGGTTGTCCCCACAATTTGCATTGAGCGTCACTTTTTTATAAATCAAGTAATACCAGTTTTTAATTTGCATTTAAATAAAGTAAATAACGTAAGGAAAGTACAAACTGTAATTATTACAAAAGTGAAAAAGCGAAAAAAAATCTATTAAAAAAAGTGTGCATTTGCGTAGTTTTTGTGAACACCATGGTAAGGGCGCGATAAAATTTAATGAGCATCACGCTTATTTTTTTAAAAGTGAACATATTAAATGTAAAAAATTGAAGTTGACAATCATTGTTATACATGGTTTCAACTCATTTTTTTTATAATTTGTGAGTTTGGGAAATAAATTGCCTACGGAAAAAATTGGAAAAAATATGGAAATTTTTGGACCACGGATTCGTGTTCCGCTAAAAAAATCATAAGTAGTATTTTTGTTTTTTTTTTGCATTACAAAAACAGAGTGCTGTAACTAGTGCCCTAAAAACGAATAATTAATTTTATTTAATAGTAGTTTTGCAATTTTTTTTAAATGTGTGACTTTTGTCAGTTTATTTGAGTAATAGAAACCACCTACACGAACAAACATACAAAAACTATTTTTGAGAAGATTTTTTGGCGAAATGTATATTTTTGAAGGTCCTAAAGGGTTAAAGTGGGATATTTCGCGAAAACGAGCAGTCCCGATTTTACTTCGACATCTAGGATGGTCCCAGACAAGACCTCATTCACAGTTTTTGTGCCCATTTTTGTTGAACCTATTCTTGCCAGCAGAGCGGTGTGTAGTCACTAAAAAAAAAAACAAATCAAGGTGAATCGTGATTTTGTGTTTATAATCGAAAAGGTGATTTTCGCAAAAGTCAATCATGAAAAACAAAAGAGCATCATAGTAAACTTGAATTTCAAATATTTTTGCAGTTTCAGCGATTTTTTATACATATTTGGTGTGTGACGCTCAAGATATAAATCATAGAAAACCTATATAATATTGATTTTTTTAAGAGCATAAAGGTACCACAGGATTCTTTATTAATTTCTACATAAATTGGCCACTCTTACAGGCGAATTGGAAAAACTTTAAAAATAAGCAAAAAAAACTCGTTGTGTACGTTTTTTTTTAAATTGACCCATTTATGTGCACTTTTCACAGATTCGGCTTTGTATATTTATTTCAAAATGTATGTAATATTAGTAGAACACAATGCAGAGTAATTTTACACTTCTAATTGCGAATCAAGAAAATTATTTTAGAAACTTATTAAAAGCCGGTGTATAAGCGCAAGGTACAAAAGTTTGTAATAATAATAATAATAACATTTCCAAAAAGTTTACATATGTAGCCTATGTATGTCGTACCCAACGAAGATTTTAACGTATTGGAAAAGTTTAAAACAGATCAACCATTATTCATCATTAGTTTAGACCAAACATATTCAAAGTTATGATGATTGAAATTTTATAAAGCCTGGGGGCGTGGCACCGCCCACTTTTCCAAAAATTAATATAGCCTAAATCGTACACAACAATCTTCTGAACCAATCTGGAAAGTTTAGAAAAGATCGACCATAAACTTTGGACATTATTGAAGTACAAACAAAACACAAAAAATTTGGGCGTGGCACCGCCCACTTTTATAAAAATTACATAAATCTTGACCAATCGACACACATATCCAAAAATCATTAATTTACACCAAATATGTTCAGAGTTATGAAGAATTGTAATTTCATATAGCCTGGAGGCGTGGCACCGCCCACTTTTCCAAAAATTAATATAGCCTATGCTTTAACCCATGATCCCAAGAATATACTGTGAAAATTTCATAAAAATCGGTTGAGTACTTTGGACGCCTATAAAGGACACACAGACACACAGACACACATTCATTTTTATTTATAAGATAAGGCAAACAGCTCTATGAAAAAGCTTTTGTATAATAATTTTTTTCTTGAATTCAGATGAATCTAAAATTCACTCTAAGCGGACACAGTCATCAACACTTTTGATATGATAGCTATATTATATGAGCTTATTCTTGGGTCAGCCTTGGTCCACCTAATGGTCAATTTCTTGGAAACGGGTTCGCAGATGAACCTGAAAACTGTTCCTTGTGAAAACTCTCATCAACACCTTTAATTTGATACGCATATTGTTAAAATACATTCGTGGTATCTGGTCCACATTTCGGTCAATATCTCAGGATTCCAGAAACTTTTTTACGTGCGCATAAGAAAAAATGTCACATAAAATTAATGGCGATGTATGTGGAAAATGACTTCCATTATTTTCCTGCTTTCCGACTTATTTTTATATTATACCAGGGTCACCCCTGGTCCTCATATTTGGATATCTCGTAAGCGGGGTAGCATAGGGTCCTGAAAATCACCTCTTTTTTAAACACTCATCAACACCTTTTATTCGACACCCATATCGTATAAACACCTTCTAAGGTCACCCCGGGTCCACATTTTGGTAGATAGACTGGGCCACTATTGTGGCCGCTTGACGATGGTAGATGCGGTGTGGGTGCGCCGGAGCGACGAGTACCGCGGAACGCACTTGGGCGTGAAAAACATGGTACCTTATAAGTACTAAAGAAAGTACGGGTTCTAGCGATGGCATTGAACAGAATGTGAACGTTTAACATAAATTTTTCCCTCGGTCCAGCGTTGGATTCGATACCAGCCCGTAACAAGAGACACTGCCTGCTGCAAGGGATTGCTCCGGGGATGACAATTTAGGAGTGGGACTAGACAAATTAGATAGGGTGACACTGAAATAACAGCCCTTGGCCCGGTAAACCCCGTGTTATTCCCGTATGAAGAACCGGCTGTTGTGGTCCGTCACCTCCCAGTTGTCAAGGTTGCCCCAATTCCTTAATTGCGGTAAAATGAAATTCTAAAATCTTGAGCTATAATTTCCTTCCTATAGCTTTCCTTTTATTCAGGGACGGTAATCATTATGAGCTAAATAATAAAAATCAGCATTTAATTATTATTGGTTGATAAATATTTTTTTGATTGAGACATAATTATTATTTGTAGAATTTTATCTTTTCCATTGGCGGTAATTATTACACTTTGATTTAAACTATTTAAATCATGAATAACAATTATATCTCGATTTAAATATTTAAGATCGCGGATAATTATTATATTTGATTTTAATCGATTTTACTCAATCATAATAATTATCTCTTGATTGTAATTATTTTCCTTAGCTGTAATCACACTGGTCGACGGCCAGAATTTACCTTTATGAAACCCTTATGTAAAACCAGCCCCTGATTTCGAAAATCGAGTTTACTTTTGATTCTATGGTACCGTTTTTGAGATATTTGCAATGTACCGTTATTCGAACAAACCAAAAAGACGGCTCCCTTTAATTACGTATATCTCACGAACTGGTCAAGCTATTGCAAAAAGGTTTACAGAATTTGGTATAAATGCATTACATATACATTGTTTTTTTGCTCAACTAGATAGTTTTCGTAATATTAGCTTATCGGATTTTGTTTTTTTTTTTTATGAAAAAATATGAAAAAAATTATTCTTTGCGAGGGCAGCATTCCAAAACCACTTTTTTTAAATATATTTTTCCAGCTCTGTTTAATTAGAAAACAGATAAGCTGTCATCGAAGAAAATCGATGCAAAACTACGTAAGTTATAAACGATCAAATAAAAATACCGCGCAACTTCAATGTATGTATACATACATATGTATGTATATTAAAGGTATAAAGTGCAAATGGGATATTTATTATCCGGATAAACGAATAACACCATAGCAATGATAATACTTTTTCTTTAAATAAATCAAATAGTACTTTTAATACAAGGTGGCGCAAAAGTAATCTTCCTATCAGAAAATGCTATAAATTTTGCGATTGGCCCCTAAAATCAATTCTGTTTTGACATTTGTGTAGTAAACACATGCAAAATACACCTTAATAAACAATGTTACGCTACACTGCTCCAGAACGCTGAATATTGCTGACTTGAAGAGGAAGATGATTTTTCATCAAAAATAATCATGAGTGATGAGGCCCCTTTACATCTTAGTGGGTACGTAAATAAGCAAAATTCTCGCTTCTGGGGCACTGAAAATCCGCGTGAAACCCACGAAGAGCCATTAAACCCGCTCAAAGTCACTGTATGGTGTGCTGTTTTCGCTGGAGGAGTCATCGGACCTTCGGTCGCGGACCAAACGGTTACTGTGAATGGTGAGCGCTACAGAGCAATGATCAACGAGTTCTTTTTGCCGCAAATTGATGAATTGGGATTGGAAAACATGTGGTTCCAACAAGACGGTGCAACAGCACACACTGCACGTGCCACAACCGATATGCTGAAGGATGCATTTCCCGGGCGCCTAATCTCCCGTTTTGGCGATTTGCATTGGCCAACAAGATCGCCTGATTTGACCGCTCCAGATTTATTTTTGTGGGGCTTTTTGAAGTCGCGGGTCTATGTCAACAAGCCTCAGACTCTTGCAGCTCTTAAAGACAATATCCGTCAAGAATGTGAGGACCTATCGCGGCCAAAGTGATGGAAAATGCCATAAAAAGGGCTCAAGTGACAATCAACTGTGGCGGCGGCCATTTACATGACATCATATTCTCGACTTGATGTAAAAAAAATTAAAAGACCAAATAAAAATAATCCACAAGAAGAATCAAAGTTTTTCATTTTTATTTTTAATTACAGCCAAAAAACATCGGTAGATTACTTTTGCGCCACCCTGTACTTGAATTATTTTATAGTAGGGTAAAATCACCTGAAGTGAGCCCACCATTTTTCCACTCATTATTCAGGTATGAGTACTTTTTCATGAAGTATTCACTATAGGCAATTAGTCCCCAAAGGGGTTTTTAAAAATTTTGTTTTTTACAACAACAGCAACAATTTTTGTTTTAGAAAAAAGTTGTATGACCTTTAGTAAAAAAAGCAATAACTCAGAAGGTATTAGAGATATTCTAATGAAACTTTCAGGGTTCATAGTTCAATACTTGTATTTTAATAACATATATAGAAGTTAAAATTATTTATTTATTTCCATACTGTTAACTAATTTTTAAGTTACAAGCCAGAATATCTATTTTTATTTTTTTTCAGTACTAAGCATTAAACGTCAAAGTAACAGAATCCGCAAAAAAATTTCACTGCTCGCGATTACTTTCAAGAAAAACAAATTTTTTTATGACGCGCTCGTAGAAATTTTCGTGTGTTTAAATTATTTAAATTGCATTGTTGCTCGTAATTTTGTTCTTTTTTTGTCATGGGTCGTGTAAATAAATGCTGCAATCCGTTCAATAAACAAAATCATAAAAAGTTCTTAAAAATCTAGTTTTAATTACAAAAAACCGTGCTCATAGTTTTAAAGGTTTTGTTAATAATTACATGTGTAATTCGTGTGAACGTGCAATTTATTTAGGTCGAAAACCTGAAATTTCTAGTGAACTATCTTTAAATAAATGCTCAAAAATCAATGAGACTGAATCATCAAATTATGCTACTGAAGATAACGAAAAAAAAGACTCATCTTTCCAATGTGGCTTTGTCGACAACAAATTAAAAATTGATAAAGTTTATAAAGTGTTATCGGAAATTGGTGGACCTCCAATCAAAGTGAAGCAACTATCAAATGCAAAAGAATGTCAAAAAGCTTTAAATATTGTTTTGAATAAAGTAATAAATGATACCAACATTACAAATACTGAAACTAATTCTAAAGATGTTGTGCTTAACAATTTTAAATGTGCGTTTAATAGTAAGAGAAGTAGAGCTGACAAAATTCAAGTTTTGACCACACTTCCTCCAGATTGGTCGATAAATATGATAAGAAGAGAGTTTAAAGTTTCCAAACGAATGGTTCAAAAGGCAAGAAAAATCCGGGCGGAGAGGGGATTCGCATCACATCCCACAATTAAAAAAGGGAAAACTATAAAAATGGAAACAATGGAGCGCGTTAAAAGTTTTTATTTATCCGACGATGTATCGCGTAATGCCTGGGATAAAAGATTATGTATCGGTTATGGAAAACGGAAATAAAGTTCATAAACAAAAGCGTTTATTATTATTTAATATTGAGGAGCTATATAAACAATTTAGTGAAGCTTTTCCTGACGAGAAAATTGGTTTAACAAAATTTCAAAATCTCCGTCCACGTGAATGTGTATCTGCAGGCAAGAGCGGGACTCACAATGTTTGTGTATGTAAAGTACATCAAAATGTAAAATTGCAGTTGAATGGATTAAAAAATGAACTAAAGAAAAATAAAATTAATTTATCGCAAAGTTTAAATGACTTCATTAAAAGTTCAGTTTGCGAAGAATCGACTTCATTGTGCTATTTTTCAAATTGTACTAAATGTCCGGGAACTGATCATACTGTAAACAACTTTAAAATAATGCTTGATAATAATGAAATTAATGAAATCACATATAGCCAATGGAAAAGTACCGACAGGTAGGAAAAAGTTTAACAGAAAATTTTTTTTTACGAAATATATTAGCTTACTTGACAATATGTTGTTATAAAAAAAGAAATGGATCTATCAGCAATTTTCTTGTAACGGGAAACTCAATAGAAATCATGAAATCAATCGAAGTTACCTACCGAATTCCGATAAATTTCGTGATTCATACCGAAATTTCAGCTCCGACGAAATTGCTGATAGACCCCTTAATTGTATCGATATATTAGTAATTAAATATTTAGGCATTGTCCATCTAAATTGTATTTTTTTTATAAAGATTTTAATTCAATTATTTTGTTTGAAATTTACAGGACTGAAATAGTTGAAGAAAGGAAAAACAAAGAAGATTTTTGTAATGATTTAAAACAAAAATGGCCTGAATTGTTAAGACATGATTTCCTTGCACGATCTCAAGCTGCATATTTTATTGAGAAGAAACAATGCGTTGGGGATGGAGAATTTATTGTTTGTCTTGATTTTTCTGTAAATTATACTTTTTCTGTACAAGACGCAATACAATCCCACCATTGGAGTAATACCCAGGCTACAATTCACCCTTACATAGTGTATTATAGAGCTGATGAAGAAACAAAACATGCAAACTACGTTATAATTTCTGATAAAGTTAGTCATGACTCGTGCTCGGTTCACCTTTTTAATTTTAAATGGGTTGAATTCTTAAAAAATAAATTCGGCGAAGATAAGATTAAAAAACTTTTATATTTTTCGGACGGAGCTGCTTCGCACTACAAAAATAAATATAATTTTACAAATTTGATTTACCACAAAAACGATTTTAACATTGTCGCGGAATGGAACTTTTTTGCTACAGCTCACGGGAAAGGAGCATGTGACGGCTTGGCAGGCAGTGTAAAACGACAAGCTTATCGTGCAAGTCTGCAAAGGGATAATGATAACCACATTACTAATGCATATTCATTGTTTGAGTGGGCTGAAAATTCATTTAAAAAGGTAAATTTTGGTTTCTGCTCTCAACAAGACCATGAATCTCATGAGGAAAAATATAAATCACGATACGAACATTCTTTTACGGTCAAAAATACACGCCAATATCATTACTACAAAGCTTTAGATAACACATCACTCGAGTACAAGCTTTTTTCCAAAGACAATAAAATTGTTAAAAACAAAGTATGTGCTTAAAAATAGAAAGATTTAAAATTAAATTATAACAAATATTTCATTTCAAAATAAAAAACTTATTACTGCATTAATGCAATTTGTGCAAAAAAAAAATATTTAATAAATAAAAATATTCATAATTAATATTTTTATTGAAAAAATAAAGTATTGCTTCTTTTTTATAATTACAGAGCAGCTGAAAGGTAAGTTAAGGACCAACAGAGCTAACTGTGCTACATAAAAAATTTGTTTTTCTTGAAAGTAAGCGCGAGCAGTGAAATTTTTTTGCGGATTCTGTTACTTTGACGTTTAATGCATAGTACTGAAAAAAAAATAATTTCGTTTTTTGAGGGAGAAGTCAAAGATATTCTGGCTTGTAACTTAAAAATTAGTTAACACTATGGAAATAAATAAATAATTTTAACTTCTATATATGTTATTAAAATACAAGTATTGAACTATGAACCCTGAAAGTTTCATTAGAATATCTCTAATACCTTCTGAGTTATTGCTTTTTTTACTAAAGGTCATACAACTTTTTTCTAAAACAAAAATTGTTGCTGTTGTTGTAAAAAACAAAATTTTTAAAACCCCCTTTGGGGACTAATTATCTATAGTGAATACTTCATGAAAAAGTACTCATACCTGAATTTGATAATGAGTGGAAAAATGGTGGGCTCACTTCAGGTGATTTTACCCAGTAGGTAGAGTTGGTTCGAGAGTGGTTGGGTTCGAAACATGTAGTTATAAACATGTATTTCCGTCACTTATGGGTAAGTATACAGGTAGATTTTGAAAATTATAAGTCGCAGAAAATTTTTAAAGCCTACATCTAAAGCAGGCAGTATTTTCTTTTCCCGGCTTCGTATAAAAAGGAACTTTCTGTCTAGGTAAGATTTGATTTTTTCAATTTTATTCTTGTTCATTTCAAAACCTTATAATCCAAGTATTTTGGCATTGAGCCTAAAAATGCTGAAAAACCATGGACACCGAACACGTTGTGTGCATCGTGTCGAGTAGAATTTATTCAGTCGGATGTACAATTCAATAGAGTGTTATATTTGTTAAACAAAAGTACTTGGCGTTGGTGTGAAAGTGCGGGGAATCAAGTTGTACTGAATTTCGCATGGGAAACGAGAGAAACGTTCTGTCACAAGCACAACTTAGCGATTGGATAAGAGATTTGGAACTATCCAAGGAAAAGGCCGATATTCACACTTCTCGTATGCAACAATTTAAATTGGTATCATCCGTTTTAAGGTGATATATTGTAGAACTCGTCACGAACCATTTTCCAAACACTATACCAAGAAAGACAGAATATGCTACTGCAACGACATTGCTGGTTTATTCAAAGAGTTTGGTCAAACATATGACTCAAAAGAGTGGCTATTGTTCATAGACAGCAATAAACTGAGTTTAAAGGCTGCATTATTGCACATTGGTAACAAAAAGCTATCCCGATCGCGCATGCAGTAAATACAAAGGAAACCCACGAGAAAATTCAAAAACTACTCAAATTTATCAAATATGAAGAGTATGATTGGAAAATATGTTCTGATCTCAAAGTCGTTGCAATGTTATGCGGTCTACAAAGTGGCTACACCAAGCACTGCTGCTTCTACTGAAAGTGGGATAGCCGAGCTCGTAAGGACCACTACGTCAGAATGGATTAGCCAGAAAGATTCGAGTTTACCGTTGGTGTGGATAACATCAAATACACCACCCTTGTCAAGAAAGAGAAAATCATACTTCCACCCTTACACATCAAGCTCGGTCTCATTAAAAATTTGTTAAGGCTTTGGACAAAGAAGGCGAAGCATTCGACTATTTGAAAACAATTTTTAAAGATATTTCTCAAGCCAAGATAAAGGAAGGTATTTTTCTTGGACCACAAATAAAAAAGTTGATCAACAATTATCAATTCAAAGGACTACTCTCATCAGTTGAGGCAGCAGCGTGGGAGTCCTTTGAAAAGGTCGTTGCTTCTTTTCTTGGTAGACACAAAAGCCCTAACTACGAGCAGATAGTAAACGACTTAATCAATAATTATGCGAAAATGGGTAAATATTAAAGGCTTATTAAAATTAATTTCCCAAAATTTTATAACTTGTTTACTTAACTAATATTTTCTTTCCAGGCGTAAATATGTCTTAAAAAGTTCACTTTCTGCACTCACATTTGAGATTTTTTCCGGCAAAACTTGGCGACGAAAGTGGAGAGCATGGCGAAAGGTTTCACTAGCAAATGAAATTAATTGAGAATCGATATCAAGGATTCTGAGACGTCGCAGTGATGGACGATTACTAAGAGAAACCGATCCTAAAAAGAATAAGCGTCAAAGTAGAACAGATAATTATTTCACATAGTAAAATCAAATTAACATAAAGATTGTTAGAATATAGTATAAACATAAATAAATTAAAAAAAAAATTAAAAATATGGGTAATTTCATTCATAAATTGAACTTTTAACTCAATGAAACAGAGCATAGCGAGATATTTCACTCTTCTTTATACCATACATACGTTTTGAGGTATACGTTGAAATTGCGCAACCTGGGTATTTTTATTTGATCGTTTACGAGTATAACTTACGTAGTTTTGCATATTTTATTTGATCGTTTATAACTTACGTAGTTTTGCATCGATTTTCTTCGATGATAGCTTATCTGTTTTCTAATTAAATAGAGCTTTACGTAAAGAAAAATTATATGGAAAAAGTTGTGGTTTTGGAATACAGCCCTTGCAAAGAGTAATTTTTTTCATATTTTTTCATAAAAAACAACAAAAATCTGAAATGATAAGCTAATATTGAGAAAACTGTCTGGTTGAGCAAAAAACAATGTATACATTTATACCAAATTTTATTGTGATTTTGATTCTGTACACCTTTTTGCAATAGCTTGACCCGTTCGTGAGATATACGTCATTAAAGGGAGCCGTCTTTTTGGTTTTTTCGAATAACGGTAAATTGCAATTATCTCGGAAACGGTACCATAAAATCAAAAATGAACTCGTTTTTCGAAATCAGGTGGTCGTTTTACATACGAATTTCATAATGGCGTTTCTGGTAAAGAGTAAAAGTTGAAATTCGTGGTCCAGTGTCATTATCCATAAGTTTTATAAATTTTCCTTCAATCATAATCATTATCGTCGATTTTTTTTTCTTCAAGAATAATCATTATCTTTGATTTTTATCAATTTTCCTCAAACATTATTATTATTTTTGATTTTTAAAATTTTCGCTTTCGCATAATCATTATCTTGTGATTTAATAATTATAGCTTGATTTTTATTTGTATTGCTCATGATAAAACTCAAAACGTCATATCTCTTGAACTATGAGGAATTTCGGCTCGAAAACTTAAAAATATGTACCCCTTTCCTTGAAGTGTTTAATTCTATCCATAAACCATCGAAAAATTGTCCATTAATGGGGAAAAATGGGTACGAATATATGCATTCACTAGCAGATGCCCGCGACTTTGTCTGCGGAACTTACCTCATTTCAGTGGCTATATGTTTCTGAATACAAACTAAGAGATTTGTAATATCTATTTTACGCTATTTTAAATTATTTATTCACAAAATTTCTTTATAAACAATGTTTTTTGTAGTATCATCCATTGATCAAATAAAGAGGTTATTCGGGTTAGTTACTCGAGAGCAAGCAACGTACAATTGGCCATGAGAGAAACAACTGCTCCTTAGGTCGACACCAACAGCATTAAGTGTCTGCCCCTGCGACTTATTAATGGTCATTGCAAAGCAAACGCTAACAGGAAACTGTATTCTTTTAAATTGGAAAGGGAAGTTGCTGGGTATAAGTGGTATACGTGGTATGAAAACAATCTCCCCTACACCACAGCCTGTTAAAATTATAATATGTGCGCTTGCATCTTGTGTACTTTAAGTCTCGTTCCGTTGCATAATTTTGGTGGCGTTAAATTTCTCAGGAGCATTATTGGAACACCGATTTTCAAAACGATTGTATGTGCAGGTAAGCCGTTTGCAGTTAGTGAATTCAAAAATTCAACTGGATAGTTAGTTGCATCATCTTGACCGATTACAGTATTAATCGAGGTATATACTCTCTCATTTCCTTCGATTTGCGACAGAATATTACTACTAATGGCCGCCGCCTACTCATTTTTGGGCGTTAAAATTGCTCGCTCGCAAAGCCAGTTATTCGGACGCTGTAATATTTGTGTAATATTATTGTACACAGAGTGAATGAGTTCAGCCTCTGTGTGGACAATTTTTCCGAGTGTCTTAGGTATTCTAATTTGGTTGCTTTCTTGGGTCAAGTACAATAGACTTCTCAGCTTTCTTCATTTTTTGGCAGAATCGGTTGTTTTTTATAAACCCTCTACAAAGAAGTTCCAATAAAGTACTTTTTTGGAAAATAGAAATCGGTTTAGACGTTTAGCCAGCAATCGCGGTAATACGAAAGACATTTCATTTTTATATACATATGTACACATATAGATAAGGCAAAATGATGAGAATTTGCATGTAATTAGAGTATTTTTTTAAATAATTTTGATTAATATGCTGACTTATTCGCCACCTAGTGGGACATTTTTTGTAATAGAGCTCTTCCTTCCAAAAGAAACATACGTGGTAAAAAGTACCAAAAACAGACCATAAATAGGGATTTTCTCTATATCTCGACTCTAGTGCCACCTATCGTGGAAATTTTTTGCAACACAATTGTTGATCATATATTAAACATACGTGCCAAATATGATTAAAATCGGACCATAAATGCGGATTTTGTAAATATAGCGACTCCTGCGCCATCTAGCGGAAAAAATTATATGTATTATTGGTGAGACGTATCCAAGGAACAAACTGTCAAAATTTGAAAACAATCCGTTTAGTAGTTTTTGAGCCAATTGATTACATAAAAACCCCCTACAGTTTTATATATATGGGTCATTATTTTACAAATCGTACACCTTTTAGGATTTCATAATTTTGATTTAGCTCAAACTTTTTTTCTAATTTGTTTCCACGAAATTAGTAAACACCTATATCAGGATTTCGTCGAAAAAAATTTTCTTTCAGAGATATGCATGTTTTTAAATACGACGGTTAAGCAAATTTAAGCAAACTTGTCCACATTCAAAATTCTATAACTTTGGTTGTAGTAGTCGTATCTTACTAATTTTTGTCTTATTTTGAGGGTAACAATATTTACTTTATAACTGCGTTTAAGAAATATTAAATTTTACAAAATCAAATTGTTTTTTTTTTTAAGTAAATTTTCTTATAACAATTATTAAAAACATGTCCAACGAATATTTTTGAAAAAATATATATAATATGCGCTGACCTTTCATCTAAAAGAATACATTTTTTCCAGGATGGAGACTTTTCTAGTTAAAAAGTTATTAAATCATTTCTGATGTGACATCGAGGCACATACGCGTGCCAGTTATTTATGCTCATTAGGGCGGGTCGATTCATTAACCGACGTCGCGCCATCGATTTTTCGATAGGTTTTGGGCTCAGGAAAAAAAAGTTCCACTACGCATACCCCAAAAAATAATTTTCGAGCCTGCGAAATTTCATTTTTTTGAATTTTCTTCGACTTTGATTTTTAAGGTTTTCTTCATGACCTACTAAACAAACTTTCATTTGGTTTGAAGATTTCCATGTAAGCCCTTTCCGACCCAAAAATGTCCGCTAAAAACGTTGGCGATAACAGTTTTTTGAAAAAAGCAATATTTTTTGGGTTTTGGGGAGTGTTTTGGCCAAAAAATCTACCCTTTCGCTTTTTTTTTTTTAAGGGTTTTTTCAGCATACATGCAAACACTTTTTCGATGAAAACGAATTTGTCTCACATATCCTGTCCCACTCAAAATTATGCGCTAAAAACGTTGGTGATAACAGTTTTTGGAAAAAAAAATTTGTTTTCCGGTTTTGGAACATATTTTGGTTGAAACATCTACTATTTCAATATTTTTCATTTTCAAGGCTCCAAATCATTTTTTATGTATTTTTTTCGGTGTCAATTATCGTAGTCCCATGTGAATTCATGCGCTAAATACGATGGTAAATTCAGTTAAAAAAAATAAATATTTAATGGAGTTTTAGATTAATTTTGGTCGAAAAAACCAATTTTTTAGATTTTTCATTGACAAAACTCTATTTAAGCATTCGTTTGACAAATAAAAAGCATTTTTAATATTTTCCTTACCGGAGTCATCCCTATGATAAGCGTCAGTTCAAAAATTTTCCCGCATTTGACAATTGTATGAGTAAATTTTACGTGATAACTAATATTTTTTAATACAAAAAGTGTGAAAAGGTTCAAAGATTTCCTTGCAAATCCTGCTTGGATTCCATTCGGCTCACTTTACTTCGGCTTTCTACTGTAATCGCCATGATCCCTTCGCGATTTTTATGAATTGCACGTTTGGATACGTTGGATACCGCTCGGTGCCTTGAATATGGCATGGAAAATTCGGATCGGGAAGCGTTGGATCTTGACCGTCTTCGTCTTCAAAATAGGCTTTCAAATGTTCATACGGTATGCCTCTTGTGAATGGCGGTTCTGACAGCTCTTTATCGTCCTTCAAATCAATCATATGAACGTAATCAGTGATGAATCAAAATTATGAGTAATCAAAACAAGCTTTACGCGAGTATTTTTAAAAATGGTTAATCAAAAACTGATTAATTTACTCATTTTCTTATGTAAAAGTTTGCCATGAAATAGTTGAAAATAAAAAAAATTAAAAACCAAATATGCTTAAAATTATTAAAAATAAAAAAAATTTAAGAAAATTTTGAGGTATTTGCCGATCGTGAATGGGCAAAATGTCGAAGATGCAATAAATGGTTGAAGTATCAAGGAACTTCTGTTTTAATATATGATTAATCATTTTATTCAAAAAACGATTAATGAAAAAGGCGATAATTCAATTAATTTTCTTTTTAATTAATCAAAATCTTGATTAATCAAGTAAAGACCCTTTTTGATTAAACGAAAATCATAATTAATCGATTAATTGAGTAATCGAAATTATGATTACTCAAAATTTTGATTAATCAATATCGCACAGCACTAGTATTAATACATAACTATATACGTAAGTTTGTTAAATCTCCCGTGACACCACAAAACCAAGTAAGGCGTCTCTCATGATAAATGCAAAATATAGTCTCAGTTATTTTCCCAACTGCTTACTTGGTTTTGCATTTGTCAACGATCGACATTGATGTCTGAATATCGGTCACTAATATCGATCACTAATACATATGAAATCGCACCAGGAAGAGAAAACAAAGAAATTTCAGTGATTTTTTCATTATATCGCCAAATGAATACTAAAATAGAGTTTTGTCAATGAAAAATCTAAAAAATTGGTTTTTCGACTAAAATGCATCTAAAACTCCATTAAATAATTTTTTTTTTTTAACTGAATTTACCATCGTATTTAGCGCATGAATTCACATGGGACTACGATAATTGACACCGAAAAAAATACATAAAAAATGATTTGGAGCCTTGAAAATGAAAAATATTGAAAAAGTAGATGTTTCAACCAAAATATGTTCCAAAACCGGAAAACAAATTTTTTTTTCAAAAAACTGTTATCACCAACGTTTTTAGCGCATAATTTTGAGTGGGACAGGATATGTGAGACAAATTCGTTTTCATCGAAAAAGTGTTTGCATGTATGCTGAAAAAACCCTTAAAAAAAAAAAGCGAAAGGGTAGATTTTTTGACCAAAACACTCCCCAAAACCCAAAAAATATTGGTTTTTTCAAAAAACTGTTATCGCCAACGTTTTTAGCGGACATTTTTGGGTCGGAAAGGGCTTACATGGAAATTTTCAAACCAAATGAAAGTTTGTTTAGTAGGTCATGAAGAAAACCTTAAAAATCAAAGTCGAAGAAAATTCAAAAAAATGAAATTTCGCAGGCTCGAAAATTATTTTTTGGGGTATGCGTAGTGGAACTTTTTTTTCCTGAGCCCAAAACCTATCGAAAAATCGATGGCGCGACAGGGCCGTGCGCAGGAATTGGCCTTGGGGGGGTTTAATTTAGATTTGCATACGCATACATTTTTCACTAAGTTAAACATATTTGCCGAAACAGATACCCATATATCACAAATTTAAATGTTCTTTAACTTTCCTAAATTTGCATACTCTGATGCCTAAAACTACTATTATTTTGGTTGTACCCATTTTTCTGTATTTGAAAGAGAATTGGTGATATGATGGCATATCCCAGCTAACTAAAAGTGCAAAAAAAGACTCCTTTCGGAGCCATAAAACGCTCATTTCTCAGAACTTCTGGAGCCTTCTCAGACGCCTTTCGGAGCCCTCTAATTGGTGCTTTTCTTTCATTCATCCATTCAGAGGGTTTTTGGACACTTATCGGAGCCTTTTATTGGTGTTTTTCTGAAGCTTATTTGGGGTCGTTTTTTATTTCTTTTGGGTCACAATTTCTTTGCGCAATTTTTCACTCCTAAATATTCTGCCGTCACCAACTCTGACTTTCTAAATTATCCCTATGAGCTACATGGGAACAACAATTTAATTAATTGTCCAACTATATGCGCCAATGATGTTCTTATTTATCTGAAAACCTTGAAGGAACCTTTTAAATGCGGTCCTGAAAGGATTCCTACATGCTTCTTGAAGAAGTGTGCTAACAATATTTACCAACCCCTTACCAATTTGTTCAATCTGTCACTAAAGTGTGGTGTTTTTCCAAAAGCATGGAAAGAGTCGTTTCTTCTACCGCTTCATAAAATCGGAAGCAAGGCTTCTATAGAGAAGTATCGTGGCATAGCAAAGCTTTCTGCCATCCCAAAAGTGTGTGAAGCTATTGTTACCAATCAGCTTACGAATCCTATCTCTACCTTGATTTCCGACTGTCAACACGGGCTCTGTAAGGGAAAGTCCACCGTTACAAACTTACTCGAATTTACTTTGATTTCAGCAAAGCTTTCGATTAAGTGTGTCACTCTTTACTTATTCATAAACTGGATCAGTTGGGTTTCCAGCCGGGTCTCAATCGCTAGATCTCTTCTTACCTTAGCGACAGCGCACAAAAAGTAGTGTTTAAAAATTGTGAATCCGATGTTATTTATGTCTCCTCAAGAGTTCCTCAAGGAAGCCATCTTGGCCCGATTCTGTTCTTGTTGTTTATAAATGATATTTCTACAGTAATATAATTTTCGAAAATTTTAATGTATGCCGACGATGTAAAGCTTTTTATGTCATTCGAAGAAGCTTCAATCAGATCTAAATACACTTGTTACTTGGTGCGATTTAAATTATATGCCGCTTAATCTAAAGAAATGTAAATACATGCGTTTTTTGAGAGGAAAATCACAGCCAGCTTCCTATACAATTAACAGTTATAGTCTTGAGGAAATGTATGATTTTGTTGACCTTGGACTAAAAACTCAGTTTTAACTGTCATATTAACGTAACAGTCAATAAAGCTGGAGGCGTTCTAGCATTTGTTAAACGATGGTCTAAAGAATTTAGCGACCCTTATGTAACTAAAACTCTTTACTACATTAGTCAGACTGATACTTGAATAAGGTTCTATAATTTGGAATCCACTTTACCAGGTCCACGTGGATCGCCTAGAATCAGTTCAAAAACAATTTTTAATATTTGCCTTAAGAGATCTTCACTGGGATTCCTTGTATAATTTGCCATCGTATACGAGTCGCTGAAAACTAATTAATCTTCACAGCCTTTCTAGTCGGAGGGAAATGCGTGGAATTGTTTTCATGATTAAATTACTAAATGGTTCAATCACAAGCCCGTTTCTTTTGAGCGAAGTGAACTTCAATGTACCTTCTCGTCCATCAAGACATTTTAAACCACTTATCTTGAAACAGTGCCGAACTAATTTGGAATTAAATCAGCCTTTTCGTTGTTTGTGTCAAGATAATAACTCTCATTCTGGTACGTTTGATATTCCAGACTCACTATGCAGAATAAAAATGTCAATTCTTTCTATCCTAAATGCATAGCAACAATTTGCTTTCATATCCTTTGATTCTTATCTTTATTCTTTACAATAACTATTCGCTGCCAACTAATTATTTATTAATTGTGTCATCTATTTTGTATCTACCTTGCTTAGCTGATGAGGTTTTCTCTGTAGCTGAGCAGTTTCAGATCTCAACGATTAACAAACCAAAGCCTTTCAAAGACTCGGCACGAAAGAACAATCCGCGCGTATTGCGGATGCGTTCCTCGCGCCGGTCGGGCGGGATATGGTGGATAATCCGTTGGGAATTATTATTATTATTATTATAAATAATAAAAAATAAGGTTTATGAAGTTTTATTGACACTATTCGGAAAATATGAAATATGCTATGTTTATTTTCCACAGACTATTGATAAACGTCCATAAAAAATGCGATCTTTATCTTCTGTTAGGTAAAATAAAAAAAGCTCAGAAAATGTTTGAAAACATTCAAATAATTGAACGTTGTCGCTCATCTGCTCTCCAACGTTCATTTTCTCACAATTCTCTTTACGCCTACCAAAAAAAGGGTCAGAAAACACTCGAAATCTTTCATATAATTGAGCCTTGCAGTTCATTCGCTCTGTTAATTGAAACTGCTCACTGTTTTCATCGGTGAAATTTAAGAACAAAAAATGCCCATACGCTACACAACTTTGTAATTTCGGAAAGCTCCAAGTGCAATTCAAAGTGCCGGACTTATGTATTGGCCAACCTCATTTTTTTGCAACTTAAAAATAATGAGTTTAAATAAAAGAAAATTGCAAAGTTATAAAATATATATGTAACTAAAACTTTAACTACGCGAGAACGTTTCTTGCCTGCGTATGCATGTTAGTTAACTGCAATATACATACATTTGTTAGGTAGGTAGTAGAGGCTGCATGAAGCCATTCTCATGTGAATAATCAATGAGACATGATGAGTGAACTACAGTTAAGTATTTTAGTTTGCATTGCCTTCCAAAAAGCTTAAAAATATATATACATACACTCGGCAGAATAAGTCTGCGTTCAGGTATATTTTTGTAATTTTCACCCATTTTTGGTTTGATAAAGTGTAAGTCTTAAGTCCGTGAGAAATACTACTGATTTTTGGGAATTTTTTTTCTGCGGAGCTCAAGTATTTTCTTCCATACAAATTTATGAACGGATTTTTTTTATATGGAAGAAAATACTTGAGCTCCGCAGAAAAAAAATTCCCAAAAATCAGTAGTATTTCTCACGGACTTAAGACTTACACTTTATCATGCTAGAATTGAACCGTCTTTAAAACTGCATACTCAAAAAAATTCTTAAAATTCTGAGAAAAAACTTGAAAATTTTGATGAAAATTCGTCGATTTTTTCCGAATTTTCTATACATTTTTAAAACATAATTTACATCTTCTGTGTTAGAGTTTGACCCATTTTTTTATAGAAAATTAGTAAAAATAATTTTATCAAACCAAAAATGGATGAAAATTACAAAAATATACCTGAACGCAGACTTATTCTGCCGAGTGTATGTTGCGGCGTTATCCCTAATCACCATCAACTTGTATAATACATGGATGTATCACAGGCTGAAGATCATTTATTGTGCGGAAAACCCTAAACTACATTTACCTTAAATGCATACAAATTCTTAATAAATCCGCATGCATGCATAAATTTATTTACATTAGACAACCCAAGTCGGGGATCCAAAGCAAAATATGATAGTATGCCATATGTTAGGTTAGACCAAAATGCATCATATTCCGCCCGGCACAGCAATTTTTGTTCTTAACGAATGTATTTACGTTGATATATAGACATAACTATAAAAATAAACGTGTTTTATTCATTTAGTGATTTCATAAAGTTTTATTGACAAATATAATAGGGCTGCAGACACATTTGTAATTCAAGTAAAATACATCAAATACAAAATACATATATTTTTAATTTACATAATTTAAATTTAAATTTCCTTAAATTTATTTCATAACTTGAACTTCAATGGAATGTTCATCCAAAGAAAAGTTCTTTGCTCTTACTCTTCCTTCTGCAACTGGAATTATGCAGTGGTATGTCAGAGTCCCTTTCACTGCTACAGCTTTTTAAACGGTTTTATTTAGCTCACCCCGTTTGTTTTATTCTTGGGTCAAATTTAGTAATTCAAATTTCACCCTCTTCCTGTCAACCGATTAATATGAAATTTTGCATACACTTAGGATTTTGGTGACAATACAATTATGTTTGGGTGTTGCCACCTGGGACGGTTTACAGGGTTGCCACCTATCTCAAATTTTTTTAAATATAGAGCTAGATATGCCAATATGGGTATCAAATGAAAGGTATCTTCGTCCGTATTCCAAATATGACAATTTCAAGCAGGGTTGCCACCTAGAGTTGCCACCTAACCGCATTTTATGTTTTTCCTTATATCTCGGGATCTGCTTGACCGTTTTGAATGAAATTTAGCATATATGTAGATAGCATGATTCATTCTAAGATTATATTCGTGGGTGTTGCCACTTGGGGTGGTTTACAGGGTTGCCACCTATCTCAATGTTTTCTAAATATAGAGCTAGATATGCCAATATGGGTATCAAATGAAAGGTATCTTCGTCCGTATTCCAAATATGACAATTTCAAGCAGGGTTGCCACCTAGAGTTGCCACCTAACCGCATTTTATGTTTTTCTTTATATCTCGGGATCTGCTTGACCGATTTGAATGAAATTTGGCATAAAGATAGCATGATTCATTCTTAGATTATATTCGTGGGTGTTGCCACTTGGGGCGGTTTACAGGGTTGCCACCTATCTCAAGACGAATCCCTACCACTTCCAGAAAAACTGGGGATAGTGAAAAAGTAGGCGTGGTACCTCCCATACAACTGGAATATTTCGTGGTCAATATCTCTAGGTTAACAAAGCTATACGAAATTAAATATTAAATCATCCAAGTTAATTTTAAATCTTTGCAAAATGAAGTAGGCTACTTCTTTTAAAAATTCTTGAGACCGCGTATAATTGATAAATGTCAATTACAAATTTCAAATTTAATTTTAAATCTTTGCAAATGCAGTAGGCTACTTCTTTTAAAAATTCTTGAGACCGCGTATAATTGATAAATGTCAATTACCAATTTCAAATTTAATTTTAAATCTTTGCAAATGCAGTAGGCTACTTCTTTTAAAAATTCTTGAGACCGCGTATAATTGATAAATGTCAAATACGAACATAAACGAAAACCCTTAATAATAGTGAAAAACAGTGATTTAAATTAATTCAAACAAGTGAAGTGTAAAACAACTTCTAACACAAAACATAAAAAAACAGGTAAAAAAACTTTTTAAGTTAAACGGTTTTATGTTAAACATACATTGCAATGTTTAAGATAAATGTACTAAAAACCAAAAAATAAAAATAGGTAAAAAACTTTTTAAGTTAAACGGTTTTATGTTAAACATACATTGCAATATTTAAGATAAATGTACTAAAAACCAAAAAATAATAAAATAGATACAGTCGTGGGAATTATAAACATATGCATAGACTAGATTAAAATAAAACCGGGGAGCACGTCAATTGTCTACAATTGTTGATTAAAATGTTTGTTTTGTAATGTTGCACTATAATTAGGCAGTTGTTCAACCGACAACGATGGACGTGTGATAAGTAGGGCTATAATGTGGAAACAAGCTAGCAAGCTCGATTATAAGCGAGTTTTAGGGTTTCATAGTGGTGAGCGAGTAGTACTTTTATCATATGTTTTGTCGATTAAAGACACACTACGAGCAGTGAAACGATTCCTCGCCAGCCAGCAGTGTGAATGTCCAACGATAAACTAGCTGAAACTTCTCTTTTATTTACATGGAGTGTATAACTATTGGAATTTCCATGAGCAAAAAAATAGTAAGTAATTTCCTCACCGTCTGCGGGCCAACTGCCTAACGACGAATTAAACGATTCTTTTATCGCACATTAAGTCGATAATTTGTAGACAATTGACGTGCTTCCCGGTTTTATTTTAATCTAGTCTATGCATATGTTTATAATTCCCACGACTGTATCTATTTTATTATTTTTTGGTTTTTAGTACATTTATCTTAAATATTGCAATGTATGTTTAACATAAAACCGTTTAACTTAAAAAGTTTTTTACCTATTTTTATTTCCATGTGAGGTGGGGAAAAAGTGCCACTCCGCAGTCAAACCAAAATCTTTTTGATGATGGGTAAGATTAACAAAATTCTTTTTGTTTTTATATTGAGCACTTGCCCCACCAGAGAAATATGTAATTTTGGAAATATTTTCGAAGTGATTTTTAACATATTCCACTAATTATTTTTGAAATAAATGCACGGCAATTGTGTTGTGATGTAAGCAGTCAGAAATGACAACAAAGCTTTTCATACGAGTTAAAAGCATAGTTTTCGGAAAAATCACAGCATTCATCTTCGGGTAAGAATTCCTTTTTGCCGTTTATAAACTCGTTTTGCCTTTAGATAGGAATGCAACAATAAATTTTGCAAACTGGACTCCAATTTTTGTAAGTATTCATTAATTGGGGATAGCATTAGTTGCAAAGTGGTTCTATCGACGTTAACCCATTGTCTGTAGGTTATATCTTCAATGCAGCTATCTTCCAAAATTGTTCATATTTCGTGGATCAAATTTGTTGCACCGGGGCACTGGGAACATTTTCAGAAATAACAATTTGTTGCAGCCTCTTCTACCTACCTAACAAAGGTATGTACAAGGTGGCGCAAAAGTACTCTTCCTATCAGAAAATGCTATAAATTTTGCGATTGGGCCCTAAAATCAATTCTGTTTTGACATTTGTGTAGTAAACACATGCAAAATACACGTAAATAAACAATGTTCCGCTACACTGCTCCAGAACGTGGAATATTGCTGACTATTTATTTGACCGATAATCGGTCGGTGACTTTGGCACAACGTGAATTTCGTCGCAGATTTCCTGGCCGTCCAACGCCTACTGGTCAACGAGTTATTTTTGCAGCAACTTGATGAATTGGGATTGGAAAACATGTGGTTCCAACAAGACGGTGCAACAGCACACACTGCACGTGCCACAACCGATATGCTGAACGATGCATTTCCCGGGTGCCTAATCTCCCGTTTTGGGGATTTTCACTGGCCAATAAGATCGCCTGATTTGACAGCTCCAGACTTCTTTTTGTGGGGCTTTTTGAAGTCGCGGGTTTATGTCAACAAGCCTCAGACTCTTGCAACTCTTAAAGACAATATCCGTCAAGAATTCGAGGACGTATCGCCGGAAGTTTTGCCCAAAGTGATGGAAAATGCCATAAAAAGAGCTCAAATGACAATCAACTGTGGCGGGGCCATTTACATGACATCATATTCTCGACTTGATGTAAAAAAAAATTAAAAGACCAAATAAAAATAATCCACAAGAAGAATCAAAGTTTTTCATTTTGTTTTTGAATTACAGCCAAAAAACATCGGAAGATTACTTTTGCGCCACCCTGTACATATGTATATTGCAGTTAATTAACATGCACACGCAGGCACGCGTATGTGCCTCAATGTCACATCAGAAATGATTTAATAACTTTTTAACTACAAAAGTCTCCATCCTGGAAAAAATGTATTCTTTTAGATGAAAGGTCAGCGCATATTATATACATTTTTTCAAAAATATTCGTTGGACATGTTTTTAATAATTGTTATAAGAAAATTTAATTAAAAAAAAAAAACAATTTGATTTTGTTTAATTTAATATTTTTTAAACGCAGTTATAAAGTGAATATTGTTACCTTCAAAATAAGACAAAAATTAGTAAGATACGACTACTACAATCAAAGTTATAGAATTTTGAATGTGGACAAGTTTGCTTAAATTTGCTTAATCGTCGTATTTAAAAACATGCATATCTCTGAAAGAAAATTTTTTCGACGAAATCCTGATATAGGTGTTAACTCAAATTACGAAAAGATTCCCAGAAATAAATTTGGTGACTTTTAAAAAAGTGAACATTTTTTTTTCTCCAAATCCGTACGATTTGTAAAATAATGACCCATATTCTCATAAGCTGGAAGGCACATTTAAAATTTTTTGTTAAACAAAAATTTGAATCTGCATTTACTTAAGAAATTAAAAAAAAAAAACATTCCATTTTAGTTTTTAGATATGTCGACCCATCCTGTAGTAATCCCAACGTGAAAAAAGCCATTACCGCCAATTTTCAAAGAATACAGCAATTTGAAACGCACACAATTGTTAGAAAAAGCAATTTCAAAAAATCAGGCTCTGTCCGAATAGGTAAAATGTAACCTTATGCAAAGTTTCATCAAAATGTGAGACGGTCGGATTTTAAATGTGACTTCCATCTTATGAGAAATGCATATTTTTATACCCATTTTCCCCCATTAAAGGACAATTTTTCAATGGTTTATGGATAGAATTAAACACTTCAAGGAAAGGGGTACATATTTTTATGTTTTCGAAAATTCCTCATAGTTCAGGAGATATGACGTTTTGAGTTTTATCACGAGCAATACAAATAAAAATCAAGCTATAATTATTATTTCTGAGTAAAAAAATAAAAATCGCAAGATAATTATTATGCGTGAGCGAAAAATTTTAAAAACAAAAATAATAATTATGTTTGAGGAAAATTGATAAGAATCAAAGGTAATGATTATTCTTGAAGAAAAAAGATAAACATCGACGATAATGATTATGATTGGAGAAAAATTTATTAAAATCATGGATAATGACTACGGCTGAGGAAAATAATAAAGATCAAGAAATAATTATTATGATTGAGTAAAATCGATTAAAATCAAATATAATAATTATCCACGATAAAAAGTATTATATCGAAATATAATTATTATTCATGATTTGAATAATTTAAATCAAAGTTTAATAATTAAATTAAGATAAAAAAATGTTACTCTAGTTTTAATGATTACCTTTGATCAGAATGGATAAAACTCAAAAAATAAAAATCATTGCAGATTCACACAGTTTATAGCATAACAAATACAATGATGTATTTAGAATTGTTTTGCAATGTTTAGAACATTGTGATTTTTTTGGGCGAAATAATGAAGAATAATCATTATTTTCGTCCCTGCTTTTATTTCCTTTCCTTTCATATCAGCAAACCAGTCAAACAACATTTTTATACACAGAAATATAGTCGATGGTGGAATTGCAAGTTCTGAAGCCACACTGATATAGTACAATGAGTCAGATGAAGCCAGTATTCTGCCCCACGCACGTACACTTGATACAATCCTATATGCAATATGTACAAGGCCAATTCCGATCTGCCCTCTTGTAGATTGTACAGGGAACACTTTAACCATATTCTGCATTGAAGGTAATGTAAGAGCTTTACCAGCTCCTCGCCGTCGTGCAATCCATATCGCTTGCTATTTTATGGTTTTTCCCATATTGCTATTTACACTTGATCTTTGTCTGGCTGGGGAACATTAATTCCACCATCTTCCATTGTGGGCATCTACTCTGGGTTTCTCCATTTATGGCATGTTACTTAACTTCTGGAAAAAATATGGTTTTTAAGTTTCCTTAGAAATTGTTGTAACTTCTCTAAAATATATTTCAATATCTAACACAAGGAGTATTCGGGGTATTGAAAAAAAGGGCGCTATCTTTTCATCATGTCCGAATAATAGAAATATTATTTTTATATTTTCCTGATATAAATACTTATACATGTATGCATTAAAGAATTCCTTACCCATAACAATTAATGGAGCCGTACTAAATCCAAATTCATCAGCTCCGAGTAAAGCTGCCACTACCACATCGAATCCAGTTCGGAGTTGACCATCTGCTTGAATTATAACCCTTTAAAGAAAGTGGTTGAAATCGATATAATGCATGCATATCATATATATAAATAACAAATTTTATTTTAAAATGGTTGTCCCCAATTGTTTAAAATTTTTTATAATAAGCTGAAAATTTTCGCAATCTAAACAACTAAAGTATTTAAGTATTTCATTTTAACTTCTCCTGGAGTGGGAGGTCTCAATGTGAGACAAACTAAGAGGAACCTCATATTTGCTGCAGTCTCGGGAAGGGTGAGTACATCTGGGTACGAACCACTCTCGGCTGCGGAAAATGTGAGTATCGCCGCACCAACACCACCCGAGGCCAAGGTGTTAAGGTATACGTGCCGAGGCTGAATGGTGAATAGCTGGCCGCGAACGGTCCCCTCCGATACCCGGGCAAGGTCGGAGGTATAAGTGCCTTCTCTACGCATGCCGGCTCTGCGGACGAGTGACCAACCCTTTCCGTGCAAAATCGTGGGACCAAAATATGAATGAAAATAAATAAATAAAACAACAAAAAAAACAGGTAAAAAAACTTTTTAAGTTAAACGGTTTTATGTTAAACATACATTGCAATGTTTAAGATAAATGTACTAAAAACCAAAAAATAAAAATAGGTAAAAAACTTTTTAAGTTAAACGGTTTTATGTTAAACATACATTGCAATATTTAAGATAAATGTACTAAAAACCAAAAAATAATAAAATAGATACAGTCGTGGGAATTATAAACATATGCATAGACTAGATTAAAATAAAACCGGGAAGCACGTCAATTGTCTACAAATTATCGACTTAATGTGCGATAGGAGAATCGTTTAATTCGTCGTTAGGCAGTTGGCCCGCAGACGGTGAGGAAATTACTTACTATTTTCTTGCTCATGGAAATTCCAATAGTTATACAC
Organism: Sphenella marginata; assembly: GCA_951509765.1. Lineage (NCBI taxonomy): Eukaryota > Metazoa > Arthropoda > Insecta > Diptera > Tephritidae > Sphenella > Sphenella marginata. Next base: position 50,149,784 of record OX608082.1, read on the forward strand.
TCCATGTAAATAAAAGAGAAGTTTCAGCTAGTTTATCGTTGGACATTCACACTGCTGGCTGGCGAGGAATCGTTTCACTGCTCGTAGTGTGTCTTTAATCGACAAAACATATGATAAAAGTACTACTCGCTCACCACTATGAAACCCTAAAACTCGCTTATAATCGAGCTTGCTAGCTTGTTTCCACATTATAGCCCTACTTATCACACGTCCATCGTTGTCGGTTGAACAACTGCCTAATTATAGTGCAACATTACAAAACAAACATTTTAATCAACAATTGTAGACAATTGACGTGCTCCCCGGTTTTATTTTAATCTAGTCTATGCATATGTTTATAATTCCCACGACTGTATCTATTTTATTATTTTTTGGTTTTTAGTACATTTATCTTAAATATTGCAATGTATGTTTAACATAAAACCGTTTAACTTAAAAAGTTTTTTACCTATTTTTATTTTTTGGTTTTTAGTACATTTATCTTAAACATTGCAATGTATGTTTAACATAAAACCGTTTAACTTAAAAAGTTTTTTTACCTGTTTTTTTTATGTTTTGTGTTAGAAGTTGTTTTACACTTCACTTGTTTGAATTAATTTAAATCACTGTTTTTCACTATTATTAAGGGTTTTCGTTTATGTTCGTATTTGACATTTATCAATTATACGCGGTCTCAAGAATTTTTAAAAGAAGTAGCCTAGTGCATTTGCAAAGATTTAAAATTAAATTTGAAATTGGTAATTGACATTTATCAATTATACGCGGTATCAAGAATTTTTAAAAGAAGTAGCCTACTGCATTTGCAAAGATTTAAAATTAAATTTGAAATTTGTAATTGACATTTATCAATTATTCGCGGTCTCAAGAATTTTTAAAAGAAGTAGCCTACTTCATTTTGCAAAGATTTAAAATTAACTTGGATGATTTAATATTTAATTTCGTATAGCTTTGTTAACCTAGAGATATTGACCACGAAATATTCCAGTTGTATGGGAGGTACCACGCCTACTTTTTCACTATCCCCAGTTTTTCTGGAAGTGGTAGGGATTCGTCTTGAGATAGGTGGCAACCCTGTAAACCGCCCCAAGTGGCAACACCCACGAATATAATCTAAGAATGAATCATGCTATCTTTATGCCAAATTTCATTCAAATCGGTCAAGCAGATCCCGAGATATAAAGAAAAACATAAAATGCGGTTAGGTGGCAACTCTAGGTGGCAACCCTGCTTGAAATTGTCATATTTGGAATACGGACGAAGATACCTTTCATTTGATACCCATATTGGCATATCTAGCTCTATATTTAGAAAACATTGAGATAGGTGGCAACCCTGTAAACCACCCCAAGTGGCAACACCCACGAATATAATCTTAGAATGAATCATGCTATCTACATATATGCTAAATTTCATTCAAAACGGTCAAGCAGATCCCGAGATATAAGGAAAAACATAAAATGCGGTTAGGTGGCAACTCTAGGTGGCAACCCTGCTTGAAATTGTCATATTTGGAATACGGACGAAGATACCTTTCATTTGATACCCATATTGGCATATCTAGCTCTATATTTAAAAAAATTTGAGATAGGTGGCAACCCTGTAAACCGTCCCAGGTGGCAACACCCAAACATAATTGTATTGTCACCAAAATCCTAAGTGTATGCAAAATTTCAGATTAATCGGTTGACAGGAAGAGGGTGAAATTTGAATTACTAAATTTGACCCAAGAATAAAACAAACGGGGTGAGCTAAATAAAACCGTTTAAAAATGAAGGAAGAGACAGACGGACAAGGTCAGGAGGACTCCGGAAACCGGACTGTAGGGAGCGTGGACAGGACGACAGGGACAATAACACGGACAGGATACAGACCTTGGATGAGGATTTCCTTTTCTCAAGCCAAGCGACGGTGGAGACTGGCGGTGCAGCTACGGTGGGTAGCAGGACTCCGCCAAAAAGTCAACGATCTTCGAAGGCCGCTAGGAAGCGTCCTGTTAGTAAGAATGCACGGTCCAATGCATTCCAAGGGAGAAGGCGATATCAGCTTGCCCTGTCTATCTTGGATAGGATAGAACGGAACAGGGTAAATGGTACCGTTCATCCCAAGGATGCGGAGGACTGGAAGGTTAACCAAGCTATGGTGGATGAGTACCGGGCGTACTTAAACACTACATCAGCAACTTCCACCGGTAAGAGGAATAGGCCTCTGGAAGAGCCCTCAAGTTCCTCTAAGAGGAGCAAAGTTACCGGTGAGGATACCTCCACCTCAGCCGGAGCGCGGGTGGGAGCAAAATCTTTTGCCGATGCGGTAAGGAGCAACCTGGAGGTAGGGAGAAATCGAGACGAGGCTGTCCGAAATCTTTATCCAGGTTGTGATGTCCCAGATGGTTTTCTCCCTTCCTTCGACTCGGCGGAAGTTATCCACGGTCACAAAGTGGTCAAATGCGAGGACCAGCAGTCAAAGGACTTCCTGGAGAAGTGCCTGCTGGAGCTAGGCGACGTTGGGGGGGGGACTTGAAGGTAAAGATCATCCAATCCGCCGACATTCCAAAGAGACCTCCCGCGTATGAAGATAGACAGCGGGTCGCTGATTAAATAACTTCAGGCTCACAACCGCGAGGTGCCGATGGATGATTGGGTGGTCATCAAGGCAGAGGCATCTCAGCGGAACAGCCAATCATTTGTCCTCCTCATTAACGAGGAGAGTACTCGGCCGCTAGAGAAAGCGGAATACGCCTTGCGATTCAGCATACGTCAGGCCAAGGTAAAAATTTTGCGGAGTCCTTAGGATGATGAGGGACCGGATGCTGTCGACGATACTAAAAGGCGCCTGGAGGACCTGCAGCTCGGCGACCAAAAGCCAGATAACTTTTGCTACCTCTAGGGACAGTGTCATAGCTAGTGCAATCAGCTGCTGATTACAATTTTACCAAAAGTTTTTAATAACTAGAAATTGCGGGCTTGTAAAAGTTAACTTTTATCAAATTTTGCACTCATATCAATAACTTAAAATTTATTTTGCTCTTCAGGTTTTTTCACTACCATGTCAAAAAAAAAAGTGTCTATTTACCGAAAAATTAAAAGCCGAGTACGACTTTCTTAGAAGTGAGAATGAATCGAAAGTGGCATGCAAAATTTGCAAAGGCGTTTTTTCCATTGAATCCAGAGGAAAAGCTGACATCGAGAGGCATTTACAATCAAGTAAGCATAAAGATGCTATGAAAGCTACACAGCAAGCATTTATTTCGGAATTTTTTAAAAAACAAAACGTAACAAATGATGATCTCCAATGCATAGCCAAGCAAATGACATTTGCATATCATTGCGCAAAACACCATTTAAGTTTTAATGCGTCCGATTGCTGCTCTAAATTAATTAAAAAGTTTTACGATAAAAAGTTTAGTGCCGGAAAAACAAAACTAGAAGCATTGGCGGTTGGAGTAATTGGCCCGCATATATTTTCAGAAGTCTTAAAAGAGCTAGAAATGGCGCATTTTATAACTATTCTAATAGACACTTCCAACAGAAAAGATGTTAAGATTCTACCAATTATGGTAAGATATTTCAGTTTAAAATCTGGTGTAAAAACCAAACTACTTCAAATAAACAGTATACCAGGCGAAACGTCTGACATAATATTAGAATACGTTTCAACCGCCATACAGAAGTATAGCCTTAGTGAAAAAGTGGTTGCTTTATCAGCCGATAACACTAATACAAATTTCGGTGGTGTAACTCGACAGGAACAGAAAAATGTGTACAGGAAATTAGAAACCAAATTAGGACGGTCCATAGTTGGCATTGGATGTTCGGCGCACATAATACACAATACTGTACAAGCAGCACCTGACAGTTTACCAGTGGATCTGGAATTAATAAGTGTGAAAATTTATAAGCTTTTCTATATTTATACAGTAAGAAATACTAGTTTAAAGAATATATGTGCCGAAGACTGTGCAGCGTTCTACGATAAAATAAAAAATAATACTCATCTACTACAAAAAGCTGCTTCAACAGAAAAATATGAGTGGGAAATTAAAAACCATTAACTGCATTTAAAAAGAAAATGCTACACACATATACCTACATACTTTATGTATTTCAGTTTGATGTATTTTTGCAACGAAAATGTACAAAAAACGTATCTGCAATAAGAGCGTCAAGCTCGGATTGTGAGTATCAAGAATTTTTATTTTCACATTAATTTAAATGGTTGAATTGTTTTTTTATATGCGATAGATTTATGTACATACATAAATATGAATATGTATTGAGATTTTACACAAACAACAAGCTTGTGTTTTCCAGTCTTTATATTTGAAGTATCCTGGTTCGGTACGAGCTATAGACCTATTAATAATTTTTTCTGCAGCGAAAAATTATTGTTGTTTTTGGGTTTCTTAATAATTTTTATTAATTATTAAAAGTTTTTTGTTGAATTGAACAGGAAAAATTTAGAGACAACCGCCATAGCTTTTCTTATAGATCCATTTCGGAAGTTGCTAACTTCACTCATCAGAGAAATTTTGGCACGCATTGCTAACTATTGAGCTAACAATACGCTGGATTGTTTGCCTTCTAAACGCCCTGTTCAATCAACCTTTACCAATTCATGAACCAACACCTCCATCCGGTGGTGAGATTGGATCATGATGGATTTTTTGCAAGACTGTTTTGTAACTTAAAAATTTTCCGACTGCTTAATATATTTGTACTAATTTTGTTTGATTTTCCACGTAAGACTTTTTTCTTAAAATTTTGCTTCAGTCAGGCATTGAGATGAAAAAATTATGGCAAGCCTATCACTAGACATCGGAATTTTATGAAATTTTAATAGGCAGAAAATATGAAAAAGATTTGCAAAATATAGGCAAATGTGCAAAATATAGGCAAAACTATGAAATCAATGCAGTGATGTTGATGAAATTTTTATGTTCGTTTTCAAAGGAACTTAAGAGTGAGTTAGATTAACATCTGACTAGGCCCTGGATGTATTGATCAATATACGGACCCAGGAAACCCTTAACACGTTCGCTGCCGCCATACAAAAAAAAAACCATCACCCAGGTGCCAATATAGTTTTATTATTTTAAAGTCATCTTTAGGTTATAGTTATATATCCAGTTGGTTTTATTTTCATTTTCTATAAAAATTTGTGTGTTTTAAGAGGGTGACCACCGGTGGGTCACGTGGCACCTCACATATATGTACATGTATCTGTGTATGGCCGTGTGACCCACCGGTGGTCACAACAGTAATTGCTTACAATGTTTCAACAAAAAGCATTAAATATATATATCTTATTTTAATAACTCTTTATTTTTATAGTTTGAACTGAATTGTACCTGTTTATTTAAATTATTTCATTATTTAAGGACAATAAAACTTCTTGAATTAAAAGACCAATAAAACGAAAAATATTAGAATAACATCTGTAAAATTTTTATATAATAAAAATATGAGTATTATTTGTGTGCCAAGAAGAAAAACTGATAGTTCTACTCATACACAGCTTTAAAATGATCAACACAAAATCGTATTGCGTGTGCCCACCGGTGGTGCACACGAGTTCCTGTCTTGGTCCGGGATCTCTAGACCGCTATATATGCAATTTCATAGAATTCCGATATCTAGGCACATCCCATAAACTTAAGCACATTTATTTTCAACGATGACTGGTGCCATAACCATAAACAGCTGGAAATTAATGACGAAACTACAAAATTACTATAAAAAAATGTACGAATCAGCAATCAGCTGTTTAAGGATATGGCAGAAAAACCAAATTAAATTGGTTGGCTATGGTACGGTTATGATGTTTGTTAGCTTTATGGTATGCCACCATTAATAGATTATATTCATTCCCATAAAATTGGTTGGATAAGCTATTTTATCTGGATATGGCTATGTCACCATTAACAGGGGTTTAATTTCAAAAGTGTACGTAAAGGAAGCGTCAGGCTTTAAAAAAGAAAGCATTTAAAGAAATATTGCGAAAAAAGCTTATTTATGATACGATTTGACTGAAATTCTGTACCTTCGAACAAATTTGCTTTTGTTAAAACCAAAAATGTGGATAATTAAAATTTGGAATACTTATTTTCTGGGAATTAAGCCAGGGAACCACCTAATCAAAAAATCTTATTTATGAAGTAATAGTAAAATATGTAACTACAGAAAAGTAAGGTACTCCATAAAAAATGCTGCATACAACAGAATACCTTATAAACGTATGGCTTATTTTGTGAATTTTTCCTTCAAGCTATAGCAAACAAAGAAGAAAACTACAAAAAATATCATATTTAAAGTCTTTTTGTAAACACAAAAAATGTTACGCTTTATATTTCGCTAGATTCTATAAAGCGTTGCATTTATGGTGGGTACGAAACGGTTTACAACGCGCAGTGGAAACGACAATGCAATTCATAGAATGCTGTTATCATTTTTTGTTGTTTTCCGCGAAAACATATTTTCGCAAACAGACAGTGTCTCTGTCGCTTTTGCAAGTTACGGCGCTAAAAAAATGATTTTACAAGCCACAATTATTACTTGAAGGTCCCAACAGAGGATCGGTATAAAATAAATTTTACAAATAAACTTAAAACTAGGCACTAACAGCTAAGGTTTTCGGCCCTATTATTAATAAATTCAATGATATCGAGATTCATATTTTGTAAAATATTTGACATTCTTGTAGCATTTGTACTATTTTTTTGATATTGGTGTATGTAACGTCTTTTAAGAGGTCAATTATTGTCCCATTATTGATGCGGTGTCTGCTTAAGCCTGTACAATCTTCGATGAGATGTGTGACTGTGACTGATTGGCTGTTGCATAAAGGGCACGTTGTATTGGAGGTGTTTTCCATAAGGTGTTGGTGCGTGAGCCTTGTATGACCCATTCTTAATCGAGTATACTTTTGGTTTTCCATTCTTGAACATTCTGCAGGGTATCCCGATGTGGCCTGGGATCCACATAAGCTTTAGTTTGTTGGAGTGTACTATTAATATGTCCCTTATTTTTGTTATGGTGGAGGTTTCGTGGCGAATATTCTCTATGGCATTCATAGTGGATAGAGAGTCGGTGCATATTATGTATTTGCCGTGTAGCGAGCGGTGTATTTCAAGAGCACAGCAAATTGCATCTGCCTCCGCAGCGAAGACTGAGCAGTGATTTTTTAGCTGTGCTAGTTTTAGTACTTCAAACTTGCGGTTTACAATAGCAAAAGCAGTGCCTGATTCAGTTTTGGAGCCGTCGGAATAAACAAGAGACCAATCCAAGTAACGGTTTGTGATCTCAGAAAAATGGGCTAAGTATGTTACTTCTGATGTGGAGCCTTTAGGCAGTTTTGCTAGGGTCTTTATTAAGCTTAGGTTGTTTAGCATCCAGGCAGGCCTCGTAGGAATATAGGCTGGTTTGGGTTTGGCAGTCAAATCGAGCTCTTTCGCTATTTTGATGATGCGATCCAGGGCAGATTGTACGCGCCTGGCTTTATGTGTATGAATGTTTCTGGGAAACATTTGTTCTTTTGGCATGTATATCTTTGGAATAAGTTTGGCTGTTTGTAGTTTACACCTTTCTTCTAATGTCGTAAGACCTGTTTCCGTAAGGATGTTAGTTGTTGGAGTAGAACGAAAAGCACCTATGACGTATCGAGCCGCGGCATTGACGACTGATTGCAATAAACTTAGGTTCCCTTTTGTAGTGTTGCCATACTATAATTTGTAACCATCATACCATCAACGTTAGAGATGGGTGAATTCATAGGGGGGTTCCTAGGTGACGACAGGGGGAACGGAGCATTACCCTATGGGCAGTTAAAGGGTCGCGGCAGGCGGAATCCTCTGGTGCCTTAGCTCTTTCGGCGTGGGGTGGGTTTTTGCCTTACCTTAACTGCATTCACATAAACTTAATTTTATAGGATTCCATATGGAAGAATGAAAATCAAAACGCAAAGGGAAAAGTGATTTATGGTAATACGGGCGGAAACTTAATATTACCAATATTGAAAAAGGGGCACCCTAATGTCACTCGTACAGATAGATCAGCGAGGTCTACGGTGATATTCGACCTGCGCGTTCTCTACCCAACCCAACCATGGATCTTCTGACAACAGCATTGTTGAAAATCCCCAATGAATGTAAAGTTCCCTACCTCTCTATGCCATCATATGCCTCCAGGAAAACTCAAAAACTTAACACATGATTATTCGTTATAAACTCACTGCATATATATGTATTTATTCATTTTTTAATCCAAAAATAATAATACTAACATTAACACTATTCTTAACTTGGCCAATAGGCGTCAAAAACGTTTAGATACTATTCCAAACTACTGGATAGGTATGAATATGTATTTAACTATTTAGGTAGTGTATACAATCTGATTGTACTTCTAATGCTAGGAGCGCAGAAAGTTTAGCTAACCGCAGTTGTGGGTGATCGCGTTGCAAAAAAAAATGTAAACAAAGAAATTTCGGACATATGTATGTACCGCGGGTTTACATGCAAACTAATAATAATTGTTGCTGCATTTATGGGCAAATCTGGGATAAGCAGTTATCAAGTCGACATAGGTATGCAAATTCGTACCAACAAATAAGAAGGTATATATGTCATCATATGTAGCAGGTTTAGTGCTTGCGACTAACATACATACTAATGTCGATCTGACTATGCTTAACAAAAGAAATTAAGAAGGTCGGAAAATAGGAAAAAATAACAAAAAGGTACAATTGACTTACATGCGTTTATATGTATGTTTGTCGCTGCGATCCCTCGTTGAAAGGCCTTCCATCGATGTATGTGCGGGACAGCTTGTACTGTTGTTGTTGTTGGTTTGAGTTGCGCGAAATTATTATTATGTACAAGTTAGGTATTATTTTCTTTTAGCTACAAGTCTGACGTCATTGATTTTCAACAAAACTAAACGGACATTAGACCGTTCAAAAAAAATCTAGATTTTACTCTTTTAAGCAACTGGTCCCACTAGCACAACCACGATCGCTATTTTTCTTCTTCTTTTTTTCCTTCAACGGACTTTTAAGTTTCTAGTCAAGCTTAACTTATGATATTGATTTTAAATTTCTAAATTTTAGGTGTAACGTTGAAGAATTATTTTTCACAACTTTTCTGTATAATTACGTTAAATGAACCACGATTTTGAAATTCAAGTTTTAAAAGAAATTTAAACATTAATTAACGCAAATCAAGAAAATTGTTAAGATTACCGAAATTAACTTAATATAATTAGGTTTATGGTACATGTAATATAATGTTATGGCTTTTTCCCTGGTGGGGTTTGCCTGCACAAACACATATCCTAACACTATACACAATTGCCTGTTTATGTACTACGGACTTTTGTCCGCTTTTCTATGTTGGTAAAATGATGCGATAATAACATGTGCGCCTGGTATGTGGAGCGTTGCAACTGTTGGTTGGAAATGTGACTCCTTGGATGCCGTGACCAGATAGGAGTCGTTATGCCACGCGGACTTAGGTGACGGTCTTCTACACGACTTTATGCTCGCAACTAATAATGTCCACCCCCACACTATTGCGTTCCAGCTGTGCCGATGCAGATACTGGCAACCAATGTTGGAGGTGGGTGTGATATTTTGCACTAAACGCTGCTCCAGTGGATAATGCCGCCAATTGCTGTTGGTGGATGTCAATCTGGAGCTTTGAGTTCCGCACTGATGCGGTGTTCTCGGCACTATTTTACGGGGGCTTGGCCAAGGATCTGGCGAAGAATGCCAATCACTTGGTCCTACACTATACGCCTTGAGCACAGGTCTAAAGAACACACATTATTATAGAAAACCACTTCACTTTCTGCTAAATTCAGAAACCTACCTTCCAAAAAGGAGAACTTCCAAACTTTTCTGATGGTGATCTGCTACTAACTTTCAATACGTTGGTGAATCACTTACACGCAGAAGATAAAGATGTAAAAGAAAAGAGGCTAACTGTAGGCGCGTGGGCCCTTTTATACCTTTTCGAGGCCGGAAGTTGGTCTACCCATTGTGACAGAGGCGATCTGTCATAATGTGGAAGATGTTAAACAATTTTCAGCTTTTTGCATACAAATGTTCATTAAAGACACAAGACAAGCGCCATCAGACAGATCAAACTTCACTTCTTTTATCGCATGCGATACATTTGTTGTTTAGCATGCCGTTCTGCAGACAGTGATATAAGTGAGCTGGTTTATTCGTAGGCTCATTCACCAGGGACCATTACAAAACCACATAATACGACCCTGCTAGGACGGCGTATTAGGGGGAGAACTAGCTTCTAATATCTTTCGCATGATAAGTGCCTATCTCTTTCCCCTGCAAATCCTCGAGCTGGTAATAAGAGTTTCCAAGCTTCCTTCGAATCCTACATTTCACAAATTGTGGACCTAATTTCGCATTGTACTTATCGGAAAACTTACTGAGGGAAAAGTTACGGCGATAAACTTCTTGGCCTTCTTTAAACGTGACTGGTTTGGACCGTAAATTATATTGCTTGACGTTCCTATCGTAGGCCTTGCGTATGTTATCCTGGATATCTTTCCTCAACAACGCCAAGTTATCTGTCCTTTCGAGAGGTAAAATTGGCTCTCCAAGAAGGGATAAGTCTTTTAACAATTTATAGTCGGATGCATGCGTGATCATATCCAGCCCAAACAAAGCTCTATACGGGGAACATCCGAGAGACTGATGTAGGGCTGATCTCAAGGAACAAGATATACTAGACAAATGTACGTCCCATTGGGATTGATCTTTCTTTAGATATGAACGAATCGCTGCTAACAACGACCGGTTAACGCGTTCAGCCGCATTACTTTGCGGTGAGTATAAGGCAGTGTACATGTGGCGGATACCTAACTCTGTAAGGAATGCCTTGAATTCCTTTGCTTTAAATTGGGTCCCATTATCGCTAACAATAGTTTCGGGAACTCCAAAACTATGAAAAATGTGCTCCAAGAGAAATTTTTGTATTGCCGCTGACGTGAATTTCTTCAACGGTTGAAGCCAGTGGTATTTACTAAAGTGATCCAGAACAATTAGTAGTCCTATGTTGCCATTTTTGCTTCGCGGGTATGGTCCCAACAAATCAATATATAGCCTTTGAAAAGGTCGACAAGTCGGATTATGCGCACCCATAGGAGGACGTAATGTGACATTCGGAGCTTTATTCTCCTTACAGACACCACACTGTCGAATGTACTCGCGTACATCTTTAGCAAGACCAGGCCAAAAAAGGTAACGACGCAATTTTTCTATCGTTTTTTGTACTCCCACGTGAGACGATGTAAGGCTGTCATGGGCTTGTTTTAAGGCATCGATCCGTATCCTCTCTGGAACCCATACCTTCCAAGGGGATTTGTCTTCTAGAGCATCTACAGCGGCATGTTCCGTTCGAATATACACTATTCGATCGACAATTTTCATATCTGGAAATTTCTCCGGATTCACACCAATTTTTTCCTTCAGAGCTACATAAGTATCATCATTAAATGCCTCGGAATCCATATTTATTACCGGACTCATGTCTAATGATAATACCTCATTTTCGCACAGCCGTGACAAAGCATCGGGCACGATATGATCTTTGCCCTTTCGATGAGATATAGCAAATTTAAATTGCTGCAAGCGAAATATCCAGCGAGCAAGTCTACCGGAGACATTTTGCTGGCGCATCAACCACAGAAGGCTCGAATGGTCCGTGACTACTTCGAACTCTTGGAGCTCTAAGTAGCACCGGAACTTTTCTATCGCCAGTATGACGGCCAAGCATTCACGCTCAGTGACACTGTAATTACGTTGCGATCGGGTCAATTTCTTGGACATAAACGCTATCGGCTTTTCTTCTTTTTCTTCGGACAATTGGACTAAGACTGCTCCAATTCCGACGTCACTGGCATCGCAATGCAAATAGAACTTTTTATCAAAGTCTGGGTTTGTTAGGACTGGGGCAGTTGTCAGGATTTGTTTTAGCTGGTCCATCGCCTTTTGAGCTTCCGATGTCCAGCCGAACTTCTTCTTGGTGGACAAGGTTTCCGTTATGGGATACGTCAGGTCAGCGTAGTTGTGGATGAACCGACGGTACCAGCCACAAACTCCAAGGAAGCCTCGAACTTGCTTCAAGTTTTTTGGTGATGGCCAGTTTACAATACAGGATACTTTCTCAGGGTCGGCGCAAATACCACCACTACCAATGATATAACCTAAGTAATTGATGCTTGTGACACAAAATTGGCTTTTGGCAATATTAAGTGTCAAGTTTGCTTTGCGGAATTGCTCTGCCAAACGAAATAATACCGACAAGTGTGATGAAAAGTTTTCGGAAACAATACACAGGTCATCGAGGTAGCCAAACACGCAATGTCGGAGGTCTGGTGGAATAATTTCATCCATCAAGCGACACATGGTTGACGGGGCATTGCATAAGCCGAACGGCATTACCTTAAACTGGTAAAGCGGTCGACCTGGTACTGTAAACGCGGTCAACGGTTTGGACTCCGGACTAAGTTCAATTTGCCAATATGCATCTTTCAGGTCCAGTTTGGTAATGATATTTGCTTTCGGTAGTCTTGAAAAGATCCCGTCAATGCTGGGTAAAGGATAGGCGTCTTTCTTGGTGACGTCGTTAAGCCGACGGGCATCTAAACAAAGTCGCACTTTGTCGGGTTTTACTACGAGACGCATGGGGGAACTCCAAGCGCTTACGGATGGTTCAATTACATCTAGTTCGAGCATGCGATCTATCTCGTTATAGAGCAATTTTTCTACGGCTGGGCTAACGGGATAAAAACGCTGTTTCACAGGTTTTGCCTCACCAACATCAATATGATGCTGAATTAAAGCTGTACGACCTAACCCTTTAGTTGCGTTAGGGAACATGTTTTTGACTACTTCTAGCTGTTGACACTCCTGTTGATTTAATGAGTAAAAATTTGGGCCTTGTGCTACTATAGCCTCTGTATGGGTATTTAATGAACTTATTATGTTTGGGGCAAGAGAAAATGTTCTCCAAAAATCATGACCTAGGATAAGTTTCTGTTTTATGGAGGGGATGACATACAGTTTCATAGGCATCTGGGTGGACTTATAGGTCATCAATACCTCCAGTACTCCTATGATTGATTGCTTTTCGCCATCGGCAGTTCTTGCCTCAGACTTTAGAGATCTAAATTCAGGCATCCCTGAGAAATCTTCGCTTGCAAGAGTTGATCCAATGCAACTTATGTTTGCTCCGGTATCCAAGAGACCGAGCTCGACAAAATTTAAAAATGAGACTTCTGCATAACTGCGCATATCTCTCTGATTGCTAAAAATGGTTGAAACTAATAGTTTCCGGTTTTCCTTAATATTGTCAAAAAATTTCTTTAATCGCAATTTACGTTTACTTAAGTTACGAGGGGTATCGTTGAAGATACGATTCCTAACATCTAAATAATTGTCTAACCGTTCTTGGTATGATCGACGATGAAGAGGAATTGGGTTGACGATTGGTTGAATCGCTTTATTTTCGTTGGACCCCAATGGCTGACTTATGCCTTCGGGCCCATCCGGTTGGGGTTGGATGCACCCGTTTGACGGTTTCCCGACCGCTTTCGGATACAGTCGGAGCATTGTGGTTTATAAACATTAGGGGTACCACACCCATAACAAAAAATGCGGCGGTCTGCCAAGCAATCTTCCCAAATGTGACCTACCTCCTCACAATTCCAGCATTTGATTTTGGAGAGGTTGCTGCGAATTGCGGCTAATTCTCCTTCTATATTTGCGTCTTCGTCGGGATCGGCACAAGCTTCCTCTAGGGTATACACCTGACGACGATTAGCTACGGGTCTATGTTTGGGAACACTATCTGTGCAACAACTAATCTCTTTTGTCAAATTTTCGCTCATTTGTACCAAACGGCGTAAGTGTCCAACAGAGTGTACCGGCTGATACAATAACTTTTCCCGGGTTTCAGGAAGTAAGTTATTTTTCAATATCTCCATTATCTCTTCTTCGTCCATCTGAACGCTTGATTTATCGATCAAAGACGCGACGGCATCATGAAAAGAGGCAAATGTTTCCCCCGGCTTTTGCTTACGAGACCTAATCATCTCCTTACTCATAAAAGCAGAGCGATAATCTCTATATTGCTGACGAAGCGAAGCACAAATGTCTGACCAAACTATACGATTAACTAGTTTATGGTACCTCCAGTACCAATCTCTGGCTTTACCAGCAAACAATATATGCATGTGCTTACACATGGCAGTAAAGTCACTGTCTAAAGTTTCATCTGTTAGGGATTTCACCCGATAGATAAACTCTTCTACTCCTAAACCTTCCGCGGATCCGTCAAAGTGCAAATTCCATTTTTGCATGATGTCAGCCGTCTTTCGATTACGCGTGGACGAATCTGTCGTAGCAGGGGTGTCCCGCAGGGTGATTGGTAAAACAGGGTTATTTGATGGGCTTGAACTAGGCTGAGCATTTTGAGATAAGCTAACATTTAAACTCGTGATGACTCTAGTCACGGTTTGCTCTATCATTTCTTGAATAATTGCGAGGTCAACACCGTTGCCTTGCCGATTATTACGGTTTCGCGGGGGTCTACCACGCCTTCTATTACCGGCGGTAATAAGAGGAACTTCAGTCTGGTTGGTGCTATGACTACCATCCAAGGCGGATGACTGTATGCCACTTGCTTCACCCCCCTGCATCTCGTGTGTTTCGGTAGGGATTGAAGTTTGCGTTTGTGGCATGGACTTACTAATACTTCTCGTAAGAATGGTACGCTCAATTACAGGATCGGGGCGATGGGACTGAGCTCTAGGTGAGCAATTGCCAACAACTATTTTAAGGTCAGGTTGGTTAATAGTTTGGTTACACAAATAACACTGACTATTTTCTGCCAACCAGCTTTCTAAACACGGTTTATGAAATATGTGGTCACAGACTAGTATATAACAGGGATGGGTGTTATTTATTTCCAGTTTGCAGAGGGCACATACTAATTTTGTAACTGACCCTTTCGGTGGACTGTGATGCAATGGCATTATCTAAAAATATTTCGAACTATCCAAAAAAAATTCAGATTATCCCAAAAAAAAAATCAAAATAATAAACAAAATTTATTTTCCTGGCTTTGGCATAGGCTGATAACATAAAAAGTAGGTAAAACTATCAATACGATATGATTTATAGGGTGACTAAGTTTGTGTAATCTAATACAAAGAAAACGGGTGCTAGATAGATTTACTGCCGAGCTCCGACGCAAATCATTCGGCATGTGTACGCCAAATCAGCATACTATCACGTTCCAGACAACAACTTGGTCAAAGATCTGACAGAACTGTCTCCAACACTCCGGTGCAAAACTTGGGTTCATCAAAATTCTTATGATACTCTAGTAAAAGTATCTTGCAGGGACATTCAGTACTGGTATCCACGCAGAGCCGAATACGCAATATTCTGTAAATGTGTACAACAGTATTTAGTAGTAGAGACCTAAAAGAAACTGATTTATCCCAAGATAAAAGAGCTTTTGTGTGAGAAGAAATCTAGAGATAGTGGATGGAAATTACTATCTTAAATTGGATTTGATTGAGTCCTCGTGCAGTTAAACCTGCTTCTCGGCTTGGTATCCAAGCAGAATAACCAGCATCGTAGGCTATTTAACTAACTAGACTCTGCAGCCTCATCCTCTGCGGAAGTAGACCTAACTGATTTAACTTCGTCAGCAGGGATGACACCCTCCCACACTAAATTAAAACTTCTCAACACAAATCAAATATATGCGACAACTAACGATGCGGAATATAATTGGAAAGTTTTTCTACTAAGTGGGTGTACCGAATAGGTACCTCGGCGTTCCAAGCACGCAATCGACACAAAGCAGTCCTAATTTTGTTGTTACCACTCGTTAGCTTGCCCCACGTTGGGCGCCAAAAATTTATGTAACCATCATACCATCAACGTTAGAGATGGGTGAATTCATAGGGGGGTTCCTAGGTGACGACAGGGGGAACGGAGCATTACCCTATGGGCAGTTAAAGGGTCGCGGCAGGCGGAATCCTCTGGTGCCTTAGCTCTTTCGGCGTGGGGTGGGTTTTTGCCTTACCTTAACTGCATTCACATAAACTTAATTTTATAGGATTCCATATGGAAGAATGAAAATCAAAACGCAAAGGGAAAAGTGATTTATGGTAATACGGGCGGAAACTTAATATTACCAATATTGAAAAAGGGGCACCCTAATGTCACTCGTACAGATAGATCAGCGAGGTCTACGGTGATATTCGACCTGCGCGTTCTCTACCCAACCCAACCATGGATCTTCTGACAACAGCATTGTTGAAAATCCCCAATGAATGTAAAGTTCCCTACCTCTCTATGCCATCATATGCCTCCAGGAAAACTCAAAAACTTAACACATGATTATTCGTTATAAACTCACTGCATATATATGTATTTATTCATTTTTTAATCCAAAAATAATAATACTAACATTAACACTATTCTTAACTTGGCCAATAGGCGTCAAAAACGTTTAGATACTATTCCAAACTACTGGATAGGTATGAATATGTATTTAACTATTTAGGTAGTGTATACAATCTGATTGTACTTCTAATGCTAGGAGCGCAGAAAGTTTAGCTAACCGCAGTTGTGGGTGATCGCGTTGCAAAAAAAAATGTAAACAAAGAAATTTCGGACATATGTATGTACCGCGGGTTTACATGCAAACTAATAATAATTGTTGCTGCATTTATGGGCAAATCTGGGATAAGCAGTTATCAAGTCGACATAGGTATGCAAATTCGTACCAACAAATAAGAAGGTATATATGTCATCATATGTAGCAGGTTTAGTGCTTGCGACTAACATACATACTAATGTCGATCTGACTATGCTTAACAAAAGAAATTAAGAAGGTCGGAAAATAGGAAAAAATAACAAAAAGGTACAATTGACTTACATGCGTTTATATGTATGTTTGTCGCTGCGATCCCTCGTTGAAAGGCCTTCCATCGATGTATGTGCGGGACAGCTTGTACTGTTGTTGTTGTTGGTTTGAGTTGCGCGAAATTATTATTATGTACAAGTTAGGTATTATTTTCTTTTAGCTACAAGTCTGACGTCATTGATTTTCAACAAAACTAAACGGACATTAGACCGTTCAAAAAAAATCTAGATTTTACTCTTTTAAGCAACTGGTCCCACTAGCACAACCACGATCGCTATTTTTCTTCTTCTTTTTTTCCTTCAACGGACTTTTAAGTTTCTAGTCAAGCTTAACTTATGATATTGATTTTAAATTTCTAAATTTTAGGTGTAACGTTGAAGAATTATTTTTCACAACTTTTCTGTATAATTACGTTAAATGAACCACGATTTTGAAATTCAAGTTTTAAAAGAAATTTAAACATTAATTAACGCAAATCAAGAAAATTGTTAAGATTACCGAAATTAACTTAATATAATTAGGTTTATGGTACATGTAATATAATGTTATGGCTTTTTCCCTGGTGGGGTTTGCCTGCACAAACACATATCCTAACACTATACACAATTGCCTGTTTATGTACTACGGACTTTTGTCCGCTTTTCTATGTTGGTAAAATGATGCGATAATAACATGTGCGCCTGGTATGTGGAGCGTTGCAACTGTTGGTTGGAAATGTGACTCCTTGGATGCCGTGACCAGATAGGAGTCGTTATGCCACGCGGACTTAGGTGACGGTCTTCTACACGACTTTATGCTCGCAACTAATAATGTCCACCCCCACACTATTGCGTTCCAGCTGTGCCGATGCAGATACTGGCAACCAATGTTGGAGGTGGGTGTGATATTTTGCACTAAACGCTGCTCCAGTGGATAATGCCGCCAATTGCTGTTGGTGGATGTCAATCTGGAGCTTTGAGTTCCGCACTGATGCGGTGTTCTCGGCACTATTTTACGGGGGCTTGGCCAAGGATCTGGCGAAGAATGCCAATCACTTGGTCCTACACTATACGCCTTGAGCACAGGTCTAAAGAACACACATTATTATAGAAAACCACTTCACTTTCTGCTAAATTCAGAAACCTACCTTCCAAAAAGGAGAACTTCCAAACTTTTCTGATGGTGATCTGCTACTAACTTTCAATACGTTGGTGAATCACTTACACGCAGAAGATAAAGATGTAAAAGAAAAGAGGCTAACTGTAGGCGCGTGGGCCCTTTTATACCTTTTCGAGGCCGGAAGTTGGTCTACCCATTGTGACAGAGGCGATCTGTCATAATGTGGAAGATGTTAAACAATTTTCAGCTTTTTGCATACAAATGTTCATTAAAGACACAAGACAAGCGCCATCAGACAGATCAAACTTCACTTCTTTTATCGCATGCGATACATTTGTTGTTTAGCATGCCGTTCTGCAGACAGTGATATAAGTGAGCTGGTTTATTCGTAGGCTCATTCACCAGGGACCATTACAAATTGCTTTAACGATTTGCACTATTACGTTGGGGTGAGCATTGCTATAATAGCTTCCTAGACATTTAATTAGAATTTTGAGATGTTGAACATAATTTAGTGTGTGTGTTTGTATACTTAAGTTTTCAAGGGTGCAATTTTGTTTACGGCAGATATGGAGGATTTTGCTCTTTTGTATAGATATTTTCGCTGCGTTGATATTTTCCCAAACTAGAATGTCTTCCATCAGTGTTCCGAGCTTGGTTTGCAGATCTGAGTTTTCATTGTGTTTGCCTATTAAATACAGGTCATCTGCATAAATACAGTGCTTAAAAAATACATGTCTACAAATATTTTATTGAGTGCCTCAAAAGCAATCTGAAACAGTATGATGGAGAGGGGGGACCCCTGCGGAATTCCGTTGCTAATAGGGTGCAAGTTGGAATAGGTTGAACCTATTCGCACCCTTATAAATCTGTGCGTAAGAAAGCTTTTTACAAATAACAACATTTTTTCTCCCACTTTCCATTCTAGTAATTGGTTAAGGATTGCATGGCTTCCGATTTTGTCAAATGCTTTGTCAAAGTCTAATGATATTATTGAGCTATGCCCTTTTGCAGAAAACGTGTTTGCGATGTTGAAATCGATGAAAAGTAGAGCGTCGGTTGTCCCTTTCGAGCTTTTAAATGCCACTTGATTCGGATGAATAAGGCGATTTCTATTCAAAAACCATGCCAATCTTTTTGCGAAGGTTTTTTCTAGTATTTTGCTGGTGCAAGATATTAAAAAGATGGGTCGGTAGTCTTCTATTTTATTTGTTGGTTTGTCTGGTTTTTTAAGTGGAACAACTACTGCGTTTTTCCATTCTTGGGGAATTACTGCTAGGTTGAAAATGGCATTATATAGGCTTAGTAAATGAGTTTTTCCTGCCGGCGGAAGGTTTTTGAGCATATCGTAGTTTACCTACTTTATCGAAACCGGGTGTTTTACCTTTAGCAGTCGCTAGCGCGGCGTTCAGTTCTATTGGAGTTATGTCTGATTCTATTAGTTTTGCCGATAGTGGCGGTTGATAGGCTACTTTAAAATACTTTTTTTTTTCTCTATTAAACTCGGGGCTGAAATTTGTGTCTCAGGCGTTGTTTGACCAGGATTTGGCAAAGTATTCCGCGATCTCGGGGGCATTTGACAAATAATTACCATTTAATGTTTCTATGTTTTTGATGGAAAAATTATTGTATCTACCATAAAGATTATTTGTGACATTCCATAAGAGATTAATGGACGTGTTGGGGTTTATGGTAGATGTAAAATTTTCGAAAGATTGCCGTTTTGCAATTTTGGCCTTCCTTTTAAATATGGCATTGGCCTTTTTGTATGCTAGTAAATTTTCCTTTGATATGTTGTTTTTGTATGAATGCCAAAGACGTTGTTTGTTATCTCGAAGCTCTGCAATTTTTTTGTTCCACCAGTGCACTGTTTTTTGTTTAGCAACAGGTGGTCTGCTACGGGGAATTGATTGGTTGGCAGCAAATAAGATTTTCCTATGGAAAACTGCCGCATTTTTGTTGGTATTGTGGGATATTTGGGAGTGTTAGAAGCTGTTTGATGCAATGTTTTGGAAGCGGTCCCAGTCGGCTTTGTCAGTCCGGAAGCGTGTAAGTCTCTTGGCATCAGGTGAAGTATTTTGAGCAGTTTGTCCATCGTTTATGGAGACCCAGATCGGGAAATGGTCGCTGCCATGTGGCTCGGAATCTATAACCCAACTGAGAAAGGGAAGAAGGTTGGCGGCTCCGATGGAGATGTCGACCGAGGTAAGGGTGGAGTGTGTTGATAGGTGCGTTGGAGAACCGTCGTTCAGAAGATAGAGGTTTTCTTGTAGGATAAAGGTTTCCACTGCTTTACCTCGTGAATTGCTTTGTGGTGAACCCCACAGAACGCTGTGCGCGTTGAAATCCCCTAAGATAATGGGTGGGCTTATATTGATTAAAGAATTTAGATTAGTCACAGACAATATTTCGGATGGAGGGAAGTAAATTGAGTAAATGGTACCTGGTGCGGTATCGATTTTTTGATACAGAGGGCTACCCCGCCTTTGCAGCGTATGGGGTTATAATGGGTGCTGAAGTAAGAACTAAAATTTCTTAATAAATCTTTATGCGTTTGTGTTTGATGGGTAGTGTGTTTGAGTAAGTGTGATATTTGGAGTGAGTGTTTTCGTTTCATTGTCTCCTTCGTATGAAGGGAGAGCGTTTGATGAGTTGTTGTGATTTGCTTTTAGGCTGTCTAAGTAGTTAATCGTGTGTTCTAACATTGAGTTTGAGTATGTTAATTGTGAATTTATATTTTCTATTTCGTTTTGTGTTTGTTTTGGTTGAGTTTCTGCTGCTTCGTTCGAAGTCATATTGTTGTTATTGTTTTTCGTACTGTTTATTTTCTTTTGTCTTATTGTTATTGCTTCTTCGAGGGATTCGGTGGGAGAGGGGTGGTTGGGATTTGGAGTTTCGTTTGCCAATTGTGCTGCTTCACTGAATGAACAGTTGTTTGTAGTTTTTATTTTAATGATGGTTTGTTTTTTCTTAAATGTGGGACAGTTTCTGTTAGTGGCTCGGTGTTGTCGGCTACAATTTATGCACTGAACTTTTCGCATGGTGTAGGATCGTGTACTCTGAGGGCGCAGACGTCGCATTTGGCATCGGTTCGGCAATATTTCTTTGTGTGACCTAATTTGTAGCAATTTTTGCATTGCAAAGGTGTAGGGATGTAGGCCTCTACCTTACCGTTTAGGAAGCCAATCTTTAATTCCTTAGGTAGTTCGAAGCAGTTAAACGATAGAATGTGTAGTGAAGTATTAACTACGTTTCCATCTACAAACTTAGTTATTTTTTTGCATGTCACTACTTTTTGATCCTTCAAGCCTTCCGCGATTTCTTCCTCTTTTAGTTCTTTTAAAGATGGTGCAAATATTACGCCTTTGATGGTGTTGAGCGTCGGGTGTAATTCTGCTGTTATTTCACAAACACCGGCGAGCTGTGTGGCCCGCAGAAACCTGTTTGCTTGTTCTTCGTTTTGTGTCAGAATCAATAGATTGCCATCGCGTGTAAATGTAATTTTTTTCTGGTTGCTGCGAGCTAGTGCACACTTCTCTGCTGGCAAGAATAGGTTCAACAAAAATGGGCACAAAAACTGTGAATAAGGTCTTGTCTGGGACCATACTAGATGTGGAACTACGTTTTCAGTAAAATCGGGACTGCTCGTTTTCGCGAAATATCCCACTTTAACCCTTTAGGACCTTCAAAAATATACATTTGGCCAAAAAATCTTCTCAGAAATAGTTTTTGTATGTTTGTTCGTGTAGGTGGTTTCTATTACTCAAATAAATTGACAAAAGTCACACATTTAAAAAAAATTGCAAAACTACTATTAAATAAAATTAATTATTCGTTTTTAGGGCACTAGTTACAGCACACTGTTATTGTAATGCAAAAAAAAAATGCTCCTTATGATTTTTTTTAAGAGCAACACGAATCCGTGGTCCAAAAATTTCCATCATGTCCCGTTTCTGAGAAAAAATGTTTTTAGACCCGAAAATTAGTACAATTTGAACAAGCCCCCTGTGCTCTGGGTGCTCTTATTTGATTTGAATATCAGCTCATATATAAACCAAGGTTTAGGAAACATTATCTAAAATAAGAAAACATTGTGGTATGTCGCAATTATTTTATACAGATTTTCAAAGTTCGCCGAAATCACAAACTCGTGTTTTTGGTACATTTTTGAAAAATTATATAAATTTACCCCGATCTGGCACCAATTTTTTACATACCAGAAAATATTGCCTGGTTTCTAGTCTGTCAATGGTAAGAAAATCTTTTTATTACCACTTACCATGAAAATAATATCTTCATTTATTACCACCTCGCTTCCGTAAAATATTTATTTTTGCTTTCATCAATTTCTATCCCTTTCCGACCTATAGCAAATCTAGCCAATGAATTTGTCTGTATTTTTGGACCATATCAGTTTAGTTAGTGTAGAAAACAGCCAACTGGTTTTTTTTTTTTTCAAATTGTTCATATATCCTTTGTTTTCAGGATACGAAAAAATATGTAATTTTAATATAACCTGCATATGCAATAATTTCTGTTACGGAAATACATTTGATTCCCCTTTATTTCTTTTAATTGGAATAACACTTTTTTATATTAAATTTCACTGCTTACACAAGGAAAATAAAATGTCTTACTCTTTCGACTAATTTTTGCAAATATTTTAATCAGCAACACTAAAACAGCAAAATTCGCGAACATTCATTAACACCAATAACTGTCCGTTGTGTTTTCTATCAAGAAATTAACTCGTACATATGTATACATACGTCAGTTTATTTTACTCTACCTCAAGTATTTGTGGAAATATTAAGACTTAAACCTACACGCACAATTGTGCATATACGGTCGGAAAGGGCTATACAAAATGTATGCTGATACTGAAAATATTACATAGAAATTTTGAATAAAAGTAACGGAAATTTTTGGACCACCGATTTGTGTTCCTCTTAAAAAAAATCATAAGGTGTATTTTTTTTTTTTTTTTTTTTTTGCATTACAAAAACTGGGTGCTTGAACTAGTGCCCTAAAAACGAATAATTAATTTTATTTAATAGTAGTTTTGCAATTTTTTTTAAATGTGTAACTTTTGTCAATTTATTTGAGTAATAGAAACCACCTACACGAACAAACATACAAAAACTATTTTTAAGAAGATTTTTTGGTCAAATGTATATTTTTGAAGGTCCTAAAGGGTTAAAGTGGGATAGGAAGAGGAGTACATGGTATTTTAGCACTTGATTATTTGCTTCTGTCAAAAAGATCCGAGGTTGTAAAGAGGGCAAATAACAAAATGTAAAATTGTTTTTGTTAAGTAACACTGTCACTCAGAGAAAAATAATGTGTTAGCACGTCTATATGCATGACTGTTCGATATGAGATCACGATACCAACTGTGAAGAGTCAAACAAAAATACTCAAAGCGGCAGGAATGCATCAATGGGAAAAATGTTGTGTATAGATTTGTATTACAATAAAAATTAATATTACAAAGTTTTAAGTCAAGTTCCATTTTAAGGTTCAGTTTTTCATGCGAACTTTAAAATTTTTTTAAACGCTCTAATCACACCATTTTAAGCCAAAATATACAAGAGGCGATTCCGAAAATTTAGGTTATTTATGATTTTATGGTACCGTTTTTGAGAAGTTTTCGATTTACCGTTATTTAAAAAAAAAAAAGAAAGTGTGTGCCGTGCACACCCAAGGGAAGTTTACTTCTATAATTTAGCATTTCGCCGTCTATCACGAGCCCTGTTGTTATCTTTCGGCATATCGGTTCCTAAACGTAAACAACAAAATTATGAAAATTCATTTGTTTACAGATATCGGTAATTATATTTCTCACAAAATATCACAACCGTAATAAATTCCATTACAAAGAAAAATCAAATTCAATTATGATGTAAGTGCCGTTTTGCATTAAATAATTTAAAAAAAAAAAAACACAATGAAAAAAAAACAACAAATTGGAAAAAAGTAGAAAGCCACGAACCCACGACCTTTTGCGTGCTCATTCGCACGCTTACCACATATGCCATATCGACATTTTTATTTTTATGTCAAATGCCGTCTATGGTGCGTTTGCTATGAGTTTTGTGTGGTTAGTTCGTAAAATTCCCCACACACATATACATACAAAGTATCACTAGCTGCTATATCGTCGCCTCAGAAAACGAACGGTGGATGTGAAATTTGGCGATTTTCAACTTTTGATGCAGAATAACTAAAATCAACCTGATCTTTCAGTTTTTTCAATACATTTTTCCTCTCTCTTTTAGTTATATAACTAATATATAATATATATGTATATTATATAATATATGTATAATATATATATTATGAGCGTGATGATGTTGAATTATAAACTCTGAAATAAAGCAATGGTGATTTTATACTCTGTTGCAGATATCGGTAATTCTGAAGTGTAACCTTCTTTAAATTAAACTAAGGAATATTTTTAGACTTTTCATTTTATTATTATTTTTATTAATCAAATTTCTACAAAAGATACAAGAGGCTTATGATAACTAAAATATGAAACATATGTCTTAGTTTCGATTTTATCAATATTCCTTTGAAACACGGCGTCAATTGCTGTTTTTGATCGCGTTGTAGATTCAGTGCGACTGCTGCAAAGCTTTAAATTAAATTTGGTGGCGAGAAATTCAATTAATGAGATTGATGTATCCGAGGCAAAATTTACATTGAAATCTCCACATAAAATCATTGGCATTTTGTGGTAATCTTTTGTGGTATATTTTATTAAACCCTCGTGGATGAATTCAATAATTTTAGTTATTGCTTTATTGGGAGAAATATAAATTGCTACAATTACAATTGTTTTGTTGCTACCCAATGTATGCTCACAAGCACATATTTCTCCCACCTTAGAAATCTGAACGGACATTGATTCCAATTGCTTTGCGTTGAGTGTTGTTTGTGGAGTAACAACACTACCCCGGTCATGTCTGTTATGGTAGATCGCAACCCCACCAGCTCTTGTATTTTGTATTTTAAATTGGATTACTTTATCGAAATTGGGAATGTCTAAAAACGTATCATTATCAATCCACGTCTCGGAAAGAATTAGAAAATCCGACGATGATGCTATTCTGTCTAGTTGAATATCTTGTAAATGAGCGCGTAAGCTTTGACAATTAAAAGTGAATAATGACAATCCACCGTGGTGTGGAGGTAGTGTTGTCGGCCTACCACACCGAAGGTCCGGGTTCAAGCCCTGGTACAGGTTACATCAAAAAGTGGTTTGAAAAAGTTTTTCAAAACGGGGTCGCCCCTCGGCAGTGGTTTGGCAAACTCTCCGAGTGTATTTCTGCCATGAAAGGCTTCTCAGAAAAAATTCATCTGCTTTGTAGATGCCGTTCGGAGGCGGCGAAAAACCGTAGGTCCCGCCAATTTGTAGGAAAAAATTTCAAAAGCGGCACACCACAAATTGGAAGAGAAGCTTGGCGCAAAAATCTCCTAGGAGGTTGATGATATAACTGTTGTATATCGCGCCATATATATATATATATATAATGACAATCCATTTCTCGCATTTATAAAATCATATAATACATTTTCAATTGTTTAAAGTCGATTCAAGTTAAGCCTTTCAAATTCAGCTCGCAACTCAATTGTGGATACTATTGGTCTCCGGCCGTGATAAAATGTTCTATCTTTTTTTTTTGAGACAAGATGAAGCCCTTGGATCGATGTTACCCGTGATAATGCAACGTATAGTAGCTGTTGAGCATGTGATTTATCATACTGGTAGACGATCTCACCAAATGTACCGCCTTGTGACTTATGAATCGTTATCGCACACGCAGAGACCAGAGGAAAATGGTTTCGCTTTACAAGAACTGTTTTATTGCGTGTTAATGGTATAGAGGAAGTTCTTCGGTCTATTGGCACTGCCAGTTGTGAAATATTGTACTTATGTATTAACGCCGCTGCTTTTCTTCTGATTTTTTCACCAGTTTTAGCAGAATCAGCGAAATGCAGCCATAAACGAACAATCTCCCCATTGGCATTATATTCTATAAAAATTAAGTTTCCGGTAGCTCCATTAGCTAACCCATCTGACACGTCAATATTAGTTGTTAGGATGTATGGTTTATTGACAACCAACGTAATTTCATAAGGCAAACCTCCTGTATCGATACGGACATTTTGTGTAATTTTTGCCTCAGAGAAGTTTGCTGTTCAACACCTTGGCAACCAATGTATACATCTGTTGCTAAGAAAGATTTGATAACGAAATACATATCCCTCGTTCAAAAGTAAAGAGATGTATTTCAAAATTTTAATTTTTTGGGAAAACGAGTTCAAACTTTTATTTTTTCAATTTAGAGAACAATCTCATCAGTCAGTTATTTATGTTTATCATAAAAACCCGAAAAACGAAAATTTTTATTTACACATCTTTACTTTGGAACGGGCGATAAGCACTTGTGTAAAAAGGTACTTACGGCCACCGGGTTCACTGTTTAGCACATTCATTAATGTCCGCCGGCGTGCACGATATTCACGTGTGCGTTCAATTGAAGTTTTTGGGGTTTTTCTAGTTCTAGTTATTCTAGTTAGCATTCGCCGTTGGTCACGAGCCCCGTTCCTATTTTGCGGCATATCGATCCCTAAACGCAATATGGTGTAACTAACAAAATTATGAAAATCTGGAAACAGTAAGCACAACCCGATCTCTATGACGTTTTACTCCGACTTCGCTGAATTCAGTCAACTGAATAGAATATTACATAGTACATGTAATTTCGAATCTCAAAATATGCAACATTTTGCTCATAAATAGCGGCACATGTGTACATTCATATGTACATATGCATATATTTCACAAATTTATATTTACATATGTACATATGTATGTAAGTATGGTAAATTAGCTTTTAAACTCTCTGGCACCGGAGTGCGGTTTTCAACGCTCAAATAAAAGAATGGTGGGTTTAAACTTCAAATAAAAAAAAAAAAAAAGCTTAAAAAAACGTTCAACCTGTCGCGACTCGAACCCGCGACTTCTAGTTAAACAATCAAATGCCTATCAGCTAGGCTATTTTCACTGTTGAATGCAATGCGGCAAACTTTGTATTTCACACATGGGGACACCTTTGAAGGTATTTCTACCACGCATCTCGATTACTCACCACATCATTTGTTGGATTTAATTATACCTACATACTGTAAGCGCTGTAGCTTCGCAACAACAACACTCATATGGTTGTTGTCTTCCAATTTTCGTGACAGTTTTTCCCAAATGCATGCCGCTATAGAAGTAAACTTCAAAAAAAGATGGATCCCCTTAATTACGTATATCTCAAAAACAGGGATGCTCAACTATCGAAACGATTCTATTTCGTTTTGCTATTTCACAAAAACAAAATTAAATTATCGAAATGGAATGATAACGTTGCAACGAAGTAAATCAACAAAAATACCTCAATTAAACTGAACTGGCAATACCCCCACGAGCACATATGAAGGGCTTAGAACCAAAAGGATTTAAGTAACATCGACGTTGAATTGAGATAATTAAGGTTAAAGTAAATTACTTATTGTAAATTCTGGGTAAATTCATTTGAAATGATTCCTGTCTAAATGAATGCAGGTTAGTCAGCTAATTCAAAGGATGTTTACTGAAGATGGAAAATAACTGTAAATTTACAAAAATTATTGCAAAAATGTCCAAAAATTATTGCAATAAAATTTCGAACGTTGATTGCTCGGCTAAAATAAGATTTAAAAATTTTCCGAGTATGTGGTCTTGTAGCCCGTTTAATTTTAGTATAATAAAGTGCTGAACTTAATTTCGTAGGACGTCTATAGTTCTATATAATTTCCTATTCAAATATGAGCTAATATCTAATAAAAAAAAATTGCCAAAAA
This sequence comes from Sphenella marginata, assembly GCA_951509765.1. Taxonomy (NCBI): domain Eukaryota; kingdom Metazoa; phylum Arthropoda; class Insecta; order Diptera; family Tephritidae; genus Sphenella; species Sphenella marginata. The sequence goes on from OX608082.1 coordinate 50,177,742, forward strand.
TCAGCGAGACTTCCTACGAACTTAAATTTAGCACTTTATTGCACTAAAATTAAACGGGCTACAAGACTGCATACACGAAAAAATTCTACATGTTTTTTTGGCCGAGTAATCAACTTCCAAATTTTATTGCAATAATTGTTGGAGCCAAAAGGGTCTAAGTGAGCTTGGATCCAGTAAAAAAATTGCCAAAAATCAGCGAGACTTCCTACGAACTTAAGTTTAGCACTTTATTATACTAAAATTAAACGGGCTACAAAACTGCATACTCGAAAAAATTCTACATGTTTTTTTGGCCGAGTAATCAACTTTCACAATTTTATTGCAATAATTGTTGGAGCCAAAAGGGTCTAAGTACGCTTAGATCCAGTAAGAAAATTGCCAAAAATCAGCGAGACTTCCTACGAACTTATGTTTAGCACTTTATTGCACTAAAATTAAACGGGCTACAAGACTGCATACACGAAAAAATTCTACATGTTTTTTTGGCCGAGTAATCAACTTTCAAAATTTTATTGCAATAATTGTTGGAGCCAAAAGGGTCTAAGTGCGCTTGGATCCAGTAAAAAAATTGCCAAAAATCAGCGAGACTTCCTACGAACTTAAGTTTAGCACTTTATTATACTAAAATTAAACGGGCTACAAAACTGCATACTCAAAAAAATTCTACATGTTATTTTGGACGAGCAATTTAATTTTATTGCTTGGAGGAGCGCACTTAGATCCTTTTGGCTCCAATCATTAATGCAATATAATTTAGTACGTTTTTGGCCTGGCAAATATATGGCACTACAATGTCCGAAAGGACTCGCATCTCTTTGCCAACAAATAAACACCATATTTCACTATACAAATATGGGTATAACTCAATTTCAAAAAAAATGTCACTTAGATCCTTTTGGTTCTGAGCCCTTCATATGTACATACATACTTACATTTGCGAAAGGTGATGGCTGTCCTTTAATCAGCTCAACTTGCCCAAATATATGGATCTTTGACCACGAATAGCTTTTTTTGCACAGGTGGGATCGATGGGTACTTTTGCAGTTTTCTTTCTGGGGGTTTTCAGGTCTACAACTTTGTCTCAGGTAGTTTTAAGATAAAACTTAACGTTTTCCAGAAAAATACAAAAAAACCTCAAAATTTGATATTTTACATTTTTAAAATGAGTTTTTTTAAAAAAGAGCTCGGGGAAAAATGCTAAAAATCAACATATCATCTAATTTTAATGTACATATATTTGAGAATTCAAAAAAAAAAAATTGTAGGGACATTTGGTTTGGCTTTCCAAAATATAAATTATATCTTCGAAATATTTTATAAGCTGATTGCGAATTACAATAGAATGCAATGCAAATAAAATAAACGAATGAAATAACCGTAGCTTATGTATGTATGTCGCTTAAACATCCTCGACCCCCTAGACGGCTTAGTCGTCTAGTGAAATTCATAAGTCGCCGGTTCGAATCCGGCTCGAAGGACCATGTCTAAGCTGTAGAGAAGGCGAGTTGTTTTTTAAGTTATTATTATTTTTTATTTATTCATTTGGCTCAGGTTCTGACGACCATGTTTGCCTAAAATGTTCTTTGGAGAACGAGAGAGTATATATGTATTATTGGTGGCGAGCACTGTTGGCTCTGAGGCATGGCGCGATTGGCTTATAAAATATTTCGAAGATATAGTTTATATTTTGGAAAGCCAAAGTGTGGTTTTTCATAAGGAAATGATGAAGCCAATCTCGCGCCATGCCTCAGACACAAAGGTAATGATGTGCAACTCGATGGTTGATCTACGGATATGATGCCTCCCACTTCTCATTACCCATCTTCTCTTTCCTTTCGGAAGGAGGGATGACATGACCTAGAAGGTTCCACTGGTCATACAAATCGCTACCACGACAGTCGGGCAGTACCGCAAGGGAGTACCGGAGCGTACCGGATTCATATCCGGCCAAGGACTGTTATTTCGACAGCACTCCCCAAAATCTTCGGGGAGTGATTTTGTTGCTTAAACAACAACAACAACAACGATGACACTACTGAGGATACTGGCTACCTAAGCAGGGCAAAGTAGCGCTACAACAACAACAAAAATGAAAGCTGGCTATCTTCCATGATCAGCTTAGACATTGCTAAACAAGGTCGGCCTTTTATAGATGGTGTTTGTCTTAAATTTTTTCAAAAAAAGGATCAAACTAGTTAAAAACCCTTTACTGCAGAGTACTCTATAGAGCAGTGGTGGCCAAACGACCACATGCGCAATTTTGCTTGTATGTGTGCCAGAGAGAGCTCAGCGCTATGCTTACTTGATAAAAGTAAGCAAGATTGATCGGCCACTCTTCCGAACTTCGCCACACGACTGCATTGATACTATGCGTGTGATGGCATCGACGTCGGCAGCAAAAGGTAGCCTATGCACGCGTGCATTGATATTTTAATTCTGGCCACCACTGCTATGGAGTAATCTTTTGCCAGCATTTTCAAAGTACTCTCACGTTGGTGCTCCATAGACTATTCAGCAGGGTGCTCCGACATGGATTAGGTGATCCAATCACCGGACATGGCTTTATAAATTGGACCACCTTTTTATATGTTAGAGTACTCCGAAACTCCAACGTTTTTTATAGGGTTGCTCAGAGAAGTGAGCATGCAAAATGAATTATTCGTATTTGAACAGCGAAACATTACGGGCAAAGATGACTTGATATGAGGCTTTGTTTTACTCTCTCATTTTCCATTTATTTGGCTTAGTTGCCAGCATAGAGTCGGCATTTTACCGATGGCCAGACTAAAGCAACAAAAAAATGTACCGAATTAGTCGGTACCTCTTTAGCATACGGGTCATAGAAGATACATATGAAAAATGTTGAGTGCGGTATCAAACCACGCGGTTCGGTGTCCCTGATATTAATATGCAGGCGGAAGGTCAATACTATAAACCAGTCAAAATTTATCAACAAGAAACCTTAACTACATTTTTTACTTGGACTTATGTTATCGATTTTGTTACAACTACAGATATTTGAAGTGGAGGGCCAGCCCCCATCCACCCAACGATGTCATAGTGCTTTTAATCCGATCAATCCAAATTTCTCAATAAATTCAATATTTCGTTATCAACTCATGGCAGTGTTATGTGATGCATGCAAGCATCATTTGTACATATATTTTTGTTTATTTATGTATGTCTGCAGATACATTAGTTTGTCATATTTTTGAAAAATAAGTTTCAAAAAATTTGTTTAGCCCTACAAAACTCTAATTAAAAGGAAAACCTTTAAAATTCACAAAATATATGATAAAAATACCCATACAAAGTTTTATTCCACTTTCAAGGAGTGCCACCAATGACAAAAGTTATACAAAATGTGCATTTTGACAGCGCTCTCTCGAAACAAAGAGTCTCAAAACTATTGATCTATGATTACAGGTGTTTTATTATTTGCTTTGTCACCCTCAAATATTTTTCATCAACAAAACCCTCTTGAACGTACAATTACGATGTGCTGTAGCGCAAACAATTCTGTTAGTTTAGTCTCCTTATTTTCTCTGCATTTTATTTCTTTTGCTATTTTTGGACAGTTGAGCCGAAACCAATTTGGCAAAAATTCCATGATCAGCTGCGCAGTCCCTATACACTGGAATCACTTTTGTTTTTGTTTTGCTATCAAAAATAGGCACCGATTAATACTCTGAACAAAAAAATTTCAAGGCACTTCCATTGTTGTTGCACCCCATAGTGTAATATTCAAAGGTAATATCTGTTTTGTTGTATTTTGGAAGCACACGTGAAAGGGGGCATAAAAAAGGCCTTTGGTGAAATAGTATTGAATTTCATACTTTTTTTTATTAAGTGGTATATAGTTAATTGACTGGAAAAACGATTTTTAAAAAAATGTTAAGAAATTAGCCAATTTTTATATGGTTTTTGCAAGTTTCACGGTCTCTACAGCCAGTCTACATATGTGTATATGTATCTTTATGCTCTTTTATTCGAAACATTCGAATAATGGTACAAAATATAAGTATACAACCAAAAGCTAATAAATAGGTATATGTATATCGTCGATGACACTGCAAGTGACATTTTAGTTAAAAGCTTTTATAGGTTCCTGCCATCGAGATCTATTGATTTTGTCTCAAGAAAAAGTCAAGTAGGTTTGGAAAATAGTTAAAAGAATCTATTTGGATTGGACATTTTTCCATAAAGTCAATATTCATCTTAGAAATAAGCCAACTTTGATATCACTTACTCAGGGGGTTGCCGTATGTGGTGGTGGCATCATAGGGCTTGCCAATAGTAGAATAGAAAGGGGGCTACGAAAACTTTGAAGAAACTAATGGATATGTGTGGCGGCGCTTAACACCTTAATACCTTTTGCATGAAGCACATTGAATAGAATGGGAACGTTTAAGGTCCCTTAGAAAAACATTGGGAAAGAAAGTAATTCAATTTGACTACCGAGGGTAGGCGTTTGGTAGATCCTAGAGCCTAAGCTTTCCCTGCTAGAGCAAATACAGCCACAAATACTCGCTGTTTACCTGCCGGAATTATGATAGCCATTTGAAGAGCATTGACCTGGAAAAATTTATATTCTCAAGCCTCGCTGTTGGTCAGCAGGAGGCATCAAAAGAGATCATGTTAAAATCATTTATTGTAGTCATATAATCCGGCCGGCTACTAAACGATCATGGCTTTGTTCTCAACAATCTACGCTGGAAAGCAGGAGTACACAAGTTGGTCACGGGGCATGTTAAAGGCTTTATATGAGGGGCACAACAAATATGCCCATATATACATGTCTGTCTGACTGGAAAATGCGAATAAATCCATTATTTGTCTATTCCACGTCTGTGAAAACATATTTAAACCATTTATTATCTTCTTTAGTAAATATCACAACAAAAATTACAAAAATCAGTTTTTTGTGCAATTCTAATAAATAAACAAAATCACAGAATTGTTTAATAGAAAAGTCAGCACAAAGCAGATTTAGAGAAAAAAGTGATGCCGTTACATTTTTTTTTCAGAAAAAATGGTTTTGTATGTTTTATAGTACTTTTTCTAATGGAATATATTCTGAATAAAAAAGTACTTTTATAAAGAGACAACATTTTAATTGCTAAGGGCGTTCAAGATGGCGCCGTTAGAGCGAGAAGTTGCGAACCAAGAACACCTTTAATTATTACACCATGGTCGCACCCCATGTATAGTTGGCAACCTTATGTATTGTTCGAAACTATTTTTATATTGTAATACTAGTAAGGCCCGCTTGCTTCGCTGCGTATCAGAACTTATAACAGACTGAGTCCGATTTTAATCATTATAGCCTATACGCACTTTTTCGAAGTTCGACTTTCTTTCTATAACTTGATTGTATAGTTCACAACAACAATTAAACAATACATTTTCGAAATTTGAAATACATACATGTCTCTACATATAATAAAATTGTAACAGGTCGATGTCTGTACATGGCATCTACCCACCCTTCTCTTTTTCCGTCCGAAATTTTTGAAGATATATAATTGAAACCATTTGAGATTTTTAAATTAAGCGCATCGCATATAACAGTACCCATTGGCACCATTCGTTTGATACCCATATTGTACTAATATATTTTTTTGCAAATATTCGTCGATAACTTCAAGATATCTCCGAAACCATTTGGGATAGTTCAATTGATCACATCGCATATTACAGCACTCATTGACACCTTTCGTTTGACATCCATATTGTACTAAGACATTTTTGGTCACCCCTGGTCCACATATTGGGCGATAACTCCAAAACCGGTTGAGATATCGAAAAAAGTAATATCTTAAATTTTAAGTTGAGTATCTAGCAATCCAAAGAAAAAAGTTTCATCCATTTCCATTCAGTACTTTCAGAGTGATACGACCACAAACATACAGACAGACAGACAGACAGACACACAAAAATTGAAAAAATGGTTGATTTGAATTATACTCGTTTAATAATGCTTCCCCCAATCAATTTTTTGTTGATATCTGCCATGTACAGACATTGACCTGTTACAATTTTATTATATGTAGAGATTGCATGGTAAGGCAAAGCCATCCCAAGATTTTGCAAAGTGTATCACGGCCTAATCTGACCCAGTTTGCAACCGAACTCGTTGTTTGCATTTTTTTATATTTCGTGATGGATTCCACTAATTAAAAATTAGCTTTGCCTTGCATTCCGCATATTCTTCATCATCTCAGATGCTTTTTATTAAAAAACATTTTTTCATACTCGTTTTATACATAAGAAAGGATATTTTTTAGCGTTTTTTAACGCGGTTTAGCTCCAATAAATCTTAATATTTTTTCGAAATATTTTGGGGGAGCCCTTAGAAAAAAGTGAATTTTGAAATTCCGGTATAAACAGCGCAACTTTTTTTGGCGAGGCACCTTAATGTACATGCAATATTTCGGGGTATAAGGTTATTTCAAGAAGACCCCAACCTAATTTCTAAAAGATTCTGTAATCCCTTCCATTAAGTTATACCCCAACCCGTCATAGCAACAGCATTTCGTTCCATATACCTCACATACCCTACCGCTTTTTCTGTCAGCCCAGTGCTTAACAACAAGAGCCAAGGCTCATAAGGTAACAGCAAAGTAAACATCCAAGCTCAATCGATGCAGCCTGACAACAGGTTAGTATGATCGCTTTCCATCCATTTAGCAACAGGTATGTAAGTCCTTAGGTTGAAAAGAGGAATTGATTAAGGCATTTCCGTCCGTGTACACAATAACTTGAGTAAAAATTTAGATATTTGCATGAAATTTTGAATACCAAGGTAGGCTGCTGTTGAAAATTGTCGAAATCGGATGATAACCACGCCCCCTTTTTCGATATCGAAAATTTCGAAAATTACATAAATTAACATAAGTTGAGTAGATATTTGCATGAAATTTGGTACACAGGTTACTTTCTGGCCAAGGCAGGTTGGCGTTCAAAATGGGCGAAATCGGATGATAAACACGCCCCCTTTTTCTGAAAACTAACGCTGGGTATTTAATGTTCGGTTCACCCGAACTTAGTTTGTCTGAGAATTTTGACCTCTGTATCAATAATCCGGAGGGCGAAACTCGTTATTTTATTTCGCTCAAGAGATACATACATATTTGCAGTTAAAGTTCACAATTTTCTGTAATTTTCATGTGATCACAACGAAGACTAGGCCGTGCCAACAAAGTGAAAAAGTGAGTTCTGCGCAGAAATACTGGGGGTGTTGGACCGGCTAAGGGTTATTTTTTTGACCAGGGTCATTTTTCAGTTTTTCGTTTATAACTTTTAACTAAAACAAAATATTTATTTTCCCCCTTCGGATTTTTGTTGACGTTCAATGAAAAGTATTACCATAATTTCATTTATGTATTTGAGACCCTGCTTCCGTAAAAGACGGACGTAATCTTAGCCAGCAAAAACTGCACGTAGTGAAAGAAGCAGTATCTAGAAATGTTGTATTACTCCCATAAGTTAGGCTCGCACTGCTTCCGACTTTAATCCGTCGACACTCCCGACATATTGGGGCTTGTTCACTCCTAAAGAGCAAGACAATGGTTCGTCACTACCCAAGTGCATAACTGATTTATTTAGAAACTTCTTGAACATATTCCAGCCTGTAAAACATAGTTCAAATATGTATCTTCATTTGAATACCATTTTACTACCTATCACATCATATCTTACCCCCATTCGCCGTGAAAAACTGCATTTATTTGCAATTCAATCAAATAAACCGAATTATTTTTTGAGAATTGTTACAAAATTATTTAATATAAAAGTCAACACAAAGCAGATTTGGAGAAAAAAGTGATGCCGTTGCATATTTTTTTAGAAAAAATGGTTTCGTATGTTATATGGTACTTTTTCTAAAGGAATATATTGTAAATAAAAAAGTATTTTAATAAAGAGACAATATTGTAATTGCTAAGGGCGTTCCAGATGGCGGCGTTAGAGCGAGAAGTTGCGAACCAAGAACACCTTTAATTATTACACCATGGTCGCACCCCATGTATAGTTGGCAACCTTATGTATTGTTCGAAACTATTTTTATATTGTAATATTGCATGGTAAGGCAAAGCCATCCCAAGATTTTGCAAAATGTATCACGGCCTAATCTGACCCAGTTTGGAACCGAACTCGTTGTTTGCATTTTTTTATATTTTGTGATGGATTCCACTAATTAAAAATTAGCTTTATCTTGCATTCCGCATATTCTTCATCATCTCAGATGCATTTTATTAAAAAACATTTTTTCATACTCGTTTTATACATAAGAAAGGATATTTTTTAGCGTTTTTTTAATGCGGTTTAGTTCCAATAAATCTTAATATTTTTTCGAAATATTTTGGGGGAGCCCTTAGAAAAAAGTGAATTTTGAAATTCCGGTAGAAACAGTGCAACTTTTTTTGGCGAGGCACCTTAATGTACATGCAAAATTTCGGCACCTTAATGTACATGCAATATTTCGGGGTATAAGGTTACTTCAAGAAGACCCCAGCCTAATTTCTAAAAGATTCTGTAATCCCTTCCAATAAGTTATACCCCAACCCGTCATAGCAACAGCATTTCGGTCCATATACCTCACATACCCTACCGCTTTTTCTGTCAGCCCAGTGCTTAACAACAAGAGCCAAGGCTCATAAGGTAACAGCAAAGTAAACATCCAAGCTCAATCGATGATGATAGCTTGCCATCCATTTAGCAACAGCCCCAATATGTTCATGTTATCATCGCATGCCTACCAAAGCTCTAGTAGCAACAGCCCCAATGTTTAAATTTGGTTGTCGCTTGCCTAAGGATCCTACGGAACTGGACAAGCATGCACAGATGTGGGCCCGAGAGATAGCTCCCCTCCCCACCACCCTTTCCCTCTCGACTGTCCCGGCGGTAGATTGGTGCTAGGAGGCTTTCCAGAAGGGATTAGGACAAATTTCCATGAGGTGTGTGAACCAGAAGCAAAATCACGCATACATAGCATAACTGTCTGGGAGTGGAAATATAGGACATATCATGTACACTCTCTCAAACCTAACCTAACCTGGCCAAGTACACATAGCCACTCTTTTAATCGCAAACAAATTTTATATGTGCCTGAACCTTAATTGGTTTTTTAATTACTTTTTTCAATTCCTATGAGGAATGGGTAATTTGAATTTTTTTTTTCCATTCCTTGTAATGTAATTGAAAATTTTTCAATTACATTTTAAATTCCTTTCAAACCCCATTACTTTTGAAATTACAATTCCACAAAGTAATTTTTTTCAATTCCTTGTAATCGAGCCTCAAAAAAGGAAATTTCTTTCGGTAATTTTTTTTGAGGAATTGAAATGTAATCAATTCCTTTTCTGTGGAGCAAAGTAATTGATTCCTTTTCCCAATTACATGTATTGGGGAATTGAGGGTATATTTAATTCCTAAAGTAATCATTACTACCCAGCTCTGGTCATAACTAAATTATGAGAACAACAAAACTAAAAAGTGCTATAGCTATTTCACGGAGTATGTATGTTTAAAAATAAAATTAAATAAGTAAAAAAAAAAAATTTGTATTTTAGTTTTTTCTTGGATGAACTCTAGTTTTTGCTAGTTTCTGGTTAAATGAGTCCTCGAGGGAAATTTCGTTATATGGGAACCTCCCTATTTTTTTATGAGGAATATTTTTTCCGAAGGTGTCATAAAGATATTGTTAACAGTAGACTCACGGGAGACATTTTTTCGAGAAATTTTACAAAAACCCAAGAAAAAATGGCATAACCATGAATCGTAGCAGGACAATGTCTAGGAGGAAAATGTTAGTCTTTTTATTGCCAACAACCTTCCCTTAGACACCGAAGCTGTAGCTCTTCAAGTTTACGTGGTTATGGTACAAAGACCCAATATGACCCCCTTATCCTTTGGGTGCAATTACAATAGAACTGTGACGTGCTGGACTATAACTATATATATGAATATATATATATGTATAATGATCTACGCGATGCCCCTTTCAGAAAAGTACTATAGTTACTCTGTTGCAAAATGGCTGTTGTACAGTGTAATTATAATTTTTTATATAACGCATAATAATTGAGGAGTTGCGTGCAAAAAGGGCACTTCTATGAAAAGCATGTTTTGAGCTATTCGTTTTTTAAACTTTTGAAGCATTGTAACTTTTTTTGTTGTTGTAGTATGTAGTTGTTATCTAGTATCTTTTAACTTGGTAAAGTTACAAAAGCGACACTTCACATCGTTAACCAAAAACGATGAAATAAATCGGTAGATTATTAATATTTTCTGGATTAATTGTTGCGGAAGGTACAGATATAAAATTAACTCCTAAATTTTCTTCTTTTTTTGTCTTCCAAGGGCTAAAGGAACAATAGCATTCATTATAGTTTTCACCAGCTAATATTATTCCTGAAGAGGTATAATTTAGAATGCAATACGTTCTTAATTTGAAGTTGTTGATGACTTTTAAAAAATAATGCACATTATTTATAAAAAATAAGTTGAAATAGTTTTGCTAAAGCAGAAATTGGTGAAAAATGCAATAAAATGGATGCATTTATAGCTATTTCGGGTAGTGTATAAGAAAAACACTGTACGAGCGTATGAGCAACAAATCATAATTTTGCAAAAAAAATAACAAGTACTCATATATAGCTCAACATTTTTTGATGTTGCTAAGCCAGTTTAAAAGATATCAAATCCATATTTGGAGGGGAGAGAAAACAGAGATTATTCTTTCTAATTAGCCGTTTTACGCAAAAAGGGCACTTGTCACCTAGTTCCCTTTTTGCACGCAACTCCTCAATGATCTTGTGATTTTTATTTTTTTTACAAAGAAATAATAATTCTAACTTGATTTTTATTTGTATTGCTCATGATAAAACTTATATCTCGGCTCGAAATTTGTAAAGTATATGCCCCTTTCCCTGAAGTGTTTAATTCTATCCATAAATCATTGAAAAATTTTCCATAAATGGGGGAAAATGGGTATGAAAATATGCAAGTATGATACTTTCTCATAAGATGAAAGACACATTTTAAATGCAACCGTCTCACATTTTAATGAAAATTTGCATGTTACCTATTCGGACACAACCTCATTTTTAGAAATTGCATAGGTTTTTGTACCATTAGAAACAGCTACCTGCTACTGCCGGGTTAATTCGCAATCCCTCATGCAAGTAGGTCCTTTGTGTTCATTTAGTTAACGAGTTTAGGCACCCAAATTTAAAACAAACAGTCGCGCTTTATGCAATTCTTCAGCTTTTCAAGCACAATAAAAAATCTACCTACTAATGATCATCCTCAATCAGCCCATTCAATACAAAGACTTTGCAAATTTCTATGACCATACCTACCCAGCTTTGCCAAAGTCGGAACGCTCCGAAAAAAAGCATCCAAAAAGAGTCCATAATTGGAGCCCTTTCAGAGTAAACACCGAAGAACCACTCTTTTATGAAGATTTACGGAGCGTTGAGAGAAGAAATGAATATTGTAGAGCGAATGAACTGCAAGTCTCAATTATATGAGCAATTTTGAGCGTTTTCTGACCCTTTTTGTTGTAGGCGTACAGAGAATTGTGAGAAAATAAACGTTGGCAACGTTCAAATATGTGAATGTTTGCGAGCATTTTCTGAGGTTTTTTTTGCTTTACCTAACAGAAGGTGAAGATGACATATTTCATGACGCTTATCACTAGGCGACTAAACAAACATTTTAATACAGTCTGTTTTTACACGGTCTTTTTGTACACGGTTTGAAAATTTAATATTTTTAATTTTTTTACACGATTTTATTCCATTTAGCACGATTTGAAAGTATTTATGAAAGAAAAAAGTCTGAAACCATCGATAGTATCGTCTTTATCTTTATGTCTTTTTTTACACGGTTTTTTTTTTTACACGGCTTCTTCTGGAACCAATCTACCGTGTAAAAACAGACTTAGGTGTATAGCATTTTTTATAATTTCAGAATTGTGTCAATAAATCTGCATAAAACTTTAAAAGGTGTCTTTCCTTTTCATTATTTATAAAGCTTTATAAAAATGCCCATAGTAACCTCCAAAATTACCCAAAAGGAGTAAAAAATTACCCCAAATGAGCTTCAGAAAATCGTCAATAAAAGGGTCCGAAAAGAGTCCAAAAAGGCTCCAAAATCCCTCCGAATGGACGAATAATAGGCTCCGAAAAGAGTCCAAAAAGGCTCAGAAGTTCATTTAAAAAGAGTCATAAAACGCTCCAAATTCATTGGAATCGGACTCTTTTTTATGACTCCGTTTGGAGTGCCCGCGTAGAACGATTTATCGCTCCATTTGGGCTCCGAAAGGAGCTCATTTCGGAGGGTAAAGCTCTGAGAAATGTGCGTTTTATGGCTCCGAAAGGAGTCTTTTTTTGCACTTTTTGCTTTTGTTAGCTGGGTACTTATGTACATACATATGAAAGTACATTTATATGAGTATTTAACAAAAAAAAGGAAGCAGGTATTATTATTTTGTGTATGTTGCTTTACGCAAATTAAACTATTTACACATGCGAACATGAAATATCAGCATAAACCCGTCCTTTTCTTACCATAATAACTAAACAGTATACATAATGAATTTCGGCATTGGCATCTCTTGTTTGAAGCCCTAGCACAAAACCTACCAAGCAAATGTAACTGCAATAAACATATAAATGTACAAATATATATTTATGTATAGTAACTTTATAGTAATGTGGCGATTCTGAGCGTAGCCGGAAACTTTGTACCCAGAAGATTATCTAACCAAAAATCGTAACCGTCGCCAATACCCGCGATTCTAGCGCGCATGGCAAAGCTGTCAAAAACAAACGCTAAAACGAATGTTGTTACCACTCTAGAATTGACCTGTAAATGTCTATTTACAGCTTCAACTATTACCAATAATTGTATTTTATTACTCCCACAACACTGTACGAATAGGCATTTAATTATTAAGATAATAAGCCAAAAACTATTCAACCATCATTGACCGAATATATACAACTATTCGGTACCACTATTCGAATAATGAAACAAATATTGCTACTGCCCAGCTAACCAAAAGTGCTTTACCCACCGAAATGAGCTCCTTTCGGAGCCTAAATGAAGCGTAAAATCGTTCTACGCGGGCACTCCAAACGGAGTCATAAAAAAGAGTCCGATTCAAATGAATTTGGAGCGTTTTATGACTCTTTTTAAATGAACTTCGGAGCTTTTTGGACTCTTTTCGGAGCCTTTTATTGATGCTTTTCTGAACTTTTTTCGGAGCCTTTTTGGACTCTTTTCGGAGCCTTTTATTGATGCTTTTCTGAAGCTCATTTGGGGTAATTTTTTACTAGTTTTGGATCATTTTGGAGGTTCCTATCGGCATTTTTATGAAGCTTTTTTTTTATGCAGATTTATTGATACAATTCTGAAAATATAAAAAATGCTATGTTAAAATTTTTCTTCAGTCGCCTACTGATAATCGTCATGAAATATTTGATCTTTACCTTCTGTTAGGTAAAGCAAAAAAAAACCTCAGAAAATGCTCTCAAACATTGACATATTTGAACGTTGCCGTTCATCTGCTCTCCAACGTTTATTTTCTCACAATTCTCTGTACACCTACAACAAAAAGGGTCAGAAAACGCTCAAAATTGCTCATATAATTGACCCTTGCAGTTCATTCGCTCTGCAATATTTTTCTTCTCTGAACGCTCCGTAAATCTTCATAAAAAAGTGGTTCTTCGGTGTTTACTCCGAAAAGGCTCCAATAACGGACTCTTTTTGGATGCTTTTTTCGGAGCGCTCCGACTTTGGTAAGCTGGGTGCTTGGGCACACATTTGTACACGCATACATACATACAAAACACAAATTCACGCTCATAGGTACAAGCAAAGAAAACAGCGAATATTATTAAAAATATTCGAATAGTATTATTTGAATAGTCGCAACGAATATTTTTATTAGTTTATTCAAATATTATTGGAAAAAATTCCACTCCTAATACATACCTATGGTGACGATGGTCAAAGCAGGCGCTGACTAGTTGGCCTTGAACTAAAAGCATTGATTTACATATGTACAAAAAAGGGAACATTAAAGGCAAATTCATGTTTAGTATCAAATTAAAACTACAAGACATCGGTCTTATTATTTTTGAGCGATTGCCGTCGGACAATCAAACTAGTTTGTTCGATCATTTTTTGGCGCGCAACCTGAGGCACTTTTTGCTATAAATTAAAGTGTTGTTTAGTCTTTCGTTTTCGCTTTTTTGGAATCGCATATAATGTTTTTTTTTCGTAGCACCTTCCGACTTGGAAGTTGGCGGCGTGGTTCATCAAGCAACCTTCCATTACATTCTTCGCATCATCCTTTTTCTAGCACGGAGGCCGTCAATTCTACTGTTTCGCATCAGTCACTGCAAAGAGTCCAGCCAACATGACACTAGGGTTGTTAAAAAATAATCGATTTTTAATTTAATCGATTATTTTTTTTGTTTTTTCGATTTTTTTGAATCGATTTTATTGATAGCAAAAATCGATTTTTAATAAATCGATTATTAAAATTACACGATTTTTTTGCAAAGAGATTTTTTGAAGAAACGTATTAAAAAATGCAACAATGTACGTGAACATAGCTTCATGATGGTTGTTGCGTTTGCATGCAAACGTGATCTATATGGCTCTGGGTCTGCAAAAGGGAGCACAATGTAAATTTTGTCCAAAAGTATTAAAAACGTGTAATAACACTACAAACTTGAAACAGCATATGGAAAGAAAACATTTTGCTCTTTTGCAAGCTGATGAGGTAGCACAAATCATTTGGTATAAATGTTTACAATTTTCAATTAAGTTGAAATTTTAATTGTATCACTACAGAATTCAAATACAGCTGATATTGAGGATACCAGCAACTCGGAAAATAATAATTCACTGCCTCAATCTTCATCGGAAGAAAATCAGGCCTTATTTTCAACGCCAAAACGAGCTAAACCAAGTACTGCAGCTGCTTCAATATTTCAGAGTATTGAACATTTATGATAAACATTCAATAAAATATGAAATTCTTGACGTTATGCAATTTTGTATACTTATTATCTTAAATGATTTTCACTTAAATTAATTTTTCATAATATATTTCGCTAATACATCAAATAGGCAGTTTTCGTATAAAAAATCTAAAAATACGAACGAAAATCGATTTTTTTGTTTTAAATCGATTTTTTACAGATCGATCAATCTCTAAACAAAAAAAATCGATTATGAAATAATCGATTTTCATGACTCAAAGTCACATCCCTACATGACACTCGAGGATTTGAAGGAGCAGCACTCACTAACGCGCAAGAACATTTCTCGCATTAAAACAATTGCAGAAGCCAGCGGTAACAAGTCCGGCAAAGTACTTTCATCTGCACAAAGGTAATGACGTTGATCTACGGATATGATGACTCCCACCTCTCATTACCCATCTTCTCTTCCCAATCGGAAGGAGGGATGACATGACCTGGAAGGTAACACTGGTCATAACAAATCGCTACCACGACAGTCGGGCAGTACCTCAAGGGAGTACCGGAGCGTACCGGATTCCTATCCGGCCAAGGACTGTTATTACGACAACACTTCCCAAAACCTTCGGGAAGTGATTTTGTTGCTAAAACAATAACAACATCGATTCGTGAAAGTCCGTTACCTTTGCACTATACTAGTTCGAAATTGCCAACTCTTTGTTGCTCGTATTTTCTGGGAAATACTCAGAGTATAAGAATTTTAGATCATCTTTTACGAATCTCATAGACAAAGAAGCTGCTCTAACCAATATCAAGAAATTCAACCATCTAATCAATTGCTTAGAGGCTTAAGGCGCGATACGACAACAGCACAATGATATTCATAGAAACTATAAAATCATAATTTGAGCTTCCATCAGCTGCAAGGCAGAATGCGTCACAATTGGATAACGTAACAGCACTATTTGGTTCCCTATTATCGATCGGCTCGGACAAAAACATAGCACATCTTTTACTCATTCACCTTATCCGTTGACGAAGCAACGCAAACAAAGTGGAAGGAATCGCTGGATTTCAAATAATAATAATAATAATGCCCAACGGATTACCCACCATATCCCGCCCGACCGGCGCGAGGGGCGCATCCGCATTAGGCACGGATTGTTCTTTGGTGCCGAGTCTTTGAAAGGCTTTGGTTTGTTAATCGTCGAGATCTAAAACTGCTCAGCTACAGAGAAAACCTCATCAGCTAAGTAAGGTAGATAAAAAATAGATGACACAATTAATAAATAGTTGACAGCGAATAGTTATTGTAAAGAATAAAGATAAAAATCAAAGGAGCAAAATGTTGCTATGTATTTAGGATAGAAAGAATTGACTTTTTTATGCTGCATAGTGAGTCTGAAATATCAAACGTACCAGAATGAGAGTTATAATCTTGACACAAACAACGAAAAGGCTCATTTAATTCAAAATTAGTTCGGCACTGTTTCAAGATAAGGGGCTTAAAATGTCTTGATGGACGAGAAGGTACATTGAAGTTCACTTCGCTCAAAAGAAACGGGCTTGTGATTGAACCATTTAGTAATTTAATCATGAAAACAATTCCAAGCATTTCCCTCCGACTAGAAAGGCTGTGAAGATTAATAAGTTTTAAGCGACTCGTATAGGATGGCAAATTATACAACGGATCCCAGTGAAGATCTCTTAAGGCAAATAATAAAAATTGTTTTTGAACTGATTCCAAGCGGTCCACGTGGACCTGGTAACGCGGGCTCCAAATTATAGAACCGTATTCAAGTATCGGTCTGACTAATGTAGTAAAGAGAGTTTTAGTTACATAAGGGTCGCTAAATTCTTTAGACCATCGTTTAACAAATGCTAGAACGCCTCTAGCTTTATTGACTGTTACGTTAATGTGGCAGTTAAAACTAAGTTTGTGGTCCATAGTAACCCCAAGGTCAACAAAATCATACATTTGCTCAAGACTATAATTGTTAATTGTATAGGAAGCTGGCTGTGAAATTCCTCTCGAAAAACGCATGTATTTACATTTCTTTAGATTAAGCGGCATATAATTTGAATCGCACCAAGTAACTAGTGTATTTAGATCTGATTGAAGCTTATTGCTATCTTCGGATGATGCGAAAGACATGAAAAGCTTTACATCGTCGGCATACATTAACATTTTAGAAAATTCTATTACTGTAGAAATGTCATTTATAAACAACAAGAACAGAATCGGGCCCAGGTGGCTTCCTTGAGGAACTCCAGAGGAGACATAAATAACATCGGATTCACAGTTTTTAAACACTACTTTTTGTGTTCTGTCGCTAAGGTAAGAGGAGATCCAGCGATTGAGACCCGGCTGGAAACCCTGCTGATCTAGTTTATGAATAAGTAACGAGTGACACACTTTATCGAAAGCTTTGCTGAAATCAGTATAAATAACGTCGGTGTGCAGATTTTTTCTAAAGCCATTTGAGACATGATTTGTAAATTCAAGTAAGTTTGTAACGGTGGACTTTCCCTTACAGAACCCGTGTTGACAGTCAGAAATCAAGGTAGAGATAGGATTCGTAAGCTGATTGGTAACAATAGCTTCAAACACTTTTGGGATGGCAGAAAGCTTTGCTATGCCACAATAGTTCTCTATGGAAGCCTTGCTTCCGCTTTTATGAAGCGGTATAAGAAACGACACTTTCCATGCTTTTGGGAAAACACCACACTTTAGTGACAGATTAAACAAATTGGTAAGGGGTTTGTAAATATTGTTAGCACACTTCTTCAAGAAGCATGTAGGAATCCTATCAGGACCGCATTTAAAAGATTCCTTCAAGGTTTTCAGATAAATAAGAACATCATTGGCGCATATAGTTGGACAATTAATTAAATTGTTCCCATGTAGCTCATAGGGATAATTTAGAAAGTCAGAATTAGTAACTGCAGAATAGTTAGAATTGAAAAATGCGCAAAGAAATTTGCGATATCTTGATTATCGCTAGATGAAATGTCTTTATATTTCATGGCTGAGGGAAATCCCACAACTTTTCGTTTAGAATTTACGAAATCATAAAATGACTTCGGATTGCGAATAATGTCTCTTTTTGTTTTAGAGATATAGGCTTTATAGCACTTTTTGTTCAAGTCGATGTACCTCTTACGTAGAACAGAATACAACAAGTAATGTTTGTTTAACCCCGATTTCTTAAATAATTTGAAAGAACGCGTTTTTCTATTTTTCAGCATCATAAGCTCTTTAGTAAACCAAACTTGCGTTGGATGATCATATGTTAATTTACGTTTAGGAACAAACTTCTCAAATAAGTAGTGAATAGTTTGATTAAAATGTAAAACGTTTGAATCGATATCGCCACAAAGCTCAGGCCAAGTTAATTTAGACAGTTCTCTATTTAATTTCTTATAGTTGGCTTTTGAGAAGTTAAAATCAAAGCTACTACTTGAGCAGCATTGTGTATATTGGCCATTACTGATGGTTTCGTGAAATATTTCCATAGAAGGGTGGTAGACGTCTTCTGGCAAAGCCAACGGATCACAACGATTTACAGAAAATTTGTTTTTATCATCAACATAAATTAAATCTAAGATTTTGCCAAACTTGTTAGCGTTAACATTTATTTGACTAAGGCAGAGATCGGAATAATGTTTCCATCAGATATGTTCCACGATATATGCGGTAGGTTGAAATCACCTAAAACAATCATCGAGTCAGAATCTTTAGTCAATAAGTTAACAGTTCTGAGCAGAGAGACATGCTGCATGTAGATTGAAAGATCAGATGCTGGAGGGATGTAGCAAACAGATAAGTACATGTGCACGTTCTCTAGCTGGATGCGGATGCATTTAAACTCAATGGAATCCGTGTTAGGTACATTAACCTCCTCTGAAGGAATAGAGGAATGAACGGCAAGTAGAACACCACCTCCGACTTTGTTCAAGCGATCATGTCTATAAACTTGATATTCGTTACATAAAAACTCGGAATTGAAAACATGCGGTTTTAGCCAAGTTTCGGTAAAAGCAATTACGTTATAGTTACAATGGAAAGATTTCAAATACAGGTCATTTAATTTGGTATTTAAACCTCTGACATTTTGGTAGAAGATATTCACGGACTTAGTACTTAGTTTTTTGACTCAACATTATTACGAGTGATTTTAGCTACGTTTTGAACATTTCTATTCGGTCTGAACTCAAACTCCCGCACAAGAGCGCCGGGAGGCCAAAAAGAACTGTCCAAAAGAGAGTTAAAATCTTTTCCGGATACATCAATTTTGAACGAGGACATATTTCGTTGGTAAGCGAAGTTAAATTTTCTAACGGTTAAGGTTTGATCTTTAACCTTTGAAGAAATATGGTACCTCAAATCATCTTCAGTAGTGTCTGGATGGAACCTAGACACAAAAATCGATTTTTTTTGAGGGACCACAACCAGCTTCCTAGTAATTGGTTCGGGAGGTTCCAAAGTTTTTTTATTTGTTGACTTTGGGGGGGCGTTTTTGGACGTTGCCCGAACAAATCCTTACCAACTTGGGAGGATTGCGCAAAAGGTACTCGAGCGACGCTGCCAATTTTTGGAATCAGCATCCGGTCCACTATCTTTTGCAGATACTACCAAATCAGGTAACAAAACTGAAATTAAACACAAATCTTTACGAAAGGGGTACTCATTCTCGTGCACAAAACGCTCATACATCATATGTTCAAGCAACGAACATTTCAGATCGCTTCAAAGAGGTCAAATGTCTTGGGCTGTGCCTCAACTGCCTGTCGCAAAGGCATCAGTGAGCGCATTTCTCTTCAACATTTAAGTGCAAGCATTGTTCGCGCACACACTATAGCCTCTTACATCGCTCCACCTCGTCAAATACTGCAGAGTCTGCAACATCCTCCACAGCTTTGGTCGAGCAACCACCACAACCACACGTGATGCATCTGGTGAAGAATTTGTTCAAAAATTGCATTTTTCTAGGGAAAGACATCATATTGAAATCCAAAGCATTAGAGATTCGGTCAGAAATATAAAACATAAAACATCTACCACTGTCAAGTCGAGAGTATCTGCATATGAGATACCGTTGTCAACTGCTGATTCCTGGACTTCTGAGCAAAGAAATTGTGTGTAGGAGTACACGAAAACCGTATACAGAAACAACGATGGTAGAGTTGTTGTTAACCTGCCTTTCAAAGAGGGCATTAACAATCTTGGTCTATCCTATACAACTGCAATGCCAAGATTTCTTGCTCAGGAGCGGCGACTATCTCGCTGTCCTGATTTACAACAACAATACATACAATTTATGAATAAATATCAAAACTTTGGCCATATGAGCGTAGTAGAAAAAGTGAACGTCGACGCTCCACACTATTATATACCTCATCATCACGTCTTGAAACCAACTAGCAGTACTACAAAACTATGAGTGGTCTTCGACGCATCCACCAAAACTACTTCGCTGAAATCGCTTAATGACTTTTTAGCAGTCGGGCCTACTCCGCAGAATGAGCTATACATATTGCTATTACGTTTTCGACTTTTCCGCTACGCACTCACAGCAGACATTATTAAGATGTACAGTAGAGCGTATCGCCAAAAAAAGTTTGAAATGTTCCCCCCTGGTTCGAATGCTTACTTGTTGGTGATTTCAAAAATGGAAAAAAAAAATTTTTCGCCACCCTGTAAAAACAGCGAAATTCGTTTTTTGCTTATAACTTTTCCAATTGAGCCTTGATTTCAAAGAACGATATATCGTTGTAAAGGGTTTAACCCGTGTCAGATTTCGTCCATATATATGCAGGTAAGTACCTATTCTTTGTTTTTTAGTTTTCAGAAAACTTTTTTTTTTTCAAATACAGGGTGTTGGTTTTAGTAAAACTAAAATAAAAGCTGAACTTGGCATGATGGAGTAATAGTTTCTATGGATGAAATATTGCATTAGTCACAGCTATCCTCAATCAAAAAGAAGTTTCATGAAAATGCCGAATGAAACGGTTCATTGCATCTTCTTTCAGCTATTTTATAGTTTCAAAATCCGTTTCAAACGAAATTCTAGCTGATCGTTTTCCGGTTTTATTCAACAATTATTATTTTTTTTTTTTAATTATACCCAGCGTACTAGTACTAGTACAAGGGTATATTAATTTTGTACACATAACGGTACTATGTAACGGCGCAAAATAATCGAGTTAGATATGGGGTTCCATATATGAAAGTTCTTAGGTTGAAAAGAGGAATTGATTAAGGCATGTCCGTCCGTCTGTCCGTCCGTGTAAACGATAACTTGAGTAAAAATTGAGATATTTGCATGAAATTTTGCATACAGGTTACTTTCTGGCCAAGGTAGGTTGCTATTGAAAATGGGCGAAATCGGATGATAACCACGCCCCCTTTTTCGATATCGAAAATTTCGAAAATCACATAAATTGACATAACTTTCGTCAAAACTGAGATATTTGCATGGAATTTTGCATACAGGTTACTTTCTGGCCAAGGCAGGTTGGTGTTTAAAATGGGCGAAATCTGATGATAACCACGCCCCCTTTTTTGATGTAGAAAATTTCAAATAAGATTCTAGGGCCTATATCATTGCCAAGTCATAGTATTTGTATCTCGTTCAGAAAACTAACTAAACTAGAAATTAATTTAATTATTTTGGAATGATAAGAATGTATGCTATTTGAAAAATAGCTGTTGATTACTATAACCTATAAAAATAATGAAAAGAACGACACAGTTTCAACCAAATAATAACACTATGGAAAATTTTTGGGATTATTGTCTGGGGGGTGGGAAATTCCAAGTCAGGGTGATGGTACTAGGTCAGTATAGTTAAACCCTCAAAGGGTTTGGCGTTCGTATGTGTCAGTTTTTTTTATGAGCTTTTAAATTGTTTCCTTATCTTGATGTTTTTTCGCTTAGTTGTAACATTTTGGCAAAAACGTAGTTTAACATAACTCGAGAACCACTTGTCCGATTTTGATAAAACAAATTTAGAAAAATTTAGAATTACAATTTCTTTATTCTGTTTCTATACCGTTTTCCTATATGTGCAACACTTTCGATGTTAAAAATGAATGTATGTATATAAAAATTAAAAAAAAAAAAAGTAATTGTTGAATAAAACAGGAAAACGATCAGCTAGAATTTCGTTTGAAACGGATTTTGAAACTATAAAATAGCTGAAAGAAGATGCCGTGAACCGTTTCATTCGGCATTTTTATGAAACTTCTTTTTGATTGAGGATAGCTGTGTAGTCAATACCTTTCCAAAAATGTATTATTTTTGAAAATCGAACGTAAAATATAGAAATTATAGAAAAAAATCAAATTTCGCTGTTTTTACAGGGTGACAAAAAAATTTTTTTTGAAAACCTCATAAGGTAAGTGTTCAAACTGGGGGGGAACATTTTCAACTTTTTTTTCCTCCATACACCGTGATACGCTTTAATGTACAGCCAAATTTTGGTGGACCCAGATGATCGCAAATTCCAGTACATAGTTATTGTGGAGGAGTACACCAAACGACGAAATACGCACTTTTCAAGTAAATACAGTAACCTATGCGACTGCATCGGCCCCTTACCTTGCTGTGCAAAGCCTGAACTATATCGCTGATACATACGAATCACAATATCCAATTGGTGCCAATACAATCAAAACATCATTTTATGTTGACGATTTACTTTGTGGCGCTGATACTCTGGACGAGCTATCTCAAATCAAGCAGGAAGTTACGGAGCTGCTGTAATGTGGATGTTTCACGTTGGCAAAGTGGCAGTAAAATCACCTAACCTTTAGAGACGATAACACGATGACGGATTTAAATGTGAATGAGGATTTAACGACCAGCACCTTAGGTATAAAATGGGATCAAGTTAACGATGTTTTCTTGTTTTCGTTTCAGCCTAAGCAACCTTTGAATGGGCGGGAAACAAAACGGTCAATCCTATCCATTGCATCAGCGTTGTTCAATCCGTTGGGACTAATTGCACCTGTTGTGATTTCCGCTATAATCATTCTACAAGAACTATGGCTGTTGAAGCTAAATTGGGATGAATCTGTACCTCAAAACCTAGAAACTGGTTAGGAACGTAAGTCAACACAGATCCAATGGGTTTTGTGACTCGTCTATTCGAGCATACGGCTGCTGCATTTATGTTCGATCAATTTCTACAAATGGCAAATCTATGGTCACTCTACTCACAGCCAAATCACGAGTATCACCAATAAAAAAGCAATCGCTACCTAAACTGGAATTGTGTGGTGCCCTACTGCTGGCGAGGCTTTTCGCGCAAATCAAACCATTATTCAATTCTGATATACCTGTATTTCTGTGGTGTGACTCAGAGATTGTACTTCAATGGCTGAAAATGCATTCGGCTACTCTTTCAACATTCGTGGGCAACAGGGTATCAGAAACTCAAGATCTCACAACAGGAGCACATTGGCGACACCAGAACTCAGTAGCTCCAATTGGGCCATCGTTTTTAAAACTTGAATCCGGACATTGGCCAAAGAATGGAGGTGGTTTAGTCGATGTGGAAGAAGTTTCTCGAGGAAAACGTAAGTCAACATTCAAAGAAACCTCTAACGAAAACTATATTTTAAAGGTGCTTGAGGGATACAGCTCATATACACATTGCTTGCGCATAATAGCGCAATAGAAAAATTTATAAAAACCAAAGGTAATGATTATTCTTGAATAATGATTATTCTTGAAGCCCGACCAAGGGCTGTTATTTCGCTACCCCCTGCCTAAACCGTCAGTTATCCTCCCCCCAATAATGTCATCCTCCGAGCAGCTCCTTGCAGCGGGACTGCTCAAGACTCTCCTGATCCGGGCTGGTATTGAATCCAACCCGGGACCAAGAGAATGGATCTGCTGCATATGCTGGAAGAAAATTTATGTGAAACGCTCACATTCAGTACAATGCTCCAATTGCAATAGATGGTTGCACCTAACAAGTTGCTCCGGACTAAATCCCTCTACTCATAGGCCCGCTAGTTTTTATAGAACTTTTGTGGCCCCTTGCTGTTCACGTCCTACGACGTCCCGTGGTCGTCGTCTATCAAGTATCGCTCCGCCACATATGTCTGACTCTGTCACCTCAGTCTCCACGACTAGCATTACAAATGCACCTCAGCAAGTAGACTTTCCTAGCGGTCGCTCACGCCCCCAGGCGTCAGCAGCTCACAGCTACTCCCTACGTAGCACTTCCCAAGTGGATTTGAGCAATGCTGAGCGTCCGCTATCTCCCGCCCCCTCAGTCAGCCCCTCTTCTTCCAGCATTAGCACGAGTATAAGTCACAACCATCAGCTCTTGGTAACTTATACTACGTGCACTGTTTGTCGGTTAAGATTATACACGCCTTTGGCATCGGTCAAGTGCAATAACTGCCTTGGCCTGTGTCATCTGCTTATATGCTGTGGACTCGCAAACAGGAACTTATGGACTGATACGTACGTTGCGCCATGCTGTCGAGCTACGCAACCTTCAACGTCATCTGATTCGCCTCTACCTTCTGGTAACGCGATTCCTTCGACTTCAAGAATGCGTCGTAGTGCGCGACCCTGCCTACTACCACCTAGGCATGCGCATCAGTCCCTGACCCCCAGCATCACTCTGCTCCCCCTTCGCACTTCGCAATCCTGCAATTTAATTGCAACGGCCTAACCGGCAAAATAGTTGAGATTACAAACCTCATGAAGCGACACAAAATCAAGATCGCTGCTATTCAGGAGACAAAGCTCGGTGGAAGGTCAACTCTTCAGACCTGCAACGGGTACAATGTACACCGTTGTGATCGTGCGAGAGGGCTTGGGGGTGGTCTTGCATTCATCACGCATCAAACTGTGCAGTATCGTCTATTTCAGCCTGACATCGACCCGAGGGACACCACCTTAGAACGTCAAGGTATGGTTGTACGGTCAGGCGATGTCGACTTGGAAATCATAAACGTATATATACCTCCTGTCACCTGCTGTCCCAGGGATTATCACCCTGACATTCGTGCGTTACTCAGGGGTGAGAACCGCGTTATCCTTGGTGACTTCAACGCACACCACGACCTGTGGCACTCCAGCTTACAGGCCGATGGTAGGGGGCAGGAGCTGGCTGATCAAATAGACGATTCGACGTTCTGTACGGTTAATGGGGATGCCCCCACTAGAGTGGCGGTAAACTGCTCTAGCTCGTCGGACATCACCATAGTCAGCGCAGGTCTTATAAACTGCGTTGACTGGTGATGATGCTGACGCTTGCTTCGGACCACCTACCCATTGTGCTCTCTATCGACCGCCCCACCGACTTTGTCACTTCTGACAATCGCACCTTTGTTAACTTTAACAAAGCCGACTGGGAGAGTTTCTTAACATCTACAGAGAGCGCCTTCGCTGCTCTCCCCACCCCGTCTGACGTACGAGAAGGGGAAAAGGCGTTTCGTATGGCCCTAGTTTCAGCCTCCCGTCAACACATTCCGTCAGGTAGAATAAAGGAAGTACGTCCATTTTTCCCCGCAGAGGCAAATGAACGTGACCATATTAGACGCCTCGACCCTACGGATCCTCAAATAAAGGATCTAAGTGGGAAGAGCACCTAAGGTCTTGTAACCTCTCGGCTGGGGTTGGCAAATTATGGTCGACGGTGAAATCTTTGTCCACCCCGACTAAGCCCAACGACAAAATATCCATCGCCTTCGGCGATAAGGTTCAGTCGAAACCTAAACGATGCGCGAGAGCTTTCTGCCGACAGTTTGTAATGCATCCTCCGTTGGACAAAGAGATTCGCCGAGCCACCAGGGAAGCGCATAAACCCAAAAACAGCGAGCCTGGCAAGCAAGCTGCCGTAGGGGAGTCATATCGCCCGATATCACTTCTCTCGCCAGTAGTGAAAGTGTTGGAATCTATCTTATTACCATATTTCACCGCTAATTTGCGACTCGCCGAACATCAGCATGGTTTCCGCAAAAACAGCACTACCACCGCGCTGAACGCTATTACCACTCAGATAGGGGACGGACTAAACCAAAAGGGTCCAAACCACAGGACAGTGCTACTTGCGCTTGATTTGGCCAAAGCTTTTGACACGGTCAACCATGCGCGACTATTGAAAGACCTGGAAGATTCGTCCCTTCCCCCCTGTCTTAAACGTCGGACTGCCAACTATTTGAGTGGCCGTCAATCGTCGATTGAATTCAGAGGCGCCCGATCAAAACCCAGAATAGTTAAACAAGGGGTGCCACAGGGTGGTGTCCTATCCCCGTTTCTGTTTAACTATTATATATCGAAACTTCCCCCCCCCCCCCACCAGAGGGTGTCTCGATCGTCTCATACGCCGATGATTTACGATACTGGCAACGGGCCCCCCGTTGAAGAACTCTGCTCTTGCATAAACTCTTACCTCCCAGCCGTGTCGGAATTTTTCGCTGGTAGAAACCTGGCATTGTCACCGACTAAGTCCTCGGCTACCTTAGTTACGACGTGGACAACGCAAGTGAACATGGAATTAGACGTCTACGTTGATAGTGTCAAGCTACCAACTGTCTCACACCCCAAAATCTTAGGGGTGACGTTTGATAACATGTTCAAATACGGCGCTCATGTTACCGCAATTGTCAATAAAGTCCAAAGCCGTAACAAAATCCTCAACTCGCTAGCTGGCAGCACTTGGGGCAAAGACAAAGAAACGTTACTAGCTACATACAAAGCAATTGGTCAGCCGGTACTGAGCTACGCGACGCCTATATGGTCGTCGGGGCTAGCTGACATACACTGGACGAGGCTTCAGGTCTGCCAGAATACCGCCCTTCGAACCGCCACTGGGTGTCTTCTTATGTCTCCTGAGCACCACCTTCACAATGAAGCGAAAATGCTCGCCGTTAAAGAGCATAGCGAGATGCTGACCAGGCAATTCCTGTTCAACTGTTGCAAACCGCAGCACCCGAACGGACGCCTGGTCAACGAAAATCCGCCCCCAGGAGAATAAGAAGCCACCTACGCAAACACTTCGATGACATCCGGCACCTGATTTCCACGCCGTTTGATCCTAAGGTGCACCGGCAGGCCCTCACCCTTATCCACACCGATTCGGTAAATTCCTATGTCAGCTCTATCCCAGCGAACGCCGTTCTTCAGGCAACAACTCAACCCGTTGCCGAAGAGGAGCGCGGGCTGCCTAGCGAGACTAGAGTGATGCTGGGCCAACTCCGGTCTGGATATTGTAATAGGTTAAACTCTTACTTATCCAGACTGAACCCCGACTTGCCTAATGTTTGTCCGGCATGTGGCTTGTCCCCCCATAATACTAACCACCTTTTCGTCTGCTCAGCTGAGCCTACTCTTCTAACACCCATATCTCTCTGGTCCGCCCCTGTCGAAGCCGCTAGGTTTCTAGGACTTCCGTTAGAAGAGCTTGATGACAATATTGGGAAGATACTGACTACCTAGGCAGGGCTACGTAGTGTTACAACAACAACATTATTCTTGAAGAAAAAAGATAAAAATCTAAGATAACGATTATGATTGAGGAACAAGTAAGGAAGTCTAAGTTCGGGTGAACCGAACACTAAATACCCAGCGTTCGTTTTCATGTAAATTTGTGTGATTTTCGATAGGGAAAATGGGGGCATGGTTGTCATCCGATTTCACCCATTTTAAACACCAACCTGCCTTGGCCAGAAAGTAACCCGTGTACCAAATTTCATGGAAATAGCTCAATTTTTACTCAAGTTATCGTGCACACGGACGGACAGACGGACGAACATGCCTTAATCAATTCCTCTTTTCAACCTAAGAACTTTCATACCTGGAACTCTATATCTTACTCGATTATTTTGCGCCGTTACATAGTACCGTTATGTGGACAAAATCATATTACCCTTGTACTAGTACTAGTACGCTGGGTATAAAAATGTATAAAAATCATGGATAATGATTACTGAGGCAAATAATAAAAATCAAGAGATAATTATTATGATTAAGTAAAATCGATTAAAATCTAATATAATAGTTATTTTAATTTTCTGTTTTTCCGACAGGGTGAATGCTAGATTTATACAGGAACGATTTTCCGTCATCACTTGTCCCTTTTTGTTTGTTTACAAACCGGTTTCGGCGTTCCGCCATCTTCAGTGTAAGTTTTCGTTCTGATCTGTGCCCGTTGATCGTTGTCCTGTATTTATAGTTCGAATGCTGTACTAGGTAAAGTTAGTATGAGTGTATATAGTTCGTGTGTTAGGTTCGTTCCCGAGCGGCAAGCTGTAACAGGGTTGTTTTGACACTCGTTTATTAGTTTGGTTGTCACGTAATTGACAGACTTCAACGAACGCCTCTCACTCAGGAATCATACAAGAAAGAGCTCACCAAGATATACAGCATAGCTACTAGCAACAGATACAAAAAGACCCTAGTGGACAAACTCCGAAGCAACCACATGGCGCAGAGAAGGAAAACCGACGAGAAAGAGGCCAAAATTTGGACAGTTATGACATACACTGGAAACACCACATACAAGTCGGCCAATTTTTTCAAGAAACACAACATCAGCACAGCATTGAGAACATCGAACACCTTGGGACAAAAGCTAACAACTAACACCAACTCAGCGGAGCCGTTTAACGAACATGGGGTTGTTGTTGTTGTTGTTAGCAGTGCTTCGCCCTGCCCAAAGGGCCAGTACACTCCTAGTTGTCATCGGGCTCTTCTAACGGAAGTCCAAGGAAACGCGCTGTTTCAACAGGGTTGGGCCAAAGTGATAGGGGAGTTAGAAGAGTATGTTCCGAGCAACACGAAAAGAGATGTTGCGTGTCATGGGGGGCCATAACGCATGCAGGGCATGTGTTCGGTATGGTGGGGTTCAGTCTGGACAAATAGTAGTTCAGCCTATTGCAATATCCAGACCGAAGTTCAGCCAGCATGACTCTAGTCTCCCTCGGAAGGACACGTTCTTCCTCAGCAAGAACGGGTGGTTGGGCACCAATAACGGGGTTCACAGGCCGGGATCTGAGGGATCTGTCCACCGACTCAGTGTGGATGTCCTTTAGGGCCCGCCTATGGTCCCGCAGATCAAACGAGATGTGATGCCGGATCTCATCATAATGCTTTCGGAGATGTTTCCTTATGTCTCTGGGGGGCGGAGTTTCATCCAATAGCTGTCGATTTGGATGACTGGGTCTATGACAGTTCAGAAGGAACTGCCTACTTAGAAGTTCCGCATGCTCGCGAACGTTGAGCATTTTAGCCTCCTGGTGCAGGTGAGACTCAGGAGACATAAGCAAACAGCCCGTCGCGGTGTTTTGGCAGACCTGCAATTTCCTCCAGTTGGTGTCGTGAAGGTTAGGCGACCATATGGGCGCAGCATAATCAATAACCGGTCGGCCAATAGCCTTATGGGTGACCAACAAGGTTTCTTTGTCTTTGCCCCAAGTACTGCCGGCCAGTGACTTGAGGATCTTGTTGCGGCTTTGTACATTTGAAGCTATTGCGGTGGCATGATTAGCGAAGGTGAGGCTATTGTCGAATGTAACCCCTATAATTTTGGGGTGGTTGGCTGTAGGTAGTGGAACACCATCTACGTGGACATTCAACTCCTGCCCCATCTGCGCATTCCAAGTGTTAAATAGCGTCGCCGTAGATTTAGTCGGGGACAGTGTCAGGTTCCGCTCTGGAGAAGCTGGAAAGATCGCGCAGGTAGTAATTGAGTCTGGTGCATAGTTCGTCCGTGGAAGGTCCTTTGCCCGTAGCCATCACAGTGCAGTCGTCAGCGTACGAAACGATGGAGACCCCCTCTGGGGGAGGAGAGACCCTCGAGATGTAGAAGTTAAACAGAAGGGGTGATAGGACACCACCCTGCGGAACCCCTTGTCTAATTCTTCTAGGTCTACATCTCTCGACGCCAGCCGACCATTTTAGTAGTTGGCGGTCCAACGTTTTAGGCCGGCAGGATGCGGTGTCTCCTGCATGTCTCTAAGGAGTATGGCGTGGTTGACTGTGTCGAAGGCTTTCGACAGGTCAAGTGCCACGAGAACCGTCCTGTGGTTTGGTTTGCGTCGCGCTGGCATTCAATGCCGAAGTTGTGCTGTGATTTTTACGGAACCCATGTTGATGATTGGCCAGCTGCAGGTTTGCAGTATAGTATGGGAGCAAGATAGCCTCTAACAACTTCACTACCGGCGAGAGGAGAGATATCGGACTATAAGAATCTCCTTGATTCGCCGGCTTCCCAGGTTTCAGGAGGGGGAACACAGTCGCGTGTTTCCAGATATCTGGTATTACGAAGGTGGTCAGTGAGAGGTTGAATAGAGCCGCCAAGTACTTGTGCCCCTCGTGGCCGAGGTGTTTCAGCATCTTCATAGCAATTCCGTCGGGTCCGAGTGATCTAGAAGGTTTCGCCTTCCTTATAGCTTCCTTAACCTCTGCAGCGGAGACGACAATGGGCGCGGCTGTGTGTTTGTGTTTGTGCGCACGTCGAATGACTTTTCTCTTAGCCCTATCCGCAGGAGAATGCAGTATAAATTGCCGGCATAATGCGCTAGCGCATTTCCTGGGGTCCGATTTGACGCCATCGACCATAGTTTGCCGACACCGCCGGAGAGGTTGCATGACTCTAGGTGTTCTTTCCACTTTTTCAATTTGTGATCATTGACAGTCCGACGGATTTCTGCGTTGAGATCCTTTATTCTTGGATCTGCGGGGTTCAAGAGTCTCACTGGGTCACGTTCTCTTGCCATTGCCGCTGCTTCCGCAGGGAAATTCGGCCGAATTTCCTGGATTCTGCCAGCAGGGATGAAGCCAGAGATCATGATGTGCGTTGAAATCACCTAGGATGAGGCAGTTATCGCCCCTTAGCAACGCACTAATATCAGGGCGATAATCACGGGGACAGCACGTAACAGGGGGAATGTATATATTTATCACTCGCAGGTCGACGTCGCTTGTCCGGACTGCTATGCCCTGGCATTCAAGGGTAGAGTCCCTGGGGTCAACGTCCGGGGCAAATAGGTTATACTGTACAGTATGGTGTGTGATGAATGCAAGGCCGCCCCCATGACCGCTGGGACGGTCTTTCCTATGTACATTGTACCCATCTCGAGTGCGTAAGTCCGAGTTAGTGTTCAGTTTGGTCTCCTGAATGGCGGCCAGTTTAATGTTGTTCGACTTCATAAAGTCCGTTATCTCCACGATCTTTCTAGCTAATCCGTTGCAGTTCAGCTGTAGGATTTTGAAGTTTGTCGGGAGGGAGAGTGAAGGCATGCTGGGGGTAAGGGACGGATGTGGTTGCCTAGATGGAGGTAGGCTTAGTCCCAAGCTGTGACGCAGTCTAGGGTTCAGCGTGCCTTGGCCGATGTTGTGTGGCGTGGAGGGCGGCTGAGTACTGCAGCAAGGGGCTATAAATGCATCCGTCCAAAGGTTCCTGTTTGCAAACCCAGAGCACATATGGATGTGGCACAGGCCAAGGCAGTTATTGCACTTAACCGATGCCGCAGGCGTATATAATATTTGCCGACAAACAGTGCACGTGGTGAAAGGTACGAGGAGGTTATGTTCCTGACCCACTTGCATGCTGGAAGTAGGGGAGGACGAGAGTGGGGACTGAGGTGAGGCGGGAGCAGCAAGGCTGCTGGTCGTGGAGACCAGGTCACTGTTGTGGCCATTTGATGATGGTGCGTGGGGTGTGTGTGCGCCGGAGCGACGAGAGCCGCGGGACGCGCTGGCGCGCGAACAACATGGTGCCTCAAAAGTACTGAAACAAGTACGGGTTCTGGGGATGGCAGGGTTAAGCCCTGAGCATCCAGATCTGTGCAACCATCTCTTGCATTTACTGTATTGGACGGAATGTGAACGTTTGACATACATATATTTTCTTCCAGCCCGTAACAAGAGACATTGGAGCAACCCTGCTGGAAGGGATTGCTCCGAGGATGACAATTTAGGAGTGGGACTGGACAAATTGGACAGGGTTACACTGAAATAACAGCCCTTGGCCGGGTAAAACCCGGGTCATTCCGGTAAGAAGAACCGGCTGTTGTGGGAATGGCGAACATGGGGTACACAAGCTTACTTGCTTACATAAGAAAAACAGGACTGAATATAAGTACACGTTTTCGGGAGCATATCAGGGACTACAAAAGAAAGGCACGGAAAGCCTCCATCACACCAGAAGAATAATAAACGAACAAACTAGCACCAATTCTGATGCAATATTCGAACCTCTAAAACTAGTTTACAAAAAACAAAACAACGCAGCAGGTACAATAACCAGACATGTAACGATAAACGAGCGAACACACAAAACTAACCAAAGGACAACTAGTAAGGAAGTCTAAGTTCGGGTGTAACCGAACATTAAATACATAGTAGTGCTCTGTTGTAGTATCCTAATTTACTCAGGTCTATTTTAATACCTGAAAAGATGTTATAAAACAACTTATTGTTTTCGATTAAAAACACTTCTGCTGTAAGTGGTAAATTAAATTATCACTAAATAACAAAATATAAATAGTTTTGCATGGGGCTTATGAAAGGTATGAAAATAAAAAAAATTGATAAAAAAAGGCAATAGGGTGTCTACTACTTTCCCGTAAATCTTGCTTGTTTGTTATTCGATTTGCATAATTTTTTCAGGAGTATACTACATACTATTGGGAGGCATCTCACTAACTTTCATTGAAATACCTTCTTGAAATTTCAAGCAATCGCTTTTGAAAATAACAGACCTTTTTTGCTGAAAAGTGGGCGGCGCCACGCCTACTTCAACAAAATCCACAAAATTTTTTTACAGTTTAGTTTTGCTTAAAAAGTTTATTATGTGGGTAAAATATTATTTATATAACTTTTACAATTAGGAAAATATCGCGATTTTAATTTTACAAAGACATTTTTCAGAACTGTGTTCAAAAAGTGGGCGTGTCCGTTAACCAATTTTGTTTATTTTTACAGCAAAGAGTTAGCTTTATGTATATGTTGAACACTTTCTCCAAATATCGTTTCAATAAATCAATTTTTACCGGAGTTATGGCATGGAAAGTTTTGTGGAATAATCCACCATAAAGGGGCGGGGCCACGCCCATTTTCCAAAAATTTTGTGCATTCGACTTTCTTTGCCTACGAACACTTTAGAGGGGAAATAGAAATGATATACAGGAAAGTTATTGAATATTCAATATATCTATGATCCTTTTCAAAATCTTTTGTATAAAATTGGGCGTGGCCGATTTCGGTAATTTTTTTTCGAAATATTTCCTGTATTAATATAAATACGTGTGCTCAATTTCGTTTTGCTATCTTGAGCGGTTTTTGATTTATGATTAATTATATTTCCAAAATTGACTTAATCAAAAGTGGGCGGTGCCATTCCCCTTTTTAAAAATTTCTTCAAAAATTTACTTTTTGCCTTAACTCTAACGTACACACCGAATTTTATCCTTATTGGTGTATTATTTACTGAATAATCACTCTTTTTGTATTTTCGAAAATATGATATATGTATGTACTAGCTGAGCCCGGCAAACGTTGTTTGGCCTTTGTTTTTTTGTTATTGTATACCTAGGATCATTATGAACCTAAGATCATTGTGAGCCTCTGTTAAAAAGAAAACTATGAAAAAAACACCACTAATTTTCTCAATTCATTGTATTTCTTTAAAAAATAACGGTTATATAAAATGATTTAATGAGCCAATAGTACATCCACAGCACATAAACTATTTTTTTCTATAACAAATTATTCAATAGCCAATATGGTAATATAATCACAGCACATAAACTTTTTTTAAATTAAAAATTATTCAAAAGCGAAAATATGCTCATTTGATTTAATTGTTTTTTCCCCAATCAAATTTGAAATAAAAATTTGTCAAATGTTAAAATATTTTGATTGAGAGGAAGAGGGGTAGTGAAAGCTTTCTTACCTAATACTAACCAAGGTTTATGATACAAAAGCTACAATAAATAAAAAGTTTTTAATTTTCTTGTCAAAATGATATATTATCAAAATGATATATTATACTTTTATACGCTACGACATCCGTCAGCGTACCAAACCACTCCCTGTTGAAACCTTAGTCAACACCTTTCTTTTGGTATCCATTTTGTCCAAGCCCTTTCTAGGGTCACACATTTTGGTCGATATCTAGGAAACGGGGTCCCATATTGGACTTTGAACCACTTTCTATTAAAATCCTCATCAACACCTTTCATTTGGTACCATATTGTGCAAACAATTTTTAGAGTCACACCTTGTCCACATTTTGGTGAATATCTTGGAAACGGGGTGCTATGGGACTTTGAACCCCTTCCTGTTAAAATCTTCATCAACACCTTTCATTTGGTACGCATATTGTGTCAACACTTTTTAGAGTCACACCTGGTCCACATTTTGGTCGATATCTAGGAAACGGGGTCCCATATGGGACTTTGAACCACTCCCTGTTGGAACCTTAGTCAACACCTTTCATTTGGTATCCATATTATCCAAACTCTTTCTATGGTCCCACCTGGTCCACATTTTGGTCGACATCTAGGAAACAGGGTCCCATATTGGACTTTGAACCACTTCCTGGTAAAGCCCTCATCAACACCTTTCATTTGGTACCCATATTAAGCAAACACTTTTTAGAGTCACGCCTGGTCCACATTTTGGTATTTCGGAAACGGGGTCCCATGTGGGACTTTAAACCACTTCCTGTTAAAACCCTCATCAACACCTTTCATTTGGTACCCATATTGTGTAAACACTTTTTAGAGTCACGCCTGGTCCACATTTTTGTCGATATCTCGGAAACAGGGTCCCATATGGGACTTTGAACCACTTCCTGTTAAAACCCTCATCAACACCTTTTATTCGATACCCATATTGCGTAAACACCTTCTAGGGTCACCCCTGGTCCATAGTTTTGCTCGATATCTCGGAAAACGGGTCGCATAGGGTCTTGAAACTTCATATAAACCATAAATGGACCACTGCCTGCGTAGTGTATAAGTTTGGTTGAAATCGCACGACGCGTTTATGAGAAGTTCGGCGACGTACATATACGGGGACTTATTTTTATATATATACTTAGATAAGGCAAACAGCTCTATGAAAAAGCTTTTGTATAATAATTTTTTTCTTGAATTCAGATGAATCTAAAATTCACTCTAAGCGGACACAGTCATCAACACTTTTGATATGATAGCTATATTATATGAGCTTATTCTTGGCAGTTACACTGAAATAACAGCCCTTGGCCGAGTAAAACCCGGGTCATTCCGGTACGTAGAACCGGCTGTAACCCTGTCCAATTTGTGCAGTCCCACTCCTAAATTGTCATCCTCGGAGCAATCCCTAGCAGCAGGGTTGCTCCAATGTCTCTTGCTACGGGCTGGTATCGAATCCAACCCCGGACCAAGAGACTGGATCTGCTGCGTCTGCTGGAAGAAAATATATGTAAAACGTTCACATTCCGTTGAATTCAGTAAATGCAAGAGATGGTTGCATAGATCTGGATGCTCAGGGCTTAACCCTGCCATCCCCAGAACCCCTACTTTTTTCAGTACTTTTGAGGCACCATGTTGTTCGCGCACAAACGCGTCCTGCGGTTCTCATCGCTCCGGCGCACACACATCGCACCTACCATCATCAAATGGCCACAACAGTCCTTCAAGATCACTCGGACCCGACGGAATTGCCATGAAGATGCTGAAACACCTCGGCCACGAGGGGCACAAGTACTTGGCGGCTCTATTCAACCTCTCACTTTCCACCTTCGTTATACCAGACATTTGGAAACATGCGACTGTGGTCCCCCTCCTAAAACCTGGGAAGCCGGCGAATCAAGGAGACTCTTATCGTCCGATATCTCTCCTTTCGCCGGTAGTGAATTTGTTAGAGGCTATTCTGATCCCATACTATACTGCAAACCTGCAGCTGGCCAATCATCAACATGGCTTCCGTAAAAACCATAGCACAACATCAGCACTGAACGCCATCACGATGCAGATTAACTTCGGTTTGAACCAACACCAACCAAACCACAGGACGGTTCTCGTGGCACTTAACCTGTCGAAAGCCTTCGACACAGTCAACCACGCCACACTCCTTAAAGACCTGGAGGAGACACCGCTTCCTGCCGGCCTAAAACGATGGACCGCCAACTATTTAAACGGTCGGCTGGCGTCAGTGCAGTTTCGAAACGAGAGATGTAGACCTCGAAGAATTAGACAAGGGGTTCCGCAGAGTGGTGTCCTTTCACCCCTTCTGTTTAACTTCTACATCTCGAGCCTCCCTCCCCCACCAGAGGGGGTCTCCATCGTTTCGTACGCTGACGACTGCACTGTGATGGCCACGGGCAAAGGACCTTCCACGGACGAACTTTGTACCAGACTAAACGACTACCTGCGCGATCTTTCCCGCTTCTTCACAGAGCGGAACCTGACTCTGTCCCCGACTAAATCTACGGCGACGCTATTTAACACTTGGAATGCGCAGATGGGGCAGGAGTTGAATGTCCACGTAGATGGTGTTCCACTACCTACAGCCAACCACCCCAAATTTCTAGGGGTTACATTCGACAATAGCCTCACCTTCGCTAATCATGCCACCGCAATAGCTTCAAATGTACAAAGCCGCAACAAGATCCTCAAGTCACTGGCCGGCAGTACTTGGGGCAAAGACAAAGAAACCTTGTTGGTCACCTATAAGGCTATTGGCCGACCGGTTATTGATTATGCTGCGCCCATATGGTCGCCTAACCTTCACGACACCAACTGGAGGAAATTGCAGGTCTGCCAAAACACCGCGACGGGCTGTGTGCTTATGTCTCCTGAGTCTCACCTTCACCAGGAGGCTAAAATGCTCAACGTTCGCGAGCATGCGGAACTTCTAAGTAGGCAGTTCCTTCTGAACTGTCATAGACCCAGTCATCCAAATCGACAGCTATTGGATGAAACTCCGCCCCCCAGAGACATAAGGAAACATCTCCGAAAGCATTATGATGAGATCCGGCATCACATCTCGTTTGA
This sequence comes from Sphenella marginata, assembly GCA_951509765.1. NCBI lineage: Eukaryota > Metazoa > Arthropoda > Insecta > Diptera > Tephritidae > Sphenella > Sphenella marginata. Next base: position 50,214,761 of record OX608082.1, read on the forward strand.
TCTGCGGGACCATAGGCGGGCCCTAAAGGACATCCACACTGAGTCGGTGGACAGATCCCTCAGATCCGGCCTGTGAACCCCGTTATTGGTGCCCAACCACCCGTTCTTGCTGAGGAAGAACGTGTCCTTCCGAGGGAGACTAGAGTCATGCTGGCTCAACTTCGGTCTGGATATTGCAATAGGCTGAACTACTATTTGTCCAGACTGAACCCCACCATACCGAACACATGCCCTGCATGCGGTATGTCCCCCCACGACACGCAACATCTCTTTTCGTGTTCTTCGGAACATACTCTTCTAACTCCCTTATCACTTTGGTCCAACCCTGTTGAAACAGGGCGTTTCCTTGGACTTCCGTTAGAAGAGCCCGATGACAACTAGGAGTTGCTGGCCCTTTGGGCAGGGCGAAGCACTGCTAACAACAACAGCTTATTCTTGGGTCTGCCTTGGTCCACCTAATGGTCAATTTCTTGGAAACGGGTTCGCAGATGAACCTGAAAACTGTTCCTTGTTAAAACTCTCATCAACACCTTTAATTTGTTACGCATATTGTTAAAATACATTCGGGGTCACCCCTGGCCCACATTTTGGTCAATCGCCCCTTTTACGGTTGTCATACTTTTAAGTTTTGACTTGATGTTGACGAATTGGTATCGCCATTGTCAATTTCGATAACTATTGACAACAGTTGATACTATTTTGGTATTTACGACAACAATAGTGATATTCTATTGACGGGTGTTAACATAAAACTTAACACAGTTTTTGGTGACGCGCTTGTCCTCAATTAAATATTCTGCTGTAAAAATTTGGTAAAATAATTCTGTATTATACTTTTTATACACTTTATTTGTTTAGTTTTTATTTAATTCAGGAAAATGGAGAGAAAAATTAAAATAAGAAACAATAACCAATTTGCGCAGCTTATTTTAGAACTAGAAAAAAATGGTTCAAGGTGTTCTCAAAAGTGGAAGATTAGTTTCAAAAACAGAATAAATATTTTTGTTTTATGCAGAAAATACTGAAGTATTTTATATTTTTTAATAAAAACAACCAAAAACGAATTACAAAAAGCTTTAATTTGTTGCCGTATTTTCGAAGCTTCCATGTTTTGCAAGTCGTCAGATAAATCAACTTCAAACCCGTCTTGAACATTTTCAGCTTCGGATGATGAATTGAAGCTTGATGACTCTAACGTCAATACAAGGATTATGTAAGGCAGTGTCCTTACCTCCGTAACAATAACCTAGAGGGGGAAATCCGATATTTTGTTTCAGTGAAAAGTTATTAGTGAAAAACCGACCCGGGTCAGATCCCCAATTCGGGGCGTGATCCATGGTATTTATGCGCAGAACACCTTTCCGCATTGGCGGCCTTCGGCCGCGCTTAAAAAAAACCCTGGGCTACGCCATTCCAACTCCGGGTGGTTGCCTGAACCGTGGCAACGTGCCACGGTACGCACACTTCTTTAGCCTAATAAGCCATTACAACAACCACATGAAAATGACAGAAAAATTGTGAACTTTAACTGCAAATATCTCGCAAAATTCTTAAAATATATGATTTCCCTCCAGATTATTGTTACGGAGGTGAAGACGCGTCGCTTGATACCTCTACCTAGATTTTTGGACGTGTATTAATACTTGACGTTCGATGGAAAGTATTACCGAAAGTTTTACCGCGATTTTCGTTGCTTTTTCCGGCTTATAATGTAAAAAAACATCTTTAAACAAAAGTTTAAATCTTAAGAACAATTATATGCGCAACAAATTGTAAATAAACAACTGCCAAAAGTATACGGATCGTAGTTTTGCTATTAATATATCGATAACACGTCAACGTCAATGCATTGATGAAGTAAATACCAGTTTTGCATTGACGCGACGTTGATATTGATGTTGATATTAATACGACGTGACATTTGATGTTGACAACCGTAATAGGGGTGATTATCTCAGGATTCCAGAAACTTTTTTAACTTTTTCTTTCTGAAGAACCTTCTCGGGGCACAAACAAATACAATAAAAAAAAACTAGTGAAATCGGTCCAGCCGTTCTCAATTGATGAGTTACTATACATTTTTCAATTCACAGTGAACACAATACCGGTTTTAATTTTGCGTTTGAAAGAACGTGCGCATAAGAAAAAATGTCACATAAAATTAATGGCGATGTATGTGAAAAATGACTTCCATTATTTTCCTGCTTTCCGACTTATTTTTATATTATACCAGGGTCACCCCTGGTCCTCATTTTTGGATATCTCGTAAGCGGGGTAGCATAGGGTCCTGAAAATCACCTATTTTTTAAACACTCATCAACACCTTTTATTCGACACCCATATCGTATAAACACCTTCTAAGGTCACCCCTGGTTCACATTTTGGTAGATATCTCGGAAAACGGGTCGCATAGGGTCTTGAAAATCACCTCTTTTTTAAAGACTCGTCAATACCTTTTATTTGATACCCATATTGTAGAAAACCCGTCTGTGGTCACACCTGGTCCATATTTTGGGAAATACCGCGAATACGGGGTCTTATATGGGACTAATAACTACACCATGTTCAAGCGCTCGTCAACACCTTTCATTTGATACCCATATCGTACAAACACTTTCTGGAGTCACCCCTGGTCCACATTTGGGTCAATATCTCGGAAACGGGACCCCATATGGGAGTCAAAACCACTCCATGTTAAAACACTCATCAATACCTTTCATTTGATACCCATATCGTATAAACACCTCCTGGGGTCACCCCTGGTCCACATTTGGGTCAATATCTCGGAAACGGGACCCAATATGGGACTCAAAACCACTCCATGTTAGAACACTCATTAACACCTTTAATTTGATACCCATATCGTATAAACACCTCCTGGGGTCACCCCTGGTCCACATTTAGGTCGATATATCGGAAAACGGGTCGCATAGGGTATTGAAAATCACCTCTTTTTTAAATACTCATCAACACCTTTTATTTGGTACCCATATTGTAGAAAACCCGTCTGGGGTCACACCTGGTCCATATTTTGGGCAATACTTCGAAAACGGGGTCTTATGTGGGACTTATAATTACACCATGTTAAAGCAGTCGTCAACACCTTTCATTTGACACCCATATTGTGGGAAACCCGTCTAGGGCCACACCTGGTCCATATTTTGGGCAATACTTTGAAAATGGGGTCTCATATGGGACTTATAACTACACCATGTTAAAGCACTCGTCAACACCTTTCATTTGACACCCATATTGTATGAACACGTTATAAGGTTACCCTGGTCCACATTTTGCGGGATATCTCCAAAACCTTCCCGGATTTTTATACTTTTTTTGGCCATAAACCATGTCGGGCTCAATCAAAAACTACGTGCAAAATTTCGTTTAATTCGGTCCTGCCGTTCTGGAGTTATAGCGTCAGCAAGGAAAATAGGCTCCATTTTTATATATAGACTAGCTGAGCCCGGCAAACGTTGTTTGGCCTTTGTTTTTTTGTTATTGTATACCTAGGATCATTATGAACCTAAGATCATTGTGAGCCTCTGTTAAAAAGAAAACTATGAAAAAAACACCACTAATTTTCTCAATTCATTGTATTTCTTTAAAAAATAACGGTTATATAAAATGATTTAATGAGCCAATAATACATCCACAGCACATAAACTATTTTTTTCTATAACAAATTATTCAATAGCCAATATGGTAATATAATCACAGCACATAAACTTTTTTTAAATTAAAAATTATTCAAAAGCGAAAATATGCTCATTTGATTTAATTGTTTTTTCCCCAATCAAATTTGAAATAAAAATTTGTCAAATGTTAAAATATTTTGATTGAGAGGAAGAGGGGTAGTGAAAGCTTTCTTACCTCGCGGTAATACTAACCAAGGTTTATGATACAAAAGCTACAATAAATAAAAAGTTTTTAATTTTCTTGTCAAATTGATATATTATCAAAATGATATATTATACTTTTATACGCTACGACATCCGTCAGCGTACCAAACCACTCCCTGTTGAAACCTTAGTCAACACCTTTCTTTTGGTATCCATTTTGTCCAAACCCTTTCTAGGGTCACACATTTTAGTCGATATCTAGGAAACGGGGTCCCATATTGGACTTTGAACCACTTCCTATTACAATCCTCATCAACACCTTTCATTTGGTACCATATTGTGCAAACAATTTTAGAGTCACACCTTGTCCACATTTTAGTGAATATCTTGGAAACGGGGGTGCTATGGGACTTTGAACCACTTCCTGTTAAAATCTTCATCAACACCTTTCATTTGGTACGCATATTGTGTAAACACTTTTTAGAGTCACACCTGGTCCACATTTTGGTCGATATCTCGGAAACAGGGTCCCATATGGGACTTTGAACCACTTCCAGTTAAAATCTTCATCAACACCTTTCATTTGGTACGCATATTGTGTAAACACTTTTTAGAGTCACACCTGGTCCACATTTTGGTCGATATATAGGAAACGGGGCCCCATATGGGACTTTGAACCACTCCCTGTTGGAACCTTAGTCAACACCTTGCATTTGGTATCCATATTATCCAAACTCTTTCTAGGGTCCCACCTGGTCCACATTTTGGTCGACATCTAGGAAACAGGGTCCCATATTGGACTTTGAACCACTTCCTGGTAAAACCCTCATCAACACCTTTCATTTGGTACCCATATTAAACAAACACTTTTTAGAGTCACGCCTGGTCCACATTTTGGTCGATATTTCGGAAACGGGGTCCCATGTGGGACTTTGAAGCACTTCCTGTTAAAACCCTCATCAACACCTTTCATTTGGTACCCATATTGTGTAAACACTTTTTAGAGTCACGCCTGGTCCACATTTTTGTCGATATCTCGGAAACAGGGTCCCATATGGGACTTTGAACCACTTTCTGTTAAAACCCTCATCAGCACCTTTTATTCGATACCCATATTGCGTAAAAACCTCCTAGGGTCACCCCTGGTCCATAGTTTTGCTCGATATCTCGGAAAACGGGTCGCATAGGGTCTTGATACTTCATATAAACCATAAATGGACCACTGCCTACGTAGTGTATAAGTTTGATTGAAATCGCACGACGCGTTTATGAGTAGTTCGGCGACGTACATATACGGGGACTTATTTTTATATATCTTAACTAGCAGACCCGGCAGACGTTGTTCTGCCTGACCAGTGACTACCCTAGAAATACATTTTCAACTATTTTTCTATTAATTTTTAACATTCCATTTATTGCAGTGCTTTAGTATATGCAATGTTTCCGGTTTTAACGTATTTGGTATAAACAAATAAATTTGTTGGATGTCCAACTCAAAACACGAATCTTTTGAACTCAATGGCTATGACACAAACCATTATGCGCTGCTGAGCAGATGTGTAGTTAGTATTTATTTAATTATATCCTATATCTACCACTTAACGCCACTATTATGATTTTATGGAAATCCTATAATACTCTGGATATGTATAAACGGCAATAACAAACAAAAAAATTAAGTGCTTTGATTAAGATTTAAGAACGTTAAAATGTCACTAAAGCAAATACATTCAGGGATATAACGAATTGAAATATTACTTAGCTGTGGTCTTAGAACTGACCACTTTTCCAAAAAATTTACAAATGTATGTATGTCGTACCCCACGAAGATTTTCACGTATTGGAAAAGTTTAAAACAGATCAACCATAAACTTTGGACATTATGGAAGTACAAACAAAGTACTGAATACAAAAAATGTGGGCGTGGCACCGCCCACTTTTCCAAAATTACATAAATCTTGAAAATCCGGAAATATTTCCCAAAATTTTCCCTCACACAAACCTTCTCTTATGCTATGTTTCCACCAAACCAAACACCGTGTTTAAAAGGGTTTGGGTTATGTAGAAATGTCAAGTTTTCCACTGATAGTTTGCCGGAAAATGGGTTTACACCCACTAAACAATTTATTATGATCGTCGTTCCGATCTAGTGGGTGTAAACCCATTTTCCGGTAAACTCTCAGTAGAAAACTTGACATTTCTACATAACCCAAACCCTTTTAAACACGGTGTTTGGTTTGGTGGAAACATAGCATAAGAGAAGGTTTGTGTGAGGGAAAATTTTGGGAAATATTTCCGGATTTTCAAGATTTATGTAATTTTGGAAAAGTGGGCGGTGCCACGCCCACATTTTTTGTATTCAGTACTTTGTTTGTGCTTCCATAATGTCCAAAGTTTATGGTTGATCTGTTTAAACTTTTCCAATACGTGAAAATCTTCGTGGGGTACGACATACATACATTTGTAAATTTTTTGGAAAAGTGGTCAGTTCTAAGACCACAGCTAAGTAATATTTCAATTCGTTATATCCCTGAATGTATTTGCTTTAGTGACATTTTAACGTTCTTAAATCTTAATCAAAGCACTTAATTTTTTTGTTTGTTATTGCCGTTTATACATATCCAGAGTATTATAGGATTTCCATAAAATCATAATAGTGGCGTTAAGTGGTAGATATAGGATATAATTAAATAAATACTAACTACACATCTGCTCAGCAGCGCATAATGGTTTGTGTCATAGCCATTGAGTTCAAAAGATTCGTTTTTTGAGTTGGACATCCAACAAATTTATTTGTTTATACCAAATACGTTAAAACCGGAAACATTGCATATACTAAAGCACTGCAATAAATGGAATGTTAAAAATTAATAGAAAAATAGTTGAAAATGTATTTCTAGGGAAGTCACTGGTCAGGCAGAACAACGTCTGCCGGGTCTGCTAGTATAGATATAGAAAGCGGGCGCGGCTTTTAACCGATTTTGCCTATTTTCAATAGCGCTCCGAGATAAGTGAAAAGGAACCTGCATACCAAATTTCATTGAGATATCTCAAATTTTACTCAAGTTATCGTGTTCACAGACGGTTGGACGGACGGACATGGCTTAATCAATTTCTTTTTTCCTCCTGAACATTTTGATAAAAATTACCCAGCTAACCAAAAGTACAAAAAAATACTCCTTTCGGAGCCATAAAACGCACATTTCTCAGTGCTTTACCCTCCGAAATGAGCTCCTTTCGGAGCCCAAATGGAGCGAAAAATCATTCTACACCGGCACCCCAAACGGAGTCATAAAAAAGAGCGTTTTAAAGAGCGTTTAAAACTCTACAAATAATAATTATTCCTCAACCAAAATGTATTGATCAAAACAATAATAATGAAATGCTGAACTGCATATTTCAAAATAATATTGGTGAAGATGGGTCGCAAAAGAGAGGAGGAATCAGTGCGGTCGTGCTTTATCAATGATACATAAGTATATATTTTGTAATTTTATAATTTCAAAAGATCAATTAGGAAACAAAAAAAAGTCATTTGTTGAGAAAGCACAAAAACCAATTTCTTGCGCTCTCAGAACAGAACCCACCAGCAGCCAAAGAGGCAAAATGAATTAACGTTAGAGAAAAACTTTATTTGTTAGTTTTTGAATTGATAATCAACGAAAAAAATTTTTTGGGTTATTTTTTGATTTGATATTCAACGAAAATTTTTTTTCCTGATAATTGTCAAAACGAAATATATTTGTGATAATTAACAAAAGGAAATTATTTCGTTTATATCGTTGTGCAACCCAGCTTATAACAAAGGTGGGTATGCAGGAATTCTCGCCTAGATAATATCGGTAACATACTAAATTTCAACCAAACTTACACCGCTTAAGGTTTCAGTTAAAGCTGTTAAAACGACTATTTGCAAGAACTATCAGAGACGTCGATAAAATACTTCGTACATACATACATATACAAAATTAAGACGTAGTTACTTCCTGATTTTATATTTTTTCGGTAACAAAATATTCGATGCCAACCTCTGGTATCACGGCCTAAACGTTATTTGCATTTTTTTCTTTCTTATTATATTACAAAAATAAAATTTCAGTGTATATGTACATATTTATGTACATGTGTTGTATATTTAACTGTAATTAGAGCACCACTGTCTATCATTAGCAAAGGCAAATTATTGCATTAACGAAAACATCACTAGCGAATATTCAGCCATCGAACTTGTTCACAATTTTTTGTTTGTTTCTGTGCACTTCTATGCTTTGCATTTCAAAAGAATTTGTTAAATTTAAATAGTTTAAGAAGTATTCCAATTCATGATAATTTTTCAGTGACTAACCTATTTTCACTGGCATTACTGAGAGCGGACTCCTACTTCTGTTACATAATTTTTCCATAAATTTTATTTATTTATGTCCAAATTGTAAATTTAAGCGCACACTTGTTGTTTTCAGGTTCTGTAAGTATGCTTGACAATATTCAATAAAAATTTAACTTTTTTTGGCATTTAAGTCGATTACCGCGTAAAAGTCACTTGTAAACAAAACCAGTACCACCGCTAAAAGAGAACCAATTTTTTTACTGACGAATTCTAATAAGAAAGAAAGAAATAAATAAAGAAAGAAAGAAAGAATATTTCAAACATGTACCATTTCTAACTCAATAATACTCCACTATTTTAACACAAGGGAGAAAGCGACCAACAAATATACCTGTATTAGCATCGAAGCAAGAGGAAGGAAGTTAACGCGAGTGGTTGCGAATGCAAGATAAACACCCCTATTGCGAGTGTCGATTGGCAGTAGAATATAAATTTTTCGACTGAGTATCGTATTTCATTTTGGTATTGCGAAACTTGATCGAAACAAAATTGACTATTGTGAATGGTGCACTCAATCGCAATCAGCTGTTTCGGTGTATGAGTTATTTTGATTTTCGGTGTATGTTTACATTTTAATGTGTTGGATTAATAAAATAAAAATACCAAATTACTATATAGTGAAGATTATATAGTGAAGATGAGAAGATATTATAGTGAAGATGAGGAAAGCGAAAGATTGGTGGAGTTAGCAAGAGAGAGGAGGAGGTTGAAGGATTCGTCCAATCCTCTGGAATTGGAGGAAAACATGTATGTATACGGAGGTTCTGTGCTCAGGGGCCGTACCAACTCTGTGTGGGGAATGAAAGTGGTATTGGATTGGGGCAATCTGTGGTGTAGAGGCGGAGGTGTTTAAAGCCTTGGAGGAACACGTCTGCAGAGATTGGATCCAAATTGAGTGCAATGAAGCGAAGCGTTTTATCTTTGAGAGAAGCGGAATACCCGGTGTGATAGGATGTATAGATGGGACGCACATCAAAATTGTTGCCCCAAAAAAAGATCATCAACATTTGTACAACAACCGGAAGGGATTTTTTAGCATAAACGCAATGATAGTAAGTATTCATAAAAAAATTAGACAGTGGAGTTTCTTTATTCATTCTTAAGTTTGCGACAAGGTCCTGAGAATCCGCTACATCAACGCCAAGTACCCTGGAGCAACGTACGATGCTAATATTTTTTATATGCCGCCATTGAAAGGACAAATGGAAGATAACTACCGTAGAGGCGAGCGTAATATGTTATTAGGTACTAGCTGGTGCCCGCGACTTCGTATGCGTATAATTTACTTTATTTTTTTTTTTGCTCTTTTTCCGTCCGTAATTTGAGATATTTAAATTAAGCGCATCGCATATAACAGAACCCATTGGCACCATTCGTTTGATACCCATATTGTACTAACACATTTTTTTTACAAATATTCGTCGATAACTTCAAGATATCTCCGAAACCATTTGGCATATTACAGCACTCATTGACACCTTTCGTTTGACATCCATATTGTACTAAAACATTTTTGGTCACCCCTGGTCCATATATTGGGCGATAACTCCAAAACCGGTTGAGATATCGCAAAAAATAATATCTTAAATTTTAAGTTGAGTATCTAGCAACTCAATCAGTACTTTCAGAGTGATACGGCCACAAACATACGGACGGACAAACAGACAGAAACACAAAAATTTAAAAAATTGTTGATTTGGATTATACTCGTTTAATAATGCTTCCCCCAATCAATTTTTTGTTGATATGTGACATGTACAGACAGCGACCTGTTACAATTTTATTATATGTATGTAGACATGTAATGCTTAATTTACATATTTACACTAAGGTGCCTCGCCAAAAAAAGTTGCACTGTTTCCACCGGAATTTCAAAATTCACTATTTTCTAAGGACTCCCCCAAAATATTTCGAAAAAATATTAAGATTTACCGGAGCTAAACCGCGTTAAAAAAACGCTAAAAATATCCTTTTTTATGTATAAAAGGAGTATGAAAAAATATTTGGTAATCGTTTACGTGGGGTACCGAGCGCTAATACGCGTCCAAAAATGTCGGGAGAGGTATCAAAAGACGCGTTTCCGTCCCAGGAGCATGAATATAACTCCGCTCAACCAATATTTTCATTATTTTGGAAAATATTTGCGAAAAACCGAAAAATGACCCGGGTTTAGGGGCCCGATCCATGTTTTTTATGTGCAGAACACCTTACCGCGTAGGCGGCCTTCGGCCGCGCTTCAAAAGTAACCCTGGGCTACGCCATTCCAACTCCGGGTGGTTGCCATCCGCGTGCCACTCTTTCCTCACAGGGTAATGTGATTACAACAACCACATGAAAATGACAGAAAATTCTGAACTTTAACTGCAAGTATCTCGCAAACTACTAAAAATATTGCTTCAGCGGAGTTATATTCATGCTCCTGGGACCAAAGCGCGTCTCTTGATACATATCTCAACATTTTTGGTTGTGTATTAGCGCTCGGTACCCCACGTAAACGATTACCAAATATTTTTCAATAAAAAGCATCTGAGATGATAGAGTGCAAAAGGTAAGCATAAAAAAGTTTAAAAATTTTATTAATACTATTATTGTATACCTGTGTGAAATGGCAACGTCTCGAAAATTCCTTTCAAATGATATCCTAATCGTCCAAATCAGTCAATAATTGGCTGAGTTAATAAAGTTTTCCACAAACCTATCCCTCGAAATATGACCAAAACCTGCATCATACATCTCAATATTTGGATTGCGTTGATAAAATTTTCAAACATTTTTATGCTTACCTTTTGTACTCCAGCTAATTCATCATCTCAGGTGCTTTTTATTAAAAAATATTTTTGCATACTCCTTTTATACATAAAAAACGATATTTTTAGCGTTTTTTTAAGGCGGTTTATCTCCGGTAAATCTTAATATTTTTTCGAAATATTTTGACCAAGGTCTTAGAATACATTGATGTTTATAATTCCGATGGAAGCAGGGTGTCCATTTTTATTTGTATGGAGCGTGAGGCGCCTTAATTTACACATTTCAATGATTGTTAATCTATATATATAAAAGTAAGTTATGTTAGTTACACCATCTATAACTCAAGAACGGCTGAACCGATTTGGCTGAAAATTGGTGGAGAGGTAGTTGAGAACCAGGAAACGGACATAGGATACTTTTTATCCCGTTTTAGAGATATCGCCAATATGTGGACCAGGGGTGACCCTAGAATATATTCGTACAATAAGTGCATCAAATCAAAGGTATTAATGGGGTTTCAGAAACAAGTAGGTTTAAGTTCTATGTATGAATGCATCTTCGAAATTTCGACCAAAATGTGGACCAGGGATGACCCTAAAATTTTTTTGTACAATATGGGTATCAAAAAAAACGTGTTAATAAGAGTTTTAATAGGAAATGGGGCTTAGTTCTATGTGCGAATGCGTTTGTGAAAATCGTGGAACGAATGAGACATATAATCGAGATTTGGAACGGGAACGTGAATATGATCCTCAGGAATTAAATTTAGCAGTGCAAACGAATGTACCCCTACTTAATCAGGAGCAAAGGTATGTTTATGATAATCTTATGAAGGCAATTTATGATGGAAATGGTGGTTTATATTTCCTGGATGCCCCTGGGGGAACTGGTAAGACATTCCTCCTATCATTAATTTTAGCCACTGTTCGTGAAAGATCCAACATTGCGGTTGCAGTTGCTTCTTCGGGAATAGCAGCCACATTATTAGAAGGGTGTCGTACGTCTCATTCTGCCTTAAAATTTCCGTTAAATCTTCAAAATGTTGAGGAACCGGTATGTAATATTGCAAGAAACTCAGAAATAGCAAAAGTTTTATATAGTTCAGAATCAGATCATTGGAACAATGCATTCATATAAATATATTGACAGTATAACAAACGAAGATGAAGCCACCAACTATCCAATTGAGTTTTTAAACTCATTGGCTGCGCCCGGATTACCACCGCACAACTTGCAACTAAAGGTTGGCTCAGTATTCATCATGCTTCGCAACATAAACCAACGAAAACGGTGCAACGGTCAATGTTTTTCCCATGGTCAATTATATATGGCATGTTCACGAGTCGGAAGACCATCTGCGTTTTTTGTTCTTTCGCCTGATAACAAAAAAAAAAAAAAAATTCGTGTATCACAAATAATGGTTAAAATATGTTCTAAATCTCTTTTATTTGTCCTAACCATAATAAACAAATGAACTTGATAAAATAAAAAATTTACTTAATTATTATCACTAAGAAGGAACAAAATTCGTTGGGAGATAATAACAAATTATTTTCAGATAAGCAGGTAAACCAAATTTAAGGCAGGACAACGTCTGCCGGGTCTACTAGTATATCATAAAATTTATGTGATGCAGGGTATGCTTACAGCCCTATATGCCATTCCGAAATCTAGAATCCGGATCAGCAGAATACATGTTCAATATAAAACATGCTCAAGGAAGGAATATTGTGGAAAGCGCTGTTAGGGTCTTCAAAAATCGTTTAAGAAGCTTCTTAGGAGCTCGAGCACTCCATTATGAACCCAAAAAAGCTACACAAATAATAAACGTCTGTGTACCTCTTCATAACATTTGTATTTTTTACAAATCTCCAATGTCGGATGAACAAATTAATGAATACCAAGAACCAAATGACGATAGTGAAGATAACTTAACTCCTCAACTTGAAACAGTCGGTAACGAGGAAGCTATCCGAAATAACATTTTACAACACATGGAATTGTAACTTCAAGGCTTTGTATTTAAAAATCACATTTCATATTTTAATTCATTTTGAGATCATATTAAAGTTAAATAAAGTTCAGTTCATTTGTTACTAAGACTAAAAAAACTTAAATATAGCATATGTACATATACATTAAAAAATCATACTTCAATGAACACTTAAGCAGCCATTATGCATACTTAGCATAGACTTGACTTGACTTGCAACTGCCACTTAGCGTTCTGTTTAATGAAGTTTGCATGTATCCGATTACCCTACTTGACTTGACTTAGAATTCTGTTGAATTTTGATTTTCTATGTAAATTCTAAGTTTAGTGAGCGCCGTGAGAGAACTGTGTGATGCCATACCTTTTTTTTAAATTTTGAATAAAATCCTCCAACTATTCTATAGAGATAAGAATTTTTGGATGTATATTATTCATATGGCAGCCGCAAAACTTACTGTCAAATAAATTGAATTCAAATTAGGCTAACCTAAAAAAAAATTTTTTTTCCTCCCAAAATGCTTTATAGTTTTTTTTGGTATTGACTATATCAGTGATGCTCAAACGCACACTACCTAATTCTGCGCTTGTGTTGAAATATGAGAGAGATTGCTGATACACCAAAAAAAATGTCCAAAAAACGCGACAAAAAAAAATTGTGTATGAAACAAAAAAAAATCGAAAGGGAATTAGTAAAGTAAAAAAGAAATAAAAGGAGAATAAAGGAAAGGTACGAAAAGGAAAATGGCACAATGGAAACCGTAGAATAATATAAAATAAAATAAAACTGATTTTTATTATAAACATAAACACATATTTTTAAAAAAAACTCCGTCCTCGAATGGTCTTCCCTGCTTTGCCAGCTCTAGAGCAACAGCAAAACTAGCCTTTCGTTGAGCATAACGAACGCTTATGTTTTCCCCCAATGAATCGGTAATAAATTGCTCATAAAACGGTTTTTTTAGTTGGCATATTAATAATTCTCTAGGAACGCGCGTTACCGATTCATAAATAGAATGGTTTCCGTAATAATGCCTTTTAATATAATACTCCCTATTTCGTTTAGTTACGTAATTGCAAACTAAACACTCCGCATTACCGAAAAAGTTTTCGGAAAATAAAAACATCTCTTCCCACTCAATATTAAACATGCCAAAGCTGTCAATCAGCGCGTAAATAGAAATTGCATGTGTAGCAGTCAACAGTCGTTGATCAAGTGATTGGCAAACCCACTCTAATTTTCCACAATGTATAGAGAGCGCTTGGATTGTACGTGTGAGCGAATCTATGACAGAGCAATAAAGTCGGCCGCCCGCGGGCTAGGCAAAAATCGTCACTGGACTATATACTGATTGTAGATAAGCTCAGAAAATCGAAACCTAATGCCAAGAAAATGCGTTTTGGTACTTTTTACTCAGTTATATGTAAAAAATCACACGATTACTTTTAAAAAGCAATTCGATATAGGAAACTTTTACTCTTATTTGAAACTGGCTAGTGTGCTCTATTGCTATTTTTCTAAGTGCTAAGTGACAGTTCTCAAGTCAAGTCAAGTCTATGCTAAGTATGCATAATGGCAGCTTTAGAACTAAAAATATATACATACATGTTCAAAAATAAAAACATTACTTCAGGTAATTCATAACAAATTCAATCTAAAAAAATTTTAATCTACTATTTACATTGGAATATTGGAAACATAATCCTTCTCCATTTCCAAAAGTTGAATTTCAACCTCAGCTTGTGAACTCTGTGCCTTTTTTTGTCCATGGCTTCTTCTTTTAATATCTGAAGTCTTTCTCGCTTCAATTTAATGTTTTCCTTTTTAAGTGACACCTAATTTTCCCTCAGCGCAACAGACCTTTCTAAAGACACCAACATCCTCCTCAGCTACTTCCAGTGTCAAATATTCATCTGCATGTGATTCGGGTGCTTCGACAGCCTCATTCTCCATATCATCCGATATTCTTCCCGGCGAAATGTACCTTGTCCGCTGCCAAATTCCTCGACAGGAGGGTTTACAGAAGCATCTAAACTTAAAAAAGTTATGATGGCTTCTTCCAACGCCGAAAAATGGTGGATATAGTTTGTACCACAGCCAGATGCTCGGAATTCCGCTCTGTTTTGGGAACATTTCTTTATAGTTTTGCTTTTTAAATCTGTCCACACCTATAATATATAATGCTGGTGTATTAATTATTACAGCGCATTGGTGGTCCCAAACTATTCAACAAGACAGAAATGCTCAACCACCTAGCCTATCCTTGTACTTTTCCGCAAATACCTTTCGCTAAAACAACATTTTCCTTCATCAGGACAACAACTTTTGGTCTGCAAATGAAATATTTTAATAACGGAGTTCACAGGCCGGGATTTGAGGGATCTGTCCACCGGCAACGAGTTGTTATGCCGGATTTCATCATAATGCTTACGGAGATGTTTCCTTATGTCTCTGGGGGGCGGAGTTTCATACAATAGTTGTCGGTTTGGATGACTAGGTCTATGACAGTTCAGAAGGAGCTTCCTACTTAAAAGTTTCGCATGCTCTCGAACGATGAGCATTTTAGCCTCTTGGTGGAGTTGAGACTCAGACGCCATACGCAAACAGCCAGTTGCAATTCTGATGGCGGTGTTTTGGCAGACCTGCGATTTCCTCCAGTTGGTGTTGTGAAGGTTAGGCGACCATATGGGCGCAGCATAATCAATAACCGGTCGGCCAATAGCATTATAGGTGGCCAGCAACGTTTCTTTGTCTTTGCCCCAAGTACTGCCGGCCAGTGACTTGAGGATCTTGTTGCGGCTTTGTACCTTTGAAGCTATTGCGGTGGCATGACTAGCGAAGGTGACGCTGTTGTTAAACAGAAGGTCTACATCTGACGTTAGCCGACCGTTTAGATAATTGGCGGTCTATCTTTTAAGGCCGGCAGAAAGCGATGTCTCCTCCAGCTCTCTAAGGAGTGTGGCATGGTTGACTGTGTCGAAAGCTTTCGACAGGTCAAGTGCCACGCGGACCGTCCAATGGCTTGGTGGGTGTTGATCCAAACCGAAGATAATCTGCAACGTGATGGCATTTAATGCCGATGTTGTGCTATGATTTTTCCGTAAGCCATGTTGATGGTTGGGCAGCTGCAGGTTTGTAGTATAGTATGGTCGGCCGATAAGGATCTCCTTGGTTCGCTGGATTCCCAGGTTTTAGGAGGGGGACCACAGTCGTATTTTTCCAGATATCTGGTATGACGAATGTGGTCAGTGAGAGGTTGAATATAGCCGCCAAGTACTTGTGCCCCTCGTGGCGAGGTGTTTCAGCATCTTCATGGCAATTTCGTCGGGTCCAAGTGATAGTGATGGTTTCGCCTTCCTCTGCGACGGATACGACAATGGGCGCGGTTGTGTGTTTGTGTTTGAGCGCACTTCGAAAGGATATTCTTTTAGCCCTATCCGCAGGAGGATGCAGTATGAATTGCCGGCAGAATGAGCTCGCGCATTTCCTGGGGTCCGATTTGACGCTGTGGCGGAAAGCAATGGCGACCTTGTCGTTGTATTTGGTTGGGCTAGATAGGGCCTTGACATTCGACCATAATTTACCGACCCCGCCGGAGAGGTTGCATGACTCGAGGTGTCGAGGTGGAAACACTTTGTCAACTTGTGGTTATTGATTGTCCGACGGATTTCTGCGTTGAGATCTTTGATTCTGGGATCTGCGGGATTTACGAGTCTCACTTGGTCACGTTCTTTTGCCATTGTCGCTGCTTCTGGGATGCAGGGATGAAGCGGCCGGAGGCTGAATCGATGACTTTGTGAACCCTTTTTCAACTTTGAGTACGTCCGTCGTTGTGGGTTCGTCAGCGAAGGAGCGCTCTGTAAAGTCCGTGAAGCGCTACAAGTCCGCTTTACTAAATTTAATGTACGTTCGTTTTTTTGGCGTTATGAAGTCGATGTAAAGTAGGATGGGAAGGTGGTCTGATGCTAATGTAAGCATTGGGCCCCGGTTTACGTGGAAATGAAATGGAGATGTCTGGAGACCTGTAGCAGCTACCAGCCACCCTAGTGGGGGCATCTCCATTCAGTGTACAAAATGCCGAGTTGTCTATTTGCTCTGCAAGTGCGTGCCCTCTGCTGTCAGTTGGCACGTTGGTGTGCGTTGAAGTCACCTAGGATTAGGCCATTATCACCCCTTAGGTGTAACCCTTGAATGCAAACAATGGTCTTTGAAAGTAGCAGGACTTAATGCTGACAAGCGGGCAGCGCCCCTCCTACTTCCCCAACATCCACATAATTTTTTTTGCGTTCGAGTTGTGCTTAAAAAATTTATTATGTGAGCAAAATCTTGTGGATATAGCTTTTAGAAATATTGCGTTTTAAATTTTACAAACAATTTTTTCGGAACTATTTTTTAATTATTGGGCGTGGCCGCTTTCGCACATTTTAACAATAAAATGTTAGTTTTATACTTATATGTATTCAACATTTTTGGCCAAATTTCGTTTCGAGAAATCAATTTTAGACGGAGTTCTGGCATAAAAGGTTTAGTGGAGTAATCCACAATAAAAGGGGCCACGCCTATTTTCGAACTTGGGGGTGAAATATAAATAATGTAAAGCTATTTAACGCAAGGTTATTGCCTATTTATTATGTAGACTTCATAGATAAGATGGCCATTTAAAGACGCTGACGTCCGATTTCGGACATGTTTAATAGTATTCGGAGATGAGTGCCAAATTTATTTGAGATATCTCAAAATTTGCTAAAGTTTTCTTGTTAAAAGATGAACAGACGGAAGGACGGACGTGACTTAATTGATTTCTCTTTTCCTCCTAAAAATTTTGAATCAAGTTAATACATGTACCTTGTGTTTTAGCACTACTAGGTATAAAAAGACTAAGTAACTGTCAAGTCTCATGTAATAAAATCCAAAGCACTACCTAGAAAATACACTCCTGGCTCTGAATCCTCAACTTTAACATCACTAACTTAATAATGCTAGTGAAAATCTGGGTACCCTCCCCTTTTTGTGAAAAACTATTGCTAACAAAAATATCAACTCGCCGAATGGTTTACCCTTACCTTGAACGCAAATTATTTAGAACTAAAACTTGATGTGTTTCAGCTACTCCTAGCTCCCATGGGAGACCAGCATGTTTTATCCCAGTCCAAGAACTGGCCCCGGTACCACCATCGTGTCCAGATATTACTATGTGCTCAGCTTTACCCTAGAAGGATGAAAAAAAATATAAAAACATCACAACTAAAAAAAAAGTACCTTAGCAACTCCAGATGCCACAACGCCTACACCGACTTCGGAAACTAACTTGACACTAATCCTTGCATTAGGGTTTGAGCATTTTAGGTCGTAAATTAACTCCGCCAAATCTTCAATGGAATATATGTCATGATGTGGTGGAGGTGATATGAGGCCAACACCCGGTACTGAGTGACGAGTTTTCGCAATTTCTTTAGTAACTTTATATCCCGGTAGCTCACCACCTTCTCCAGGTTTCGCACCTTGGGCCATTTTTATTTGAAGGTCGTCAGCATTAGCGAGGTAAGCGGCTGTCACTCCAAAACGTCCAGACGCAATTTGCTTTATAGCCGATCTTCTACTGTTAAAAGGATCTTTCTCTGTAAAAAAAAAACAAAAAAACATACAAAAACATGCATATGGTGTAAGCTATTTACTTGCTGGCATTTCAACTAATTAGTGTGCTGGCCACATTAAACAATACAATAACATGTTGGAATTTTGCTTATACCTTATAAGAGTAGTATATATGTACATTAAGCTGTTCGTTACTTAATTTTTTTGCCAAGTTGTAAGTTCGACGGGCGGAATATGAATTGGACAACTCGCGCGTTGCATTTGCAAATTTTAAAAACCCTATGCACTCAGGTTGCAGCAGATCATATAAAAAACTTAATAGCCGTAAACTTGGTACGTATTTCTTACGTAAAAAAAACTTGCAGATTACGATTATAAAGACAAAAATTTAAAAAAAATACATAGGTTTCGCGAATTTATCGTTTCTTACAAAGTGAGAAAACGCCATTTTTGTATTATTCAAAAAATCTCCAGTTCTACATATCCGATGAAAAACCCTTTTCATCTTATTAAAGATCTTTCAATGGCCTAACAACACACCATATAAATCTTTCCAATTAGATTATGAGTTTAAGAGTTATTTGCAAATGCATTTCAGAAATCAGGCAAATTTTCCACCATTTCAAAATCGGTTAACAAATATAAAAGTTTAAAAATTTATCAAGTGTTATTTTTTCATTCGGTATATCGATACTGTTTTTACTTGGCGTTTTCTCATTCTCTGTCGTTCGTAACCATTCAGCAAATTTGATCGAGTTTTCAATTGGTAACACTGTGCTACAGTGAAAATACACTCATCAAGCGACCTACCTAAGATTAATTATCTAGTCAAGTGTAACACGAAACGGTATTTGAAAAATCCGCAATCCTTTAAAATTTTTTTTTTTTTTTAAAACCGTTTTTTCAGTTTTCACTTAAAAAAAAATTAATGAAAAACCTCTTTTCTCAGAATTTTGGTAAAACTATAGGGAATATCTGTCGATATAATCGGAAATTTTCCCAGACATTGGGCAGTTGTATATCTTCTCCCACTTTTATTTCTGTCTCTTCCCCCATCAAAAATTTTTATTTGCTACCCATATCGTATAAACATCCCACGGTAAACATTTCGATCAATATCTCAAACACAGCTTCACATAAGAGCCTGAAAGTTACTCCCTGTATGAAGATATTCTGGGTATACCCGGTCCACGATTTAATCGACGTTCAAAACCCAGTTTTTCGCAATTTTTCAAACCATAACTATCTCGTGCACACTGTGAGTTTATGTTCCAAATTTCATCAAAATCGTCTGGACCGTTTTCGAGAGAAGAAAAAAACGGCATTCAAAATATATAATGTTATGCATGGATAACACACACTGGGGTCATGCTCTATTCACATTTTGGTTGATATCTAAGCAACGGGCTCAAATATGGGCGACAAAACCCTCATTAACAGCTTTTATTTGATACCCATATCGTATAAACACCTCCTGGGGTCACCCCTGGCCCGCATTTTGGTCAATATCTCGAAAACGGGTTCACATATGGACCTGATATTCACAACTCTTTGAAGCACTCATTAATACATTTGATACCAATATTGCCTAAATTCCTTCAAGGATAACCCCGGTCCAAATTTTTACCAATATCTCGAAAACCGCCTCTTGCACACATAGAGTTCATATTTCAAATTTCATTAAAATCGGTTGGGCCGTTCTCAAGTTTTGCACTAAGAAAAAAAACGGCTATCAAATTATATTACGGGGAGTGCATGATACTTGCAAGTCCGAGCTGGGGCCTGCTCTGGTATCACGGGAAATAGTGGCCAATGGGGTGGTCACTTGTGATTGCCTTATCTGTTCGCTCTAAATGACGATTCTCTTTAAATTGCATCAAGTTTATTGATGAGGGTGTTTGTCCAAATTGGTGGACTCTATGTGGTTAGGCATATTGTCAAAATTGTTGGAAGAAAAAGGTGTGAGAGGAAAAAGAGTCGGACGATGGATGTGGCCTCGTGAAGAGGCGTTTCAAGTGGTTGTTGTAATGGCACATTAGGCTGAGCCAAAAAAGTGAGAAAGTGTGCGTACCGTGGCACGTTGCCACGGTTCAGGCAACAACCCGGAATTGGCATGGCGTAGCACAGGGTGTTTTTTTAAGAGCGGGCGAAGGCCGCCAATACGGAAAGGTGTTCTGCACATAAAAAACATGGATCGGGTCCCTAAATCAGGATTTGACCTGGGTCATTTTTTAGTTTTTTGGCAACTGATAACAAAATGCAAATACATTTGTCTAACCGTAAGTACAACCGTTATCTTAATATATAAAAATCACGTGTCACATGTTCAATCAGGGTAAGCTCCTAAACTACTCAACCGATTTTAATGAAATTTGCACAGCATCTACAGTTTGATCCAACTTGAAAGATAGGATACCTTATATCTCAAGGGGGAGTGGAAATCGGTAAAAAACCATAAATTTTTTTGTTTACACAGCCACAAATCATAAACGGATCCACCGATTAGAATGAAACTTACTTGAAGTTAAACTTTAAAATATTTACTTTCGTTCTGCATCAAAAAAAATAGTTGATTCATATATTATTTAACCAAAATTGTTTAAACAATAGAAGCACCTTTTCTAAAAAAAAACTGTTTGTGTGTTTGTTCGCTGTCAACCAAATGAATCGATTTAAGTTAAGCGAGCGCTCGGTAGCGGTACTTCGCTTCGTACATACATACATACATATGTATGTATGTATGACGCTTTAAATAAAAACAAAATTAACATTCATATGTACATATGTACGTTTTCGTGTTGCTGAGGGATAAGTAAAAATCAAATCCATATATGTACATATTTTGTAGTGAACGCATTTTGTGAAACCCCGTTATTCGTATTTTATACAATTGCTTCATTGTTCAAAAATATTTAATTAAAATATATACATATGTACATGTAAGTATTATCACATAATTATATTATTAATTTCTTATTTCATATTAATCAATTCAAAAATGATAGGAAAAAAATGAGAACGGCTGGACAGATTTGACTCAAGTTTTTTTTCAGTTCTTCGTAATTGGTAACGCGGTGTTTCCACCAAACCAAACACCGTGTTTAAAAGGGTTTGGGTTATGTAGAAATGGTTATGTAGAAATGTCAAGTTTTTCTACTGAGAGTTTACCGGAAAATGGGTTTACACCCACTAGATCGGAACGACGATCATAATAAATTGTTTAGTGGGTGTAAACCCATTTTCCGGCAAACTATCAGTGGAAAACTTGACATTTCTACATAACCCAAACCCTTTTAAACACGGTGTTTGGTTTGGTGGAAACATAGCATAAGAGAAGGTTTGTGTGAGGGAAAATTTTGGGAAATATTTCCGGATTTTCAAGATTTATGTAATTTTGGAAAAGTGGGCGGTGCCACGCCCACATTTTTTGTATTCAGTACTTTGTTTGTACTTCCATAATGTCCAAAGTTTATGGTTGATCTGTTTTAAACTTTTCCAATACGTGAAAATCTTCGTGGGGTACGACATACATACATTTGTAAATTTTTTGGAAAAGTGGTCAGTTCTAAGACCACAGCTAAGTAATATTTCAATTCGTTATATCCCTGAATGTATTTGCTTTAGTGACATTTTAACGTTCTTAAATCTTAATCAAAGCACTTAATTTTTTTGTTTGTTATTGCCGTTTATACATATCCAGAGTATTATAGGATTTCCATAAAATCATAATAGTGGCGTTAAGTGGTAGATATAGGATATAATTAAATAAATACTAACTACACATCTGCTCAGTAGCGCATAATGGTTTGTGTCATAGCCATTGAGTTCAAAAGATTCGTTTTTTGAGTTGGACATCCAACAAATTTATTTGTTTATACCAAATACGTTAAAACCGGAAACATTGCATATACTAAAGCACTGCAATAAATGGAATGTTAAAAATTAATAGAAAAATAGTTGAAAATGTATTTCTAGGGAAGTCACTGG
Organism: Sphenella marginata; assembly: GCA_951509765.1. Classification (NCBI taxonomy): domain Eukaryota; kingdom Metazoa; phylum Arthropoda; class Insecta; order Diptera; family Tephritidae; genus Sphenella; species Sphenella marginata. The sequence continues at coordinate 50,237,308 of OX608082.1, forward strand.
TCAGGCAGAACAACGTCTGCCGGGTCTGCTAGTATATATATATATGTATATATGGCGCGATATACAACAGTTATATCATCAACCTAGGAGATTATTGCGCCGAGCTTCTCTTCCAATTTTTGGTGTGCCGCTTTGAAATTTTTCCTACAAATTGGCGGGACCTACGGTTTTTTCGCCGACTCCGAACGGCATCTACAAAGCAGATGAATTTTTGATGAGAAGCCTTTCATGGCAGAAATACACTCGGAGAGTTTGCCAAACCACTGCCGAGGGGCGACCCCGTTTTGGAAAAACTTTTTCAAACCACTTTTTGATGTAACCTGTACAAGGGCTCGAACCCGGACCTTCGGTGTGGTAGGCCGACAGCACTACCTCCACACCACGGTGGCCGCCAGTCTTCAATAAATTCACGCATAATAGCAATAGAAATCACACTTTTAGAAAAATGAAAAAGCGCCTAACGTTAATGAAAGAATTCCGAACAATCAAAAATTAATAAATACCTAATTAGGCGTATCTTCATTTTTGATTGTTAGGCTTTCTTTCATTATGAAGAATCACCTAACAATTTTAATGAAGAAATGCCTAAAATGTTAGATATTCTTTCTTTATGAACAACCGCCTAATTCCTATATGAAATTTTTAGGCGATATTTAATTTTTTTTTAGGCGTTAGTTCGTTAGGCCTTTATTCGCTGAGCCATCGACTGCATTAAACTGAAATAAATTGACTGGTTTGTAAATCAACTTTTCATTAATTTCAAAGTTCCCATTACTTTGGGAATTGCACTACCGTAAAAAGAAGTCGTTGATATCATCAGGTTCCAACTCACATCCCGATTTTATTTTTCCTCCTATAACTAGTTCAGTTAGGTGAAAACAGGGTGGGGAACTCGTTAATAACAAGACATTTATTAAACCTATTTCCAACTTCCATAATTATATATTCAATTAAATCATTACCATTTGACTTAAAAATTATTTTTTTGGAGATATTTAGTTTGCAATATATGGCAACCCCCCTCCTTTAGCACCAGTTTTCCTATCATTCCATAACCGTGCAATTTATGCGGATCATCTCGAATACCTTCTTTAAACTAACCGTGTTAAAGATTTCGTTAATCGATCAAAAAATTAAGCGGAAGGGATGGCTAGTTGTATGCTGGTAGGGTCGAAGCTACCGACGAATCTTTGGACGGAAGCTGTGAGTACTGCTACTTATATTAGGAACAGGAACAATTAAAGCATAAAACAAGCTGGTTCAATAAGAAACCTAATTTACACGTGAAGGTGTTTGGTTGTTATACTGTATGTTTAGATAAGAAACCAGATAAATCTAAGTTTGCACCAAAAGGTCAGCAGTGCACTATTTTTGATTTACCGGCGGAATCTTTAAGCAAAGACAAAGAAACAAGTGCAGTGCCTGAGAGTATTGATGACAAACCAGCAGGGTCAAATGATGCAGCAGCCATATCAGATTCGGAATATAGCGACGAGACTACATTAGGCGACGTTGGTAATAAGCGCAAGCGTGGACGACCAAACGTTTTGAGAGAGGGTAATGTCGGCAGCCGTCGGAAGATATTTGCAAAAGAACCGCAGGAGATATAAATCAATTCGTGCGTTGCGATCATGATCCAGTTACAGTGGAAGAAGCAGACACGAAAAACATAATTGCATGTAGGTGGGTGTTCACCACAAAAAAAAGAGCTGATGGAACCGTTCAAAAATACAAGGCGCCGTTAGAATTCATTCTAGTTTATTACTAACTAGCTTTCAACCTGTTTTAAAAAGACCAATGAAACGCAAAAAATTGTATTTCAAGTAATAATGGCTTAGATTTGCAAATAAAAGTGATATATGTATTTACAGTCTCCTGGGTTTGGCACAGTGAACAAAGTCGTATATAATTGATCCGCCACTTCAGGATCGAAACCCGCTTGTACACCTAAGAGCAGGTCTACTAACGCATAGCTGTCAGGGGTACCGTAAGAATTTCTGTTAGGCCCCGAGGTCTGAGTTCAATGAGAAGAATACTTTTGTTTGAGTATAATTTTAAATTAAGCTAAGAGCCGATTTACATGGTTCAAGTATTAAATTCAAGTCTACAGCGACATGGGCGAGGCAGGTATGCTGAGGAGGGAGAGAACACTTGCATACGCACCGTCAAGTCGTTTCAAGTTTTTAGCTCGTATCACTTTCTCTGCTTTTGCACGATCCTGGTGTTTATATGAACTAGTATGTTGAATGGTATATTAGTGATGTATGTAATGACCAGTATGTCAGTTGGTATGTAGTTGATGCAAAGGCTGACTGGTAGCCAATTGGGATGATGCAGAAGCGGACATCGTAGGCAATCGCCGTGTATAGTTGAGCCGGTTTGACAAACCAGTACCTATTTAACTAGTAGAATTGACTGCAGGGTGGCTATAGGTTGGAACCAGAAATTCAAAGTCGACTACCTAGAGACCCATGCAGCTGTAGCTCGAGCTTGAATAAAGATCTTTATTCAACAATATGGCTAATTTTGGGTTTAGCTGCACGTCATAATCTCTTCGTCCATCACATTGACATTGCTGCGGCGTATCTAAACGGTGATCCAAAAGAAGACGTGTTTACGAAGAAGCCCGACATGTTCGTAGACAATACTAACCAAGAGGAGGGTAAGCTGAGCAAAGCTTCGTATGGGTTAAAGCAGACCGGTCGAGAATGGGCTTGACTAATAAAGTTAACACAGCTACAACATCTTTTTCGGACAATCGAGGAGCGCAATTCCCAGTGAAAAATCCAAGTGTTCACAAGCGAAGCAAGCATATACACAAAAAGTTTCATTACATTAGAGAAAAATACAACAGCAAAGAAAAGAGATGCATATCCATAAATTTTTGTAAATCATTAAATTTGAAAATTTCGTAAATGTATGTATACATGTATTACAATGAGGTTTGGGCCGGATTTTGTTAGTGTTATAACGGGCAAACCATATTGTAACATTCTTTCATTATATACTATTCGTATAGCACAGAGCTGTTAAGTAATGATTACTAATCATAATAATTAGTAATTAGATTTTTTTTTAAATGTAAAGTAATGATTATATGGTGCAGTGCCTTTCAAAAAGGAAATAAAACCCGCGGGCGTTATTTCTTTTTGTCGACGGGCGCTATTTCATTTTAGAAAAGAAATAATGCCCGCGGGCGTAATTTCCTTTTAGAAAAGAAACAAAGCCCGCGGGCGTTATTTCTTTTTTGCAACGGGCGTTATTTTTCATTTTATCTCGGCATTAGGTAGCGCTTATAAAAAATAACCCTTAGGCGATCCAACACAGCTTGTACGTCCGCATACTTTCCTTATATACGGAAAACGAAGAAGGGCCTTCCTAAGTTGATAAAAAATAATCAAAAAATCAAGTTAAGGTAACTCTTTACGACCGTATGCATATAACTGCTAATACACGTCCAAAAATAACGGGGTATCAAAAGACGCGTTTTGACCTCTGTAACAAGAATCCGAAACCGGAAAATAAATATTTTATTTCTGTGAAAAGTTATTAACAAAAACCCAAAAAATTACCTAGGTCAAATCCTGATTTAGGGGCCCGATCCATGTTTTTTCTGTGCAGAACACACTTCCGCGTAGGCGGCCTTCGGCCGCGCTTCAAAAAATAACCCTGGGCTACGCCATTCCAACTCCGGGTGTGTGCTATAGCCGTGGCTACCGCCACGGTGATGTCCTTCCTAAACATAGTTATAATTTGCAAAGTGAAAATGTTAGCTTTGCTTTGCCCATAACTTGCTCCGGCGCTGTAAAATTATTTTTCAAAATGGAAATTAGGCCCGCGGGCGTTATTTCCTTTCCTCGACGGGCGCTATTTCATTTTAGAAAAGAAATAATGCCCGCGGGCGCTATTTCCTTTCAGAAAAGAAATAATGCCCGGGGGCGTTATTTCCTTTTAGAAAAGAAACAAAGCCCGCGGGTCTTATTTCCTTTTTTCGGCGGGCGTTATTTCCCTTTTGAAAATTGTAATTGTAAGTATTAAACATATTTGTTGTTAACTTTTAATAATAAAATTTATTTTTAGGTCAAAATGTCTGATTATGTTTACGAAACCGATTTTTCTGCAGACGACAGTATTGAAGATCCGGACTTTAATCCTACTGGAAGTAAACGAAAAAACTTATTAAGTGAATCAGGACCGGCCCTAAAAAAAAGTCTGTGTGAATTCACAAAAAACAATTTTCAAAAAAGAATTTTACACAGAAGTAGAAAAGGTTAGTTTTAAAGTTTTTAAATTAAAGTATGCTTTATGTATTTATAATTTTAAATGTTAGATTTCCGATAAAATAACTTGTGCTAAGTGCGTTACATGTCATCGAGTGATAAGAGGAAGCGGTGAAGTGAGTTCAAATTTCATCAAACATTTGCAAGTCCAGCATAGTGAATGTTTTAAAATATACAAAAGTTATAAAAGAGGTAGCGCTTTTGGCGGTAACACGCAATCTGAGTTCGATGGTCAACTCTTACATGCAATGATTGATTGTTCATTGCCCCTTTCCATTCTGGAAAAGAAATCCTTTATAGATCTTTTTCAAATGATGTGTAGGCAAACAGCGGCTAAAAAATTGGAAACAAAATATACAATCATGATGAAAAATGTAAAAGAAAACATGGTTTGCTCTAAATATTTTTGTACCACAGCAGATGTTTGGCCTGGAAATCACAGAAGCTTCCTTGGATATACCTGTCATTGGCTTACAGACAATTTCGAACGCAAATCGGCAGCTTTGGCATGTAGAAGAATTCGTGGAGCACACACCGCAGAAAATATTGCGCAGATGATTACTGAAATCAACACTGCCTTTGGTTTGAATAGCTCAAACATTGTTTTAACCACTACGGGCAACGGTTCGAATTTTGTAAAGGCGTTCAGAGATTACGGTGTGGGAAATGACTTTTTCGAAGATGAAATTAATGACGAAATGCCAGTCTTTGATAATGAAAATTTGTTGTGCATTACTGACTGCGTTTAAAAATAGTTGTAAAAACTTTTCAGTATTTGTGACTGGCAAATTAGTTTAAGCATTTGCTTTGTTTCTTGAGTCTTAAAAGGCACTGGTGAGCAGAAGTAATTATTCGGGAAGTGGACCGATTTGGGCTACGTGGCAAAAAAAAAATACCTTTTGATACTACCGCACCTAATATAAGATTAATCCAAGAAGCATGTATCAGAATTGAAAAATAATTCGGCCGAACATTGTTGTTGAGATTTAATTGATAACAAGTCTTACACGACCATGATGGACAATGAAAGTCTTGTGTAAAGGTTCCTGGAAGAACGAGTAAATATGGTTGCCTATATGAAAAATGTTCCATTGGATGGAAGTCATCCAAGAGAAGGCCATAAAGAACTATTACAACGTTCAGTCCTTATATGTGGGAGTTTGGTGTGAAACCGAATTCATATTCAGTATTGCAGGGGCTTTGTGAGGTGAAAGACAAAGGCAATATATTCGCTTTAAAACTATCTTTAGCAAGCAGGTGAATATTTCTCACCGATAATTGAAGCTTTGAAATGGGTGCGGAATTTATCACCCTTATATAAGTTAGCTTTTTAGAATAGGCATGAGCATTTGCCCATATACAGACATCAAAAAAGTGATCTCAAAATTCGTTCCGAAGATAGGACTAGTAATTTGGAAGCCTGCAAAGAATTCGGAAAGGAAAAGGTAAGACGAAAAACTTAAACTTTGACGGAAAACACTTGAGCTACATATTTTGTTACTAACAAAACTAATATGTTCTTTGCAATTTTTCGGACCTACGATGTGTCAGAATACTGCAATAATCTTCTAAAAAGCCATGTAAGCGCCTCTACTGTGGTCAATTATAACGCAGAAAGAATTTCTTTTTTAAAAAATTGCATGAATCGGTCAGAGACAAAGAAAAAAAACAATTAGTGTTGAGGGATTGCATGATTCATAGTTAAATAATATTGGAAATATTTTGTCTAGCTGGCTTTTCTTTAATCTTAGTATGAAGTTTCCATAATATTTTAAACTTGTAATTGGGTGAGGCCATCTCAAGTGAGCATTGCATTTACCAAGTGTTCGAATAACCAAAAAAAAAAATTTTCACATTAAAGCCTTATAGAAGGATAGGAAATCCTGTTAATTTTTTTCTCAAAATTTGTTACCGTTAAATATTTATAACCAATTGAATTTTGTCGCATTAAATCGGTCAAAAATTGTTTTCTCAGAAACTACTGAACCGATTTTAATAATTTTTTTTTTGACATTTATAAAACAATGCACTTTAATTTTGAATTTATTTTTAATATACAAATAAATTTTTTTTTGTTAAATAACATTAATTGTTATAAACAAATTATTATATAACTAACTTGTGCGCCTCTGAAAAAAAATTAAATAACATTAAATTATGTGGTATTCAATTATATTTTTATTTCTGAAAAAAAAAATGGGGGCCCAGCAATAGTTTCCTTATAATAACGTTATATGTGCAAGTGCATTCGCTGCTTCTCATACTACACTTCGCATATTATGAAATTTTTTTTTTTTTTTTTTTTTTTTTAATATATATATATTATTTATAGTCATCAAAAAAATAACATGTAAGCAATCACCATATTTCAGCTACTGACAAGATAAACGTAATAAGTAGTATAGAAAAATTTTCATAATATGCGAAGTGTAGTATGGGAAGCAGCGAATGCACTTGCCCATATAACGTTATTATAAGGAAACTATTGCTGGGCCCCCATTTTTTTTTTCAGAAATAAAAATATAATTGAATACCACATAATTTAATGTTATTTAATTTTTTTTCAGAGGCGCACAAGTTAGTTATATAATAATTTGTTTATAACAATTAATGTTATTTAACAAAAAAAAATTTGATTGTATATAAAAAAAAAAATCCAAAATTAAAGTGCATTGTTTTATAAATGTCAAAAAAAAAATTATTAAAATCGGTTCAGTAGTTTCTGAGAAAACATTTTTTGACCGATTTAATGCGACAAAATTCAATTGGTTATAAATATTTAACGGTAACAAATTTTGAGAAAAAAATTAACAGGATTTCCTATCCTTTTATAAGGCTTTAATGTGAAAATTTTTTTTTTGGTTATTCGAACACTTGGTAAATGCGAGCTCACTTGAGATGGCCTCACCCAATTATGAATTGTTCAAATAAAAGAAATTAACTTAAAAAAAAAAATGGATTTTTTGTCTGCTTTTTCAAAAAGGATCAAAATGTGCAACCCCTAAATATTCAATCCTCTTGAAATTCGCCATACTTATCCTTTATGCCACTGAGGCTCGGGGCATAAGCAAAGTCTGCAAAAATGTTGCATTTTATTTTTTCCCATGCAAAATGAAACATAAAAACGCCTACATTAATAAGCTTTTAAGCAACGTGCCACTTTGATTATAAAGCTTCTATTTTCAAACTTTTAGGCCCGGTTTTTCAGTGCAAGTTTAGCTGAATTTGTGGCCTTTCTGATTAATCGTTTTTTGAATAAAATGATTAATCATATATTAAAACGGCACAAATTTAGAAATTCCTTAAACCATTTGTTGCATCTTCGACATTTTGCCCATTCGCGATCGGACAGCATCTCAAAATTTCCTTAATTATTTTTATTTTTTAATATTTTGAAGCATGTTTGGTTTTTAATTTATTTTTATTTTCAGCTATTTCAAGGCAAACTTTCACATAAAAAACTGAGTAAATTAAACAGTTTTTGATTAACCATTTTTGAAAATACTCGAGTAACGTTCGTTTTGATTACTCATAATTTTGATAATCAATTAATCGATTAACTGAAAATTTGTTAATCAACTTACTCGATAAATCGAATAAAGGCACAGCCCTGGTCAGAAGTTCTTGCTTCTGGACATTTTAAATTTATTTATATTTTTAACTTGTACACTGCGTACTTTTATCTTTGTTCACAGCGGTTTTTCATTTAGCAATTGCGTTGAATATGTAAACGAATGTCACCTAGACAATGTTGCCGTATAAACAGCAGATCAAAAAGCTTCCTGAAACACACTCTGAAAAACTGCTCTGCAGTTTAACTAGAGTTTAAATTTATGCCGAGTTTAGTCAAACTTAGTTTAAACTGAGCTTAACCAATGACTGAAAAACCGGGCCTTAAAGTCGGCCAGTTAAGTAAGTACAACACAACACATTTTCATTTCTTTAAATTATTAGCAATTAACAAAAAAGCTTACCCAAATATCTGTCTGCATTTTCTCCACCCTCTCCTGTATTACTTTTTCCTCCAATTCGATTCATAGTTATAGCCAACGTCTGATGCGCTTCTAGAGAAATGCTACCGAAACTCATGGCACCTGTAACAAATCTTTTGACAATTTCTGTCGCCGCCTCTACTTCATCTATATTAATCTTTTTTTTAGCAGTGACGAGCTCCAATTGTCCTCTGAGTGTGCATCTTTTCACACTTTCTAATGTTATCGACTTGAAAGTTTCAAAGGAATCCCATTTTTTATGCATTGTGGCTTCCTGCAGATGGGCGATGGCAGAAGGCTCATTTATGTGAGCTTCACCCCCTTGACGCCAATGGTAATTACCAGGACTTCGCAGAATACGAGTGTCAGCTAAAGTTTCACCAAACGCCATACTATATCGTTCCAGAGCCTCCTTTGCAACTATTTCTAAGCTAATACCTCCGATCCGACTGGCAGTTCCACGAAAGCATTTATAAATTAGATCTGATCCCAATCCAACAGCTTCAAAAATTTGTGCACTTTTATATGATTGTAAAGTGCTTATACCCATTTTAGCCATAACCTTTGATACGCCTGTTTCTATAGCCTTAGCGTAGGCTAGATATATCTGTTTATCGTTAATATCTGCGCTAATCACACAATCATCCCTCAGCGCTTGAGCTAACTCAAAAGTCAAATAAGGGCAAATAGCATCCGCACCATATCCCAGCAATACACATATATGATGTACCTCCCGAGCCTCAGCAGTTTCAACAATTATTCCTACTTTCATACGTTGTAAGGTTTCTATTAAGTAATGATGAAGTGCACCTAATGCAAGCAATGCTGAAACAGGTACTTGCCCACGTCCCCCGTTACGGTCAGAAAGAATCAAAAGCTGATAACCTGATGAAGCTGCTTCATACCCTTTGTGGCATATAGTTTCAATGCAATCAACATATCCTCTTATTCCATCATCAAATCTGAACGTTATATCCAGTACTTTACTTTTCCATCCTCTGTGGGTATTCCTCTTCAATAAATTTGTGTCAGGTATGCTTAGGATTGGATTTGGTAACCAAATTCGATGCACTTGTTGAGAAGAAGGCTCTAGTAAATTGCCTTCCGGTCCCAAAGGACATTGCATCGACATAACAATTTTCTCACGGAAAGGATCAATGGGTGGGTTGGTTACTTGTGCAAACAATTGTTTGAAATATTCATATGGCAACGGTTGAAACGCAGATAAACAAGCTAAGGGAGCATCATTTCCCATCGAACCAAGAGCTTCCTTTCTGTAAGAAAAAAAAAATTTGGTGATATAATACTAGTTGCTATATCGAAAGCTAAAAGGGGAGAAATATTGCTAAGTCCTACTTGACATATCATAAAACATGTATACCGTTCAAAATTTCATTAAAAAAAATTATGTGAACTCTTATAACTTGAAACGAACTATTGTAAGTCCTAAGCGCCGAGTTTCTGTATTATTAATTAACGAGTTCAACGAAATTTGGCATAGTAATGCTCTTAACACATAGCATGGGTAAAATTACCCGCAGTTACGTTTTTCTTACTTATGCGAATTTCGTTAGCAGGTTCACCATCTGCTGCTGAAATGATTTGTTATTTGCATTTAGCCGCATTTAGTTGCAACTAATAACTTTTCCCAGTTTAATCGTTAGAAAAGGTTTTAAATCTTGTTATAGGCCTTGTATGCCTGTCTATTTTTAGAAAAAAAAACTATTTATCTTGTTTGCATCGTCAAATGAAAATGCTTGTCCTTTTTATATCAAAGTTTAGTGACTTCCGATATACTGTATACTATAATGATTCTTGTTTTCAAAAACTTTTCAAGAACACATATTTATTCTTTAACATTTTTTTTTAAATGTGCCAATTTTTACGATCGCTGCAAAAAACTACCTCCCGTTTCCGCGGAATATTTTACTTTAGCCCTTATCAAGCTCTAAAAAGGATACATTCGATCAAAAAATCTCTTCAATAATAGTAATGTAATTATTTGGGAGTTGTTGTCACTGCCATTAAAGGCTTCGTTATTTTTATCGATCTCCATAACGAAAATACATTCCTACCAAACTCGGTCCGTCCAGGGTTCCTGCAAATAGAGCTACCTACGGTTTCCTGTAAATGGCCGAACCTAGTTAATTTATTATTTTGGTTTAATTATTTTTTCCTTTAATTCATTCTTTTCAAATTCATGTACCATCTTAATGTTATCTCTAACTGCGCTCAAAGGTTAAACCCCTACTCAGCCCTATCTTCAGCGGAGGTGAAAAGAACTACTTACTTTGACTTTACTTCAGCCCTACAGTACTTGACCAGGGCCTGGAGTTGGAAGCCCCGTGCAGGCGTATTCAAAACGGGTGTTCAGTTGCCTATTTGGTATAATATTAACTACAAATAATGTCGACATATTCGAACTTTTTTTCTCCACCAGAGACGCGAATAAGAAATTTATATGAAAAACCACACCCTGACTTCGAAAATCGAGACTTCTTTTCATTCTATAGTACCGTTTTTGAGATATTCACGGTTTATTGTCATTTAAAAAAAAAAAAAATGGCTCGACTTAATTATGTATATCTCAAGAAAAAAATTTACCAATTCCAAAACGGCATGAAAAACTATAAAGCTAATAAAATTTGCTGCATCTGTAGTATTGGTAGCGAAGGATAATGGACAAAGCAGGATGTGTTACCGTGCGTTAAATGCGGTTACGACAAGGAAGCACTTTCCAGAAGTTTAGGAGCAGTTATCCAAGTTAAGCGGTGGAAGATGTTTTATTACGTTCGATATAATCAGCTGTTATTACCAGGACCCGACAAAAGAGGAATAAACGAAATTTACAGCTTTCTTACGCATGAGGGCTTGTCATTTGAGCTAGTCAACGCGCTGATAGTATTTCAGGAAACGGTTGTGCTAGTCATTACGAGATTGAAGCACAGGGATAAAGTAATCAGATACGTCGACGAGTTGATCATAGCTACACCGATTTTCGCAGACGGTCTTACGCTACGACCTTCAAAGTGCCAACTCTTGTCGAATGAAGTTATTTTTTCTTGGGCCACGAAGTATGTGAAGCTGGGATAGCTCCAGGAAATAGGAAGACAGCTTGTATTTAAGAGTTTTGAACAGGGTTTTTCTGCAACTTTGTCGTAAAATACAGCCATTTTGCAATTCCACTCACCATGTTGTTAAAAAACGATAGCTGTTTCAGTGTTGACATTATCTTTGGAAGAATCACGAGGTACACACTGATGCTAGACATTTGGGCTTTTAAGGAATTGGACAAAGTTTGTCATAGAGTACTACTTGATAATCTTGCTCATTTGGGCTTCCATTCCTCTTTCTTGAAATGGATACAATCATGCCTCTCTAATAGAAGCTGGGTTGTCATCGACGGTGTTTTGTCATAACGTCTCACTGCTTCATCCGGTGTCCAGCAAGAAAGCGTTCTAGACCATCTACTATCGGTTAAGATGATATGCGCCGGCGGCATCAGTCAAGTGCAATACCTGCCTTGGCCTTTGTCACCTGCTAATAGGCTCTGGCAGGCGCGTAGCCAGAAAAAAATTTCGGGGGGGTTTTGGCCAAAGTTTCAGTAAATAAGAATTACTTGTAAATACACACTTATTTTTATTTTTACATACATATTACATATTTATACTTTTATTTATTTGAAATTTTCCTCTTTCTACACGGCTAAAAATTTGACCCTAAATTTTAAACCATTCATTGGTTTACACAATTTTTGAAACTTTTTGGTAATAAATTCCAAACCTTTCTCAATTTTTAGCGGTTTAGATTTAAAACTTAACCCGCATAAACAAAAATACAACAAAAGTCGTATACCCAGCGAATATGTGTACTTTTCTCACAAAATTCATGAGTGCGCCGTAGCTCAGTAGGTAGAGCATTGCGCACTGATTTGGGGCACGTCGGTTCGAGTCCTAACATTTAAAAAAAAAAAACATAAAAAATTGTTAACAACATTTTCGGTATAAAATTTAAATAATTTTTATTAGGCGCATTTCTATGACAACCGGTGTAAATTTAATTCTAAACCAAATTTGGTCATACACCTAGACCAGTATGTCTGCGTTCAAAGGGTTTTTTGGAATTACCAGTAAAATTAACTTCTTTAGACTAATTTCATTATTTTTGAATGAAAGTATGTGTAAATACATAATGAAAATTCTGCAAATCAAAGTTAAAAAGTTTGTGGAAAATTCATGAAAATTTAAGAAATCTCGAAAAAATTTCATCGAAATTTCTAACTTTCTCGTAAATTGTTTTTGATTTTTTTCGAGTATGCCGTTTTGCTGCTCGTTCAATTGTCAAAAGCCGACCAAGAGCATTTTCTTCAATATAAAAATATTACGCTTATAAATTTTTATGGCAGATAATGCACTTGGCTAGAAAAAAAATTGCTAAAAATCGAGTAATGCTTCTAGCGGCTTAAGATTGCTATCTTTGTTCACTTTAATTGAACGGGCCACAAAACTGCAAACTCGAAAAAATTTAAACATTTTTACTAAAAAGTTAGAAATTTTTATGAAAATTTTTCGAGTTGCAGTATTTTTATTGTGTTTTTACACATTCTTTCATACAAAAATAATGAAATTAGTCAAAGGAAGTTAATCTTACTGGAAATTCCAAACAACACTTTGAAAGCAAACATACTGGTCTAGGTGTATATGTAGCCCCAAAAAGTTTTAAATCAAGGCTAAATGTTTTAGCCTTGTACAAAACAATATTTATTTTTATTGTTTGTTTTAAAATTTTGTGTAGGATTTCTTCAGGCTTTGGCAAGAAGTAAATAGTTTTATTTCTTGAAGAAAAACTGAAGCTTCGGAAAAATAAAAAAAAAATATAATGAAATAACATTGAAATTCATATAAAAAGCAAAAAAAAATTGCAATTATTCAACATGCAAAACGGAGCGCTAAAATTTCTTGGCTATTCATGACAATTTCATAGTCAGGAAATACTTGAAAATGTTTCTTAAGCATTTTCTTTTCAACAGCATACCGGGCTTTTACTTTTAAACTTTTTCAATCCTTTTTTTTCCAAATTAGCGTCACTTTTTATTATCACCTCACAAATATAAGTACAATTTAATTGTTAGTTTCTCTGATAATTTAATACGACTGCGTTGTGTACAGCTTAGTAATTTTTGGAAATTTTTTTTAACTTCTTGGTAATTTTTTTGGTTAAACCTCTGGCAACCGTGACTATAATAACGAGGGACACTCATTTTTACGATTTTTGCCCCCTGTATTCATAGCTCGAAAAGCAGTTAATTTAAATTTCAACAGACTTTAGTTCGAATCACTCTTACTGTTGTTAACATGCTATGTAGTTGAGATGCTAGGTTGATCTTATGCAGAGCAAGTCTGATAGGTTTGCGCGAATTTCTTAAAGCGCCAAATGAGTGAACCGTTGCAGGAATTTAGTTGTGACCTCTCCGACTTGCTCTGACAATTGATTAGCGACTACCAATAACTTCTCTCAGTGTGAAATATTATTTAATTTTATTCTTTCGTATTTTCATTATTGCTATTAATGCTAATTTCTTAACAGTGGTTTTAAAAGTGAATAGCGTAATTATTCTAGTACAGACGTATATTTTTTAATTTTCGTTCGGAAATACGCGCCTGTGCTCTGGACTTGGAAACAGGAATCTCTAGACTGATACGTACGTAGCTAAGCAACCTTCAACGTCGACTGATTCGCCTTTACCTTCCGGTGATGCGATTCCTTCGACTTCAAGAGTGCGCCGTAGTGCGCGCCCCAGCCTACTATCACCTAGGCATACACACCAGTCCTTGACCCCCAGCATTAACTCCTCTTCCACTTCGCATTTCTGCATCCTGCAGTTAAACTGCAACGGCTTAACCGAGAAAATAAATGAAATTGTCAGCTTCATGAAGTGGTACATTATCAAAATCGCAGCAATTCAGGCGACAAAGCTCGCAACAAATTGCTTTCATATCCCTTGATTCTTATCTTTATTCTTAACAATAACTATCGGCTGTCAACTAATTATTTATTAAGTGTGTAATCTATCTTATGTCTACCTTACTTAGCTGATGAGGTTTTCTCTGTAGCTGAGCAGTTTTACATCTCGACGATTAACAAACCAAAGCCTTTTAACGACTCGGCACGAAAGAACAATCCACGATGCGGATGCGCCCCTCGCACCGGTCGAGCGGGATATGGTGGGTAATCCGATGGGAATTATTATTATTATATCTATTAACCGATTTGCAAATGGCTTGGACATACATATATTATTTGCAATCGATCCATTTCCAATACTACATATATCAAAATAAATGCAAAAAGCTTACTGTTTTTAAGTGTTATTAAATGTAAATGATTTAAAATGTGCCCGATTTCGGAAATGCATTTGCAAATAACCCTTAAACTCATAATCCAATTGTAAGGTTTTATATGGCAGGTTGTTAGGGAAATGAAAGATCTTTAACAGGGTGAAAAGGGTTTTTTGTTCGGATATGTAGAGCTGGGGATGTTTTGAATAATACGAAAATGGGGTTTTCTCATTTAGTAAGAAACGATAACTTCGCGAAATCTCAAAACCCATGGTTTTCTTTAAATTTTTGTCTTCAGAATCGTAATCTGCAATTTTTTTTTTGTGTACCTAGTTTACGGCAACAATTTTTTTATATGATCTGCAACACGCCGAATGCATATGGTTTTTAAAAATTTCAAATGAAAACGCGTTCTAAGACTTATCCAATTCGAGTAAAATTTGGCACAGCTTATACTCAAAGTGTTTACAAACGATTTTTGAATAATAAAATGGGAGCAACAGCAAACCAAGCAATATATAGACATTCAACTCCAGCAAAGAACTTGTACATATCGAGCCCTAACCGCAATTTTGATGGAACCAACAAAATTTTTAAAATCCGTATTTTGATAGAAATAGATAATTCTGTTTGTTTTAAACCATCTCACAAAATATTACAACTGTAGGAAGTACTATTACGAAAATAAAGCAAAGTCAATTATGATGAACATAAGTAACATTCTGCACTAAAATTGTTTAAAAAATAAATACAAATTTATTTTTTATTCAAATAAATTTGAATGAGTGAAAAATTATTGTTTATTAAACAAATTTTTAATAACATATAAAATTAGAAGAAATAACAATCGGGAAGTGACCCAAAAATACCTCTTAATTTCTGGATGCTTTTTTGGAGCGCTCCGACTAAGGTAAGCTGGGATAATTCGCACGAGTACATGGCTATAATTAAAGTCCGTTCAACACTGCAACTCTTCGAGGTACGGAAAAGAATTCTGTCAATACTCATGAAAAAAGTAGATGTTCACTTGACATAACCTTAGCATCATTTGGCCATGACATCCCTTGTACTGGTACAAATAAGGGACATGCGATGAACCGATTAATCATATTTTGAATAATCATAATTCTGATTCATCAAAACCTTATTAACCAGGTCCTGAATAGTACTGTTTGCAGTATTTGTTAATTGAAACTGCTCACTCTTTTCACAAAATGAATTTTTTTTGTTATCAGTACAATTTTTTGAAAAATGTCAAACGAACATACGCTACACAACTTTGGAATTTCGGAAAGCTGCAAGTGCAATTCAAAGTGCAGACTTATGTATTGGCCAACCTTATTTTTTGCAACTTTCACCAATTTCTTCTTCCGTAAAATTATTTAAACTAATTTTGTCAAGATTTAATGCAAAATGTATAAATTGAAAATTTTTGCCTAATTTTAGTGTATCTTGTTGTGTTATTTTTCATTTTCAAAAGCTTGAAAAAAAATTTAAATTTTATTCCCTGATACATCTATATATCGACAGCCACACTGCAAAACCCTGTATGTCCAAAACCAAAAAGTTTTCAGGAGAGGGAAAAAACTGTGATAATTATAACGTATGTATATGAGCGACGGTTATTTCATTTCACCACTGGAAAGAAACGGGAAGTTGTAACCCGATTTTGACTGAATTTTAATGTGGGAAATATCACGATCTATGGGAAAGGCTCAGAACCTTATTTTTGGAAAAATAGTGACTTACGAGGTTTTGCAGTGTGGCTGTCGATATATAAAAATAAGTCACCGTATATGTACGTCGCCGAACTACTCATAACGTGCGATTTCAACCAAACTTATACACTACGTATACAGTGGTCCATTTATGGTTTATATGAAGTTTCAAGACCCTATGCGACCCGTTTTCCGAGATAACGACCAAAATGTGGACCAGGGGTGACCCTAGAAGGTGTTTACACAATATGGGTATCGAATAAAAGGTGTTGATGAGGGCTTTAACAGGAAGTGGTTCAAAGTCCCATATGGGACCCTGTTCCCGAAATATCAACCAAAATGTGGACCAGGCGTGACTCTAAAAAGTGTTTACACAATATGGGTACCAAATGAAAGGTGTTCATGAGGGTTTTAACAGGAAGTGGTTCAAAGTCCCTTATGGGACCCCGTTTTCGAGATATCAACCAAAATGTGGACCAGGCGTGACTCTAAAAAGTGTTTGCTCAATATGGGTACCAAATGAAAGGTGTTGATGAGGGTTTTAACAGGAAGTGGTTCAAAGTCCCATATGGGTGTTTCCATGCAGCCGTATGCGACATTCGTACACTTTTGGAGTAATATAAATCTCACATAAAACGAGTTTTCGGGAAAATAAAAATACAGTTACGTTGCAATTAAAAAGAAGTATGTTTGGAAAAAAATTGGTCGCCCTGAAAGCTTTGGTGTCTAAAATATCCGTTCAAAATGAGGTGATAACTTACGCGACAAAAACGGAAGTGCTTATATTGTGCACATACATACATATATGCGAAAGTCTGCGAATCAAGCCAGTTCTTAATTTCTTTGAATATTCGTAATATAAGCTAAATAATGCACCTTTACAATCCTCTCATATTTAAAGAGAAATCGTCTCTTTATATTATTATTTAAAAAAAAAAACTAAATAACGTACGTGACATAACGTACGCGACAATTTTTCTAGTATATTAATAATAAAATGCAGGGACGTAACTGTTATAAGAAATATGATAAAAAGGTCCCATTTAACCATTAATACTGATGTATTCAAATATTGGTTATAATTAACCATTACCGTAAGACATATTTTATATTGGTCAACATAACCATTATAAATGAGAGAAACATTTTTTGGTGAACAATAACCATTATTGTAAGTAACATAATTTTTTTGGTTATCGGTAGCAAAAAAATGCAAACAATATAAAACAACTTGAGTTGCTGGAGTGGCATGACCAATGTCTGCAAGTTCCTCGAGGAAAAATTTACCACTATTCAGCAAAAATAGTTTGCTGTCGAGTGGGTCACCGATAACCAAAAAATTTATTACTTGCGATAAGGGTTATTCGTAACCAAAAAAATAAATCTCTCATTTATATTGGTTACGATGACTAAAATAAAATAAATCTGATGATAATGTGAATTCTGAAAGAAAAAAATATCAATTATTTTCGGTTCCTGATAAAATGTTTTTTGTTTGAAATTTACACTTTAATTAGGAAACAAAATAAAAATGTATTCTTATTATAAAAACTATATGATAATGAAAATAAAATCGAATTCATAACATATGTATTTGTTGATATACATTCTTTATATATTTACATAAACTCTAATATTTTCTCGTAAGGAGTATGCCGTTCGAGCAGTATTTATATGTATGTTGACTGTCGACGAATATATCGATATATTCACAAGCGTATTTATAAAATGAAAAAGCATCTGGTAAAATTATATAAAACAACTTGAGTTGCTGGAGTGGCATGACCAATGTCTGCAAGTTCCTCGAGGAAAAATTTACCACTATTCAGCAAAAATAGTTTGCTATCGAGTGGGTCACCGATAACCAAAAAATTTATTACTTGCGATAAGGGTTATTCGTAACCAAAAAAATAAATCTCTCATTTATATTGGTTACGATGACTAAAATAAAATAAATCTGATGATAATGTGAATTCTGAAAGAAAAAAATATCAATTATTTTCGGTTCCTGATAAAATGTTTTTTGTTTGAAATTTACACTTTAATTAGGAAACAAAATAAAAATGTATTCTTATTATAAAAACTATATGATAATGAAAATAAAATCGAATTCATAACATATGTATTTGTTGATATACATTCTTTATATATTTACATAAACTCTAATATTTTCTCGTAAGGAGTATGCCGTTCGAGCAGTATTTATATGTATGTTGACTGTCGACGAATATATCGATATATTCACAAGCGTATTTATAAAATGAAAAAGCATCTGGTAAAATTATATGATTAGCTTTTACTATTTGCCACACCTTTCTCTTTATAACAACACCTATTCCATCCACAGCGCCTTTGCCATGCGAGGTGGCAAAGAAATTCCATCCAAAATATTTGCAGCTAAATTTATTTACAAAATAAGGGATGCTTGTTAAAATAAACTTATTTTTAAACTGCACCTATGTATTCAGGATAATGGTATTGAAAAAATTGCTTTTAACGTCGATTTTAATGTATTACAATAAAATATTCATACTTAAAATAACGTATGCGACAAACTTTAAAGGGTAATACAATTTTTATTACTTCGATTCAAAAGAAAATTTCAGCGAATATATTTAACTAGAAGATCTTTAACTAGAAGATTGCAAATTTTATCATTGTAGCTGCTTCTGATAATGAATTAACCCGTTTTATACGTTTTTCGTAATTTTCGATATCGAAAAGGGGCGTGGTTATGGTCCGATTTTACCCATTTTCAATAACAATCTATTCTGAACCCAAATAAGTACGCATGCCGAATTTGGTGAAGATATCTCATTATTTGCTCAAGTTATCGTGTTAACGGACAGACGGACGGACATGGCTCAATCAAAATTTTTTTCGATCCTGATCATATTGACATATGGAAGTCTATATCTATCTCGATTCCTTTATACCTGTACAACCCGTTATCCCAACAAAGTTATAATACCCTTGCACTAGTACTAGTACGCTGGGTATTTGAACGAAGTATACAGAAAATATTGGAATTATTCTACAATATTTTTTAGCACGGTTGCTCGAATTTCATTCACATTGTTTCTGAAGCTATTACAAACATATGTACATTTGATTTATGTAAATCTGTTTTGATAATATAGGAAACGATATGGGTCAAGACAAGTCATGTATTGGCAGTATTTGTTTCATACTTTTCTTTTTAACAGAGGCTCACAATGATATTAGGTTCATAATGATCCTAGGTATACAATAACAAAAAAACAAAGGCAAAACAACGTTTGCCAGGCTCAGCTAGTACACAATAAAAGGCAGTCCCCTGCAAAAACTCGTGTGATCAATATCTGAAGTGAGCGGTCCGCGATTAATCCCTTTAGTATACAGTTAGATATAGTTCAATAGACATTAGTAAATTTTTATTTGGAACTAGCTGAGCCTGGCAAACGTTGTTTTGCCTTTGTTTTTTTGTTATTGTATACCTAGGATCATTATGAACCTAATATCATTGTGAGCCTCTGTTAAAAAGAAAAGTATGAAGAAAACACCACTAATTTTCTCAATTATTTGCATTTCTTTAAAAAATAACGGTTATATAAAATGATTTAATTAGCCAATAATACATCCACAGCACATAAACTTTTTTTTTCTATAACAAATTATTCAATAGCCAATATGGTAATATAATCACAGCACATAAACTTTTTTTTAAATTAAAAATTATTCAAAAGCGAAAATATGCTCATTTGATTTAATTGTTTTTTCCCCAATCAAATTTGTCAAATGTTAAAATATTTTGATTGAGAGGAAGAGGGGTAATGAAAGCTTTCTTACCTCGCGGTAATACTAACCAAGGTTTATGATACAAAAGCTACAATAAATAAAAAGTTCTTAATTTTCTTGTATATTATCAAAAGGATATATTATACTTTTATACGCTACGACATCCGTCAGCGTACCAAACCACTCCCTGTTGAAACCTTCGTCAACACCTTTCTTTTGCTATCCATATTGTCCAAACCCTTTCTAGGGTCACACATTTTGGTCGATATCTAGGAAACGGGGTCCCATATTGGACTTTGAACCACTTCCTATTTAGGGTCACGCCTGATCAACATTTTGGTCGATATCTCGGAAACGGGGTGCTACGGGACTTTGAACCACTTCCTGTTAATATGCTCATCAACACCTTTCATTTGGTGTCATACTGTGCAAACACTTTTTAGAGTCACGCCTGGTCCACATTTTGGTCGATATCTCGGAAACGGGGTGCTATGGGACTTTGAACCACTTCCTGTTAATATGCTCATCAACACCTTTCATTTGGTACGCATATTATGTAAACACTTTTTGGAGTCACACCTGGTCCACATTTTGGTCGATATCTAGGAAACGGGGTCCCATATGGAACCTTGAACCACTCCCTGTTGAAACCTTAGTCAACACCTTTCATTTGGTATCCATATTATCCAAACTCTTTCTAGGGTCCCACCTGGTCCACATTTTGGTCGACATCTAGAAAACGGGGTCCCATATTGGACTTTGACCCACTTCCTATTAAAACCCTCATCAACACCTTTCATTTGGTACCATGTTGTGCACACACTTTTTAGAGTCACACCTGGTCCACATGTTGGTCGATATCTAGGAAACGGGGTCCCATATTGGACTTTGAACCACTTCCTATTAAAACCCTCAGCAACACCTTTCATTTGGTACCATATTGTGCAAACACTTTTTAGAGCAGTGTTACCCTCCGGAACAATTAAGAGCATTCTGCTCTCACCTACACGTCGTGTGAGCGCAGCTACTGATTTTCGACGCGATAGCAGCGATCGATCAGTATGCATTGGAAATTCAACCAGCACACAACGTATGCGCAAGTTTTGTTGTATGTATGTATGTATGCATGATTTAACAATGTTTAGAATCGAATGGGACTCTTATTATATTTTTTATATGAACCCTTTTTACGAGCCTCAATGCTTAATTTGTTTAAAAATAATTAATTTAATTAGGAAAAGCAACTTTAGACGGGATGTTTCTTGCAGTGTTCTGCATATACACACACACTACGACGAAATTGTTGCGCATGTATTAATAGCTCTGCTGGCGCTGTGCACCACTGTTTTAGAGTCATACCTGGTCCACATTTTGGTCGATATCTCGAAAACGGAGTCCCATATTAGACTTTGAACCACTTCCTATTAAAACCCTCAACAACACCTTTCATTTGGTACCATGTTGTGCACACACTTTGTAGTGTCACACCTGGTCCACATTTTGGTCGATATCTCGAAAACGGGGTCCCATATGGGACTTTGAACCACTTTAAACACTTTTTAGAGTCACGCCTGGTCCACATTTTGGTTGATATCTCGGAAACAGGGTCCCATATGGGACTTTGAACCACTTCCTGTTAAAGCCCTCATCAACACCTTTTATTCGATACCCATATTGTGTAAACACCTTCTAGGGTCACCCCTGGTCCACATTTTGGTCGATATCTCGGAAAACGGGCCGCATAGGGCCTTGAAACTTCATATAAACCATAAATGGACCACTGCCTACGTAGTGTATAAGTTTGGTTGAAATCGCACGACGCGTTTATGAGTAGTTCGGCGACGTACATATACGGGGACTTATTTTTATACACATACTAGCTGCGCCCGGCAAACGTTGTTTTGCCTTTGTTTTTTTGTTATTGTATACCTAGGATCATTGTGAGCCTCTGTTAAAAAGAAAACTATGAAAAACACACCACTAATTTTCTCAATTCATTGTATTTCTTTAAAAAATAACGGTTATATAAAATGATTTAATTAGCCAATAATACATCCGCAGCACATAAACTATTTTTGTCTATAACAAATTATTCAATAGCCAATATGGTAATATAATCACAGCACATAAACTTTTTTTTTAAATTAAAAATTATTCAAAAGCGAAAATATGCTCATTTGATTTCATTGTTTTTTCCCCAATCAAATTTGAAATAAAAATTTGTCAAATGTTAAAATATTTTGATTGAGAGGAAGAGGGGTAGTGAAAGCTTTCTTACCTCGCGGTAATACTAACCAAGGTTTATGATACAAAAGCTACAATAAATAAAAAGTTTTTAATTTTCTTGTCAAAATGATATATTATCAAAATGATATATTATACTTTTATACGCTACGACATCCGTCAGCGTACCAAACCACTCCCTGTTGAAACCTTAGTCAACACCTTTCTTTTGGTATCCATATTGTCCAAACCCTTTCTAGAGTCACACATTTTGGTCGATATCTCGGAAACGGGGTCCCATATGGGACTTTGAACCACTTCCTGTTAAAACCCTCATCAACACCTTTCATTTGGTACCCATATTTCGATACCCATATTGTGTAAACACCTTCTAGGGTCACCCCTGGTCCACATTTTGGTCGATATCTCGGAAAACGGGTTGTATAGGGTCTTGAAACTTCATATAAACCATATATGGACCACTGCCTACGTAGTGTATAAGTTTGGTTGAAATCGCACAACGCGTTTATGAGTAGTTCGGCGACGTACATATACGGGGACTTATTTTTATCTATATAGATATAGATAACTATTCCTATTTTTTATTCATTTGTTTTCATTAACTGGATTTCATTCGTCGGATTGAAAATGGAAAGGAAAGAAAAGATGTCGGCCGCCCGGGAACCAGAGACTGTGGCCAAAGGGGTGGGAATGGACTATTTTTTATTAATTTGTTTTCATTAACTGGATTTCATTCCTCGGATTGAAAATGGAAAGGAAAGAAAAACTGTCGGCCGCCCGGGAACCAGAGCCTGAGGCCAAAGGGGTGGGGATGGACAATATCCCCGCTAGGCCTATCTGACATTGGATGAGCTTATAATTATGTGATCAACATTTCCAAAAATAATTGTGTTGTTGCTGAAATTGAAAGTGCTTTTTTTACACTTCAAACGTAGGGGATCTACTGAAACTTCAAGCAAAGTGTCTGATAAAAAAAGGAAACAGAAAAGATTTGCCTTTTGGAGAATTTGAAAATCTGTTGAATGAACCCCGTGAGATCCCAGCCAAAACCCACTCGACCAAGAAACGTATGTTGGCGAGCATAAGAGAATTACGATAGTTTCTCGTAACTTGGGAGTTCGCCACATCTACGAGTCTCTGATTTTGAACGGACGCTTCGTTTTATTTTTTTTATTTTTTGAAATACTTGAACTTTTTGTCAATTAAATAGAAATATTTTCTACAAAAAAATGATAAAAATTAACATTTTCTGTTACGGAGAAGACGTGACCAACTAAAGGTAAGTTTTCAATAAAAATTAGTTTGGACATGTTTGAAACTTATTTTATACATACATATCTTGATAATTTTTTTTTTGCCAGGTCGTGGATTCAAAGAATAAACAAGAATGAGAGTGAGAAATCAACTAAAGGAAAACTTAAGAAGGACAACACATACATACATATGCAAAAAATGCATAATAGGAATGCTGTTAACTTTGGTCATTCAAAGTAGGTTAACATGTTTTTTTTTAATATACACCAATTCGGTTTAATCAGAAAATTTTATCTCCATTTTAGGTTCTTTGTTTATTTTGTTCTTTTAATTCTATTGTTTTATTTATTTGTTTACTTTGTTCTTTTTGTTCTAATTTATAGTTTAAGTATTTAACACCAAAATAAAATTAAATAATATCGAAATCAACAAAAAAAGCACTCTTTTTTATATGGAGAACAAAATGGAACCAAAGAATGAAACATTTTAGTCTGAAATATTGGTAGGAAATCGCCTTTTTAAACGGTTTTATTTAGCTCACCCCGTTTGTTTTATTCTTGGGTCAAATTTAGTAATTCAAATTTCACCCTCTTCCTGTCAACCGATTAATCTGAAATTTTGCATGCACTTTGGATTTTGGTGACAATACAATTATGTTTGGGTGTTGCCACCTGGGACGGTTTACAGGGTTGCCACCTATCTCAATTTTTTTTTAATATAGAGCTAGATATGCCAATATGGGTATCAAATGAAAGGTATCTTCGTCCGTATTCCAAATATGACAATTTCAAGCAGGGTTGCCACCTAGCCGCATTTTATGTTTTTCCTTATATCTCGGGATCTGCTTGACCGTTTTGAATGAAATTTAGCATATAGATAGCATGATTCATTCTAAGATTATATTCGTGGGTGTTGCCACTTGGGGTGGTTTACAGGGTTGCCACTTATCTCAATGTTTTCTAAATATAGAGCTAGATATGCCAATATGGGTATCAAATGAAAGGTATCTTCGTCCGTATTCCAAATATGACAATTTCAAGCAGGGTTGCCACCTAGAGTTGCCACCTAACCGCATTTTATGTTTTTCTTTATATCTCGGGATCTGCTTGACCGATTTGAATGAAATTTGGCATAAAGATAGCATGATTCATTTTTAGGTTATATTCGTGGGTGTTGCCACTTGGGGCGGTTTACAGGGTTGCCACCTATCTCAAGACGAATCCCTACCACCTCCAGAAAAACTGGGGATAGTGAAAAAGTAGGCGTGGTACCTCCCATACAACTGGAATATTTCGTGGTCAATATCTCTAGGTTAACAAAGCTATACGAAATTAAATATTAAATCATCCAAGTTAATTTTAAATCTTTGCAAAATGAAGTAGGCTACTTCTTTTAAAAATTCTTGAGACCACGTATAATTGAAACTCAATAAATAAATTTGAGTTTTTTTGAAGACGCCTCAGAGAGATGTACCGCTCCCGTTCTGTTTATCATAATCGTAACGTTTAGATAAAAATAATAATAGTGAAAAACAGTGATTTAAATTAATTGAAACAAGTGAAGTGTAAAGCAACTTCTAACACAAAACATAAAAAAATCGTAACGTTTAGATAAAAAATAAAAACAGGTAAAAAAACTTTTTAAGTTAAACGGTTTTATGTTAAACATACATTGCAATGTTTAAGATAAATGTACTAAAAACCAAAAAATAAAAATAGGTAAAAAACTTTTTAAGTTAAACGGTTTTATGTTAAACATACATTGCAATATTTAAGATAAATGTACTAAAAACCAAAAAATAATAAAATAGATACAGTCGTGGGAATTATAAACATATGCATAGACTAGATTGAAATAAAACCGGGGAGCACGTCAATTGTCTACAATTGTTGATTAAAATGTTTGTTTTGTAATGTTGCACTATAATTAGGCAGTTGTTCAACCGACAACGATGGACGTGTGATAAGTAGGGCTATAATGTGGAAACAAGCTAGCAAGCTCGATTATAAGCGAGTTTCATAGTGGTGAGCGAGTAGTACTTTTATCATATGTTTTGTCGATTAAAGACACACTACGAGCAGTGAAACGATTCCTCTCCAGCCAGCAGTGTGAATGTCCAACGATAAACTAGCTGAAACATCTCTTTTATTTACATGGAGTGTACAACTATTGGAATTTCCATGAGCAAGAAAATAGTAAGTAATTTCCTCACCGTCTGCGGGCCAACTGCCTAACGACGAATTAAACGATTCTTCTATCGCACATTAAGTCGATAATTTGTAGACAATTGACGTGCTTCCCGGTTTTATTTTAATCTAGTCTATGCATATGTTTATAATTCCCACGACTGTATCTATTTTATTATTTTTTGGTTTTTAGTACATTTATCTTAAATATTGCAATGTATGTTTAACATAAAACCGTTTAACTTAAAAAGTTTTTTACCTATTTTTATTTAATTATAACATAACTACTGGAAGTTGTAACTATCTCTGAATAGGAAATTTTGGAATTTTCATCTCAGTTTTAATAAAAACTAAGAGCTAGGTAAAAAAAAAAAATTTAATCACCGTACTATACTCTAGCCCAAAAAAAGAATTTTTACTCAAATACTCTCATTATTCTATTTTTAAATTAAAGTTTAAAGAAGTATAAGGTTTTGTACATTGTAATAATACTTATTAATATGTATGACATAAAAATTACTGGGCAATTAAGTTACTTGTTTTTGAACATCGGCACGAGAAGCATGTTGATAGTTTCGGTCGTGTATCCATAAAGTAAAAGTCTAGGATCGAGGGCATAGTTCCTCAATGGTTCCATGGTTGCTTTAAATTCGTCAGCTGCAACAAAGCTGTCCCTCACATTTGCATTACGCACTTCATCAATCGTTATCTGAAACATAACAAAAAGATGTTAACATAATCGCAATACCAGCATAATATAATACCAAATATTGGAACAAATAAACAAGTATAAACAGAGTTATGAAGAATGCATGAGCATCTGTGTTTGATATAATAGTAGTGAAATTAAATTGGGTTTCGTTCGCCGAAATAAAGAGGCTCTATTTTTTAATAATTTTAATTTAAAATATAGAAAATTCCATAACAGAATCCACATTAAAAAAAATGTAAAAGTTTACACAAAGTTCAGGAAAGTTAATTAAACTTTAAAAGTTGTTTATCAAAATATGCTAGAAAATATTTGAATATGCAGTTTGGTAGACCTATCAATTTTAGTACAACGTTGTGCAAGTTAGAACTCGCTTAAAAATTTCAGGATTTTTTTCGTGAAGGGTGTTGAATTATTTCTTCTTCTTCTTTAAATGGCCATCCAACCGCCTGAGCGATTTTGACCGTCCAACATACCTCGCCAGTCATTTCTTCTTTGCGCCAACTGGCTCCAATTGGAGACCCCACGAGATCGCAGGTCGGTCTCCACTTGGTCCTTCCATCGGAGTGGTGGTCTTCCTCTTCCTCTGCTTCCACCGGCGGGTGCCGATAAGTATACCTTCCGGCCTGGAGCATCTTCGTTCATTCGCACGACGTGGTCTACTACTTTCTACTATTAAAAATTTTGTATCGAAAAAATACCCAAGATCCTTGACAAAAAAAATTCTCAAAATTTAGGGGAAATTTAGAGATGCTTCTAACTTGCACATTAACACACTGAAATTGAATGAGCAATAAAACTGCATACTCGAAAAGTTTCTAAAAATTCTGCCCTAAATTATTGAAAATTTGGTGTAAATTTTTAAAAGTTTAATTAACTTTCCTGTAGCCCGTTTCTGTATCCCATCGATATGATTTTAAACGCAAAGTGCAATATGTAGTTATCGCTGAGCAGTTTTTCTATAAGCGTGCTAGAAAGCTCCCTTAAGCTAGCCGAACCTTTATAGCCCAATCAAAAACGGAAATCGTACTAAATTGCCCAATATTTATTGCTAATTTAGTACGCTTTCATTTAATTTATTGCACTTGTCTTTTAAAAAATATCGAGGGTTGGGCTACCTTAAATTTAAGCTAGCCCAACCACGAAAAAATTTTACAATAATCAAAAAATGAAAACGTACTAAATATCACTATATTTATTGCTATTTTAGTACGCATTCATTTAATTTATTGCACTTGTCTTTTAAAAAATATCGAGCCCCCTTAGTCAGCCCAACCCTATATTCAAGCTAGCCCAACCACCAAAAAAATTTTACAATAATCAAAAAATAAAAACGTACTAAATATCACTATATTTATTGCTAATTTAGTACGCATTCATTTAATTTTATACACTTGTCTTTTAAAAAATATCGAGCCCCCTTAGTCAGCCCAACCAGCCCAACCTTATATTCAAGCTACCAACCACCAAAAAAATTTTACAATAATCAAAAAATGAAAACGTACTAAATATAAATAGTGAAATAGTGTAATAAATTAAATAAATGCGTACTAAATTAGCAATAAATATAGGGATATTTAGTACGTTTTCATTTTTTGATTATTGTAAAATTTCTTTCGTGGTTGGGCTAGGTTAATTTAAGGTAGCCCAACCCTCGATATTTTTTAAAAGACAAGTGCAATAAATTAAATGAAAGCGTACTAAATTAGAAATAAATATTGGGCAATTTAGTACGATTTCCGTTTTTGATTGGGCTATAAAGGTTCGGCAATAAATATAGGGATATTTAGTACGTTTTCATTTTTTGATTATTGTAAAAATTTTTTTGTGGTTGGGCTAGCTTAAATTTAAGGTAGCCCAACCCTCGATATTTTTTTAAAGACAAGTATAATAAATTAAATGAAGGCGTACTAAATTAGCAATAAATATAGGGATATTTAGTACGTTTTCATTTTTTGATTATTGTAAAATTTCTTTCGTGGTTGGGCTAGCTTAAATTTAAGGTAGCCCAACCCTCGATATTTTTTAAAAGACAAGTGCAATAAATTTAATGAAAGCGTACTAAATTAGAAATAAATATTGGGCAATTTAGTACGATTTCCGTTTTTGATTGGGCTATAAAGGTTCGGCTAGCTTAAGGGAGCTGTGGTAGAAATGTATTTTCGTTACGGCGATCGATAAAATTAACGAAGCCCATAATGGCAGTGATAACAAACGTAAAATTTGAAATAATTGCATTGTGTGCAAATTTTAAATGTTATTAATAATTACTAAAAATTATCTCTTAGAAAAATATAAGGTAGAGGTATCAATAGACGCATCTTCACCACCGTAACAATAATCTGGAGGGGGAAATCCGATATTTTTAGAATTTTGCGAGATATTTGCAGTTAAAGTTCACAATTTTTCTGTCATTTTCATGTGAGAAAAGAGTGGCACGCGGAAGGACATCACCGTGCGGTAGCCACGGCTATGGCAACCACCCGGAGTTGGAATGGCGTAGCCCAGGGTTATTTTTTGAAGCGCGGCCAAAGGCCGCCTACGCGGAAAGGTGTTCTGCACATAAAAAACGTGGATCGAGCCCCGAATTGGGGATCTGACCCTAGTCAATTTTCGGTTTTTCATTAATAACTTTTCAAAGAAACAAAATATTGGTTCGGATTATTGTTACAAAGGTCAATACGCGTCTTTTGATACCTCTCTCGAGATTTTTGGACGTGTATTAACACTTGACGTTGGATGGAAAGTATTACCAAATATAAAAACAAAAATAAAACATAAAACAAAATCTATGTATATAAAAATAAGTCCCCGTATATGTACGTCGCCGAACTACTCATAAACGCGTTGTGCGATTTCAACTAAACTTATACACTACGTAGGCAGTGGTCCATTTATGGTTTATATGAAGTTTCAAGACCCTATACGACCTGTTTTCCCAGATATCGACCAAAATGTGGACCAGGTGTGACTCTAAAAAGTGTGTGCACAACATGGTACCAAATGAAAGGTGTTGTTGAGGGTTTTAATAGGAAGTGGTTCAAAGTCCAATATGGGACCCCATTTCAGAGATAATCACCAAAATGTGGACCAAGTGTGACTTTAAAAAGTGTTTGCACAATATGGGTACCAAATGAAAGGTGTTGATGAGGGTTTTAATAGGAAGTGGTTCAAAGTCCAATATGGGACCCCGTTTCCTAGATATCAACCAAGATGTGGACCAGGTGTGACCCTAAAAAGTGTTTACTCAATATAGGTACCAAATTAAAGCTGTTGATGACAGTTTAAAAAGTAAGTGGTTCAAAGTCCCATATGGGACCCCATTTCCGAGATATTCACCAAAATGTGGACCAGGTGTGACTCTAAAAAGTGTTTACACAATATGCGTACCAAATGAAAGGTGTTGCTGAGGGTTTTAACAGGAAGTGGTTCAAAGTCCCATATGGGACCCCGTTTCCGAGATATCGACCAAAATGTGGACCATGTGTGACTCTAAAAAGTGTGTGCACAACATGGTACCAAATGAAAGGTGTTGTTGAGGGTTTTAATAGGAAGTGGTTCAAAGCCCAATATGGGACCCCATTTCCGAGATATTCACCAAAATGTGGACCAGGTGTGACTCTAAAAAGTGTTTACACAATATGCGTACCAAATGAAAGGTGTTGATGAGCATATTAACAGGAAGTGGTTCAAAATCCCATAGCACCCCATTTCCGAGATATCGACCAAAATGTGGACCAGGCGTGACCCTAAAAAGTGTTTACACAATATGGTACCAAATGAAAGGTGTTGATGAGGGTCTTAACAGGAAGTGGTTCAAAGTCCCATATGGGACCCCGTTTCCTAGATATCGACCAAAATGTGTGACCCTAGAAAGGGCTTGGACAAAA
The DNA here is from genome assembly GCA_951509765.1 of Sphenella marginata. Lineage (NCBI taxonomy): Eukaryota > Metazoa > Arthropoda > Insecta > Diptera > Tephritidae > Sphenella > Sphenella marginata. The sequence continues at coordinate 50,267,696 of OX608082.1, forward strand.
TGGATACCAAAAGAAAGGTGTTGACTAAGGTTTCAACAGGGAGTGGTTTGGTACGCTGACGGATGTCGTAGCGTATAAAAGTATAATATATCCTTTTGATAATACATATGTACATATATCATTTTGACAAGAAAATTAAGAACTTTTTATTTATTGTAGCTTTTGTATTATAAACCTTGATTAGTATTACCGCGAGGTAAGAAAGCTTTCACTACCCCTCTTCCTCTCAATCAAAATATTTTAACATTTGAAAAAATTTTTATTTCAAATTTGATTGGGGAAAAAACAATTAAATCAAATAAGCATATTTTCGCTTTTGAATAATTTTTAATTTAAAAAAAAGTTTATGTGCTGTGATTATATTACCATATTGGCTATTGAATAATTTGTTATAGAAAAAAATAGTTTATGTGCTGTGGATGTATTATTGGCTAATTAAATCATTTTATATAACCGTTATTTTTTAAAGAAATACAATGAATTGAGAAAATTAGTGGTGTTTTTTTTTTATAGTTTTCTTTTTAACAGAGGCTTACAATGATATTAGGTTCATAATGATCCTAGGTATACAATAACAAAAAAACAAAGGCAAAACAACGTTTGCCGGGCTCAGCTAGTAATATATAAAAAAAAAGTTGAAGAAGAAAAATTCCCCGCTGGTTAAGGCAACATCACTACTACTAGGCTATTAAGTCGATTGCGTGGCGTGCAAGGTGAATATTTTTCATACAGAAACACTTTTCATAATGAAATCGTTACGAACCATGCGATAAAAACCCATTCGTTAACATAACGCAAAGTTACAAAAACAGACTACTGAACTTTGTGTAATTTCTGGAATTTCTTTGTATGTGGTTTCTGTTATGAAATTTGCTAGATTTTAAATAAAAGTTATTAAAAATACAGGGGCCGTATCGTGTATTCAGTGATCGAATAGGCAATCGTACCGAAAATATTTATGTTACTGATCATATAAGGAAAATTATTGGTAGATATCGCGATATGCGTTCACAATCTTATCGTAATATTTGACAGTGTGTAATAGATTGAAGTTAAAAAGTAATAGAACAGCTTAATGTCAAAAATATTATTTAAAATTTATTTTTGCCTTTCAAACGTAAAAAAAATACAAAATTAAATGTTGGTGGTAATCCTTTCGCCATGATTTTGCTTCTTTCAAGGGCGGTCCTACAACAATCATTCAATCCACAGCCTGGATGCTGTTGCCCTGCCCTCTGCACAATTTAGGCTGTTTTTTTCTTCCAAAAAATTGTATTTCAATTTCTTTTCGAAAGCATTTTTGCTATAGAACTATTTTTTTTTTGACAACTATTTGAGTAAATTCACTGAACATTTACGGGTGAGTTCTGAGAGTACCCTGCTAGTTTGTACCTGGAAGATTATCTAAATGAAAACCGTAACCGTTTTTATTGTGATGATCCGATGACTTTATTTCTAGTGATTTTTATTATTAGGTTCTAAGTGATCTAAATTTGATTAGTGTAATTGAAACTACATACATTAATTTTTCCCTTACGCTCCTCTACCCAACGTTTCGCAACGATTAATATTAGAACTTGAGCAAATTATTTTAAACAAGAAACTTACACAAAACTAATAATTGATTTGAGCTTTTTTAAAATCTAGTTTTAAATTTAAATTCTATGGTTAAAATTACATACATGTAAATATGTATGTGCATGTCTATTATTTGGTACCAGTAAACGTCGGGCTAAAAAGTTTTATCATAAACAAAGTGAATAGCTATGATTAAACGTTTTTGTTGTCTTCCAATTAAGATAAATACCCCTGATGAAGCTACGAATCGGTAGCGAAATGTTGGGTAGAGAAGCGTAAGTGAAAAATCAATGTAGTTTTCAATTACACTAAACACCATTAGATCCATTAGCCTATTAAAAATTACTAAAATTAAAATCATCGGATCATCACAATAAAAAAAAATTATGCGAATTCGTCAAAAGTGTGGGTACAGATATTGGAAGACTTTATACCGTGTGTGTAAATAGTATAAATTCACTGTAGTAAGTTCCCCGCTCGACTGAATTTTCGCTTTTTGAGAAGATTACCGCTGCTTTTATAAACTTATTTGATTTCGCTGAACACATCGATGTAAGCGAATATCCACTGTCCCTGAGCCACGCTGAACCCTAGCTGGGCATGCAGAACTACCAAAAATCACCTACCTTCCCCTTGAATCTATGAGAATATTGTATCAATCACTTAACATAACAAGTCGACCTTCTTTATCAAGAACTGACATTTGCTTCATTTCGTTCGAAGTCCACATAATGCAGCTTTACTCAAGACCTTTTGCAATTTTTGTAAAGCATCGTTATAATCCTTAGCGGGAATGATCAAGTACCATCTTGAATAAGAATCTAGAAAATACTGCAGGATTAGAGATACCAAAGGACACATAGCGGAATTCATACGTCAAATTGTACGTCTTAAACGATGTATATTTCATTGACCGCGGTTCTACTGGGACCTGGAAGAATCCATTCGTGAGGTCTAAGGTGATGAATACAGCAGCATCCTGTAGCTCCTCAATTACGTCGTCAATAAACGGCTTTGGAAGGTTGTCACGGACTATCTTTTGATTCAGACGCCTGTAGTCGCTACATAGACGTTTGCCTCCGTCTCTCTTCGACACTAATACGACAGGTGATGTATAATTCGAACTGCTGGGCTGGATAATACCATCCCTCAAAACAATTTGTTTTGCTAGCTATACTTCTTAGTAAAGTTTTCTCATTGATACATTAGTTTGTTTTGTTTTGATTCTATTATCCTACCGTGGTATATTTATGTCATTGAAATGAAACGAGGGAAATAGTGAAACAATGTAAGACTACAATCAACTACAGTAAAACTACGATACTCATCTGCAACCGCTGCTGTTGTCTTTTTGCCTTTAATATTGCCACTCGTTGTTGTGTTCAGTCGTTCTGCTATACCCTTTGTTTCGTTCACCTTCGCTTCAATCTAATCGGATTCTAGTTCTTTTTTCAATTTTAATACACAGTTCGGTAAATGAAAATACTGCAGCGCTGCGGCCAACCTTGTGCGTTTGTTAGCTGAGCTGTTACTAGATCGTGTGCGGATACTGGCGCGTTTCTTGACTACGCGCTAATACCTTCGCGTTTATTGGCAACGCACTGACACCTACGCGTTTTTGGTTACGCGCTTTTGCTAGTCGTGTTAATTGGCCACGCGTTGACACTTGCGCGTTCTACGCTCCGCCTAGTGTAACGTCGCCTTTTAATGTTGCTAGCAAGGCGTCGCTGCTTCTATTTATTAACTTTTTTTCACAGAACTGTGCAAGCACCGGTATTTTCCGAACGGACCACCAATAACGGCTGAGTACCGCTATTTTTTCTTAACGATTTTATTAATGTTCCTGAATTTTTACGTATAATGTATAACCTTTAACACAATTAAAACAAACATTTTGCCCAAAATACTTTCTAAGAGCTTAAGGGCTGAGGCTAAACACATAGTTTATGCCATTCCTAAACATGTTGATGCTACCTATTCTGGCACTTGCACCTGCGGCCTTCGGTGTGGTAGGCCCCCACACTATTCGCTCACGACGGTGTCCACAGACACACTCCTAGGGCAATTACACATAAATTTTGAGTTTTAAAATGGTTGATTTGAAGTTCAGATTTTGAAGAAGTGCCTTTTTGCACATTTCTCATCAGCTGTAGACCAGAAAAACCAAAACTATTGCAAAAATATTTTAAAAATATAGAAATTCGGAACTTCCTAATTAATTGAACACTCTGTAACAGAGCTCCAGAATGTTACTTGCATTGAGCCAAATTTACTTACCAACTTCCAATCCGGTTTAAGGGCAGCAATAAATAAACAAAACAAAACCAAGTGATTACATGTTTTAGGCATACTAATATGTTAATATGTATGAGGTAATCACGTAAGCCTCATTATAAGTTAAAAATAATTTTTATCTAGTGTTTTTAGCCTCGTAAAATGAATTTTTTATCTCCCTGGCAAAATATTTCCTATATGTATTAATAAATTCTGCACACATTTCAACTGTCAAAATTATCAGTTCTTTGTTCTTGACATTTCATTTGCTTATTAATAACAAAAAATTGCATTAATTTTGAAACTTCTTTTTGCGGAAAAGATAAAGAAATGCTCGTGACAATGTACAAAGCAATCGGTGAGCAGGCTCTGAGATACGCATAACCAATATGGCAGCCTGGAACTTGTAAGACTTTCAGATCTGCAACGGTGTTGCAGAAATGTTAACAAGCAAATTCTTTTTAAAATGTTGCAAACTGCACCGTCTTAACAAGTTAAATAAGGATACCGTTTGGTTTAAAAATGCACCGGCAGGCATTTAGTAACACCCACACAGAGTTGTTGAACCGCTTTATCAGTTCCCGCCCGGTGAATACCATCATTCCCTATCTATTGAGCTTCCGACGGAGACAAGAGTCACTCTATTCTAATTCGTTCTGGATGCTGTAATAGAATAAACTCTATGCAGAATGAGGTCCGGCATACCGTATGTTTGCCGGCATGTGCTGTATCCCCATGACACCAACGATCCTACGCTGGATCTCATAGTGCTTACGGTGATCATTCCTTATATCTCCGACAGATGTCTGTTTGGATCCGTAGGATTATGTTAGTCCAGTAAAACTGTCCGCGTAACAGTTCCACGTGCTCTTTGACATTGATCATTTTTTCCTCTCTGGTGACGGTGTTTTGCAGACTTGCAATTGGCTCAGTAGGTGTCACCAACATTAGGCGCTCATATCAGCCAATAGTCCTATATGTAGATAACAATTTCTTTAACTTTTCCCTAATTCTGCCGGCTTTGCATCTTTGTGGCGATTGTGGTGGCGTGATTAGCGATTTAGGTTGCTATACTCGATATAGATATAAAAATTAAACGCAATGGGTGGAAGGAAGTGACAGGGACGACGATCGGCATCTGTTCCCACAACAGCCCGTTCTACCGCACCGGAATGCCTGGAGTTTCACCCGAATAAGAACGGCAAAGCTAGTAAGCTTAACACCAAGCTAGCCCCCGTTTGTGAAAGCCACAAAAGGAATTCCATGTAGATATAAAAATGGTAACATCGAAGAGAGCAAGCAAGTTTTAAAAATCTGTTTCGCAGATAAATTTCAATTGTAGCAAACAATCTCCTTTGTCCAATAGTCGAAATTCAACTGACTCTTCTATTTCTCTTCTTTCAATTATATAAGGTTGCCATATCTTCATCACTTATAAAATATTACAGAGTTGATACATTATGTGCATACTTGCGTAAACTTGATACATATCTACGTTGGACATACATGTGGTACCCTGTACGAATATTTCTTTTTCATCTGACATCTCATGGCAACCAGTCGATTTTTTGCTAACTTACATTTTATTAAATTATAATTAAAGTCGCATTACACTTATCTTTAAAATCGGCTGTTCATTTATTAATTTTTCGAAATACCTTGCGTAAGGTAAGATAGGTAACCCAACACGCTTAATTGGTGATCCTGTTAAGATCATTCTTATACACGCGTACTCGAGCAAGTTTGAGTTTAGCTACGTCAAACATAATGGCAGACAGCCGTTCGCCCCCATCTGAGATTTAGATTATGTCGACATCTGCACCTGTCCCAGCTACAACTGACAACACAGTCGCAGCTACATACGCCAGACTCCCCGTTCCATAGATTAATAGCTCCAATATAGAGACCTGGTTCACCACCACGGACTTCTGGTTCACCGCATCAGGCATCAAGACTGGCAAGCAAAAACTTCAACAGTTCTTGCAGCACTCGATCCTAATGTGATTTGCCAATTGAGTGGCGTTATAGCAGTACTATGTACCACCAAATAACCGCTTCGGCTTCATCAAGCAAAAGATTCTCGCGCATTTTGCAGACAGCGAACAACGACGACTTAACTGACTGCTATCAGGTTTACCTCTTTTTGGTAATTCCTTTAGCGAAGCAGCTTACCCGACATTGCGCTTTTTTGCAGTATTTCGAATATAAGAGCACGATCAAAATTCGAACTAAACTTTATTGGTAGACCCTGGCGCCGATGTGTCTGTGTTCCTGTTAATAGACCTGCTGACTAACTGATAACCCTATGAAACTACACTCCTCTGCGACGGCTAGTTCGGCGTCTGGTACTGGATGTGCGAGCAGAGTTTCATTTGCTAGTTCTTCCTTTCATCGCATAAATGCGTTTTCGGCTTCTTCAGTCCTAATTAAGGGCGAGCGATTGCTTTTCGTGTTTGCGGTGATAAGACCTTGGATAGTGTGCTGATAGGAGACGACGTTCGGGAGGAATTTTCTGTAAAAGTATAGCATCCCGAAAAGCTTTTCAATTGCTTAGCGACGAACGGTTTTGCGAACTCTTTCGGGCAATGAATGGATTCCTTGCGCGTTGACCAAATGTCCAAAGAATTTTAGTTCGGTTTTGCAGAATTCAGACTCAACTGTGTTAATGTCTAGATTATTATCCAAAATGCGTTGAAGAACCGTGCCTATGACACGGCGATGTTGTTCCTTGTTGTAAAAAACATGACCTCTTTACCTGCTGCATCTAGCTTCTCAGTTGTCGTGGCCAGGGGAAGCGGACTGGGCTGTCGTTGTTCTCCGGTGAGAGATTTTAGATTTCGTCCTAGCGGAATAGTCGTAAAACCGAACTAAAATTCTTTGGACATTTGGTCAACGCGCAAGGAATCCATCCATTGCCCGAAAGAGTTCGCAAAACCGTTCGTCGCTAAGCAATTGAAAAGCTTTTCGCTATGCTATACTTTTACAGAAAATTCCTCCCGAACGTCGTCTCCTATCAGCACATTATCCAAGGTCTTATCACCGAAAACACGAAAAGCAATCGCTCGCCCTTAATTAGGACTGAAGAAGCCGAAAACGCATTTATGCGATGAAAGGAAGAACTAGCAAATGAAACTCTGCTCGCACATCCAGTACCAGACGCCGAACTAGCTCTTTATGTTGACGCTCAGATACCGCAGTTGGAGCTGCATTATATCAAAACCTTAATGGCGAACTTCAATTAGTCGGTTTCTTTTAACGAACGCACAGCAAATAGCACATACGCTATTGACCGCAGTGTACTAGGGCATGTGCCACTTTCGGTATATAATCGAAGGTCGGAAGTGCTACGTGGTTACCGATCCCTTAGTATTCGCCTTTCAACAAAATTCAGAAAAATAATCATCTCGACGAGTACGCCAACTTGATTTTGTAGGGCAATTTACCATCGATATACGCCGCACCAGGAAAGCCAAACGTAAAGCGGCAAATACATTACACGAACTTTTCCGCGAACATTCCGATATCTTGTTCGCAGCTTTGGCCATCCACCATACGAACATTTGGCCGAACATTAGTTCTCTTTCAGACAGCGATGAATACGGACAACAATTGTGCTGCAGCAATATTGCTCGCTGTGGCAATTAAGCGTAAAAAAAAGAAAGAATGTATCCTTTGTGGCATCAGGATCTACTTCTTTTAATTTTTCCATTTAAGTCGCATAATCATTATTCTTTTTAATCCTATTACAATAATCTTTGCTTTTTACTTGCCACAATGATGGCAAAGTTTTACACATTTCAATAAATTCACTCAGAAATTTTTTATTGTCCATTTAACTTTTCCGCGCACGTCTGTTCCGTTCAGAAATTACTACGATTATGAGCTATTTCGCCATACACACACGAACAGTTCGCGCAAAAGTTCGCCAAAAATTAAAATATTTTGATTTTTGGCGAACTTTTGCGCGAACTGGCAAACACCACCATACACGAGAGAAAAGTTCGCACAAACATGACATAACGGGAATGTTCGCGGAAAAGTTCGTGTAATGTATTTGCCGCTTAACAGCCTACTTGCTATCTCGGGTAGAAGCAATCGATGGAGTTATCGACTTCACAAAATATGGCTGGAGCACAGAACGACGATAAACAACTTCAACAATGTATCAAGGAGCCAGGTACGCATGCCCACTTGCTTACTCTCAAGATACCCAACAGCGACACCCTTCTCGTATGTGACACATCAACCACCACAGATCGCCCCTATGTAACCAATGAGTTTCGAAAAGCCATACTAACTAAGGGTTATGGCTTATCGCACCCAGGAGTGTACATCAAAATTCGTGTGGCCAGCCATACGCAAAGATATGTCATCCGTCATGCTGCACACCAGCAAAGTACCTGCATCCCCACGAACGATTTTCCCATATCAATATCGATATCGTTAGCCCTTTTCCGGTTTGTGAGGGGTACGGATACACTCGATGACCAGAAGCAGTATCCATGCAGAATCAGTCGCAAAGTCCCTGATTTCACAATGGATCTCACGCTTCGGAGGTTCAGGACCGACCGTGGCAGACAATTCGAGTCAGTTGAATTCGCCGAACTTAGCACTACTACTGATGCAAGTCATTTGAGAACAACACCGTATCATCTTCAGTCAAAAAGCATCATCGAGCGATGGGACAGATATTTCAAAGCAGCTATCTTGTCACACGAGCCAGCCAACTGGCTACATCATTTACCTGCTATACTACGAGTCGCGTTCCAACCAGAAATAAGTGCTAACCGGCAATGTTTGTACATATATGTTTCAATACCAAGGAAACTACTGTGGTACCCTGTACCATACTTGTAATTTCATTTATCAATTATTTCATTATTATACTATCTTACAGCTTTTGTAATCTTTTTTTTTTTTTCATCGGACATCTATTCGCAACCGGCCAATTCCTTGTTAACTTACATTTTAATAAAATATAATTAAAGTCACATTATAATTATCTTTAGAATTGGCTATTCGTTTATTAATTATTCGGAACACCTTGCGTAAGGTAAGATAGGTAACCCAAGACGCTAAATACAGATATGTATACTGTAAACATATTTACGTATTATTCAAGTTCATTTTTATCTAATAGTTTCGCTTAGCAAGTACTTCCAATAAACAATGAAGTAAAAAAAAGTATATATATTAAGGTGTCTCGCCAAAAAAAAGTTGCACTGTTTCCACCGGAATTTAAAAACCCACTCTTTTGTAAGGACTCCCCCAAAATATTTCGAAAAATTATTAAGATTTACGGGAGCTAAACCGCGTTAAAAAAACGCTAAAAAAATCGTTTTTTATGTATAAAAGGAGTAGGAAAAAATATTTTTTTAATAAAACGCATCTGAGATGATAGAGTGCAAAAGGTAAGCATAAAAAAGTTTAAAAATTTTATCAATACTATTTTGTATACCTGTGTGCTAATATTCCCAATGTGTAAAATTGGATCAAAAAATGCAGAAATGGCAACGTCTCGAAAATACAATTCAAATGATATCTGTTAAGATCTAATCTCAATTAACTTTATGATTTGTTTTACATTCAAACTCTAGTCCGTATGTACCATACCTTATATCGATAAGTTACGATAACGAATTGCAATTGTCATAATATCGATGTACAAATATGAGCTTTGACATGAACAAATAAAAAACAACAATTACTTATATATTCTTCTCTCACGAAACTTCCGCTCGTAGCGTGCTTATTTATATTTTATCAAAACCGCATTTTATATCTGGAAATAGTTCATTAAACGCCAACCATCTTGTGAACTAAAAACGCTTAGTTTGCCTACCAAACAATGGAGGCCCCGGCGAGATAGCTATTTTCAACATTAAATTGCGAACATGTCCGACACTGAGCAAAATTCTGGCAAGATAGGCGATGCTGGAGGAGGTTCAACCTCCACTGTGTCTACAAAGGCCCAAAAGGCAGTTGCAGTGCTAAATACACGCCGCACCGTGTGCGAGCAACAAATGGATCGTACCCGCGACTTCATTGAACGTATGAAGCAAGATCCAACATTGATCACTTCATCGGAGCTGACTATTCGCCTTGAAGCTTTGGAGAACTCCTACAGCACGTTTCTCAGTATTCAATCTAAAATTGAGGAAAGAGACCCAGAAGAAACTTTACAGCATCATCGCCCCACTTACGAGGAGCTATACTACTTAACTGCATCCAATATAAAGGTTATGCTCTCAAAATTAGACAATGCAGCTAACACAACAATCGTGGATACTGATAAAACGACGGAGAGGTATGACACTATAAGATTGCCAAAAATAGAGCTGCACTCATTTTCAGGTGAAGTTACTGCTTGGATGAGCTGGTACGACGAGTTCAACTCACTAGTACACAAACAACTCTCGCGAAATTTCATCATCTGGTAGCAAAGTTGGAGGGTACTGCCAAGGCGACTATTGAAGGGCTGAAGATAGTATCCGAAAATTATGAGGTTGCGTTATAGCGGCTCCGTGAGCGATTTGAAAACAAAAAGGTGATCGGGACAAAGCACATCGAACTTATGTTCCATCACCCCAAGATTACTAGTGCAAACTCTACCGATCTGCGAAATCGAATCGACAAAATGAACAATCACATGGTGGGACTGCGTAACCTAAATCGTCCAGTTGACCAGTGGGACGATCTTATTGTGCACCTAATAACTACAAAACTGGATGTCCAAACCGCTTTAAAATGGAATGAAGAATCCGCTACTGATCGCATGTACACGCTTACTGAACTGACTTTTTTGAAAAAAAGATGTCAGATACTAGAAGGTAATGTACAAACCAACATTTTAAGTAATTCTAATTCCATTGCGACGGGTCTGCAATCCAAAAATCAAAAACAACATAGGGCATTTACAGCAACAAAATTTTCATGCAACTTTTGCCATAAGTCGGGTGATTTAATTTATCGTTGCATAGCTTTCATTAACCTAACCGTAAGGGATCGATTACAAAAGGTGCGAGAGCTGAAATTGTGCGAAAATTGTTTAAAACCAAACAGTCATACTGCATTAAATTGCCCATCTAACTTTAAATGTCAGTCATGCGGTCATAAACATCACTCGCTATTACATCAAGCAAACGCCTTTGTCTCGCAAGCGAACAGCAACAATAACAATCAAACAGGCTCTTCTACTAAGTTTCTATCTCCAAATCTCAACCTTATGCCTAATCCGCAAGTCACTTTACATAGCAAATCGAAGGACAGCAATGTTCTGGGAACCGTTATCTTACATTTGGTTAACCATCGTAATCAAAATATTACGTGCCATGCACTCTTAGATTCTGGCTCTCAGCTAAATATGATTTCGGAGCGCATCGTTAGAATTGCTGGAATCAAGCGTCAGCATTCGCCTACATCGTTCACGTCTGCAAACGACATGCAAACGTCAGCAAAATTTAGGGCTACCTTTACAATAAAATCACGTTTCAATGATTTCTCCTCTAACTTAGAGGCCGTAATTCTGCCTAATATAACTGGGCAAATGCCAGATCGAAAAATTAATATTGATGAATGGAATATTCCAAAAAATATCGGTTTAGCCGACCCGCTGTTTTACATTCCACAACGTATAGATCTTCTTATTGGTGTAGATTTCTTTTACGAAATACTCTCAGTCGGCCAAATTAAGCTTGGGCCTGACATGCCGATAGCACAAAACACCTCGTTAGGCTGGGTAGTCGCGGGAAAACTATCCGCGCATAAATCTCCAAATCGAATGAGCCTTTTTACAAAGCCTACAGAAGCATCTGGCAAGCAACGCTGAATGACTCAATAAAGGCTTTTTGGCAAATTGAGGAAATCAGCGATGCATTTTATAATACATTGCGAGAAGAAAGAGAATGTGAAGCACACTTCAAAAAAAATGTTTCTCGCAGTGAGTGCCGATACCAAGTAAGGCTGCCATTTAAACATAATTTCAATATATTAGGCGATTCGTACAACATTGCACTAAAGAGATTTTATTCGCTAGAGGCAAAATTTCGAAATAATGAACAATTGAGACTACAATACGTAGAGTTTATGGAAGAATTTATTAATTTATCTCACATGGAAAGGTTTATCGATACGGATATTAAGACCGCATGCTACGTAATTCCTCAGCAGTGTGTATTTAAGCCGTCCAGCTCTACAACAAAAATTAGAGTTGTCTTTGATGACTCATCAAAAACGAGCTCTGGCGTTTCATTAAACGAGCTGCTTATGATCGGGCCTGTAATACAACCAGACTTGTTCACAACAATGCTCCGTTTTCGCTATTTTACATATGTTTTTACGGCAGATATCACAAAAATGTATCGTCAGATATCACTTCATCCTGATGACAGACGTTTCCATTACATTTTATGGCGACCATGCGAGACCGATCCCCTTGAGGTATTTCAGTTGTGTACGGTCACTTACGGGACCTCGTCTGCATCGTTTCTGGCAACACGCGCTTTACAACAGCTCTGCGAAGATGAAGGGCAATACTTTCCTGAAGCCTCCCGAGCGGCTCTTAATGGATTCTACGTCGATGATTTATTAACAGGCGCTAATACGCTTCACGACGCAAAGGTTTTGCAAGGGCAACTGCAGACAATGCTACTGCGAGGAAAATTCGAGCTAAAGAAGTGGTGCGCTAATCATAACGACCATATCCAATGTACCAGAAGAAGACAAGGAGAAGTTTTTTAAAATTAGCGGGAAAAATGCTATCAAAACTTTAGGGCATATTTGGAATCCATCTACCGATAAATTTCTTTACCAAAAGCCAAATGCACAAAGCCAAAAGGCGTTTACCAAACGTAGTATACTCTCTGAAATAGCCCAATTTTTTGATCCTCTGGGCCTAATTAGTCCGGTGGTAGTGCTGGCAAAGATATTCATGCAGCAGTTGTGGCGTTTAAAGCTCAGCTGGGACGAGGCATTGCCGCAAGAGTACCACAGCAGATGGAAAAACTTTCGAGATCAACTACATCATTTAAACGATTTTGAGATAGAACGACAGGCGTTTGCACCGAGTGCAAAATATGAACTTCATGCATTTTCTGACAGTTCTGAAGATGCTTACGGGGCTTTTCTGTATATAAAAAGTTCCTCCCAGGAAGGGGGAGCTGTCACCATTAAGTTATTATGCGCTAAGACAAGAGTAGCGCCGCTTAAAAAATATTGTCTTCCAAGATTGGAGTTGTGTGCGGCTGTCAAAATGGAAAATTTTTAATTTCGTTGAATTTCAAAGCATCAACTATTGGACCGACTCCACTATTGTTTTATATTGGCTACAACAAGATTCTTGCAGCTGGCAAACATTTGTTGCTAACCGCGTTGCGCTAATTCAGGAAAGTAGTACATTTTCACAATGGCGCTACGTACCAACCAGACAAAATCCAGCTGACTTATTATCGCGTGGCGTATTACCTGAAGCATTAATGCGTTCGCGCCTATGGTACAACGGGCCTTGTTTTTTAATGCAATCTGAAGAATTTTGGCCTTCTTTACCTGTGGGAGTACATCACAGTGACGATGACTTACAAAGAAAAAGGGTTAAACTTGTTTTAGCAGCCACACTCGAAGATAATTTCATAGAAAATATCAAATATCACAATAATTATCAAAGTCTACTCAACATAGTCGCTTACATACTGCGCTTTAAGCATAACTGCACAACCAGTGAGTCAAACCGCCGTTCAGGTGTTCTCTCTCCACAAGAAATACATCTTGCTTTAGTTGCAATTGTAAATTTAATTCAGCGAGTGGAGTTCTCCGCAGAGATACGAGCATTAAGTTGCGGTAGTGCTCTGCCAAAACAAAGTAAACTCAAAGCTCTCGCAGCATTTATTGATCAAGAGGGAATTCTTAGGGTTGGTGGACGTTTACGGCACGCTGCTATAGACTTCAACAATAAGCATCCCATATTACTTCCCAAATCGCATGTTTTTACGCGAGCTCTTTTTATATTCCTTACATTCGCAAACGTCAAACTGTGTAGTTGTGTTTTTATTTACTCTGTGATTTTCTTTAACAATTAAATAATTTCTTGATATTCTAAAAATCAAAAGTTACATTTAAAGTTAAAAAAGAGTTAAATACTTAATGTGCTTCACAACTTGGTGTGAAAAAATTTACTTAAAGCTTTGAATAGTGATAAATTATCTAAATTCATTATACTGATTTTGTGTGTGCCGGGTTTCTTTTTTTTTGCATATTTTATTTGTTGCATTTGAAAGGCTCGTACTTTACATTGCAATTGTTGTTGTGTGCTGATTTGCTTTTTCAGTCTCTTTTGTTACAGCTGTTTGCGTGGTTTATTAAACGTCAATTGCAGTGTGTCTAAAACTGCTCGCTCAATTCTGTGCCCTTCAAACTGTCAGGGTTGCTTTTTCTTGTGATTTTAATTTTAATTTTCACTTTCATTTTCATAAAATTAATTTTTTATCTCTTAATTTTTTATATATTCTTTTAATTCACTTTTTTAAAAAAATGTCGTGTTTGTTTGAAAATTGTCAGATTAAAAGCGAGCCCGAACGCTTTGTAGCTTGCTGGTTGTGCGATGGACTTGTCCACGCAAAATGCGCCGGGTTAACTGGTAGGATAGCTGACTTAATTAACGACGGCAAAGGCCTGCGCTGGTCCTGTGCTAAATGTCGATCGACGGAAGTTGAGCTATGTAAAACCTTTAGGCACATTAGAAACGGGTTTTCTGAAATCGCCAAAGATTTTTCACTGCTGACTGAAAAGTTCAAAAAGTATGAAAATATTTTCAAGACTTTAACGCCGGTAGTTTTAGACTTGGAATGCCCTGAAAATCGCGAAGCCAATCGCGAAAACACCAGCCTACGTACGGTTGATCTGCCTACTACTTCAACGGCGCTGAACTTGCCTCCAGCCATTGAACTTATAGATTTGGCATCTCCAGTACCTAGTACGGTTGTTCGGGCAACGTCCAAAAACGCCCCCCCAAGGTCAGCAAATAAAAAAACCGTGGAACCTCCAACTATTGCGATGGAGTCCGAACCAATTGTTAGAAAGCTGGTTGTGGTCCCTCAAAAAAAATCGATTTTTGTGTCTCGGTTCCATCCAGACACTACTGAAGATGATTTGAGGTACCATATTTCTTCTAAGACTAAAGATAAAACCTTCACTGTTAGAAAATTTAATTTCGGTTACCAACGGAATATGTCTTCGTTTAAAATTGACGTATCCGGAAAAGATTTCGACTCTCTTTTGGACAGTTCTTTTTGGCCTCCCGGGGTTCTTGTGCGGGAATTTGAGTACAGGCCGAATAGAAATGTTGACAACGTAGCTAAAATCTCTCGTAATGTTGAGTCAAAAAACTGAGTTCTAAGTCCGTGAATATCTTCTACCAAAATGTCAGAGGTTTAAATACCAAATTAAATGATCTGTATTTGAAATCTTTCCATTGCAGTTATAACGTTATTGCTTTTACCGAAACTTGGCTAAAACCGCATGTTTTCAATTCCGAGTTTTTTTGTAACGAATATCAAGTTTATAGACATGATCGCTTGAACAAGGTCGGAGGTGGTGTTCTAATTACCGTTCATTCCTCCATTCCTTCAGAGGAGGTTAATGTACCTAACACGGATTCCATTTAGTTTAAATGCGTCCGTATCCAGCTACAGAACGTGTCTATGTACTTATCTGTTTGCTACATCCCTCCAGCATCTGATCTTTCAATCTACATGCAGCATGTGTCTCTGCTCAAAACTGTTAACTTATTGACTAAAGCTTCTGACTCGATGATTGTTTTAGGTGATTTCAACCTACCGCATATATCGTGGAACATATCTGATGGAAACATTATTCCAAATCCATGCAAACAGGGCTTCAATGACTTTTTGGATGGAATTTCCGATCTCTGAATTAGTCAAATAAATGTTACCTCTAACAAGTTTGGTAAAATCTTAGATTTAATTTATGTTGATGATAAAAACAAATTTTCTGTAAATCGTTGTGATCCGTTGGCTTTACCCGAAGACGTCTACCACCCTTCTATGGAAATATTTCACGAAACCTTAAGTAATGGCCAATGTACACAATGCTGCTCAAGTAGTAACTTTGATTTTAACTTCTCAAAAGCCAACTATAAGAAATTAAATAGAGATTTGTCTAAATTAACTTGGCCTGAGCTTTGTGGCGATATCGATTCAAACGTTTTACACTTTAATCAAACTATTTACTACTTATTTGAGAAGTTTGTTCCTAAACGTAAAATAACATATGATCATCCAACGCAAGCTTGGTTTACTAAAGAGCTTATGATGTTGAAAAATAGAAAAACACGTTCTTTCAAATTATTTAAGAAATCGGGGTTAAACAAACATTACTTGTTGTATTCTGTTCTACGTAAGAGGTACATCGACTTGCATAAAAAGTGCTATAAAGCCTATATCTCTAAAACAAAAAGAGACATTATTCGCAATCCGAAGTCATTTTATGAGTTCGTAAATTCTAAACGAAAAGTAGTGGGATTTCCCTGAAAATAAAGACATTTTATCTAGCAATAATCAAGATATCGCAAATATCTTTGCGCAATTTTTCACTTCTAACTATTCTGCCGTCACCAATTCTGACTTTGTAAATTATCCCTATGAGCTACATGGGAACAATTTAATTAGTTGTCCAACTATATGCGCCAATGATGTTCTTGTTTATCTGAAAACCTTGAAAGATTCTTTTAAATGTGGTCCTGATAGGATTCCTACATGCTTCTTGAAGAAGTGCGCTAACAATATTTACAAACCCCTTACCAATTTGTTCAATCTGTCACTAAAGTGTGGTGTTTTTCCAACAGCATGGAAAGAGTCGTTTCTTCTACCGCTTCGTAAAAGCGGAAGCAAGGCTTCTATAGAGAACTATCGTGGCATAGCGAAGCTGTCTGCCATCTCAAAAATGTTTGAAGCTATTGTTACCAATCAGCTTACGAATCCTATCTCTACCTTGATTTCTGACTGTCAACACGGGTTCTGTAAGGGAAAGTCCACCGTTACAAATTTACTTGAATTTACAAATCATGTCTCAAATGGCTTTAGAAAAAAATCTGCACCCCGACGTTATTTATACTGATTTCAGCAAAGCTTTCGATAAAGTGTGTCACTCGTTACTTATTCATAAACTAGATCAGCTGGGTTTCCAGCCGGGTCTCAATCGCTGGATCTCTTCTTACCTTAGCGACAGAATACAAAAAGTGGTGTTTAAAAATTGTGAATCCGATGTTTTTCATGTCTCCTCTGGAGTTCCTCAAGGAAGCCATCTGGGCCCGATTCTGTTCTTGTTGTTTATAAATGATATTTCTACAGTAATAGAATTTTCGAAAATGTTAATGTATGCCGACGATAGAAAGCTTTTCTTGTCTTTCGCATCACCCGAAGATAGCAATAAGCTTCAATCAGATCTAAATACACTAGTTACTTGGTGCGATTTAAATTATATGCCGCTTAATCTAAAGAAATGTAAATACATGCGTTTTTCGAGAGGAATTTCACGGCCAGCTTCCTATACAATTAAAAATTATAATCTTGAGCAAATGTATGATTTTGTTGACCTTGGGGTTACTATGGATTATAAACTCAGTTTAAACTGCCACATTAACGTAACAGTCAATAAAGCTAGAGGCGTTCTAGCATTTGTTAAACGATGGTCTAAAGAATTTAGCGACCCTTATGTAACTAAAACTCTCTTTACTACATTAGTCAGACCGATACTTGAATACGATTCTATTATTTGGAACCCGCGTTACCAGGTCCACGTGGATCGCTTAGAATCAGTTCAATAACAATTTTTACTATTTGCCTTAAGAGATGTTCACTGGGATCCCTTGTATAATTTGCCATCGTATACGAGTCGCTTAAAACTAATTAATCTTCACAGCCTTTCTAGTCGGAGGGAAATGCTTGGAATTGTCTTCATGATTAAATTACTAAATGGTTCAATCGTAAACCCGTTTCTTTTGAGCGAAGTGAACTTCAATGTACCTTCTCGTCCATCAAGACATTTTAAACCACTTATCTTGAAACAGCGCCGGACTAATTTTGAATTAAAATTTGAATGTTTGTGTCAAGATTATAATTCTCATTCTGGTACGTTTGATATCTCAGACTCACTATACAGCATAAAAAAATCGATTCTTTCTATCCTAAATACATAGCAATAATTTTTTTTTTTCTTTCATATCCTTTGATTCTTATCTTTATTCGTAACAATAACTTTTCGCTGTCAACTAATTATTTATTAATTGTGTAATCTTTTTTACTTAGCTGATGAGGTTTTCTCTGTAGCTGAGCAGTTTTAGATCTCGACGATTAACAAACCAAAGCCTTTCAAAGACTCGGCACGAAAGAACAATCCGCGCGTCATGCGGATGCGCCCCTCGCGCCGGTCGGGCGGGATATGGTGGGTAATCCGTTGGGCATTATTATTATTATTATCTTCACATCTCCAACCATCATGTTGGACCCCAGGCACTTCTTAGCATAACCAGGCAAATGTTTTGGCCTATTCACGGGAAAGTCGCTGCCCGCTCCGTCGTTCATCATTGTGTTCGCTGCTCCAGAGCGCGCCCATTAAGGCACGATCAGCTCATGGCAGATATGCCTGAACTACGAGTACAACAATCAAGGCCGTTTAATATTGTTGGAGTTGATTATTGCGGCCCCTTTTTTATTCATTTTCGTCGACGCGGGACAGTACCAACAAAGGCATATGTCGCCATATTCGTATGCTTTGTCACTAAGGCCACCCATTTGGAGCTGGTTGACAACCTCAGCACAAAAGGCTTTCTCAATGCCTTAAAGCGATTCATAGCTCGTCGTGGACTTTGTGCTGTCTTGTACAGCGATAACGCTACAAATTTTGTCGGCGCTAGAAAAGGGTTAGAAGAGCTTTTCAGCATGCTTCAGCATAAACAATCTCAAGAAGAAATCGAAAGGGAGTGCGCTGTTAATGGAATTGTGTGGAAGCATATACCTCCCCGGTCTCCACATTTTGGAGGGCTGTGGGAGGCTGCTGTCAAATCCTTTAAATATCACCTAAAACGTATAATGAATGACTCTGCATTAACCTTTTCAGAATTTAACACTCTTATCATCCAAATCGAGTCAATACTCAATTCTAGACCAATCACGGCTGTTCCTGAAAACGCTTGCGACGTACCTGCACTTACTCCTGGGCATTTCATTATCGGCACTGCGTTGAATGCCATTCCTGAACCGGATTTAAAGGCTTTCAAGAATTTCAATCGCCTACAATGGTACTTCCAGCAGTTCTGGGATAAATGGCACAAGGACTATCTTCAAAGCTTGCAGTGTCGCAATAAATGGACAAAGGAAGGTCCGCCTCTACATATCGGAGACCTAGTTATTTTGGAGGAAGAAAATATTCCACCGCTTCAGTGGAAACTAGGCCGCATAATTCATCTGCATCCAGGCAAGGATGGTATCACCAGTAACTTTAAAACAACTCAACTCCTTTTTGGCATTATGGACTACAACCTTTTTTAGTTGAAGTTGAATCGATGTTACCAACTTAGAAAGAGACATTTTGACAGATAATTCAACAGCTGATTATTTTGTTACGAAAAATCAAATCTATACAATTCAACGAATAATTGTGAAAGTGTTTATTATTATACATATATTTTAAAATGGACATAAGTTTTGATTTATTTTATAACGATCAAAATGTTGGTGCTAAAACAGATGTGCTGCGCATACGAAACGAGCTTCGTGACCACTCAAATCATAATCATTGCACTTTCATTGCATTGGTCTAGTTCCATGACTACTACTCACTCGTCCCCACTCTGCCGCAGTTCTTGTTGGTGGTCCTAAGCTATTGAGCTGTTGGCCAAATTCCTCCCACAATGCCTTCGTTTGGCTTTTGGTGCACCCAAATTGCGCCTTGCCTCGTCCAGTATCGGGATGCCTCTCCATTAATTCAACAAGTTTTTCAAACTGCTGGTTTGTTGTAACCTTGTTTTTTCTATAAATCTGTACAAAACTCACGATTAAATATTAATCTGAAATAATTTTAAAAGATTTACTAACCCGCTCTCCATTTTTCTTTATACATATACTTTCCAAAATAACAGTAAAAGTGTATATTCGCTATCCAAATACAACTGCTAGTGAGCAGTTGTCAATTTTCGACATTGTAGAGAACCTAACTAGCACAGGGTTGTAAATGGTAATGCCACACAAAAGTTGTTACACTATAAATTTCCACTAATTTTTGACAGGTTGGGTTGTAATTTATAATACCAAATTACAACTTTTGACAGGTTGGGTTGTAATCGCTAATACCAAATTGCAAAATTTCAACTAAAGTAAAGTTGAGTTGTAAACCGTAATAGGGCCTTTAACTAACGAGCATCATACTATAATCCACTACTTCCTGCAGGTGAACCGCGTTTTTTTCCGAAATATTTATTTTCATCGTACTAATACATGTTCCGAATTTCATCCAAATCGGACCATAAATGCGAATTTTGGAAATATAGCGACCCACGCGCCACCTATCGTAATTTTTTTTCATAATATTGCATTGTCATCGGGACGAAAATTTCAAGACCCTAGCTCAACAGGAAGTTGGTTTTAAATGGAATGCAAAAATCCGCGGACAGATACGACGAAAGCGACCTAATAAAACCATTTTAATTACATCTTTGAATATTTATGTACATGATAGGGTAAATTAGACCTTAAGACTTTGCCAGGAACATTGAAGTCTATGAACCCAAGGAGATCCGGAGAATCAATGGAACCGCCAATAATATCATAAATAAACATAAGGGATTGGATAGACCTTCTACTAGCAAGTGATTTAACGTATGTAAGCATGCACCAACCACGATATGACGGAGTAGGTTCACTAAAGTTAAGTGACTGTAGAGCAAACCTTATAAAACACTTCTGAACTCTTTCAACTCTTAACGAGTGCGATAGATACATATGTACATATATTTAATTCCAGATTATGGACGCATAATCCAGTTTAGAACGCACAAAGGCATTATAGAGCAATTTCCTAGTGTACGGATCCTTGAAATCTTTAGCATAACACTTCGAAAAAGCCAAATTAAAATAAGCCTTTGGAATAATATGATTGACATGGTTCACAAAAGTATAACCTGAATCAAAAAGCACACCCAGATCAATGAAATCAGTAACTGTATTAAGCTCAACATATAAAAAAGAAAACTTGGTGGGAAATCGGACTATAGACTTGGACAACGTCATATAGAAACATTTATTGATATTAAAAGCTAACTTGATTTTTAAACTCCACTCAGCAAGGTTATTTAAGTTGCACTGCAGCGCCAAAACATCCGATGGACAGGAGATTGCACTAAAAAGCTTCAGGTCAGCATGTAAAAGATAATTTGAATGATTAAAGCAGTCACCAATATCATTTATAAATAAAACAAACAATATAGGACCAAGAATACTATCCTGCGGCATACCGGAGGTGGACACAAACCTATACGATCTAGCATTTTCCACTTCTACAAAGGAAGGCCTATTAGATATGTACGACTTTAGCCACATTAGGAAGGTTGAATGGAAACCTAAGTTTGCAAGTTTCCCCAGTAAGATATTGTGTGAAACGGTATCGAAGGCTTTTGCAAAATCAGTATAGATTGTATCGACTTGATAACCCTTTTTTAAAGCTGAGACACAGTACTCAGAAAATATTCTAAACTTAGTGACTGTTGAGCGTCCAGAAACAAAACCATGTTGGTGTGGACTCAAAATTCTTTTAATGGAGAAGCACAACTTTTCTTTAACTACTATTTCAATTAATTTAGAGCACGTGGTTAACTTAGAAATAGGTCTAGAAGTTTTTATTTCATTTTTATTTCCGGTTTTGAAAATAGGTGTGATAGAGGCCACTTTCCATCTATCAATGAAAATGCCGCTAGAAGATTGATGATATATGTTAATGGTTTAGAAAGCGACAAGCTGCATTTCTTAAGAAAGAAAGAGGACTGCCCATCTAAATCTCTTTTGTAAGATGTTTTCAAGGCAGCAATGAAATTGAAAATGTCAGTTTCAGTGACTGCAATCGCACCAAAGTCCAAGGAATTAGATATATTACGTATTGAGAAATTATTGCCATTATCATCACATACGAAATTCGATTTGAAAAAATCAGGCCGACTCCACCAAACATGTAGAGGACTTCTCATTGAAATTTAACGATGTGGGAATATTTGAGCAACCTTTTTTTGAGCAAATAAAGTTACAGAAGGCTTTGAGATTTGACTTTATAGCAGATTCGTACCGCTTAATATAATTATTGTATAAGATTTTGTCTAGTTCATTAAAAAGTTAAAAGTTAAATATTTTTCTTTGTAAGCGATAATTTTAGTAGCTTTAAATAAGTTAAAATATTTATTTCGTTTATTTTTTAACGACTTAAGTTCTCTTGTGTACCCAGGCCACTTATGTAGACGTGGCGGAATTAGCGAAACATAACTGTACAATATATCGAGAATTCTCTCTAAAAACACTTCGAAGCACTGCGAGACATTTTTAGAATAAAAAAGCAAGTCCCAATCTATCTCGGATTTAATTGAGTTCAATAGGTCAAAATTGGCATTTCGAGAGTCAAAGGACCGACTAAAATCTCTGGAGCTAGATATGTGCATAGTCTACAAATTTAAGTGATAATTTCAAAGGTACATGATGAATATCTGATTTACTTATGGGAAAAAAGCACTCATCCAACTTTAATACCAAATATTCATCAATAAAAATAAGATCCTATTGAAAAAATTATTAATTTGTGTGAGATTAATACTAAATTAACTATCCAAGAAATTGATTTCATGAGAAGCAACTACATTCGTAGGTGTTAAAATGTCATTATTTAAAATATTTGAAAAAAACGATTTTATTTAAATTAATATCTCCTAAAATGCAAAAATGATCGTCAAGATGATTTTCAAAGAGATTGACGCTGTTGTCAATATGTGGTGAATATAAAGCTTCAGGGCTGCTGGGTGGAATGTAGGACACACAAATAAACAATTTTTCCTGCGATCCAAAGACGCACACACAAAGCTGATCCAGTAAGGGATCATGATTCAATAATTGAAGCATCATCGCGAATAACGTTCTAAGTCACAAAATCAATATTCCTCCGTACTCATTATTTCCTACTGACACTTAGAACGTTTTTCAACTGACTAATTATTTTTAGGTTCAGTTTAAGAGCTAAGGAGGGTATAATTTAGGCAAATTTAAAATAAATTAGGCTATTTAAAAGGGAATATGCAAAAAAACCGGTTGTGAAGAAAGTGTTACTTAGAACATTATTCGCGATGATGCTTCAATTGTATAACAGACGACCCAGAAGTAAGCTTTACCGCAATCAAAACCCCTCCTCTCAACAACCTGTTGCACTAGCATCTCTGTCTTTCCGATAGAGTTGAAAAAGATTTGGGTCGAAAAATTCAGCATCAAACAAATTGCTATTCGGCCGAGTTTCCACAAAAACGTAGACATCGAAGTCACAGCGAGATATAGCCAAAAATACTTCTTTGGATTTAGTACGCATACTGGAGATATTTTGGTAATACAATTTCAAGTTCTGATTATCAGGATTCAAACCATCACTTTGCGAAGCAACAATACCAGGAAGACTATTGTTATGGATCAGTGTTCTCCTTGGGAAGAAAACGAAAGGGCCGCACATTGATGCCTGCAGACCATAAAGTTGGATCAAGCAATTTCTTGAAAAACACTCAGGTAATGCTGAGTTTACAATTCAACTTTTTCAAGCTATAAAGGGGTACATCTTTCTTGACCAGCTTATGACATGAAAAGCACTCCTACAGTATTCCAGTCTGTTTAGCAATATAAGGAAATATATCTGTGGTCGTAAGCAATAATCGTCTAAGTCGACTTAAGAACTAAATGAGTTATGTATACTACCATATTCAACTAATCAAACTTTATATTTACGCGAAATCCCTATAACCCTAACTTGTTTTGTTATTTAAATATTAACAAAGTCATTATAGCTTAACTCGCTATTTAGCCCTATCACGTTTACTATACGAGCCAAAGTATGCTTAAGTTTTCAGATACAATAATGTTTTTATTAAAATGACCTATATTAACTTAAGTTTTTTTGCACATTGTTTTTTTGTAGTTTGCCACAAATAATAAAGTTGTTATAAGAGCCAAGGTATGGAAAAGATGTTATTGCTTATTGCGTTTGTAAATTTAAATGTGCTTAATTCAATATATTCCACTTGAGAAGCAAAACATTCCTTTACAATAAAAACCTTAGTCAACATAGTCATTATTGTGCCATATTTTACGTTTGTAAAAATCACTATTATTTCTTTTATATAAATCGCACTTGTTACGTTAAAGTGTAACAACTCAAAATTTCCAAATTTTAGTTTTTTGCAAGAAAATAATGTGCAGTGGTCATCTCTACCCACTGTAAATATCGTTCAGTGATTTGTCTAGTCTTTCGTTAAAAAAACCGTTATGACTCTCTCTTTGTTTTTAGAATGACTTCTTTCGACTCAACTAAAGAGTTACATTTTCAGTTGTATCCAAGTGTTTTATCAAATTTGTTCGTTAGTGTATCACATAAAGTGTAACATTTTGAAATGTGCCTATTTATAACAAATCATATTTATCAATTCCAGTGAGAATTTTCAATTAAACAGAGACAACTCAAAATAATACCACTATGTATATAAAAAAAAATTCAGGAAAAGGGTAATAACTCAAAAATTTGTTATTTTCGTGCAAATACTAAACAAATAAAAATGAAACAACGGTTATATTATTTTTAATGATATTTTCGTGCAATTACATTGTAATATATTATTAATATTTACGGAAACAGTTTTTCGTCTCTACTGAAAATGTTCAAATTTTGAGTTGTTACACTTTAACGTAACAAGTGCGAAATATCTCTTAAACAGAGGCAAGTTGCATTACCATTTTTAACCATAGCATTCTGCCTACAAAGATCTTCGGTGTTTGACATAATTTTTTCCAAATCTACTTTCAGAATTTTTCAAAAACGCTTCTTTATATAAAAAGCAATTTATCTCGGAAGTATACTTTTCGACTTAGGCGATTACTGCTTATTCGGTTTCAATGATGAAATATGCAGCAGATAATATTCACCTCTATCATGCATTTCGACTTGGATCGAAATTTTCTCCGTTTGGCAACTTTGGTATCATGCGACTTGGATCGAAATTTTCTCCGTTTGGCAACTTTGGTATCATGCGTTCCGTTTCCGTTCAGTTCAACTTCGAAACTTACAATTCTGCCTATCATGCACTTCGAGCGTAGCTCCGTTTTTCTCAGTTGCAATTTTGTTGACGGATAGCTGCTTGTTTTTTATTTTGCAAACAATATTAGATTAGTTTCCGCGATTTTTTGTTAAAACTCTTAAAACATGAGTAAAACTCGTATATAAAAGTTGTAAAACGCTCGCTATATTTTGTTTTTGTGCTCTAATGAGGTTTTTTGATATTTTTGCACGATAATTGTTTGCGACTGGGGCCGAGAGCTAATTTGTCCAAAAATGTAGGAAGGGGTATCAAAAGACGCGTTTCGATGCCGGGAATGTGAATCCGCCTCTGGAGATCTAATATTTTCAATATTTTTGGACGCGCATTAGCACTCGGCACCGGTTGTAAACAATTACCGAAAATTGGACTAGCATTCAAAACACCAATATAACAATTTTACTAACACCATTAAAACTAAGGTAATGGCACCTACACGTGCACCGGCAGCCAGTCCACACCACCAACACATACTCGGTAAACTCCTTTGTCAGTTCCGGGGCCGCCAATGTCTTCATCCAGCGAAAAGTACCACTTGCGGTCAGACTTAATCCTGACATGTCTAATGTTTGCTCGGCGTATGTGTGTATCTGCGTGCCTGGTCGACGAAGCAGACTCTTCTATTGCAAATGCCAGCTACCTCCTACTGACGACATGGTAACATCCACCAACAGTGTCCTCTTGCTTTTTGTTGGTCCTCCGACGTCTGTTATAATCAATCAATTGATCTATGTATAAAATTTCACTAAATTTATTACATAATGCTCAATACAAATGTAATTAGTTAATTTATGTAATTAAATTAGTAAATAATACAATTTTACTTTTATTACAAAAGCACTAATTTGTGTATTTTTGCTTTGTTATGTTCTAGTTCCACATATTTTAAGGCAAACAGCTGATTTCGAAAGGTTTATAGCTCTTCCTCTTCTTCTTTCAATCCAATTTAAACGCATGATACCAACATTCGATTACGGCGGAGCGTAGAACGGGAACGTAATTGAAATCCATGATAGGGGTAATTATTATTATTAGGCGGCGACATTGCCAAGAAAAAACGACTTTTATAATGTACTTTAAATAAGATAAAAATGGAGCGAGCAAAAGCACGTCCGTTCGCGTTGAATATTCACGCGATTGCAGTTAGTTACAACCTAACACAATAACACAAGGCCAGTCGCATCCCACCGTATTTACCCAACGCACCAAAACTCTGCGCATGGAGCCGGCAGCACGAAACTTTATAAAAGGGAGCAGCGCAGACTTTAGGGGCAGTTGCGTGTGTACTACTAATCCAATTAGTAATAACTGTTTAATTTAATAAAGTGGTGAAACTCTAACTTCTTGTTTTGTTATTCCAGGCCAAGTTGGCCCTTTAATTTTTTTAGCGTATCCGGACTTACAGTCCTTAACTGGCGCCCGAGCAGGGACCAGTAGTGAAGTGAAAAAGTATAAGAAAGAAAAACTGAAGTGAAAAAAATAGCCTTAAGGGTAAAAAAATATTTAAAAAATTACTAGAAACAGTTAAAGTGGTTAAATACCAAAGCCAAAGATATAAAAAAAGCAGCAACGTTGCTAGAAAAAAATGATATGATATTGTGGATACCGTGAGTAGCGTAACTATTTTTTTCTTTTACATACAGATGCTGACTAGGTCAAACATGGCCTCACTACAATCTGACAAAAATGACCGGAGCGAGTGGCTTCCTTCGTCAGGCTTAGGTCACGACTCATCGTAGGTGAGGGTTCGAATAGTCGGGCGCACGAAATCGAATTAGTACCACGCAGCCCAACGCCGGAGGCCGACTTGAGGAGCATTTCGCGTCTCCCAGACTCTGTTAAAGAGCTGCGACCGTTTGACGACAGCCCAATGCAATACACATCCTGAATACGTTCTCTGGAAAGTATTCTGGGGGAATAGGCAATCGTATCGAAAATATTTATGTTACTGATCGTATAAGGAAAATTATTGGTATCGCGATATACATACGTTCACAATCGCATCGTAATATTTGACAGTGTTTAATAGATTGAAGTTAAAATGTAATAGAAACATGACAGCTTAATATCAAAAATGTTAATTAAAATTTATTTGTGCCTTTCAAACGTAAAAAAAATACAAAATTAAATTTTGGTGGTCATCCTTTCGCCATGATTTTGCGTCTTTCAAAGGCGGTCCTACAGCAATCAATCAATCCACAGCCTGGAGGCTGTTGCTCTGCACAATTGAGGCTGTTTTTTTTCTTCAAAAAAATTTGATTTCAATTTCTTTTTGAAAGCATTTTTGCTACCGAATTATTTTTCTTTGTTTTGACACTATTTGAGTACATTCACTGATATCACAATACCAAATTACGATAGGTATTGCACGTTTACGTATAAAGCAAAACAAAATAAGCAATTTTACGAAACGAGTATTCAGTTATCGGGCAACGCGATACGGCCCCAGATTGTATGCATGGATTTTGTGGTAGCAAGGCACCTCCAATTCCACCGAAGCCAACATGGCGTCCACTCGGAAAAACGAGATCACCAGTTCGCTCCAAAACGGGATGCCCCATCAACGTCACAATCGGCTGTCGAAAAAATGCACGTAGATCACTCAGTACGTTCACGGCAAATTAAATGAATTGCCCGAATCCATTCAAGCGGGGTGCAAAATCCGAAAATCTTCCGCGCAAACAACAAAAGCTCTTCAATCTAGAGACAGCCGCGGATAGTGAAAATACGACCAATTACGTAGACGCCGCTGAAGACGAAAATTTTCTGGCCGACGGCTATTGAGCGTACCACACATAAAGTGCGTTCTTCCTTCCACCGCACACTAGATTTTGCAACAAATACGCCCAAAAAACGCAAAAATAATATAAACAAAAGTGAAAGTATGCGCAAAAAGCGCCAAAAAAAAACAAATATAAGTTGCAACAAAGTGGGGAATGGAGATTCTCAAAAAGTGAACTAACAATTCTACTGAATTTCAGAGTTACGAATCCGCATTGAGCTAATAACATGCAATTACTATAACTAATCGCTTCACTACTGGGTTCCCAAACCTATTAGAAACTAAAATTAACTTAACATTTTTAACTTAACAAACCCACCGGCTTTAACTAACTAATTCCCCACGCAACTCAAAAGTAATAGGCGTGTTCCAGTTAAACACAAACCCAGACCTGTATAAAAATTTGCATGTAATGCAACAACAACGCTGTGGTCTTGATATTTTTCTGGGTCAGTTTCGGATCCGTAGTAGTAGATTTTTTTGGAGTAGATTTTTTGACAGTTTTCCTTTCATGTTTGGCAGCACTGGTCAACATATGGATACACAAGAACATTTATATGTACACAAAAATACATTCCGCGCCTTTCTTTTAATTGAAAATAGATAACGCAACGAGAAAATATAACAGCATAACCAAAATGTAAGTATCTTAAGTGTGGAAAACTATTTTAATCATACTAAAACATGTACACATTTTAGGGAAAAACGTATTTGGACCACAGAAGAGAAGAGGGCGTTCCTCAGTGCTTACATTTCAAAGAAGCATGAATTTGTCCATGCACGCAGGAAAAAATTTGCAATGCAGAATGTGCTGCTTGATTTGGAAAGCCAAAATGTCTTGGTAAGTTTAATATATTTATAATTAAACTACTATATATTTTAATTGCTAATTAATTTTTCTTTTTGTCTGCATTACAGAGCCAACCCACCACAGAAATTATGCTTACTAAGAAATTCAAAAATCTGGTTAGGGCATTCAAACAAAGCTCCGACAACAACAGACGAACTGGCGCTACTCCGTGCAATGTTCCATACGGGGATCTAATGGACGAAATATTTGGGGATAATCCAATTATGTCCAACAACCACTCAATAAATTTGTTTGGACAACCATTAAATCGGATTGAAAACGACATCGTTGGTGAAAGCCCCGTAGAAGAACTGCCGTCATGCAGCACAGCAAGCACAACAGCAACAAGCACAACAACAACAAGCGAAACCGTGGACTCCAGCAGCTTGCAGCCTTCAAAAGCGCCGAATCGCAGGCCCAATCACAAACAAAAAATTGCAGAAATGAAGCTGCAATTAAAAAAGCAGCCGCTGATAAAAAACTAAAGCTGTTGGAGGAATACACAAAAAAAAAGGTTGAGAAGACGGAGGAGGGGCAGCAGCTTAAGCAGAAAAGACGAAAAAATGGCTTTGCTAAAAGCTTTTATGGAGTCACGCAATTCGTGATGTCGACTAACATATAAATATTTTTTTTTAATATAAATATGTTTATTTTTTTTGGTGATGGTGTTTTTAAAGAAATTGCAGTTCCAGTTAAATTTTGTGTATTTAGAATAGTTTTAAGAAAAAATGAAGTCTGAGATATTATTTAAATGTTGCGTATACATATATGGAATAGTTTGAAGGAACAATGAAGTCTGAGATATTTTTGTTATTTTTTGTCCATATATAGAATAGTTTTAAGAAATCAGGTAGTCTGAGTCTTTCCCCCTCATTTTATGTTTATAACACAATTTAAAGAAATATTTTTGTTGACGATGTCTTGTTCTCTTTATGTGACACGAATAAAAACAAAGTTGGTTAATTTAATCTATATATATAAAAATAAGTCCCCGTATATGTACGTCGCCAAACTACTCATAAACGCGTCGTGCGATTTCAACCAAACTTATACACTACGTAATCAGTGGTCCATTTATGGTTTATATGAAGTTTCAAGACCCTATGCGACCCGTTTTCCGAGATATCGACCAAAATATGGACCAGGGGTGACAATAGAAGGTGTTTACACAATATGGGTATCGAATAAAAGGTGTTGATGAGGGTTTTAACAGGAAGTGGTTCAAGGTCCCATATGGGACCCTGTTTCCGAGATATCGACCAAAATGTCGACCAGGCGCGACTCTAAAAAGTGTTTGCACAACATGGTACCAAATGAAAGGTGTTGTTGAGGGTTTTAATAGGAAGTGGTTCAAAGTCCAATATGGGACCTCATTTCCGAGATATTCACCAAAATGTGGACCAGGTGTGACTCTAAAAAGTGTTTGCACAATATGGTTCCAAATGAAAGGTGTTGATGAGGGTTTTAATAGGAAGTGGTTCAAAGTCCAATATGGGACCCCATTTCCTAGATATTGACCAAGATGTGGACCAGGTATGGCCCTAAAAAGTGTTTACACAATATGGGTACCAAATTAAAGCTGTTGATGACAGTTTAAAAAGGAAGTGGTTCAAAGTCCCATATGGGACCCCATTTCCGAGATATTCACCAAAGTGTGGACCAGGTATGGCCCTAAAAAGTGTTTACACAATATGGGTACCAAATTAAAGCTGTCGATGACAGTTTAAAAAGGAAGTGGTTCAAAGTCCCATATGGGACCCCATTTCCGAGATATTCACCAAAATGTGGACCAGGTGGGACCCTAGAAAGAGTTTGGATAATATGGATACCAAATGAAAGGTGTTTACTAAGGTTTCAACAGCGAGTGGTTCAAAGTCCCATATGGGACCCCGTTTCCTAGATATCGACCAAAATGTGGACCAGGTGTGACTCTAAAAAGTGTTTACACAATATGCGTACCAAATTAAAGCTGTTGATGAGAGTTTTTA
Organism: Sphenella marginata; assembly: GCA_951509765.1. Classification (NCBI taxonomy): domain Eukaryota; kingdom Metazoa; phylum Arthropoda; class Insecta; order Diptera; family Tephritidae; genus Sphenella; species Sphenella marginata. Next base: position 50,298,556 of record OX608082.1, read on the forward strand.
AAGGAAGTGGTTCAAAGTCCCATTAGGGGCCCCATTTCGAAGATATTCACCAAAATGTGGACTAGGTGTGACTCGAAAAATTGTTCGCACAATACGGTACCAAATGAAAGGTGTTGATGAGGGTTTTAATAGGAAGTGGTTCAAAGTCCAATATAGAACCCCGTTTCCTAGATATCGACCATAATGTGTGACGTTAGAAAGTGTTTGGACAATATGGATACCAAAAGAAAGGTGTTGACTAAGGTTTCAACAGGGAGTGGTTTGGTACGCTGACGGATGTCGTAGCGTATAAAAGTATAATATATCCTTTTGATAATATGTATATCATTTTGACAAGAAAATTGAGAACTTTTTATTTATTGTAGCTTTTGTATCATAAACTTTGGTTAGTATTACCGCGAGGTAAGAAAGCTTTCACTATCCCTCTTCCTCTCAATCAAAATATTTTAACATTTGACAAATTTTTATTTCAAATTTGATTGGGGAAAAAACAATTAAATCAAATGAGCATATTTTCGCTTTTGAATAATTTTTTATTTAAAAAAAGTTTATGTGCTGTGGTTATATTACCATATTGGCTATTGAATAATTTGTTATAGAAAAAAATAGTTTATGTGCTGTGGATGTAATTGGCTAATTAAATCATTTTATATAACCGTTATTTTTTAAAGAAATGCAATGAATTGAGAAAATTACTGGTGTTTATTTTCATAGTTTTCTTTTTAACAGAGGCTCACAATGATCTTAGGTTCATAATGATCCTAGGTATACAATAACAAAAAACAAAAGCAAAACAACGTTTGCCGGCTCAGCTAGTTAACTATAAAAAAATGTAATTCGCATATTTATTTCAAAAAGTTATAGGTTTTACAGGAAATCAAAAATACTTAAAATTTAGGTACATACATATTATGACAAAGTGATAACATTTGAATTTATAAGTTGCTGAAATATTACATCCCGTCGATTCCCAGATGAAATATCGTTGTATTGTCCACTATTCTGAACCCCCTCTTCTATTAACGTCTCATCTTCAATACTATCATGCTCTAAGCAGCAAATATTATGAAGAATGCATCCGCATACAATTGTGTTGACCACTGATCTCAAATCAATAATTTCATTGAAATGAAGCAATCGCCGAAATCTGGTTTTAAGTAATCCGAATGCATTTTCAACCACAATTCTCGTTGATGAGTGTATAAAGTTGAATTGTCTCTGAGCCGATGTTAAAAATCCGTTGTCACGAAATGGACTTACTACCCATTGAGAATTTCCATACGCAGAGTCTCCAAGCAAAAAAGAATTAAATGGAAAAGTTGACTCAATATCGTCCGTTGCTCTTTGATACAAACTGGAACGTCTCAAAATTCGGCTGTCATGTAGCGATCCTGGCTCCCCCGCGAATACGTCAATGAACATTTTATCCGGATCTACCACGGCTTGCAACTGTAAGCTATAATAGTGTTAAAATACGCCTCTTTATTTGATAATGGTGCTTTAATTTTTATATGTGAGCAATCAACACACCCCATAACGTTCGGTATGTTCTTCTTTTGCTCAAATTTGCGCATATTATCCTGTGCCTTGGAAACAGAAGGCCACTGAACGAATTCGTGGCCAATCGACAAAACCCAGTCAGTCACTCTTCTTCCATGCGGATGATTTTGACATGTTGAAAAGATTTGCAATCTCTCGAAATGTATTGGTATTCGCCATGTACCAAAGAAGGATGTATATTTCCTTTGAGGGTCCAACCTTACTTAGCCCAAAATGCCGATTGCTGCTATATAATGGGCTTTCACTGTAGCGTGCTATAAAATTAAAAAAAAGAACATTGTTTAGGGATCTATTGAATATTTTAGCACTTAACGGCCTCTAGTATCAAATGCTTACCAATTAAAAGATTTGCCGTTGATCGGTTTAACCTAAAATGCTTTCGGAACCCTAGGTCGGTATAATTTTCTATAACTTGTACAAAGTTATCAATTTTTTCTCGTTCCTCGTCATTTTCTGAGGCGCTCATCGTGCTCGCAGAAGAATTTAGAAAATCCTCCGTCCTACCGCTGGTGTTTGCCGATTCCGACGGAGTTGTTTCACACATAATCTACAAAAAAGTGAAGTATGTAATAACTTCTTTTAATAACAACTTTTATAAGTTAATACCTCTAAAAATTGCTCCATTCATTTTATTTTTTGCTTTTTTTCTCGATCCACAAAATGTTTGTTTATTATTTTCCTTCTTCTTCACAACAAAACAGCTGATTTGTACTGATAACTAATAACATGCAATTACTATAATTAATCACTTCATTACTGGGTTCCCAAACCTATTAGAAACTAAAATTAACTTAACATTTTTAACTTAACAAACCCACCGGCTTATACTTACTAATTCCCCACCCAACTCAAAAGTAATGTAAGGCCCTAGAATAAGGAGTAACCAATAAGCTAGCACATTCTCAGACATTAGAAAATAAAATTTCATTAATCATGAACTTTATAGAGTAGAGTAGGCATTAAGAGAATAAAATTTTAATTGACATTTAATATATATATGGCGCGATATGCAACAGTTATATCATCAACCTCCGAAGAGATTTTTGGGCCGAGCTTCTCTTCTAATTTGTGGTGTGTCGCTTTGAAATGTTTCCTACAAATTAGCGGGACCTACGGTTTTTTTCCGACTCCGAACGGCATCTACAAAGCAGATAAATTTTTGCTGAGAAGCCTTTCATGGCAGAAATACACTCGGAGAGTTTGCCAAACCACTGCCGAGGCCCGACCCCGTTTTGAAAAAACTTTTTCAAACCACCTTTTGATGTAACCTGTACCAGGGCTCGAGCCCGGACCTTCGGTGTGGTAGGCCGGAAACACTAGCTCCACACCACGGTGGCCGCCACATAAGAATAGATAGTAATAACAAAATAAAAATGAAATTTGATAAGCATGTATACGTAGCGCACAATTTACTAACACTGCTTTGATTCATAGCATCTGCCTCTGCGCAACCGCGCACCATTACGACATATTTAAAATAGGCTCACCAATAGCCACCATATGAGATGGGTACGGGTGGATCGATGGATACTTTAAACGCATTCACATTATACACCAGTAACGTTGACATGGCAACAAATCAACTAGAACGTACATTAACAATTCTCAACGAAACAACAAAAACGGAAGTCCTATTGTTTAAATTAAACAAAGTCCGCACACACTTAAAGGCGCTAAGAGGGCACCAACCTGAGAGATCAAGGCGACGAATTGGGATAAGGTCCTTAACAATGAAAACTACCTCAATGAAAATAACTACAAAAATATAAGGTGAATAATGCAATTTTCGAGAAAACTAATGAACTATTGCAGAAGCTAAATACCATTGTGACGGTTACGAATGACGTTGTTGATCGAAGGAAGATAGAAAGACTTGAACGGGATTTCCGAGATAGAATCACCATCCTGGGGGAGCACGTAAATGAATTGCTACTCGCCTGCCAAATGGTTAAAGCTGGCATTGTCAACAGCAATCTCTTGAGCAAGGAAGAAGAGTCAACCAACTTGTTACAGAAATTGATACCTACAATACAGGAACGAAATTGAAGCCATAGAATACAGCAACCCTTCGATCTACACTAACAACACGATATTGCTATATGTGTTATCCCTACCCAAGGTTACGGAAGAGAAATTTAATCATTTTATCACATGAGCCAATGTTGAAGAGGGTCATCGAATAGATTTGGCCTACAAAACCGCCCTAGTAAACAAACAGGAGACATATGGCATAAGAGGAATTTGCTGAGGTACACCTATCCTCGACAATGGTATGCGAAAAGAAATCTTTGGACTTGCTGCCGGAGAAAGGTTGTTTGGCACTCCCCCTAAAGGGAGGAAAACAAGTTGTGCCTACGTGGAAAGCAACGAATCCACCGTTGAAGTAATCAAAGAGGATACGATTTTTCTTGACAACTTCGTTGGTACCATAGTAACAGGTAAGACCACTGCTTATCTCAACGGCTCTTACATTCTCCAGATGGCCAGCGAGACGATCATGAACAACAACCAAACGCACTCCGGCAACACCTGTTTTAGCTAATGTCACAAGCCGCACGGTTGGATTTGGCACATGGAATGACGATAGAAAATATTGAAATACCTCGAGGATAAGACAAATTGGTTTGCGCTATCTGAAGGATCAGGACTACTTTTACTTTTGCTACTCATTTGGTGTATTTAAAAGAAGATCACAGCAAAGATTCACTTACCTGAAATAAACATTGCGAATCGGCTCAATCAAAGGACCAAGGCCGGTTCCTTGCCATCTAATCCGCGGGACGCAGATATTAAAAGGGGTAGGAGTTAACACACATGTTGCGTTCTCACACTATAGCAACACACGTGCCGCCATGTCAGCATAATTACAGCTAGGTACAACTTAACACCCTAACTCAAGGCCAGTCGCATCCCAGCGTATTTACCTGCACATGCCATCGGTGCATGCTAACCGTGGGAAGCGGGATTCTAAGCCAGCGCACCAAAACTCTGCGCATGAAGACAGCAGAGCGAAACGTTGTAAAAGGGAGCAGCGCAGACTATAGGGGTAGTTGCGTGTGGACTTCTAATCCAATTAGTATTAACTATTTAATTTAATAAAGTTATGGCCCTTTAATTGTTTTAGTGTATCCAGACTTTTTTACTTTACGATTGCCCACAATCACACCAGTGTTACTTTCTTTTGACGAAGGTATTATTTCAGAAGCCACTTGCGCATATGAGATACTTCTACAACGGCATCGTATGTAATCTGAGTTATTTATCAATTTTCATTATCTATAATGATATATCTATTATTTGGCAACATTTTAGAAACTTTTTTGCTATTTTTTTGCTAGACCTAGCTATGCGCGAACAAGTATTTCTACATTTATGACAAGTATGCTGAAATTATGTGCTCATTAAGTGCCCTATGATGTTCTGCTATCTTTGGCTGAACCTATCAGAGAAATATGATTTAACAGCCTATTACATGATTCGTCAACGTGTCCCCGAAAATTGTCATTCTCCGAGCAAGTCCTTGCAGCAAGGGGAGCCTCACCCGGGACCAAGATACTATATCTGCTGTGTGTGCTGGAAGATGTATGGCCCCGTCACATTCACTTTTTACGCAGCATCATGCATTGACAGTTGTATCGAATGTGTGTATTTGCATTGGCAACGAAACATCGAACATCACTAGCGCCATCTGATATAAAAAATTTGCCAACTTTCGAAACTTTCGGGGAGTGATTTTGTTGCTAAAACAACAACAGAGTGCGAGAGGACTGGGGGACGAACTTGCGTTCATCACCCACCAATCTGAGCAATATCGTCGATTTGAGCCTGACTTCGATCCGAGGGATAACACCTTAGAACGCCAAGGCATGGTTGTCCGGTCAGGTGACGTCGGTCTTGAAATAATTAACATATATGCACGTACCCCCTGTCACTTGTTGTCAAAGTGGCGAAAATCGTTTGATCCTTGGAGGCTTCAACGCACACTGCGACCTCTGGTACTCGTGCTTACAAGTCGATGGTAGGGGCAGAAACACAAGAGTTGCGGTAAACTGCTCCAGCTCTCCAGTCATTAAACTCCATTGACTGGCGAACTATGCTAACACTAGTATTTGACCATTTAATGATTGCCCTTCCGACTTTCTTACGTCTGAAAATCGCAACCCCATTAACTTCAACAAAGCTGACTGGGTAGGTTTTCACGACTTTACAGAGAGCTCCTTTGCTGCTCTTCTTGCCGCGTCTGACGTACGAGAAGGGAAGGTTTTGCATGGTCATGTTTTTTGCCTCGCAGCAGTACATTCCGTCAGGGAGAATAAAGGGGGTTCGATCTTTCTTCCCCGCAGACAGCGGCCCTGGCAAATGAACGTCATCATGTGAGAAGCTTGGACCCTGCGCCCTGAGCCAACGCTTTTAACACCAATCTCTCTATGGCCCACCCCTTTTGAAGCCGCTAGGTTTCTCGGGCTTCCGTTAGAAGATTTTAACGATAATTCCGGCGATTTCCCTCGTTAATACAACAACAACTACTACTACTACATGAGAAGTTAGTATGCAGTACAAGGTGCGCTTCACAAGACCATGAATGAGAGGAACACAATGCTGCCGAATTTCGTAAAATACTCAATAAATCATTTACTTCTATTGCACTTGTTGCTACACTTTTATTATATATTTTGATATGAACAAACGGCATATTGCATTATGTATAGCCTAATTTTTTTCATAAAGGGAGCACTTTTTTGTGGGTAGGGCACATTCCCACAACAGTTGATTCTTTCGTACCGGAATGACCCCGTGTTTTTTACCCGCCCAAGGGCTGTTTCAGTGTAATCGTGTCCCTTAAATTGTCATCCTCGGAGCAACCCCTCGCAGCAGGGTCGCTCCATCTTCTCCTATTACGGGCTGACGAGAAATTGGATCTGCTGAGCTGGAAGGAGATCTATGTTAGGTTAGGTTAGGTTACGAGGGTTGGACCGAAACCACAAGGTAACGGCCCGACACTTAGGCCAACAGTAGGACCATTGTGATACCCTATACGGACTCGAAAAACAAGCGAATCCATTCCTTGCCTATACTGGTGATCGAACCACTTCGTGGAGACAATAAATTTAGCTATAGCCTTGACCTCACATCTAGAGATTTCAGAGAGGTCTACTAGAAATGGTTGCCCTAGAAAGGCTAGCAGCCTGCCAAGTGCAGGTAACTGGCACAGGAGGTGCTGGACACTCTCCTCCTCCTCGATACATCCACAACTGCGACAGTAGTCGAAGGTTGTCTGATACCGTGAGTGCCAATTAGGCAGTGCCCCGTTAGAACCCTTATCAGTGATGCTACCGTAGGTTTGTTTAGGGTACGCCCTCTATCATAAGTGGGCCAGGTTAGCCTGGATATCTCGCAAGTTGAGATTCCCGACCATTTTTCATTTGCAGATCTTATAGTGCTCGTGCTCACACAGAGCTTGAAAGAGGCCATAGGTATACCTACCGAATCATTTCCAGGAAGGATGCGGTCGGTGGTGCCTCTCCTGGCCAGCTCGTCTGCTCTGCAGTTACCCTCAATATCCCTGTGTCCAGGTAACCATATAAGGTTGATACTGAAGTGCTGAGCCATCTCGTTAAGAGATCTGCGGCATTCAGTGAGCGACTTTGAGTTGTCGACGAATGAGCCCAGGGCCTTAAGTGCAGCCTGGCTGTCTGAGAAAATGAAGACCCGTTTTCCATCACGGGGTATAGTATCCAGATGGCGTACGGCTCTGTGTATTGCCAGCATTTCCGCTCGGTATACACTGCAGTGATCCGGAAGGCGGAAAGAGACTTCTAGACCCAGATCCGGTGAGAAGATGCCCGCTCGAACCTCCCCGTCAAGCTTAGAGCCATCGGTAAAAAAGTTTACAGCGTTCGGGACGGTATGCTGCCTACTATCCCAGTCTTGTCGCGTTGGTATTAACACTGTGTAGTTCTTGAGGAATACGTTCCTTGATGTGCAGGAGTCAGTGAATGCTGGTATTGGGACTGGGGCGCCTGTACCCAGAATGGTGGCATGCCCGCAAGTTCCATTTGACCAGATACCCGTTTCCCGTATGCGTAGAGCCGAGATAACAGATGCCTCCCTCGCCACAAGGTCAAGGGGTGGCAGGTAAAGAATTGTGTTAAGTGCTTTGGTGGGAGTAGAACATAGAGCCCTGTTATACATAGCTCCGAACTTCGTTGTACTTTTTGCATCACTTTAAGATAGGTACTTTTGGTCAGTGCAGGCCACCAGACCAAAACGCCATATAGGAGAATCGGGCGTACAATGGCCGTAAAGACCCAGTGTACCACCTTAGGGGAGAGCCCCCAGGAGGCACCAATTGCCCTCTTGCAGGAGAAAAGCGCCACAGCTGCCTTCCTTGATCTATCCATTATGTTGTCATTTCAGAGCAGTTTTTTATCTAGAATAACCCCCAAGTACTTAACCTTATCGCTCAGAACTTGAGACGTACCCCCGATTCTTGGTGGTATTATGTTTGGTACCTCCTCGAAAAGAGAACTAACTCGGTTTTTTCAGGGTTCACTTCCAGGCCATAGCTCGTAGCCCAGGATGATATTGTGGATAGTGCCTCTTCCATTAAATTACAGAGGGTTTGTGGGAATTTTCCCCTAACATTGACACAGATGTCATCAGCATACGCGATCAATTGATGACCTGATTCCATGAGACGTAAAAGTTGGTTTACTGTAACCAGCCACAGAAGTGGAGAGAGAACGCCACCCTGCGGGGTGCCTCGGTTAGCGACCCTGTGGACTTCGCTCCCGCCTAGCTCCGTTTTAAGCAGATTGTAGATAAGTTCCACCACGCACGCGTCCACCCGTAGGCCCGTTAGGGCCGAGGTGATTGCAGCTGGAACGACGTTGTTAAAGGCGCCCGCTATGTCGAGAAAAGTCACCAGTGTGTACTCCTTGAGGTCAAGCAACCTCTCAATGACTGACAGCAGTGAGTGCAAGGCAGTGTCGGTTGACCTGCCTTTGGTATAGGCATGCTGGGCATGCGATAGAGACGATGGGTCAATCAGCCTCCTGATGTAGTCCTCCAGGAGCCTTTCAAATGTTTTAAGCAGGAAAGGGGACAGGCTTATTGGCCTGTAGTCCTTTGGTTTTGTGTGAGAGGGTTTCCCTGCTTTAGGGATAAAGACCACGCTGACTTCCCTCCACGATTCCGGTACATATTTGAGCCTCAGACAACTTAGAAACATCGTCTTTAACCATGGTTTAATAATTGAGGCAGTGTATTGAAGCTGAGCCGGGAATATTCCGTCTGGGCCCAGTGATTTATAGGATTTGAAGGTAGATAAGGCCCAGTCTAGCTTTCGATCATCTACGATTTCTTTTAATAGTTGATCAGAGGGTAGCCCTCCGCCAACGAAATTTTGAGACGGACCTTCGCATGTCGGAAAATGTGTATCCATGAGCAAGTTTATGGTTTCTGTGCATGTCTCTGTCCAAGACCCATCAGGCTTTTGGACATAGCTTAACTGTGTTGGGGATTTCGATAACAGCTTCCTTAAACGGGAGGCGGCAGATGTGGTTTCAATCTGGCTGCAGAAATCTTCCCAAGATGATCGCTTTTCCTTACGGATAGCTTTCTTATAAGTGCTAAGTTTCGCCTTATAGTCCGCCCATAATTCCTCATGACCGTCATATTTTGCTTTGTTAAAAGCCGCCCTACTGGACTTCCTAAGCTCTTCGAGATTAGAGGACCACCAAGGTGGTTTGCGGGTTTTCGCCGCCCTCCTGTTTGGGCAGGTCCTGTTAACGCAGTCCTGCAGAGCTGACTGAAATTGTTTACGAGCCCGTCTAGCTCAGAATTGTTAGTCGGGGTTTGTACCCTGTACAATAATCTTTCTATAGTAGCCCCAGTTTGTTCTTCTAACATTTTTAACAACCTTAGGTCTAGTGGGTGTTTGCGATACATTGAAGCTAATGTACCTATGGTCCGAGAAGGAGTGTTCGCTTAGAACCTTCCAAGATTCGATGTGATCACTGAAGGAGTCCGTGACTAGGGTGATGTCAAGGACCTCCTCCCTGTTTCTAGTGATAAAGGTGGGATCGCTTCCCCTGTTACATATACCTAGATTTGTACCTAGAAGATAATCATAAAGAGACTCACCCCGGTCATTTGTATCCGTGCTGCCCCACTGCGCATGATGGGCATTTGCGTCACCTCCGAGTACCAGCATTTCCTCCCGCGGGTTTGACTGCCTCACGAGTTTCCGGAAGTTATATGGTGGTAATGAGCCCTGGTGATCATGGGCGAGATAGAAGGACGCAAACGTGCACCTCCTACCCGGCCCCTCGACGCTGATCGCTGTCAGATCTCCATAACTACATTGCGGAAGAAGAAAAACATTAAGAGTAGACAAGATCTATGTTAAACGGTCACATTCTGTTCAATGCTCCAAGTGTAAGAAATTTATCCATAGATCCGGATGCTCAGGGCTCAACCCTACCATCCACACACCCCGTATTCTCTTTAGTACTTTCGAGGCACCATGCTGTACACGCCTTAGAGCGTGCGCGGTACACGTCGCTCCAGCGCACACACACCGACCCTAGCAATCGCCACATAACCACAACAGTGGTCAAATCTGCACGACTAGCAGCATTGCTACAATTCCCGCTTCACCCACTTCCCCTTAGGAATAGGACAGATACGAATACCGGCGACCGGCAGTCCCTCGCTTTCTGCCCTTACTGCCTCCCCTCTTCATACCTTTCACATCGTGCACTGTTGTGCACGGTAAAGACTACATACGCCTGCGGTCAAGTGCCATAATTGGCAAACAGAAATTTATTTGAGGGTTAAGGAACAGAACTAATTTTTCGTGAGGATTGTGTTTTCGTCCATATCCAACGTTTCAGGGGGTAGGACCCAAAATCGAAAACAAAAAGATGTTTGAATCAGCCCAAGAGATTATCACCCCGTCACTAGTGCGTTGCTAAGGGGTGATAGTCGCCCAATCCTAGGCGACTTCAACGCACACCGTGATCTCTCACATTCCAACTTGCCAGCAGACAGCAGGGAACGTGCACTTGCAGCATTCTGTACAGTAAATGGAGATGGCTCCACCAGCTTAGCAGGAAACTGCCACAGCTCGCCAGCATCTCCATTACGACCTCATCAAACTCATCCTACTCTCCGTTGCCCGGCCACACTGACTTCATAACTACTGAGCAACAGTCATACATTGACTTCACCAAAGCGGACTAGGACCGCTTTACCGCAGACGAGATGAACGAGAGTTCCACAAGGTCATCGATTCAGCTTCCGATAGCTTCATACCTGCTGGAAAAATTCCGTAAGTTCGTCCGAATTTCCCCTCGGACAGTGTAAACAGCATCTTGAGATAAGCAAATTCAAGCAAGAGAAGAGCCCTTCGTCGTGAGCACACCACAGGGCACATTACCGTCTCCGTCGCAGAGGCTAAAGAAGCCATAGTAAGGGCCAAGCCCCATAAAGCCATCAAACCCGACGGAATTGCCGAGATGCTTAAACACCTAGGCCACGCGGGGGAGAACTACTTGGCGGCTCTTTTCAACCTCTCGCTAACTACTTTCGTCATCCCTGAGATCTGAAAACAGGCGACTGTAGTTCCCCTTCTAAAGTCAGGGAAGCCGGCAAACCAAGAAGAATCGTATAGACCGATTTCCGTTCCAGCGAAGTTATTAGATACCATTCTGCTCCCATACTATCATGTCAAACTCAGTCATGCCCCCGCAATGGCTCCAAAGGTACAAAGCCGCAATAAGATCCTTAAGTCACTGGCCAGCAGCACCTGGGGCAAAGATAAAGAAATATTGCTCGCTACATATAAAGCTGTTGGCCGACCGGTGATTGATTATGCCTATATGGTCGCCCAACCTAGCTGACACCCACTGGAGGAAATTCCAAGTCTTCCAAAACAAAGCTATCAGAACACACCTCCATCAAAAGGCCCAAATGCTTAATGTTAGAGAGCACGCGAAACCTCTAAGCAGTCAATTTTTACTGAGCGGCCACAAACCACGGCATCCAAATCGACATCTATTGGATGAGGCCCTGCCTTAACAAGACATAAAGGAAGGTTCAACTCCTACTTAACCAGACTAAACCAAACACTTGCCCTGCCACATACCTGACATACAACATCCCCTCATGACACTAACGGGTCGATTCTGAGCGTAACGGCAAATTTTGTACCTAGGAAATTATCTAACCAAAAATCGTTACCGTCGCCAATGCGGTTCATGTACCCGCGATTCTAGCGTGCATGGCAACGCTGTCAAAAACAAACAACGCGAAAAAGACAATAAAATGCAAACGCGCACGAAACTTCGCGTAAAAAAGTGCTTATGTTGTTTATTAATTCTTGTGACTAGTATGTGTATAAAATTTGTGGTATTTTCTGTCCACAAAAATATTTACAAAACGCGTGCAATTTATTTGGTGGTTACGAAATTGAACTGCAACTAAAGCCGGTAGAATACCAAAAGGGTGTAAGAGTTTCCAAGTTATTTATTTGCCGGTAAAACGAATGTTGTTACCACTCTAGAATTGACCCGTTAATGGCAATATAATTTCTTCATACTAAGTTTTGATGTAATAATCATGTTAAACTTTTTGCGCGTATTGCTTTGTTAGTTTTAGCCTAAAGCTGGCAGAACACCGAATTATGAATAAAATATAGGAGCCCTTTTTTGTATAGGGCCATATAATTAGCACTTTTATTTCCATAAGTTAGTAATGGTTTTGTACTATGTTCTGCTAACTTTATGGACCTGTATTTAAAAACATAAATTTGTAAATTTTAAGAGCTCCAGGGCAGTTGATAATAATTCCTTACTTTGAGGAAAAATTAAAAAGCAAACATAAATATTTGAAACAAATTAGTACATGACTGGCTTTGGCTTGCAAAACCAAGCGATTTCGTTGGTAAAACACTTGAAAGTTTGCCTTGGATTATAATAACTTTGTAGGTATTTCAAAATACAGTGATCACAGAAATATATTGAGCTAAATAAATAATTATATATATACTCATATTCATATATTGGAAAAATAAAGTACATAAATAATAAACTGACGTAGCTTAGTGGCATTAAAATTGCGAATCAGCACAAAACAGTCACACCACACTAAGAATCACTCTAACTCTGAAGTTATAGGCAAAAAAAAAACTATCATATTAAAATATAAATTTCTCATTTATGGGGATGTTAAAATTATTCCGGGTGCAGATGCGAATATCTGTGGAATGCCTTGTTTTGGGCCAGTTGTAGTAAACCGATTACCTTTAAGCCGTTTACTTTCTAAAATATCCTAGTGTATAGGAGCTTTGAAGAAGCAGGGTAACTTGTTGCAAAACGATAAAATAACTATAGATATAGACAGAATAGATTTTAGTTACCTTTTGTTGTATCCACTCCGAATGAGGGCGCAATCTGGAAACATGAGTTTTTATTTCAACATCCTGTATAAGCTTTTTCTCCTTAGTGTCAACTAATAGCATTCGACCGGGCTTCAAGCGGCTTTTTAATACTACTTTTGATGGATCAACGTCATACACTCCTACTTCAGAAGCCATCACAAGGATATTGTCACTTGTAATATAAAAGCGAGACGGCCTTAATCCATTACGATCAAGAACAGCGCCTATATATCGCCCATCCGTAAATGAAATTAGAGCTGGTCCATCCCAAGGTTCCATTACACACGAAGCCCATTGATAGAAGTCGCGTTTTTCTTGGGGCATTGTGCTATCATTTTGCCATGCTTCTGGAACCATAGTCATCACAGCTTCTGGGAGCGAACGTCCACTAGCCATCGTAAGAAACTCTAAGACGCAATCAAATGATCCTGAATCCGATAAATTTGGTTCAACAACAGGATACAGTTTCTTTAGATGTTCTCCGTAAAGTTCACTTTTCATGACGCCCTCGCGTGCTTTCATTAAATTAACATTGCCGCGTAAAGTATTGATTTCTCCATTGTGGGCTATTACACGCAAAGGATGAGCACGCTCCCAGGAAGGAAATGTGTTTGTTGAAAAACGTGTATGAACCAAAGCCAAATATGTTTCAAAATCTGGATTTTTGAGGTCGACGTAATATCTCCATAACTGATCAGATGTGAACAATCCTTTATAGACTATGGTTTTGGTGCATAGCGAACAAATATAAAAGCGTCGTCCGACTTTAGTCAATTCGTGACTGGCACGTTTCCGTAAGATATATATTTGTCGTTCGAAAGACTTTCCCTCAAAAACTTCAGAAAAGCCAACAAAAACTTGACGGCATAGTGGTTCTGATTTTTGTGCCACGCCCCCAATAGCATCTTTATTTACTGGCACATTACGCCATGCAAGTACTTTTAAGTTCAAACCCATGGCTAATTCAGCAAACTCAGCTTCAGCACCCGAATGAGTTTCTTCATCACAATAAATAATGCCGGTCGCATAATTTCCAGGCTGAGGTAACACAACACCAATAGAAGCCCTGGAAAAAATAGATTCATATATAGTAAGAAGCCAGATGTCAGCAAGAATATAACCACACAGATCAAGTTGTAGAAAAACAGTTTAATTATAATCAAATGTAAATAACTAAAAATCCCATTTAAATTTCTTGATACTAAAACTACAGTTTGAAGAATATCTCCTAAAAACTTCAGAGTGGTAGGTTAAGCAGTTTCTGGCCCATTGCTAATTGTTTATAGCCTTCTGAGCTCTCAGCGCATATAAATTGCACCTAAAACCGATGGCATTTACTGTGTTTGTGTTTTTTGTGAAATATTTTGAAAGAGTATATATTTTTTTTAACGAATATGTTTTGGGACTCAGCGTTGCGTGATTCTAAATGCTTTTTGATTAAAAGTCCACTTTCAAATCAAAGATACTTTTTATTTGTGATTTGAATCTTGATTCAAATAGAAGATACTTTTTATTTATGACTAGCAGGGTACCCGGCGTTGCTCGGGATGTAAGTAGTTAGGGGGCCTTTCAAAATCAATAATATACTTTAAGATTTCATATTTATATACATAAAATATAGCTGACCCGGCAAACTTCGTTCTTCCCAAAATAGATTTTTTTATTAATTTTTCACTACTTCATTGTGCATACCACTTCAAAAATATAAAATTTTAGTATTCCATTTAAGGCTACACGATACACAAAATTTTTAGTTTTCTGTCCCGGAGCATAAGTAAATAGCGAAAAAATTTTCCTACACGGGAACTATTAATATCATTAATCTCCTGATCAATTTTCAGGTCCTAACTTTAAACACTTTTACGATAACCCCACTTTTATGCGCGAAAATTGTTTTGATATCATTTAGCTCTATACCAATTTCCAGGTTCCTGCCTTAAATACTTTTGGAGATATTTAGCTTGAAAAATTAGTATGGGAGGTGTCACGCCCCCATTTTCGTTAACCCCAATTTTTTTGGAGGTGGTAGGGATCGATCTCGTATAACCCCTCACCAAATTTCAGTGGTGTAACCCGAATACTTCCACAGATACGGACAATGAAAAATTTTATTTGTGTGGGAGATGCCACGCCCACACTGTCGTTATCCCCAGTTTTTTTGGAGGTGGTAGGGATCGATTCCATATAACCCCTAACCAAATTTCAGTGGTCTAACCTAAATACTTCCAGAGATATCGACTAAGAAGTATTTCATTCGTATGGGAGGTGCCACGCCCACACCGTCGTTATCCCCAGTTTTTTTTGGAGGTGATAGGGATCGATTCCATATAACCCCTAACCAAATTTCAGTGGTCTAACCTAAATAGTTCCAGAGATATCGACTAAGAAGTATTTCATTCGTATGGGAGGTGCCAACGCCCACTTTGTCGTTATCCCCAGTTTTTTTGGAGGTGGTAGGGATCGATTCCATATAATCTCTCACCAAATTTCAGTGGTCTAACCTAAATACTTCCAAAGATATCGACTAAGAAGTATTTCATTCGTATGCGAGGTGCCACGCCCCCTTTTTCGTTATCCCCAGTTTTTTTTGGTGGTGGTAGGGATCGATCTCATATAATCTCTCACCAAATTTCAGTGGTCTAACCTAAATAGTTCCAGAGATATCGACTAAGAAGTATTTCATTCGTATGGGAGGTGCCACGCCCACTTTTTCGTTATACCCAGTTGTTTTGGAGGTGGTAGGGATCGATCCCATACAACCCCTTACCGAGTTTCAATGGTCTAACATAAATACTTCCGGAGATACGGACAATGGAAAATTCCATTTGTATGGGAGGTGCCACGCCCACTTTTTCGTTATACCCAGTTGTTTTGGAGGTGGTAGGGATCGATCCCATATAACCCCTTACCGAGTTTCAATGGTCTAACATAAATACTTCCGGAGATACGGACAATGGAAAATTCCATTTGTATGGGAGGTGCCACGCCCACTTTTTCGTTATACCCAGTTGTTTTGGAGGTGGTAGGGATCGATCCCATATAACCCCTTACCGAGTTTCAATGGTCTAACATAAATACTTCCAGAGATACGGACAATGGAAAATTCCATTTGTATGGGAGGTGCCACGCCCCCTATATATCTAAATATTTTTTAGCCTGTGACCATCCCTGGAAGATGTACAGTGGGTGTGTAAAATTTGGTTACGATCGGTTTATAAGTTTAGGACGCAAGTCGATCTATACCTACATACATACATACATATATATTTACATAATTTGAATTTTATATATATAGATTATTGCCTACTGAAGAATTTACCAAATTCGAATATTTTGAAAAAAGAGTATTAAAAACCGGTTTTCAAAAATTTTCTTTTGCCGTATTCGTTGGTAACGTTAGGGGGCCTTTCAAGAATTCAATTTTGACAAATTGTGTCAGGATGAATCGAAATTCAAAAGCTGATTTGATACCATATTGTAGGTAAATTTTAAGGTTTTAGGGCAATCACATTCTCACCGATAACTAAATTAACGATAAATTTATTGAAATACATCGAAGTAAAAATGAAACCCGGGACCATCCCCATTCGTTTGATACCCATATTGTAGGGTAATATTTAGGTTTTCGGGAATTCGCATTTTGACCGATAACTCAGTTATCGATCAATTTATCGAAATATATCGAAGTCCAAATGAAACCTGGAGCTTTTCCCTTTCGTTTGATACCCATATTGTAGGGCAAGTTTAAGGTTTTTGGGCAATCACATTTTCACCGATAACTCATCATCGATACATTTATCGAAACCAATCGAAGTCTAAATGAAACCTGCGGCCTTCTCCTTTCGTTTTATACCCATACTAGCAGACCCGGCAGACGTTGTTCTGCCTGACCAGTGACTTCCCTAGAAATACATTTTCAACTATTTTTCTATTAATTTTTAACATTCCATTTATTGCAGTGCTTTAGTATATGCAATGTTTCCGGTTTTAACGTATTTGGTATAAACAAATAAATTTGTTGGATGTCCAACTCAAAAAACGAATCTTTTGAACTCAATGGCTATGACACAAACCATTATGCGCTGCTGAGCAGATGTGTAGTTAGTATTTATTTAATTATATCCTATATCTACCACTTAACGCCACTATTATGATTTTATGGAAATCCTATAATACTCTGGATATGTATAAACGGCAATAACAAACAAAAAAATTAAGTGCTTTGATTAAGATTTAAGAACGTTAAAATGTCACTAAAGCAAATACATTCAGGGATATAACGAATTGAAATATTACTTAGCTGTGGTCTTAGAACTGACCACTTTTCCAAAAAATTTACAAATGTATGTATGTCGTACCCCACGAAGATTTTCACGTATTGGAAAAGTTTAAAACAGATCAACCATAAACTTTGGACATTATGGAAGTACAAACAAAGTACTGAATACAAAAAATGTGGGCGTGGCACCGCCCACTTTTCCAAAATTACATAAATCTTGAAAATCCGGAAATATTTCCCAAAATTTTCCCTCACACAAACCTTCTCTTATGCTATGTTTCCACCAAACCAAACACCGTGTTTAAAAGGGTTTGGGTTATGTAGAAGTGTCAAGTTTTCCACTGATAGTTTGCCGGAAAATGGGTTTACACCCACTAAACAATTTATTATGATCGTCGTTCCGATTTAGTGGGTGTAAACCCATTTTCCGGTAAACTCTCAGTAGAAAAACTTGACATTTCTACATAACCATTTCTACATAACCCAAACCCTTTTAAACACGGTGTTTGGTTTGGTGGAAACACCGCGTTACCAATTACGAAGAACTGAAAAAAAACTTGAGTCAAATCTGCCCAGCCGTTCTCATTTTTTTCCTATCATTTTTGAATTGATTAATATGAAATAAGAAATTAATAATATAATTATGTGATAATACTTACATGTACATATGTATATATTTTAATTAAATATTTTTGAACAATGAAGCAATTGTATAAAATACGAATAACGGGGTTTCACAAAATGCGTTCACTACAAAATATGTACATATATGGATTTGATTTTTACTTATCCCTCAGCAACACGAAAACGTACATATCTTAATATATAAAAATCACGTGTCACATGTTCAATCAGGGTGAGCTCCTAAACTACTCAACCGATTTTAATGAAATTTGCACAGCATCTACAGTTTGATCCAACTTGAAAGATAGGATACCTTATATCTCAAGGGGGAGTGGAAATCGGTAAAAAACCATAAATTTTTTTGTTTACACAGCCACAAATCATAAACGGATCCACCGATTAGAATGAAACTTACTTGAAGTTAAACTTTGAAATATTTACTTTCGTTCTGCATCAAAAAAAATAGTTGATTCTTATATTATTTAACCAAAATTGTTTAAACAATAGGAGCACCTTTTCTAAAAAAAAGCTGTTTGTGTGTTTGTTCGCTGTCAACCAAATGAATCGATTTAAGTTAAGCGAGCGCTCGGTAGCGGTACTTCGCTTCGTACATACATACATACATATGTATGTATGTATGACGCTTTAAATAAAAACAAAATTAACATTCATATGTACATATGTACGTTTTCGTGGTTCCTCCCTAAAAATTAGTATATCTTTTTTGTTTTTTTTTGTTTGTGGTCCGATTTTGATAAAACAAAGTGCAGATCCCTTTCTAAGCTTCAAGCAGTATATTTGTGAAAGTCTCATCAAAATCCATTGCTTAGTTTCCGAGATCCTTAAGTTCAAACAGACAAACAGACAGACAATAATTTTAAAAATGGGTCAGATGAACTCCATAGCATTCCCCAGGTCATCCCCAGTCATCTTTTCAAAGAAATTTTCATTGTACAGACACGACCCTTCTAGAGATTTTTTATAGTATAGATAGATAGATAGATATGCTGATACCCACATAAATATTTATTTAAATTTATTTAAGAAAAAAAATTTCATAGGTTCCTCCCTAAAAATTAGTATATCTTTTTTGGTTGTGGTCCGATTTTGATAAAACAAAGTGCAGATCCCTTTCTAAGCTTCAAGCAGTATACTTGTGAAAGTCTCATCAAAATCCATTGCTTAGTTTCCGAGATCCTTAAGTTCAAACAGACAAACAGACAGACGATAATTCTAAAAATGGGTCAGATGAACTCTATAGTATTCCCCAAGTCACCCCCAGTAATTTTTGAAAGAAATTTTCAATGCACAGACACGACTTTTCTAGAGTTTTATTAAAGGTACGCTGATACCCACATATGTAAATATTTATTTAAATTTATTTAAGAAAAAAAATTTCATAGGTTCCTCTCTTAAAATTAGTATTTATATCTTTTTTGTTTGTGGTCCGATTTTGATAAAATAAAGTGCAGATCCCTTTCTAAGCTTCAAGCAGTATATTTGTGAAAGTCTCATCAAAATCCATTGCTTAGTTTCCGAGATCCTTAAGTTCAAACAGACAAACAGACAGACAATAATTTTAAAAATGGGTCAGATGAACTCCATAGCATTCCCCAGGTCATCCCCAGTCATCTTTTCAAAGAAATTTTCATTGTACAGACACGACCCTTCTAGAGATTTATTATAGTATAGATATGCTGATACCCACATAAATATTTATTTAAATTTATTTAAGAAAAAAAATTTCATAGGTTCCTCCCTAAAAATTAGTATATCTTTTTTGTTTTTTTTTGTTTGTGGTCCGATTTTGATAAAACAAAGTGCAGATCCCTTTCTAAGCTTCAAGCAGTATATTTGTGAAAGTCTTATCAAAATCCATTGCTTAGTTTCCGAGATCCTTAAGTTCAAACAGACAAACAGACAGACAATAATTTTAAAAATGGGTCAGATGAACTCCATAGCATTCCCCAGGTCATCCCCAGTCATCTTTTCAAAGAAATTTTCATTGTACAGACACGACCCTTCTAGAGATTTATTATAGTATAGATATGCTGATACCCACATAAATATTTATTTAAATTTATTTAAGAAAAAAAATTTCATAGGTTCCTCCCTAAAAATTAGTATATCTTTTTTGTTTGTGGACCGATTTTGATAAAACAAAGTGCAGATCCCTTTCTAAGCTTCAAGCAAAATCCATTGCTTAGTTTCCGAGTTCCTTAAGTTCAAACAGACAAACAGACAAACAGACAGACAATAATTTTAAAAATGGGTCAGATGAACTCCATAGCATTCCCCAGGTCATCCCCAGTCATCTTTTCAAAGAAATTTTCATTGTACAGACACGACCCTTCATAGGTTCCTCCCTAAAAATTAGTATATCTTTTTTGTTTGTGGACCGATTTTGATAAAACAAAGTGCAGATCCCTTTCTAAGCTTCAAGCAGTATATTTGTGAAAGTCTCATCAAAATCCATTGCTTAGTTTCCGAGATCCTTAAGTTCAAACAGACAAACAGACAGACGATAATTCTAAAAATGGGTCAGATGAACTCTATAGTATTCCCCAAGTCACCCCCAGTAATTTTTTCAAAGAAATTTTCAATGCACAGACACGACTTTTCTAGAGTTTTATTAAAGATATGCTGATACCCACATAAATATTTATTTAAATTTGTTTGTGGTCCGATTTTGATAAAATAAAGTGCAGATCCCTTTCTAAGCTTCAAGTAGTATATTTGTGAAAGTCTCATCAAAATCCATTGCTTAGTTTCCGAGATCCTTAAGTTCAAACAGACAAACAGACAAACAGACAAACAGACAGACAATAATTTTAAAAATGGGTCAGATGAACTCCATAGCATTCCCCAGGTCATCCCCAGTCATCTTTTCAAAGAAATTTTCATTGTACAGACACGACCCTTCTAGAGATTTATTATAGTATAGATATGCTGATACCCACATAAATATTTATTTAAGAAAAAAAATTTCATAGGTTCCTCCCTAAAAATTAGTATATCTTTTTTGTTTGTGGTCCGATTTTGATAAAACAAAGTGCAGATCCCTTTCTAAGCTTTAAGCAGTATATTTGTGAAAGTCTCATCAAAATCTATTGCTTAGTTTCCGAGTTCCTTAAGTTCAAACAGACAAACAGACAAACAGACAGACAATAATTTTAAAAATGGGTCAGATGAACTCCATAGCATTCCCCAGGTCATCCCCAGTCATCTTTTCAAAGAAATTTTCATTGTACAGACAAGACCCTTCTAGAGATTTATTATAGTATAGATATGCTGATACCCACATAAATATTTATTTAAATTTATTTAAGAAACAAAATTTCATAGGTTCCTCCCTAAAAATTAGTATATCTTTTTTGTTTGTGGTCCGATTTTGATAAAACAAAGTGCAGATCCCTTTCTAAGCTTCAAGCAGTATATTTGTGAAAGTCTCATCAAAATCCATTGCTTAGTTTCCGAGATCCTTAAGTTCAAACAGACAAACAGACAAACAGACAGACAATAATTTTAAAAATGGGTCAGATGAACTCCATAGCATTCCCCAGGTCATCCCCAGTCATCTTTTCAAAGAAATTTTCATTGTACAGACACGACCCTTCTAGAGATTTATTATAGTATAGAAGATATGCTGATACCCACTAGGGTGGGGTGACACCTGTTTTTTCATCAGGCTGCATTCTAATAGCGAAATTCTGGTGGCTTTTGGGCTTAAATTACGTCTGTCAAAATTTTGTCCAATGCGGATTAGAGTAACTGCCTCCGCATCGGTGAAAATACGAAAGTTCCCAATTTTGCAAAACACTACTTCATATAGGTACGTAAAAAATTTGCATTTTTCATTGTTTCGATTCAAACTGTTGCATTATACATTATACTAATTCCTATAAATATTTTTTGCCTTTATATCTTTAAGTATCTTCAGTAGTTTGGCCACTATGCCAAAAAACGTTCAAAAAACTTTGAAAAAATAACGATTTTTTTTTTTAAAATTTCAGATTTAACCACTTTAAAATCAGAAAAAGTCTATGGACGAAAAAAGTTAGCCCTTCTTTGTTGTAGTAAATTCAATTAAGAAAATTTTAAGCGTACTAGTACAATGTTATGATGTGCCCTTGACTTTATAAGTCCTGCTATATTGAAAGTCTTCAATCAAAAATTTTCTGTTTTTACCCAAGAAATTTTCCGAAATTTCCATATCCTAGACATTTGATACATAATTTCCATGTCGAATTTTCTGCTGATTCCGAAAATGCAATCATTTGTTTTAAAAGTAGAAGAGTTTTCGAGATATCTTGAAATTTCAGGGTATGGAAATTTCAGAAAATTTTTGATTGAGGACTTTCAATATAGTAGGGCTTATAAAGTCAAGGGCACATCATAATGTTTTACTAGTGCGCCTTAAATTTTCATAATTAAATTTACTACAACATAGAAGGGCTAACTTTTTTTCGACCATAGACTTTTTCTGATTTTAAAGTGACTAAATCTGAAATTTGAAAAAAATCCTTATTTTTTCAAAGTTTTTTAACGTTTTTTGGCATAGTCGCCAAACTACTAAAGATACTTATAGAGTTAAAGGCAAAAAATGTTTATCGGAATTAGTATAATGTATAATTCAAGAGCTTAAATCGAAAAAATGAAAAATACAAACTTTTCACGTACCTATGTATATGAAAAACATTGGGAATTTTCATACTTTCGCGGATATCTCGGAAACTACATCAGCCACAGAAAAATGGATGTGATATTCGGAATCAGGAGACGATTTCACATTAGGAAATTGTACTTTCATTCTTGGAGAGATTTTTGTTGTCGAGTAGTGTTATATATTATATGAATATTTCACCATATACATTTTAGCGTTCTTATAAATTTTGAAGGCACTGCGGAGGCAGAAGACATTGACCGATTTCAATAAAAAAAAGAGTGTATTTTTTTGTTATTATAAGGCCCCTATTAGAACTCTGAAAGGTGGAACAAATTTTTTTCCATATGTTCACGCTCCAGCCTAATACCCACATAAATATTTATTTAAATTTATTTAAGAAAAAAAATTTCATAGGTTCCTCCCTAAAAATTAGTATATCTTTTTTGTTTGTGGTCCGATTTTGATAAAACAAAGTGCAGATCCCTTTCTAAGCTTCAAGCAGTATATTTGTGAAAGTCTCATCAAAATCCATTGCTTAGTTTCCGAGATCCTTAAGTTCAAACAGACAAACAGACAGACAATAATTTTAAAAATGGGTCAGATGAACTCCATAGCATTCCCCAGGTCATCCCCAGTCATCTTTTCAAAGAAATTTTCATTGTACAGACACGACCCTTCTAGAGATTTATTATAGTATAGATAGATAGATATGCTGATACCCACATAAATATTTATTTAAATTTATTTAAGAAAAAAAATTTCATAAGTTCCTCCCTAAAAATTAGTATATCTTTTTTGTTTGTGGTCCGATTTTGATAAAACAAAGTGCAGATCCCTTTCTAAGCTTCAAGCAGTATATTTGTGAAAGTCTCATCAAAATCCATTGCTTAGTTTCCGAGATCCTTAAGTTCAAACAGACAAACAGACAGACAATAATTTTAAAAATGGGTCAGATGAACTCCATAGCATTCCCCAGGTCATCCCCAGTCATCTTTTCAAAGAAATTTTCAATGTACAGACACGACCCTTCTAGAGATTTATTATAGTATAGATAGAAGATATGCTGATACCCACATAAATATTTATTTAAATTTATTTAAGAAAAAAAATTTCATAGGTTCCTCCCTAAAAATTAGTATATCTTTTTTGTTTGTGGTCCGATTTTGATAAAACAAAGTGCAGATCCCTTTCTAAGCTTCAAGCAGTATATTTGTGAAAGTCTCATCAAAATCCATTGCTTAGTTTCCGAGATCCTTAAGTTCAAACAGACAAACAGACAGACAATAATTTTAAAAATGGGTCAGATGAACTCCATAGCATTCCCCAGGTCATCCCCAGTCATCTTTTCAAAGAAATTTTCATTGTACAGACACGACCCTTCTAGAGATTTATTATAGTATAGAAGATATGCTGATACCCACATAAATATTTATTTAAATTTATTTAAGAAAAAAAATTTCATAGGTTCCTCCCTAAAAATTAGTATATCTTTTTTGTTTGTGGTCCGATTTTGATAAAACAAAGTGCAGATCCCTTTCTAAGCTTCAAGCAGTATATTTGTGAAAGTCTCATCAAAATGCATTGCTTAGTTTCCGAGATCCTTAAGTTCAAACAGACAAACAGACAAACAGACAGACAATAATTTTAAAAATGGGTCAGATGAACTCCATAGCATTCCCCAGGTCATCCCCAGTCATCTTTTCAAAGAAATTTTCAATGTACAGACACGACCCTTCTAGAGATTTATTATAGTATAGATATGCTGATACCCACATAAATATTTATTTAAATTTATTTAAGAAAAAAAATTTCATAGGTTCCTCCCTAAAAATTAGTATATCTTTTTTGTTTGTGGTCCGATTTTGATAAAACAAAGTGCAGATCCCTTTCTAAGCTTCAAGCAGTATATTTGTGAAAGTCTCATCAAAATCCATTGCTTAGTTTCCGAGATCCTTAAGTTCAAACAGACAAACAGACAGACAATAATTTTAAAAATGGGTCAGATGAACTCCATAGCATTCCCCAGGTCATCCCCAGTCATCTTTTCAAAGAAATTTTCATTGTACAGACACGACCCTTCTAGAGATTTTTTATAGTATAGATAGATAGATAGATATGCTGATACCCACATAAATATTTATTTAAATTTATTTAAGAAAAAAAATTTCATAGGTTCCTCCCTAAAAATTAGTATATCTTTTTTGGTTGTGGTCCGATTTTGATAAAACAAAGTGCAGATCCCTTTCTAAGCTTCAAGCAGTATACTTGTGAAAGTCTCATCAAAATCCATTGCTTAGTTTCCGAGATCCTTAAGTTCAAACAGACAAACAGACAGACGATAATTCTAAAAATGGGTCAGATGAACTCTATAGTATTCCCCAAGTCACCCCCAGTAATTTTTGAAAGAAATTTTCAATGCACAGACACGACTTTTCTAGAGTTTTATTAAAGGTACGCTGATACCCACATATGTAAATATTTATTTAAATTTATTTAAGAAAAAAAATTTCATAGGTTCCTCTCTTAAAATTAGTATTTATATCTTTTTTGTTTGTGGTCCGATTTTGATAAAATAAAGTGCAGATCCCTTTCTAAGCTTCAAGCAGTATATTTGTGAAAGTCTCATCAAAATCCATTGCTTAGTTTCCGAGATCCTTAAGTTCAAACAGACAAACAGACAGACAATAATTTTAAAAATGGGTCAGATGAACTCCATAGCATTCCCCAGGTCATCCCCAGTCATCTTTTCAAAGAAATTTTCATTGTACAGACACGACCCTTCTAGAGATTTATTATAGTATAGATATGCTGATACCCACATAAATATTTATTTAAATTTATTTAAGAAAAAAAATTTCATAGGTTCCTCCCTAAAAATTAGTATATCTTTTTTGTTTTTTTTTGTTTGTGGTCCGATTTTGATAAAACAAAGTGCAGATCCCTTTCTAAGCTTCAAGCAGTATATTTGTGAAAGTCTCATCAAAATCCATTGCTTAGTTTCCGAGATCCTTAAGTTCAAACAGACAAACAGACAGACAATAATTTTAAAAATGGGTCAGATGAACTCCATAGCATTCCCCAGGTCATCCCCAGTCATCTTTTCAAAGAAATTTTCATTGTACAGACACGACCCTTCTAGAGATTTATTATAGTATAGATAGATAGATAGATATGCTGATACCCACATAAATATTTATTTAAATTTATTTAAGAAAAAAAATTTCATAGGTTCCTCCCTAAAAATTAGTATATCTTTTTTGGTTGTGGTCCGATTTTGATAAAACAAAGTGCAGATCCCTTTCTAAGCTTCAAGCAGTATATTTGTGAAAGTCTCATCAAAATCCATTGCTTAGTTTCCGAGATCCTTAAGTTCAAACAGACAAACAGACAGACAATAATTTTAAAAATGGGTCAGATGAACTCCATAGCATTCCCCAGGTCATCCCCAGTCATCTTTTCAAAGAAATTTTCATTGTACAGACACGACCCTTCTAGAGATTTATTATAGTATAGATATGCTGATACCCACATAAATATTTATTTAAATTTATTTAAGAAAAAAAATTTCATAGGTTCCTCCCTAAAAATTAGTATATCTTTTTTGTTTGTGGTCCGATTTTGATAAAACAAAGTGCAGATCCCTTTCTAAGCTTCAAGCAGTATATTTGTGAAAGTCTCATCAAAATCCATTGCTTAGTTTCCGAGATCCTTAAGTACAGACAGACAATAATTTTAAAAATGGGTCAGATGAACTCCATAGCATTCCCCAGGTCATCCCCAGTCATCTTTTCAAAGAAATTTTCATTGTACAGACACGACCCTTCTAGAGATTTATTATAGTATAGATAGATAGATAGATATGCTGATACCCACATAAATATTTATTTAAATTTATTTAAGAAAAAAAATTTCATAGGTTCCTCCCTAAAAATTAGTATATCTTTTTTGGTTGTGGTCCGATTTTGATAAAACAAAGTGCAGATCCCTTTCTAAGCTTCAAGCAGTATATTTGTGAAAGTCTCATCAAAATCCATTGCTTAGTTTCCGAGATCCTTAAGTTCAAACAGACAAACAGACAGACAATAATTTTAAAAATGGGTCAGATGAACTCCATAGCATTCCCCAGGTCATCCCCAGTCATCTTTTCAAAGAAATTTTCATTGTACAGACACGACCCTTCTAGAGATTTATTATAGTATAGATATGCTGTTACCCACATAAATATTTATTTAAATTTATTTAAGAAAAAAAATTTCATAGGTTCCTCCCTAAAAATTAGTATATCTTTTTTGTTTGTGGTCCGATTTTGATAAAACAAAGTGCAGATCCCTTTCTAAGCTTCAAGCAGTATATTTTTGAAAGTCTCATCAAAATCCATTGCTTAGTTTCCGAGTTCCTTAAGTTCAAACAGACAAACAGACAAACAGACAGACAATAATTTTGAAAATGGGTCAGATGAACTCCATAGCATTCCCCAGGTCATCCCCAGTCATCTTTTCAAAGAAATTTTCATTGTACAGACACGACCCTTCTAGAGATTTATTATAGTATAGATATGCTGATACCCACATAAATATTTATTTAAATTTATTTAAGAAAAAAAATTTCATAGGTTCCTCCCTAAAAATTAGTATATCTTTTTTGTTTGTGGTCCGCTTTTGATAAAACAAAGTGCAGATCCCTTTCTAAGCTTCAAGCAGTATATTTGTGAAAGTCTCATCAAAATCCATTGCTTAGTTTCCGAGATCCTTAAGTTCAAACAGACAAACAGACAGACAATAATTTTAAAAATGGGTCAGATAAGCTCCATAGCATTCCCCAGGTCATCCCCAGTCATCTTTTCAAAGAAATTTTCAATGTACAGACACCACCCTTCTAGAGATTTATTATAGTATAGATAGAAGATATGCTGATACCCACATAAATATTTATTTAAATTTATTTAAGAAAAAAAATTTCATAGGTTCCTCCCTAAAAATTAGTATTTCTTTTTTGTTTGTGGTCCGATTTTGATAAAACAAAGTGCAGATCCCTTTCTAAGCTTCAAGCAGTATATTTGTGAAAGTCTCATCAAAATCCATTGCTTAGTTTCCGAGATCCTTAAGTTCAAACAGACAAACAGACAGACAATAATTTTAAAAATGGGTCAGATGAACTCCATAGCATTCCCCAGGTCATCCCCAGTCATCTTTTCAAAGAAATTTTCATTGTACAGACACGACCCTTCTAGAGATTTATTATAGTATAGATAGAAGATATGCTGATACCCACATAAATATTTATTTAAATTTATTTAAGAAAAAAAATTTCATAGGTTCCTCCCTAAAAATTAGTATATCTTTTTTGTTTGTGGTCCGATTTTGATAAAACAAAGTGCAGATCCCTTTCTAAGCTTCAAGCAGTATATTTGTGAAAGTCTCATCAAAATCCATTGCTTAGTTTCCGAGTTCCTTAAGTTCAAACAGACAAACAGACAGACATTCCCACGACAGCCGGTTCTACGTACCGGAATGACTCGGGGTTTCCCCGACCAAGGGCTGTTATTTCACTACCCCCCTGCCTAAACCGTCAGTTATCCTCCCCCCAATAATGTCATCCTCCGAGCAGCTCCTTGCAGCGGGACTGCTCAAGACTCTCCTGCTCCGGGCTGGTATTGAATCCAACCCCGGACCTAGAGAATGGATCTGCTGTGTATGCTGGAAGAAAATTTATGTGAAACGTTCACATTCGGTACAATGCTCTAACTGTAGCAGATGGTTGCATCTAACTAGTTGCTCCGGACTAAATCCCTCTACTCATAGACCCGCTAGTTTTTATAAAACTTTTGTGGCCCCTTGCTGTTCACGTCCTATGACGTCCAGTGGCCGTCGTCGATCAAGTATCGCTCCGCCACATATGTCTGACTCTGTCACATCAGTCTCCACGACTAGCACTAACAATGCACATCAGCAAGTAGACCTTTCGAGCGGCCGCTCACGCCCACAGGCGTCAACATCTCACACAGCAGCTCACAGCTACTCCCTACGTAGCACTTCCCAAGTGGATTTGAGCAATGCTGAGCGTCCGCTCTCTCCCACCCCCTCGGTCAGCCCCTCTTCTTCCAGCATTAGCACGAGTATAAGCCACAACCATCAGCTCCTGGTCCCTTATACTACGTGCACTGTTTGTCGGTTAAGATTATATACGCCGTTGGCATCAGTCAAGTGCAATAACTGCTTTGGCCTGTGTCACCTGCTCATATGCTCTGGACTCGCCAACAGGAACCTATGGACTGATACGTACGTTGCGCCATGCTGTCGAGCTACGCAACCTTCAACGTCGTCCGACTCGCCACTACCTTCTGGTAACGCGATTCCTTCGACTTCAAGATTGCGCCGTAGTGCGCGACCCAGCCTATTACCACCTAGGCATACGCACCAGTCCTTGACCCCCAGCATCAACTCTGCTCCCCCTACACACTTCGGTATCCTGCAATTTAATTGCAACGGCCTAACTGGCAAAATTGTTGAAGTGACAAATTTAATGAAGCGACTGAACATCAAGATCGCGGCGATCCAGGAGACAAAGTTAGGTGGAAGGTCGTCTCTTTTGACCTGCAACGGGTACAATGTACACCGTTGTGACCGTGCGAGAGGGCTTGGGGGTGGTCTGGCATTCATCACGCATCAATCTGTGCAGTATCGTCTATTTGAGCCTGACATCGACCCGAGGGACACCACCTTAGAACGTCAAGGTATGGTTGTCCGGTCAGGCGATGTCGACCTTGAAATCATAAACATTTACGTACCTCCTGTCACCTGTTGTCCCAGGGACTACCACCCTGACATTCGTGCGTTACTCAGGGGCGAGAACCGCGTCATCCTTGGTGACTTCAACGCACACCACGACCTGTGGCTCCAGCCTGCAGGCCGATGGTAGGGGACAGGAGCTGGCTGACCAAATAGATGATTCGACGTTTTGCACGGTAAATGGGGATGCCCCCACTAGAGTGGAGGTAAACTGCTCTAGCTCGCCAGACATCACCATAGTCAGCGCTGGACTAATAAACTGCGTTGACTGGCGACCGATGCTGACGCTTGCTTCAGACCACCTACCCATAGTGCTCTCAATCGATCGCCCCACCGACTTTGTCACCGCTGAGAAACGCACATACACTAACTTCAATAAAGCCGACTGGGAGGGTTTTCTCAACACCACAGAGAGCGCCTTCGCTGCTCTTCCTACCCCGTCTGACGTACGAGAAGGGGAAAAGGCGTTTCGTATGGCCCTAATTTCAGCCTCCCACCAACACATTCCGTCAGGTAGAATAAAGGAAGTGCGTCCATTCTTCCCCGCAGAGGCAGCGGCCCTGGCAAATGAACGTGACCATATTAGACACCTTGACCCTACGGATCCTCAAATACGGGATCTTAACGCGGAAATCAGACGCTTAGTAGATCAACACAAACGCGCTAAGTGGGAGGAGCACCTAAGGTCTTGCAACCTCTCGGCTGGAGTTGGCAAATTATGGTCGACGGTGAAATCTTTGTCCAACCCGACTAAACCTAACGACAAAATATCCATCGCCTTCGGTGATAAGGTTCAGTCGAAGCCAAAAAGATGCGCGAGCGCCTTCTGCCGACAATTTGTAATGCATCCTACGTTGAACAAAGATATTCGCCGAGCCACCAGGGAAGCGCACAAACACAAAAACAGCGATGCGCCCGTTGCCATCTCCACAACAGAAGTTCATGAGGCTATTCGGAGATCCAAGAACACCAAATATATCGGCCCCGATGGCATTTCCATGCTGATGCTGAAACACCTTGGCGACGAAGGCATAAGATACCTCACACAAATTTTCAACCTTTCCCTTTCCACCTTTGTTATTCCTGAAAGATGGAAGCAAGCAAAGGTGGTCCCACTACTAAAGCCTGGCAAGCCAGCTGCCGTAGGGGAGTCATATCGCCCGATATCTCTCCTCTCGCCAGTAGTGAAAGTGTTGGAAGCCACCTTGTTGCCGTACTTCACCGCAAACCTGCGGCTCGCCGAACATCAGCATGGATTTCGCAAAAATCACAGCACCACCACCGCGCTGAACGCCATAACCACTCAGATAGGGGACGGGCTAAACCAAAAGCGTCCAAACCACAGGACAGTGCTAGTTGCGCTTGACTTGGCCAAAGCTTTTGATACGGTCAACCATGCGCAACTAATGAAAGACCTTGAAGATTCGTCCCTTCCTCCCTGTCTTAAACGTTGGACTGCAAACTATATGAGTGGTCGTCAATCGTCGGTTGAGTTCAGAGGCGCAAGATCAAAACCCAGAATAGTTAAACAGGGGGTGCCGCAGGGTGGTGTCCTATCCCCGTTCCTGTTCAACTATTATATATCGAAACTTCCCCCCCCCACCAGAGGGTGCCTCGATCGTCTCTTACGCCGACGACTGTACGATTCTGGCAACAGGCCCCTCCGTAGAAGAACTCTGCTCTCGTATTAACTCATACCTCCCAGCCGTGTCCGAATTCTTCGCCGGGAGAAACCTGGCATTGTCACCGAATAAGTCCTCGGCCACCCTATTTACGACGTGGACAACGCAAGTGAACATGGAATTAGACGTCTACGTTGATAGTGTCAAGCTACCAACTGTCTCACACCCCAAAATCTTAGGGGTGACGTTTGATAACATGTTCAAATACGGCGCTCACGTAACCGCAATTGCCAATAAAGTCCAAAGCCGTAACAAAATCCTCAAGTCCCTAGCTGGCAGCACTTGGGGTAAAGACAAAGAAACGTTACTAGCTACATATAAAGCAATTGGCCAGCCGGTACTGAGCTACGCGACGCCTATATGGTCGCCGGGGCTAGCTGACACACACTGGACGAGGCTACAGGTCTGCCAAAACACCGCCCTTCGTACCGCCACTGGGTGTCTTCTTATGTCTCCTGAGCAACACTTACATAATGAAGCGAAAATGCTCGCCGTTAAAGAGCATAGCGAGATGTTGACCAGGCAATTCCTGTTCAACTGTTGCAAACCGCAGCATCCGAACGGACGCCTGATCAACGAGGATCCGCCCCCCAGGAGCATAAGGAGCCATCTACGCAAACACTACGATGAGATCCGGCACCTGATTTCCACGCCGTTTGATCCTAAGGTGCACCGGCAGGCCCTCACCCTCATCCACACAAATTCGGTAAATTCCTATGTTGGCTCTCTCCCGGTGAACGCCGTTCTTCAGGCAGCAACACCACCCGTTGCCGAAGAGGAGCGCGAGCTGCCTAGGGAGACTAGGGTGATGCTGGCCCAACTCCGGTCTGGATACTGTAATAGGTTAAACTCTTACCTATCCAGACTGAACCCCGACTTGCCTAATGTCTGTCCGGCATGCGGCTTGTCACCCCATACCACTAACCATCTTTTTGTCTGCTCATCTGAGCCTACTCTTCTAACACCCATATCCCTCTGGTCCTCCCCTGTTGAAGCCGCTAGGTTTTTAGGACTTCCGTTAGAAGAGCTCGATGACAATATTGGGTAAGGTTGATACTGACTACCTAGGCAGGGCAAAGTAGTGTTAAAACAACAACAACAACAACAACAGACAATAATTTTAAAAATGGGTCAGATGAACTCCATAGCATTCCCCAGGTCATCCCCAGTCATCTTTTCAAAGAAATTTTCATTGTACAGACACGACCCTTCTAGAGATTTATTATAGTATAGATATGCTGATACCCACATAAATATTTATTTAAATTTATTTAAGAAAAAAAATTTCGTAGGTTCCTCCCTAAAAATTAGTATATCTTTTTTGTTTGTGGTCCGATTTTGATAAAACAAAGTGCAGATCCCTTTCTAAGCTTCAAGCAGTATATTTGTGAAAGTCTCATCAAAACCCATTGCTTAGTTTCCGAGATCCTTAAGTTCAAACAGACAAACAGACAAACAGACAGACAATAATTTTAAAAATGGGTCAGATGAACTCCATAGCATTCCCCAGGTCATCCCCAGTCATCTTTTCAAAGAAATTTTCATTGTACAGACACGACCCTTCTAGAGATTTATTATAGTATAGAAGATATGCTGATACCCACATAAATATTTATTTAAATTTATTTAAGAAAAAAAATTTCATAGGTTCCTCCCTAAAAATTAGTATATCTTTTTTGTTTGTGGTCCGATTTTGATAAAACAAAGTGCAGATCCCTTTCTAAGCTTCAAGCAGTATATTTGTGAAAGTCTCATCAAAACCCATTGCTTAGTTTCCGAGATCCTTAAGTTCAAACAGACAAACAGACAAACAGACAGACAATAATTTTAAAAATGGGTCAGATGAACTCCATAGCATTCCCCAGGTCATCCCCAGTCATCTTTTCAAAGAAATTTTCAATGTACAGACACGACCCTTCTAGAGATTTATTATAGTATAGATAGAAGATATGCTGATACCCACATAAATATTTATTTAAATTTATTTAAGAAAAAAAATTTCATAGGTTCCTCCCTAAAAATTAGTATATCTTTTTAGTTTGTGGTCCGATTTTGATAAAACAAAGTGCAGATCCCTTTCTAAGCTTCAAGCAGTATATTTGTGAAAGTCTCATCAAAATCCATTGCTTAGTTTCCGAGATCCTTAAGTTCAAACAGACAAACAGACAGACAATAATTTTAAAAATGGGTCAGATGAACTCCATAGCATTACCCAGGTCATCCCCAGTCATCTTTTCAAAGAAATTTTCATTGTACAGACACGACCCTTCTAGAGGTTTATTATAGTATAGATAGATAGATAGATATGCTGATACCCACATAAATATTTATTTAAATTTATTTAAGAAAAAAAATTTCATAGGTTCCTCCCTAAAAATTAGTATATCTTTTTTGGTTGTGGTCCGATTTTGATAAAACAAAGTGCAGATCCCTTTCTAAGCTTCAAGCAGTATATTTGTGGAAGTCTCATCAAAATCCATTGCTTAGTTTCCGAGATCCTTAAGTTCAAACAGACAAACAGACAGACGATAATTCTAAAAATGGGTCAGATGAACTCTATAGTATTCCCCAAGTCACCCCCAGTAATTTTTGAAGGAAATTTTCAATGCACAGACACGACTTTTCTAGAGTTTTATTAAAGATATGCTGATACCCACATAAATATTTATTTAAATTTATTTAAGAAAAAAAATTTCATAGGTTCCTCCCTTAAAATTAGTATTTATATCTTTTTTGTTTGTGGTCCGATTTTGATAAAATAAAGTGCAGATCCCTTTCTAAGCTTCAAGCAGTATATTTGTGAAAGTCTTATCAAAATCCATTGCTTAGTTTCCGAGATCCTTAAGTTCAAACAGACAAACAGACAGACAATAATTTTAAAAATGGGTCAGATGAACTCCATAGCATTCCCCAGGTCATCCCCAGTCATCTTTTCAAAGAAATTTTCATTGTACAGACACGACCCTTCTAGAGATTTATTATAGTATAGATATGCTGATACCCACATAAATATTTATTTAAATTTATTTAAGAAAAAAAATTTCATAGGTTCCTCCCTAAAAATTAGTATATCTTTTTTGTTTGTGGTCCGATTTTGATAAAACAAAGTGCAGATCCCTTTCTAAGCTTCAAGCAGTATATTTGTGAAAGTCTCATCAAAATCCATTGCTTAGTTTCCGAGTTCCTTAAGTTCAAACAGACAAACAGACAGACAATAATTTTAAAAATGGGTCAGATGAACTCCATAGCATTCCCCAGGTCATCCCCAGTCATCTTTTCAAAGAAATTTTCATTGTACAGACACGACCCTTCTAGAGATTTATTATAGTATAGATATGCTGATACCCACATAAATATTTATTTAAATTTATTTAAGAAAAAAAAATTTCATAGGTCCCTCCCTAAAAATTAGTATATCTTTTTTGTTTGTGGTCCGATTTTGATAAAACAAAGTGCAGATCCCTTTCTAAGCTTCAAGCAGTATATTTGTGAAAGTCTCATCAAAATCCATTGCTTAGTTTCCGAGATCCTTAAGTTCAAACAGACAAACAGACAGACAATAATTTTAAAAATGGGTCAGATGAACTCCATAGCATTCCCCAGGTCATCCCCAGTCATCTTTTCAAAGAAATTTTCAATGTACAGACACGACCCTTCTAGAGATTTATTATAGTATAGATAGAAGATATGCTGATACCCACATAAATATTTATTTAAATTTATTTAAGAAAAAAAAATTTCATAGGTCCCTCCCTAAAAATTAGTATATCTTTTTTGTTTGTGGTCCGATTTTGATAAAACAAAGTGCAGATCCCTTTCTAAGCTTCAAGCAGTATATTTGTGAAAGTCTCATCAAAATCCATTGCTTAGTTTCCGAGATCCTTAAGTTCAAACAGACAAACAGACAGACAATAATTTTAAAAATGGGTCAGATGAACTCCATAGCATTCCCCAGGTCATCCCCAGTCATCTTTTCAAAGAAATTTTCAATGTACAGACACGACCCTTCTAGAGATTTATTATAGTATAGATAGAAGATATGCTGATACCCACATAAATATTTATTTAAATTTATTTAAGAAAAAAAATTTCATAGGTTCCTCCCTAAAAATTAGTATATCTTTTTTGTTTGTGGTCCGATTTTGATAAAACAAAGTGCAGATCCCTTTCTAAGCTTCAAGCAGTATATTTGTGAAAGTCTCATCAAAATCCATTGCTTAGTTTCCGAGATCCTTAAGTTCAAACAGACAAACAGACAGACAATAATTTTAAAAATGGGTCAGATGAACTCCATAGCATTCCCCAGGTCATCCCCAGTCATCTTTTCAAAGAAATTTTCATTGTACAGACACGACCCTTCTAGAGATTTATTATAGTATAGATATGCTGATACCCACATAAATATTTATTTAAATTTATTTAAGAAAAAAAATTTCATAGGTTCCTCCCTAAAAATTAGTATATCTTTTTTGTTTGTGGTCCGATTTTGATAAAACAAAGTGCAGATCCCTTTCTAAGCTTCAAGCAGTATACTTGTGAAAGTCTCATCAAAATCCATTGCTTAGTTTCCGAGATCCTTAAGTTCAAACAGACAAACAGACAGACAATAATTTTAAAAATGGGTCAGATGAACTCCATAGCATTCCCCAGGTCATCCCCAGTCATCTTTTCAAAGAAATTTTCATTGTACAGACACGACCCTTCTAGAGATTTATTATAGTATAGATAGATAGATAGATATGCTGATACCCACATAAATATTTATTTAAATTTATTTAAGAAAAAAAATTTCATAGGTTCCTCCCTAAAAATTAGTATATCTTTTTTGGTTGTGGTCCGATTTTGATAAAACAAAGTGCAGATCCCTTTCTAAGCTTCAAGCAGTATACCTGTGAAAGTCTCATCAAAATCCATTGCTTAGTTTCCGAGATCCTTAAGTTCAAACAGACAAACAGACAGACGATAATTCTAAAAATGGGTCAGATGAACTCTATAGTATTCCCCAAGTCACCCCCACTAATTTTTGAAAGAAATTTTCAATGCACAGACACGACTTTTCTAGAGTTTTATTAAAGGTACGCTGATACCCACATATGTAAATATTTATTTAAATTTATTTAAGAAAAAAAATTTCATAGGTTCCTCCCTTAAAATTAGTATTTATATCTTTTTTGTTTGTGGTCCGATTTTGATAAAATAAAGTGCAGATCCCTTTCTAAGCTTCAAGCAGTATATTTGTGAAAGTCTCATCAAAATCCATTGCTTAGTTTCCGAGATCCTTAAGTTCAAACAGACAAACAGACAGACAATAATTTTAAAAATGGGTCAGATGAACTCCATAGCATTCCCCAGGTCATCCCCAGTCATCTTTTCAAAGAAATTTTCATTGTACAGACACGACCCTTCTAGAGATTTATCTTAATATATAAAAATCACGTGTCACATGTTCGATCAGGGTGAGCTCCTAAACTACTCAACCGATTTTAATGAAATTTGCACAGCATCTACAGTTTGATCCAACTTGAATGATAGGATACCTTATATCTCAAGGGGGAGTGGAAATCGGTAAAAAACCATAAATTTTTTTGTTTACACAGCCACAAATCATAAACGGATCCACCGATTAGAATGAAACTTACTTGAAGTTAAACTTTGAAATATTTACTTTCGTTCTGCATCAAAAAAAATAGTTGATTCATATATTATTTAACCAAAATTGTTTAAACAATAGGAGCACCTTTTCTAAAAAAAAAGCTGTTTGTGTGTTTGTTCGCTGTCAACCAAATGAATCGATTTAAGTTAAGCGAGCGCTCGGTAGCGGTACTTCGCTTCGTACATACATACATATGTATGTATGTATGACGCTTTAAATAAAAACAAAATTAACATTCATATGTACATATGTACGTTTTCGTGTTGCTGAGGGATAAGTAAAAATCAAATCCATATATGTACATATTTTGTAGTGAACGCATTTTGTGAAACCCCGTTATTCGTATTTTATACAATTGCTTCATTGTTCAAAAATATTTAATTAAAATATATACATATGTAAGTATTATCACATAATTATATTATTAATTTCTTATTTCATATTAATCAATTCAAAAATGATAGGAAAAAAATGAGAACGGCTGGGCAGATTTGACTCAAGTTGTTTTTCAGTTCTTCGTAATTGGTAACGCGGTGTTTCCACCAAACCAAACACCGTGTTTAAAAGGGTTTGGGTTATGTAGAAATGGTTATGTAGAAATGTCAAGTTTTTCTACTGAGAGTTTACCGGAAAATGGGTTTACACCCACTAAATCGGAACGACGATCATAATAAATTGTTTAGTGGGTGTAAACCCATTTTCCGGCAAACTATCAGTGGAAAACTTGACACTTCTACATAACCCAAACCCTTTTAAACACGGTGTTTGGTTTGGTGGAAACATAGCATAAGAGAAGGTTTGTGTGAGGGAAAATTTTGGGAAATATTTCCGGATTTTCAAGATTTATGTAATTTTGGAAAAGTGGGCGGTGCCACGCCCACATTTTTTGTATTCAGTACTTTGTTTGTACTTCCATAATGTCCAAAGTTTATGGTTGATCTGTTTTAAACTTTTCCAATACGTGAAAATCTTCGTGGGGTACGACATACATACATTTGTAAATTTTTTGGAAAAGTGGTCAGTTCTAAGACCACAGCTAAGTAATATTTCAATTCGTTATATCCCTGAATGTATTTGCTTTAGTGACATTTTAACGTTCTTAAATCTTAATCAAAGCACTTAATTTTTTTGTTTGTTATTGCCGTTTATACATATCCAGAGTATTATAGGATTTCCATAAAATCATAATAGTGGCGTTAAGTGGTAGATAAAGGATATAATTAAATAAATACTAACTACACATCTGCTCAGCAGCGCATAATGGTTTGTGTCATAGCCATTGAGTTCAAAAGATTCGTTTTTTGAGTTGGACATCCAACAAATTTATTTGTTTATACCAAATACGTTAAAACCGGAAACATTGCATATACTAAAGCACTGCAATAAATGGAATGTTAAAAATTAATAGAAAAATAGTTGAAAATGTATTTCTAGGGAAGTCACTGGTCAGGCAGAACAACGTCTGCCGGGTCTGCTAGTTATAGTATAGATTTGAATCCTGATTCAAATAATAGATACTTTTTATTTGTGATTTGAATCCTGATTCAAATAAAAGATACTTTTTATTCATGATTTGAATCTTGATTCAAATAAAATATCCTTTTTATTATACCCAGCGTACTAGTACTAGTACAAGGGTATTATAATTTTGTCCACATAACGGTACTATGTAACGAAGCAAAATAATCGAGTTAGATATATAGTTCCATATATGAAAGTTCTTAGGTTGAAAAGAGGAATTGATTAAGGCATGTCCGTCCGTCTGTCCGTCCGTGTACACGATAACTTGAGTAAAAATTGAGATATTTGCATGAAATTTTGCATACAGGTTACTTTCTGGCCAAGGTAGGTTGCTGTTGAAAATGGGCGAAATCGGATGATAACCACGCCCCCTTTTTCAATATCGAAAATTTCGAAAATCACATAAATTGACATAACTTGCGTAAAAACTGAGATATTTGTATGGAATTTTGTGTAATGGTTACTTTCTGGCCAAGGTAGGCTGCTGTTGAAAATTGTCGCAATCGAATTATAGCCACGCCCCTTTTGCGACATCGAAAACTTTGAAAATCACATAAATTAACATAACTTGGTTAAAAATGTAGATCTTTGCATGAAATTTGTTATATATGTTACTTTTTGGCCAAGGTAGGTTGCTATTGAAAATGGACGAAATCGGATGATAGCCACGCCCCCTTTTTCGATATCGAAAACTTCGAAAATCACATAAATTGACATAACTTGCGTAAAAACTGAGATATTTGCATGGAATTTGGTACACAGGTTACTTTCTGGCCAAGGCAGTTTGGTGTTTAAAATGGGCGAAATCGGATGATAACCACGCCCCTTTTTTGATATAGAAAATTTCAAATAAGATTCTAGGGCCTATATCATTGCCAAGTCATGGTATTTGTATCTCGTTCTGAAAACTAAAGCTGGGTATTTAGTGTTCGGTTCACCCGAACTTAGACTTCCTTACTTGTTTGTGATTTGAATCTTGATTCAAATAAAAGATACATTTTATTTGTGATTTGAATCTTGATTCAAATAAAAGATACTTTTTATTTGTGATTTGAATCCTGATTCAAAAAAAGATACGTTTTATTTGTGATCTGAATCCCGATTCAAATAAAAGATACTTTTTATTTGTGATTTGAATCCTGATTCAAAAAAAGATACGTTTTATTTGTGATCTGAATCCCGATTCAAATAAAAGATACTTTTTATTTGTGATTTGAATCTTGATTCAAATAAAAGATCCTTTTTATTTGTGATTTGAATCTTGATTCAAATAAAAGATACATTTTATTTGTGATTTGAATCTTGATTCAAATAAAAGATACTTTTTATTTGTGATTTGAATCCTGATTCAAAAAAAGATACGTTTTATTTGTGATCTGAATCCCGATTCAAATAAAAGATACTTTTTATTTGTGATTTGAATCTTGATTCAAATAAAAGATCCTTTTTATTTGTGATTTGAATCTTGATTCAAATAAAAGATCCTTTTTATTTGTGATTTGAATCTTGATTCAAATAAAAGATACTTTTTATTTATGATTTGAATCTTGATTGAGACAAAAGATACTTTTTAATGTGAGTTAATTCTCCAATCAAATAAAAGATACTCTTAATGTATGATATTAAGTAATCTAAATAAAAAAGGTCAAAAAATAGTAGCAGAATTACACCGAAAATGATTCTGAAGTGACCCCGAAATGGTCCCGGTTACCTTTCTACGTGCTTTCACACTTCGTAGCACGACAATATGCTTATGTATGTTTTGGCATGACATGGATTGCACTGACAGCATTTAATTTTTCACATAGGTTTATATTAGCGAGTACCCTAATATGTCTTAAAAAAAAATAAAAAATAAAAAGTAAAAAAGACCGAGCTCAGGCACTTTTTTAATCAAAGCTCGAGTTCGCTTAATGTTCTTAAAGAGTTTTTTAAGTCAAAGAAATTTTTCTGAAATATAACACAGCTTTGCCTTCACTAGCATCGGTTGAACAATTATTCACTTATTTTTATTTATTATTGGATTTACCGAAGTACCTCCGAATGACAGATTTCCAGTTTGAAGAAAAAGAGCGTTATATAAAGCAAACTCAAAGCGGTTTGAAAAATCGTAAATATCTGCAATTTTGTTTAGAAAATTATTTATTAATTTATTAATTATCTTTTATTTGAATCAAGATTCAAATCACAAATCAAAATATATCCTTTATTTGAATCACGATTCAAATCACAAAGAAAAAGTATCTTTTATTTGAATCAAGATTCAAATCACAAATAAAAGGTATCTGTTATTTGAATCAAGATTCAAATCACAAATAAAAAGTATCTGCTATTTGAAAAAATTTCAAATCACAAATAAAAAGTATCTTTTATTTGAATAAAGATTCAAATCACAAATCAAAAGTATCTTTTATTTGAATAACAAATAAAAATTATCTTTTATTTGAAAAAAATTTCAAATCACAAATAAAAAGTATCTTTTATTTGAACATTTTTCATTTTGGTTCGAATCCCGACAATTTCCTATACTTTTTTTAGTAAATTATTATAGTCATTTTAAAATATGTTTCATAACAAACTTTTATTAGATGCAAGAGGAGATAAAGGACCAATTTGTGGTGTGCTGCTTGCATTTTTTTCTAATATTTTTCGTATCAAATTTTTTAAAGAATTTCCGAAAGATGCATGGTGGGTGCACAGTCGCGCCTCACAAGCGCGGTTACTGGAAAAATGGGCTAAAACGCATCAAGTACGATTTAAAGCGAGTTTTAGGTGAAACCCTCTTATCATATGAGGAATCAGTACAGTTCTGTCAGAAGTGGAAGCTTGTGTGAGCTCGCGTCCAATTTGTGAGGCACCAACAAGAGCAGCTGGTTTCGAGGTCCTTTAATAATCGGTGAACCGCTCAAGTCTATTCCGGAACCTAAGCATCAAGAGTTCCGTGGAAATCTGCTTCAGCGGTGGCAACTAATTTCGTAGATTCGGCGGAACTTCTGGCGCGGTTGGAGGAACAAGTACACTCAGGGAAAAACAGCGTTCTAAAACCCAGCACCACTGGTATCAATTTTAGATTTTCGTGTTCTTAATTTTTTGGTCTTTAAAAAAGATCACTTCGTCGGCTTAGGTCGCAACGGTGCTAAGTACCATTTTTCAAATTTTACAGGAGAGACAAAAAACAATATAAAAACATAAATTTAAATTAGGGATTTCGGTTTTTTACGTCATGTTACTCAATTTTAGAGTACAATAAGTGGACGCTCATAAAAAAACAAAAACTTTTAATTTTCGCCGAGTTATATGCATTTTTGGGACTTAGCACCTTTTTGCCAGCTACTTTTAATTTTTTTCACTGGACTTAGCACCTTTTCCCAAATCAAAACACCTGCGAGTGAACCAAAGCAATTTTCTGAGTATGAGGGTTCTTAGAGGTTCTTCCGTAGAATTTTTACCTGGTCTTAGATTTCTTATATTAAGCCTAGTTCTACCACAATCCACGCTTAAAGTTCAAATGACCTATTTTTTGAAGCTCTGTTACTCTGCAATTAGTAGCAATATTTGGATCAAAATACATTATTCTAAAAGCCTAGACATTTCTTTTGATCACACAACAGCGTTTTACTATCGCCGATTCATAGCAGAAAAGCAGGAGTAGATTTTATTGCACAACTTTTGACGAAAATGGACTTTTGTGAAAGTCGACAAGTAAATGTGATTTAGGTTCTTGGAAGTCTGAATATGATAGCCCAAACATTTGTCTTTACTAATCAAGGTCAAAAAGTTATGTGTCAGTTAAAAAGGAGAGGTGAGGTCAGCTGAGGTAGATGATCCCATTTAATATATGCATTCATAATCGAAATAAAGTAGGTACTTAAGTTTATGTCGGTTTTTATGACATATAGGGCGTTGGAAATTGTGTCAAAAAACCCACGCTAACTTTATTAGCTACTATTTTTCGAATATGAATATGCCACATATACTTTAACTTTAAATTTTCAAATTCGCTTGGACTTAGCACCTTTTCCTTTCATTGGTGGACTTAGCACCTTTTCTAATCAATACAAAAAACGCATTTAAAAACAGAATTGTTATGCAATTCATGATGTAAGTAGTGTATATTAACTGTTTCTAGCATTCTGCATCAAAACCTGAAAAAACCCAAAAGGTGGACTTAGCACCTTTGCGACCTAAGCCGACGACTTGCTCTTGAAAATATACCACCCTGTCTCAAATAACAACCTCGTTCTTGGAATGCGAACGATGTTATGGAAAATAGAACGGCCGGTGTTTTTATCAAAATGAAACCAACGTTAAATCTGAAAACGAATGCCATGGCAACGCTGTCATTGTTGAATGAGATTAGAGCTGGAAAACTATCGATATTACCGCCGTGAGATATTTAAAAATTTACTATTGATAATATCGATACTATCGACAAAATATAAATCAGTGGTTGAAAATGGGAATAAAACTAGTTTTGTAAGTATTTAGTTATTAAAATATGAATTTTATAATTATATTCTGCAATAAAAATCAAATATAAAGCCATCGTCTTGTCTTAGTTAGCACTATCTGAAGATTTTGCCATGCATAACTATAACACCTAAAGTGCCTTTGGGTTATTCATAACCATTAGGTGTGACTTACGTTGTGTTAATCATACCCATTACACATGTTTGCCTCACACCCAAACGCACAGCAAAGACATGGTTACTTTTTGCACATTGCAATTA
Source organism: Sphenella marginata (assembly GCA_951509765.1). Lineage (NCBI taxonomy): Eukaryota > Metazoa > Arthropoda > Insecta > Diptera > Tephritidae > Sphenella > Sphenella marginata. The sequence continues at coordinate 50,341,502 of OX608082.1, forward strand.
ACCCTGAAAAAGTGTACCTGCCTTGTGAGTAGTTGCTATCGAACACAAAACATTTCCCTGATTTAAAATTAACTAAATAAATAATTCAACTATTCCCAATATGCCATAGTAAAGAAACTGTTTTATTCCGATTATGATTATGCCCCATTGATATCAACAAGATGTATCACTTTAGTTAAGTTTTCATTCCATGCATAAAACCGTAAAATATGATAGAGCACAGTAGTGCAGCGAGAAAGTGCAAGTCACAAATGAAACGTCAGCGAAGACAACGTCAACAAAGGCAACAAGTGACAAACGCAGAAATGATGTTACAATTTCAATGTAGCCACAAAAAACAATAAGCACCGGTGTTGAGATAATGGTGGTTGAAAATATTTGAGGGTCGAACACAGGGATGGGAAACGAGAAAATTTAGAGCGAATCAAATAACAAGTGAACGAAGAAAAAGCGAAATGTCAAACATCACCGAAGAGGAAGAACAAAATTTTCTATTTGTTTGATCAATTAATGCAATTATTTAGTATTTAGGTATTTTACACTCATTGGCATCAACTAATGTATATATCCATATATGCTGTTCGGACGCGACACGAAATGGAAGTAATTTTTTAACGCTTGTGAAAGTACGTAAAACTTAGCGAAGTTTAGGGGAACATTTATATTCCTTAAATGAGAGATTAAAGGTCAAAGAAGACCCTTCCTTCGAAGATTTACGAAATCTGAAATATGTTTTCAGAACATCGGATAATAAGGGAAAGTCCTGTAACGGACGCTACAAATTTTTCCACCACTTTTGTAATAAAGATTACATATAGTAATTCCAACACAATAACATATTAACTGTCAAAATCATCTAATATAATATTTATTGCTTTGTTTGGAAGCATTTTGTTTGCAACTTATGGTTCAGGCTTCCAGTATTACTGCTTTCAAGAAGTAATCAGTTGCACATCAGCTTTTTCGTATTTTTATCATTTTTCTACTTATCTCTCAGCATGCCATCACCAGCTTCATAAAAACCACATAATCTAGCTGTAATTACTACAGACTATATTATTGTGTTAGTTTTTCTAGATAATTTTGGTAAAAAGCTCTTAGTTTTAACCATTTAAATTTCTGTTGTAGGGGGACCTTATCTGAGACTTGCCCATATATTATCGAGTATGCCATAAGGATTTGGTGGAAACGACGGAAAGATACATGTTCCTGATAGCTTCAACAAAAAGACAAAAAAGACGCACATATTTTGTGGAGTTTCTCTTATTAGACGGACAAAATTTGGTGGTAAGGCAAACAATTTTGACTTTCCAATCTCTGCACCAGGATATTCAGTTTCGAATATATTGAAGCATTCGCTTATACTCATTAATAAATATCTCTTCTGAAACTTTTGTCGTATTCCAGTTGATGTATTTTTAACGCATACAAACTCCTTTTTCCCAGGACTTACTACGCTAATATCATCTCTTTGGAAGAACTCTTGAATTTTACAAATCATTTCATTGGAAGATCCGGAACCACTTTTTAATTTCGAATTTGATGTGAGAGTTCCACCAGCAAGCTCTTGTATTACCGCAATTTTCTTAGAAGGACTGTGAGGAAGGCTGCGTTTTACTATTGTGACAGCTTTTTTGAGGGATTTTTTGGACTTATAAGAACCAATTGGTGAAGTATTAGCGCAAGTTTTTCTTGTACTTTGTCCTAATTTAGTTTTTCGCTCTCTCAACAACTGCTGACGCTCCCGATTGCGTTCTCGCCATTTCCTCAGCGTCCATTGACCCTTTCTTTGCTGCTCTTCTCTGTCTGTCCCGTATTTGCTCCATACGTAAATGATCTTTATATTTTCCATAACTGTTCCTCAAATTGTAGCGATGTTTTTGCATTCTATTGGCAAACTCCATTTCCTAATCAATAATCACACATTAGCAAAAAAAGTTATTAAAAATTAACATGTATGTACATTAGACCGGGTCGAAAAAAAAGTTTGCAATTACCCCCCCTAGGATGAAAGATGGCCCTGCGGTGAATTTGGGATTATAAAAATGTTCGTCCTGCGAGAGTCCTAAAAACAGCCAAAATCGATTTTTATTCACAACTTTTTTATTTATAATCCGATTGCAAAGTTTGATATATCGTTGAATAGGTATTTTTTAGTACTGAATATCCTTTTACTCAAAACAGACCCCCAACCTAGTTAGACCGCGTAACTCGATTTCTACCCCCCTATATAGAACTTTTCTCTTCATAATAATAACCCACTCAGTCAGCTATGCAATTCTCGCCTTTGAAGTAACAAAAAATTCTAATAAACAAAAAAGTTACATTCGATTTTCAGTTAAATCTTGTTTTTTTTTTTTTGTTATTTCTGTGTAAAACATAAAGAAAGTTGGTGCATTATTAAATTTTGTGACATACGATAAAATTGAAGCATGTTTTTTAAAAAACGTAATTTAAATAAATAAGTGTTACCAACCGAGTGCGAAATAGTTGAGTATTTACTCTTTTTAAAGAACTATGGTATCAAAAAAAAAAAACAAAATAAACAATAGAATAAAAAAATATTTTTAATTTAAAATGTTTTTAAAATGAACTCGTAAAATGAATATCGCGAAAAGATGATCTTTTTTAGGAAAGCTCATTTCGGTAGTAAGATTTTTAGAAACTTATGTGAACCATCTATAGCGTGCGCCAATGTTTTTATACATATCAATCTTGCCAAGTACTGTAATGCCTATGAGAATTCCCACTAATAGATGTTCAGGACAAGCTCTACGTGGTGAAAAATCTCTGTAGGCAGAGGAGAAATTATTTTTAGTTCATTTTAAAAACATTTTAAATTAAAAATATTTTTTTATTCTATTTTTTATTTTATGCTTTTTAGTTGTGAGTTTGTAAAAATTGTCTAACTAAGATTGTTATCGAATATTCCGTGGCAGGTTTAAAAAATCACGTTTTTATTATAGGTAATTGTAAATTGTAAATTTATTAACATTTTTTAAGCGATATTAAATAAGTCAATGCATTGACATTACACTGAAAAAAAATCTACAGTAAACGGCCGTCAAATTGATAGTAAACCCTGTCATTTTTCGTCCAACAGTGGGTAATATAAATTTTGAAAGTGAGCCCCTATCATTCTTCGAATATACTATCATATTGACATGAATTACTGTAAATTTTAAAGTGTACTCATATCATTATGCAAAAATCACATGTTTTTACTGCCAATTTTACAGTAAATACTGTAATATTTACAGTATTACCATCAATCGCTTGAAAGTGGTTTTGATATGTTACTTTCAATGTGCACTTTCAACTTTTTTATTTCAGTGTACATCTAAGGTGATGCATCTTATAAATTTCTCATTCTGCGCATTTCCGTCATTGCATCTTCGTTGCATGGTGTACTACTAGTAAGTTTAGAGCAATCTAGTTCATCAATTCGCAAGCCATCTGCATTCAACCGACCGAATGAATGTGTTTAATATGCGTTTTCTCACATGCAGATGGCGCCGAAGATTAACTATCGAGCATCATGCTATAATACACTAATGTCGAACGTCATGCTATAATCCACTACTTCCTCTAATATATGTGGCAATAAGATAAACTAAACTCAAGATAGGACGCTAAATGGGATTTATGAATTCAAGCAATATTTTTGATATTTTTATTTCGTATAATGCATTGTTAGCGAAGCCTCAACGATGATGAAAATTGCAAAACCCCAGCTCAACTGCAAGTTAGTTTAAAATCCAAAGCAAAATCTCTGGAAATTAAACTTTTCAAATATCTCTACCCGTGCGGCACCGAATTTTTTTTTGTTATATTGTGTGGGAGCAGAAAACTAAACGATGATGAAAATTGCAAGATTCTACCTAAACGGGAAGTTCGTTGAAAAACGAATTAATCGACACCGAAAACAGACCTTCGCATTTCTTAAATAGAAATTTATTAAGTAACACACACGTAAAATATCAGCCAAATCGGTCCATAATTACGATTTTGAGTTTTTATTACCGCGATCTCAGCCCCACCTAGCGGAATTTTTTTTTTCCGAAAAATTTCTTTTCATCGTAGTAATACATGTTCCGAATTTCATCCAAATCGGACCATAAATGCGAATTTTGGAAATATAGCGACCCACCCGCCACCTATCGTAATTTTTTTTCATAATATTGCATTGTCATCGGGACCTGACCTATGGTGAAAATTTCAAGACCCTAGCTCAACAGGCAGTTGGTTTAAAATCGAATGCAAAAATCCGCGGACAGATACGACGAAAGCGACCTAATAAAAACATTTTAATAAGCTGGCCTATCAACACGACCTGTATTATTGGATCATGTATCATGCGTTTTAAATTACAAAAAATAAATTGATTCAAAAATATTAAAATATACAAAGTGTAAAATCAACAAGTAAAGATGATCAATTAAAATAAACAGTTGTTGACCACGAATCATGTCATGCCATACTATCAATGGACATATGCAATTTAAAAACTGAAAGTGCTCTAATAACAATTAACTTTAACCATAATTGATACAGATGCATTACAAATGACACAGAGTGTTTATATGCAAATAAGCCCGATTGTATCTATATATTAATAGGCTAACAGTCTCCCCATAGTAACTTTCGCAACCCAACTTCATATAGTATTTATAGATAGAGCCCTATAAAAGTTATATTGTCATCTTGGTATGGACTATTTCTGCTGTCTCGCGAAGTCTACAAACTCTCCAGAACTCTCCCGCTATTTTGTAATCTCCAACAGCACTATACAATACTATTCAGCACTGTTATAAAAATAATTCATAAAAATTTAAAATCGAATGCAAAAATCCGCGGACAGATACGACGAAAGCGACCTAATAAAAACATTTTTAAAAACCTTAAGCTTTCAAGTTATGCGGGAATTGTGGCAGCCGAAATATTAAAATTGTGGCATCGGACAGGAATTCCTGTTATCACTGCATTTTAAATATTATAAAAAAGTATCGTGATGTTACCAGACATCCAATACAATTTAAAAAGGGCGAATGGAACAATGTTTCGAATTTCGAAGTGCAGGTGTAGTATTGGGGATATTGGGAGTTGTAATTGTTCTGCTGGTCGTCAAACCTCACACACAGCAAAGCAGTTTTTAGCAGATCAGTGCAGTACAAGACTGAAACAAATTGATTCTCTAGAAGGAGAAGCAACAAGTGTTTGCGAACTGGAATCTCATACCATTACTGAATGTGTTAACCCGTCAGTAATCTTGGATGGGTACGTTCCCAACTCATCCGAGGACGAAGATTTTGAAGCCGAGCGTCCTGGGCCATCGCTGAATGTGTGCGACATATCTTTGCGAAACTACGCCATGGCCTTAGATCGCACTGATACTTCGGACCGCTTTGGAGCACTACTCGCGACCACTCTTATCCAAGATTTGCGTATTTCTATAGCCGCTAAAGTTAATAAAGATTTTGACCAGGATATTTCAAAAAAATATATATCTTACATTGATAATATTATTCTAGACCAAAATAAAATTTCTAGAGAGCGTTTAAAATTTCGCAAAGAAGCCCAAGCTTCGGTGAAAGAAAACTCTTTTCTGCAAGGTATTTCCTTTGATGGAAAAAGAGACCTTACCCTTAAGAATACTGAAATTAATAAAAAAAAAGCGATTAAGTATATCAGTGGAAGAACATATAACGCTAGTAAAGGAGCCAGAATCCAAATTTATTCGATATACCACACAGATTTTAAGCACCGGAGAGGGAATTCAGCAATCCATAGTAAGTTTTTTAAATGATCAAAATTTTTCGTTGAGCCATTTAGTCGCTATCAATGGTGGTGGTACCGCAGTTAACACAGGCTATAAGACTGGCGTAATTGTTTGCATGGAAAGATATTTGCAGCGGCCATTGCAATGGAATGTTATTTGCTGCATTTCAACGAATTGCCTTTAAAGGCGTTGTTAAAAAAAATTGGATCGCAAAAAGGTCCGGGATTGTGGCCGAGCAAAGAAGGAACAGAAATCCTTACATGCGAAAATTATAAGGTAGGCTTTTCTTATACATATTAGGGGGTATATTTTGTTCAATTTTGTTTGTTTGTAGGTCTTCGAAGGTTATAAAAAAATCGCAATAGGTGTCATGTCTGAAAATATTGAGGAGTGGAATATAAGATCTGATCAGCGTTACCTATATCGCATGGTTAAAGCGATTGATAGTGGTGTATGTAATGATCACCTTAGTAGGGAGAAACCTGGTCCTGTAAGTACAGCACGCTGGTTATCTACGGCGTCAAGACTTCTACATTTATACGTATCCAAAAAGCACCCCAGCTCTTCCTTAATAAAAGCTGTGGAGTTTGTTGTTAAGGTTTACGCACCATTCTGGTTTTTGGTAAAGAGCCAGCCAGAATCTATTCACGGAAGCCGTCAAGTTTTTAAATATATTTGTTGGATGCGAGATTTGCCAGACGATGTTCAGAAAATAATTCGTCCTGTTGTAGAATACAACGCTTATTATTGCCATCCGGAAAACATTATTTTGTCAATGATAACGGATTCAGACCAAACTGAACGTTTTGAAGCGTATGAAAAAATAAGAACCGCTCGGCGCAATCAGCAATCAGCTCTGCGTGTATTTTATCTACCAAAACCAGGAATCGTAAATTGCAATAGTGATACTTATACGCAAATGATAAAATGGGAACGATTTGAAAACATAGAGCCACCCTGTTTGCAGTTTTACACTGACGAACAACTTGCTTTTTATCAATATTCTGAAGCTGAAGTTATAAAATTACCAGGTAAAACTTTGTAACAAGAGACTGAGTTTTTTCTATTGAATGGTTTATTGCAGAATTCTTATGCCATTCCCAAAATACGGAACGTTCCCTTCGTGTTGTTATTGAATCTGCGCTAGCAGTTACAGATCATAATCGCTTGGGCCATATTTTTTCAAAACTGGAAAGCAGGTGCCGCTACAGTCTGCTTGAGTCTCGTCAAAATTTAATTTAAAAAAAAATATTGTGATGTTGATAATTCTGAAACGTGTAGTTTACCTTGCTTCAACTAATTTTACATGGACATACACATACACTCATATGTATGTGCAATTAAACTTCAACTCACCGTAACTTCTTTGTTTACTTATATTTTTTTTTACTTCAAAGATAACAAGTGTATGGCTTGCTGAGACGTTTATTATTATGAAGAGAAAAGTTTTATATAGGGGGGGTAGAAATCGAGTTACGCGGTCTAATGTACATACATTGTAGAAAATACATTTATTGCAACTATAGTACACTGCACCACTAGATGCAAATGGTCGCGCATCTTAGCATGTCACAATATTACATACATATATATATACTAGAGCGGGTCAAATTTTTTTGCTATCAGGAGTATAGCAAAAACGTAATCTACAGATGATTCTAAGAAAATTTGCCCAAGAAACCATAGCTCTAAAACCGATTTTGACCTCCCGACTTTTGCAAAATAGATATTTTGCCATATGAATGTAGGGTTTGGCCAAAAAATGTTCATAACTTCTGATAGAATTATAGGAAAAACATCACATTGGGCTTATTTTAAAGGTATTTTACGTACGTTTCAGAATATGTACTAATATATATAGTGTTTTTGAATTTCAATAGATAAATCAGCCTTAAATTATGAAAAATTAGCCTAAAATGAACTTTTAACTACTATATTATAATTTTTAACAAATTTCTCACGGAAAACTTTTTTTTCTTACAGCTTAAATAAGTTCAGAACATTTCCAAGAACTTTCAGTCAGACAGTTTTTCTTTTTTCGAATTCGTTTTAGTAAAAAAAAATAAAAAAAAAATTTTTTAATTTCAACTAATATGCAAAAAACACAATTTTTATAATTTTAATGTAATTTGTTTAAAAAATAATTTTTTTACTTAGAATTGACCATTTTAGAGTATTAATATCATTATGAACCAAAGAATTGATTGGGTACCCGTACCCGCTGTACCCGGTACCAATTATCTATGCGATGGCAATTTTAAAATGGATGGATATTTTAAAATGGTCAATTCTAAGTAAAAAAATTATTTTTTAAACAAATTACATTAAAATTATAAAAATTGTGTTTTTTGCATATTAGTTGAAATTAAAAAATTTATTTTTTATTTTTTTTTACTAAAACGAATTCGAAAAAAGAAAAACTGTCTGACTGAAAGTTCTTGGAAATGTTCTGAACTTATTTAAGCTGTAAGAAAAAAAAAGTTTTCCGTGAGAAATTTGTTAAAAATTATAATATAGTAGTTAAAAGTTCATTTTAGGCTAATTTTTCATAATTTAAGGCTGATTTATCTATTGAAATTCAAAAACACTATATATATTAGTACATATTCTGAAACGTACGTAAAATACCTTTAAAATAAGCCCAATGTGATGTTTTTCCTATAATTCTATCAGAAGTTATGAACATTTTTTGGCCAAACCCTACATTCATATGGCAAAATATCTATTTTCCAAAAGTCGGGAGGTCAAAATCGGTTTTAGAGCTATGGTTTCTTGGGCAAATTTTCTTAGAATCATCTGTAGATTACGTTTTTGCTATACTCCTAATGCAAAAAAATCCATCCATACAATTTGACCCGCTCTAATATATACATATGTATAATGAAATTAAACAAGCTGTTGCCATAAGATTTATATTGGAACGATTTTCCGTCATCCCTTGTCAATTTTTGTTTGTTTACAAACCGGTTTCGGCGATCCGCCATCTTCAGTGTAAGTTTTCGTTCTCTTACACTGAAGATGGCGGATCGCCGAAACCGGTTTGTAAACAAACAAAAATTGACAAGGGATGACGGAAAATCGTTCCAATATAAATCTAGCATTCACCCTGTCGGAAAAACAGAAAATAAAAATAACTCTGTTACCATAAGGCTGAATTCGCGACGCTGCTGTTCCTGTAAGCCTGATGATCCTCCTGGGCACGCTAGTTTCGGCCTTGCTCGCCGGATTGGGGTGGGTTGTTGGAACCATCGAGATGTTCATACTTACATGCGCCGAGATAACAACAAGAAAAAAGTGTATCGTACTCTTGGATATAATTCGGCCGGTCACCACCGGACCCGTCATAAGCTGAGTCACCCTACCGTCCGTCCCCCCCTTCTACGTCTTTGTCTGAGCTCCCCCTCAACTTCAAATCATCACGCACATAATAATTTCAATTTACGAATCCATTACATTTATTATCTCCTGTAGAGTTCTTCAAGAAACCTCGAAAATTTTTCATCAAAATTTCTAACTTTTTAGTCAAAATTTTTATATTTTTTTCGAGTATGCAGCTTCGTAGCCCGTTCAATTGAAGTGAACAAAGATACCAATCTTATGCTGCTAGAAGAATTACTCGATTTTTGGCAATTTTTTTTTCTAGCCGACCAAGAGCATTTTCTTTAATATAAAAATATTACGCTTATAAATTTGTATGGAAGATAATGCACTTGGTCGGCTAGAAAAAAAATTGCCAAAAACCGAGTATGCACTTGGTCGGCTAGGAAACAAATTGCCAAAAACCGAGTAATTCTTCGAGCGGCTTGTTCACTTCAATTGAACGGGCTACAAAGCTGCATACTCGAAAAAAATCTAACAATTTATACTAAAAAGTTGGAAATTTTGAATAAAATTATTCGAGTTTTCTTGAATTTTCATGAATTTTCCACAAAGTTCTTAGCAAACAACACTTTGAACGCAGACATACTGGTCTAGGTGTATATGTAGCCAAAAAATATTTTAAATCTAGGCTAAAACTTTTAGCCGTGTACAAAACAATATTTATTTTTCTTGTTTGTTTTGGAATTTTGTTTAGGATTTCTTCAGGAGTTACTTCAAAAGTAGAGTGGATGTTGAGTAGAGCCAGCCTCTCATGCCCCATTGTACTTCTTAGACGAAGGGAAGACCCTTCGCTAGGAGCAACGGGAACTGGAACCGTTCCAGCAATTTTTATATATCGATGTACCATAGGGAAAAAAGACACGGAACACGGTCGCTCCTCCTTTGGGATTGGAAAATATTTTTCTTTTTTAGGGCTTGACGCTGTTCAAAAGAAATCCAAAAACTCTATATAAAATGACACTTATGAAACGCTTAAGAAAAATTTCTTGTGTCAGAATCTCTTCTACTTTTCTACTGCTAATTTCTGGAAAATTTTTACAAAAAAGCGACCTGCGTAACTCTGGCTTTGGCAAGAAATAAATAGTTATCGCTTTATTTCTTAAAGAAAAACTGAAGTTTCGGAAAAATAAGAACAAGAAATATAATAAAATAACATTGAAATTCATATAAAAAGCGGCACATTGTAATTATTCAACATGCAAAACGGAACGTCAAAATTTCTTGGCTATTCATGACAATTTCATGGTCAAGAATAAATGAAAATCATACCGGGCTTTTACTTTTAAACGTTTTCAATCCTTTTTTGCCAAATTAGCGTCACTTTTTATTATCACCTGCAACAGGGCCGTGCGCAGGGATTAGCCTTGGGGGGGGTTTAATTTAGATTTGCATTCGCATTACATTTTTCACTAAGATAAACATATTTGCTGAAACATAAATTTAAATGTTCTTTAACTTTTCTGAAACTGCATACTCTGATGCCTAAAACTATACCCCAGAAAATTTTTTTGGTTGTACACATTCAGTGTTGCCCTTTTGGTGCTTTTAGAGCTAGATCTAGCTCTTTTTTTTGGCGTTTAGCTCTAAAATTCTGTTTTAGCTCCTAGCTCTTTTTCTGGTCCTTTCTTTTCATTTTTAGCTCTTTTTTGGCTACAAATTTATTTTATTATTATTATGAAGCTTGATAATTTTTCAAGAACACACTTTTTTTTTTTTTTTTTTCAGTTAATTATGTATACTTTTTATACATTTTAAACATCATAAATCTATCTCTACATATAATAAAATTGTAACAGGTCGATGTCTGTACATGGCAGATATCAACAAAAAATTGATTGGGGGAAGCATTATTAAACGAGTAGAATCCAAATCAACCATTTTTTTAATTTTTGTGTGTCTGTCTGTCTGTCTGTCCGTATGTTTGTGGCCGTATCACTCTGAAAGTACTGAATGGAAATGAATGAAACTTCTTCGTTGGATTGTCAGACGCTCAACCTAAAGTTTAAGATATTAGTTTTTGCGATATCTCAACCGGTTTTGGAGTTATCGTTTGTTGGATTGCTAGATACTCAACTTAAAATTTAGGATATTACTTTTTTAGATATCTCAACCGGTTTTGGAGTTATCGCCCAATATGTGGCCCATGTCTGTCTGTATGTTTGTGGTCGTATGACTAAAAGTACTGAATGGAATTGAATGAAACTTCTTCGTTGGATTGTCAGACGCTCAACCTAAAGTTTAAGATATTAGTTTTTGCGATATCTCAACCGGTTTTGGAGTTATCGCCCAATATGTGGACCAGGGGTGACCAAAAATGTCTTAGTACAATATGGATGTCAAACGAAAGGTGTCAATGAGTACTGTAATATGCGATGTGATCAATTGAAATATCCCAAATGGTTTCGGAGATATCTTGAAGTTATCGACGAATATTTGCAAAAAATGTGTTAGTACAATATGGGTATCAAACGAATGGTGCCAATGGGTACTGTTATATGCGACGCGCTTAATTTAAATATCTCAAAAGGTTTCAATTATATAACTTCCAAAATTTCGGACGGAAAAAGAGAAGGGTGGGTAGAAGCCATGTACAGACATCGACCTGTTACAATTTTGTTATATGTAGAGATATGTATGTATTTCAAATTTCGAAAACTGGCCCAAATGTATTTTTTAATTGTTGTTGTGAACTATACAATCAAGTTATAGAAAGAAAGTCTAGACATATACCTACATATGTGTGTACGTATGTACATACACTTAGGGGGTCAAGCGGCTCTACACTAGCATATATTTCTGTATGTATACAGTGAAAACACCAAACTAGTCAGACAACATACTAGTATACAACTACAATTTTCTGGTTGAAATCATACTAGTCAGAAAAAGTCTATTCCATACTAGTATTCAACTACAATTTTCTGGTTGAAATCATACTAGTCAGAAAAAGTCTATTCCATACTAGTATTCAACTACAATTTTCATGTTCAAATTGTTTTAGTTTGAAAAAGTTCAAACTCTAATCGGTCCCTTTTTGGATTAGAAAGGTTCAATCTTTATCGAACTAGTTTGATTATAGTCCTACTGTTTTACTAGTTCATTTCATTCCATTTTGAACTACTATGAAACTGATATATTTCAACTATATGCAAACTAGTATGTATATACTAGTAGATGACTGGTATGTTCTGGTCGAAATCTGACAATTGAAATGTTGTAGGACATCAACATTGTAAAAATACCAGTTGCTTATATGAAAATATGACAGTTGGCTGACTAGTTGGGCTTAGTGCACATACTAGTTGTAAAGTAGTTTTCAACTAGTTGGTTTGATTGCAGGAAGAAATTATATAGGTGATTATATGACATCAGGCCCATATTTTATTTTAAATTATTCTATATTACGCGCTTAGATATGTTTTATTTTATATTTTATTTCACTATATTTTTAAAACTTGACTGGAACTTTTTTTCAATAATTTTGTTTCGATGTATTTTCTTATACATATGTATATGTACTTCTAAGAAGAATTCCAAAGACTTTTGATTGAATATCGTACAGTATACCATTAACAAGGTGTAATTTTTCCAAGTTATACCTTTACAAACGTAATAGACCAACGCGCAAAAGTGGCGGGCTATAGCGTAATAAAAAAAGGGTTTCAAGATGTAGTCTGAAATTTTCTAAGGACTGTTTATGATAGGGCAGCGCACTGCCTCTATACCACTGTGGCCAATACGCATTACATATGTACATATGTACATCCTTGGCATGTGCTATAAGTGCATATACACTTACATATGTATGTACTTATATATTTGTACAAAGGAACTTTATACATCTCCTATATATATATTTATATTCTTTTACAACAACGCTGAAAAAAGTCTTAAGTTATCAAAAATAATCAATAAAAATCAAAAATAATCAAAATTAATCATAAACGCTTTTTTGATTACTTTTGATTATTTTTTGATTATTTTTGATTTTTTTTTAATTTAATTGAAAAATAATCATTAAAAATGGATACTAATTGGTAATCAATCATTAAATGGATTCTCAGGAAAATAATCAATCAAACCAGTAATCATTACGATTACTAATAATTATTTAACAGGTCTGGTCTAATACCATTTCCTTGACAAATTCAAAACATACTAGTACTTTTTTTGTTCAGAAAAAAGAAACCCAGAAAATAGTAGTGTCAAAATCACATTAATTTGTTTATTGTTTTTAGGTGCCAAGAATATGACATCCAGCTTTTCAACTATTGTTCGTTGTTCATGGACATACAAACGATAGGCTTTAGATGTTAAGGAGTACCCGACCATAATGTACATATGTATTTTTTACCTTTCGCACTAAATTTATTACGAGTCGTTTTGTTTAAAGCTACAACTTCTGACCCAAATGTCCTAAAGAAATTTAGATTAGGCTTCTTCTAGGTCCACGCTTCATATGGTGTTTTACTTTCCAAAGCTTTCGTCCGTGACCGGTTTCTTAACCCTTAACTACAGACGTCAAATTATATGAACGTTAGTACAGACCACCGGTAATTTTTACCGGTTATATTAAATATATAAAATTTTTGCAAAGCAATTGAAAAATGTATATAATATATATCTGATATTTATCTCTAGCATATTAAGTTCTAGGAAAAGTTGTAAAACTGTTTATTTTAATAAAACCACACCGCATTTCTTAAGAAACATATATTCAGTTACCGTTGTATAACATTTTTTTTGGTTGTAAAAAAAATCGACAATAAAATATATTTAAACAAAACACGAATTCATATTATTACAGAAACTTAAAATATAACGTATTCTGATACAAAATATAACAATAAAAGACAAACATATGTATTTGAAAAAAAATCTGCAAGTGGTCAATTTGCTCAAAAATTCAAGTCCCACATTCCTTACAAATTCTTTCGGTGCATTGCAAACATATTGGTGTCATACATATTACGCGTATATGTGTTGTTTTCCTTTCTTCGCTAGCTGGACATTTCATGCAGGTTGTTTTTTCGCATTGCTTGACTGAAATACTTCAGGGTGTGGATTTTCCATTTGTAGTATACGTTGGATGGAAAGTCTAATTTCACGTGGAAGATGCGTGTTTTGAAATCTGCGTTCCACATCTGGTGTCACCAACGCCATTGCTAATTGGTTAGAAAAATATTAGCGCTCCATCATCGTATTATCTCGATAAGATTGTTGCACAATAAATGAGTTCACCGAAGCTATATCTAGAAATCTATATGCTTAGGTACTGCAGGAAATTTTGACCATTTAAACCGATTTTTACCATATAAACTGCTACTATTTTCACATACATCAGTGGGTTGATTATCAGTGTCCTCATCTTCCGCTTCTATTTCTGATTCAGGGCCATGGTCGCTTTCCAAATAATCGGAATATGAATTTAAATCACTTACATCAGAATTAATTTCCTCCAGCCATCTTTCCACAGCTTTTTCAAAATTTTCTTGACCTATTTTAACCCTCTTTGAAGGGCCGGGACTACATCTTCCATCCATTACTTTATTCTAAAATAAAATGACAAGGTTATAATAAACATAAAATTAACTGTTATCCAGTTTAATTATAACACGAAATAAAAATATACGAACGTTAAAACAGAGCACCGGTAATTTTTACCGGTTACAAAATTTAGATAGTGATTAATTAAACAAATTACACTGCACACAACTGACACTTCAGCAAACAAAGTTATACTAAGTCCCGAAAAGGTACAAAAGCGTATAGATGCGTAACTAAAATAGATCTGACGAAATTGAAAAATGTAAACTGCTTACCGGTAAAAAATACCGGTCGTCTGTAGTTAAGGGTTAAAAATACTGCGGTTGCCACTGCTTCGGCCCACAAAAATTCACTTTGCGCACTTTGATGCAATATATGTAGTTCTCGCTATCTCAACAATAGTGCGATTTGCCCTATCAGCAACTCCGTTTTGCTGTGGCGAATATGGCACTGTCAACTGTCTTTTTATTCCTGACTTTTTCAAGAAATCATTAAATTCTTTATTAGCAAATTCGCGACCATTATCGCTTCTTAATGTCTTTATTTTCTTTTCAGTTTGACGCTCTACTAATGATTTGAACATTACAAACTTTTCGAACACTTCATCTTTAGTTTTCAAGAAGTAAACAAATTATCGTCTTGTTTTGTCGTCAATAAACGTCAAAAAATAACGTGCACCTGCGAGAGACGTTGTGCTAAAAGGGCCACATACGTCCGTATGTATAAGTGATAATGTTTCTTTTGCTCGCGTTTCGCTGCATTGAGGGAATGCTTTAGGGCTAATTTTACATTTTGTACATATCTCACACTTAATGTATTTGCCAAAGCTTATTTTGTCCATACCGCGTACCATATTTTTATTTATTATTACTTGTAAGTTACCGTAGTTTAAGTGTTCATACCGTTCGTGCCATGAAATTGCTTGTTGATTTGTCATATTGTAACACTTATTGCGATAACTTCGAAATACAAAAAGCTTATTTACTTTTGCTGCTTCTGAAATGACATAAGGAAACTTTGTGCACAGGTCCGCTTGGCTGATGAACGTTTTCTAGAGCCTTCCATCCCTCTGTGGAGGTTTTGCAGTGTTTTATATGGCAAAGTTGTGATGATTTAACACTCAGAGTTATTGTGGCCAATGCTCTTTCATCTAGTGCTTAGCCCTAAACGATTTCTGGGCTCATAAGTTATGTTAGAGGTAATCTCCGAGAATCAATATAAACCGCAACACATGTATGTATACTCAAAGACGTTTCATTAAAGGCTATATAAAGTTTAAGAATCAAAAGTACCATAGAAAGTGTATGAATGTAAAGCAATACAGAGTTGCATGTAATTGTATAAATAATTCGTGTTGTAACTAGAAACCGATTACTTTTAACACTATGAAATACCAATAAGAGTTATTTAATGTTCCATTTGATTATACATATTTTTCAATATAATACGTTTTAAAAATGTACCGATTCCATTTTCCTTCCAAGTAGATTTCGGGTATTTTTTCCAGAGCTAGTCCCTCATTCCCACCTCACATTTTTATTTTGTTAAAACCTAGATCTTTTTAGGGAAGTGGTCGCTGGGGATGATGTATATATTATATATTATATGTATATTAAGCTGTTCGTTAAGAAAAAATTTTTTTTTCGCCAGGCGGAATATGATGCGTTATGCTGTAAAAATAAGCTGTGCAAAATTTCACTCGAATTGGATAACTCTTAGAACTGGCGCGTTGCATTTGAAAATTTTAAAAACCATATGCACTCAGGTTGCAGCAGATCATATAAAAAACTTGATAGCCGTAAACTTGGTTCACATTTATCACGTGAAAAAAACATGCAGATTACGATTCTAAAGACAAAAATTTTAAAAAAGCCATAGGTTTTGAGATTTCGCGAAGTTATCGTTTCTAACAAAGTGAGAAAACGCCATTTTCGTATTGTTCAAAAAATCTCCAGTTCTACATATCCGATGAAAAAACTTTTTTCATCTTATTAAAGATCTTTCATTGCCGTAACAACCTACCATATAAATCTTTCCAATTAGATTATGAGTTTAAGAGTTATTTGCAAATGCATTTCAGAAATCAGACACATTTTCCATCAGCTTCGTCATTAACATTAAATAACACTTAGAAGCACTAACCTGTTTGCATTTTTTTTGATGTAGTATTGGAGATGGATCTATTACAAATAATATATGTTGAAACCATTTCCAAATCGGTTAACAAATATAAAAGTTATAGCAAGTTTATCAAGTGTTATTTTTTCATTCGGTATATCGATACTGTATTTTCAAAAATAATCGAAAAACTTGTTTGAATTCTTCAACTGAATTTTAACTAAACTTTCAAATAAATTAACAATGGTAAAATGTATTTTAGACTTAAGTATATTTAAAAGCGTATATTGAATTATATATCCCATGAACAATCGTAAAATGTATTTTAGACGTACAGTGACATTTTTTTGAATTTCGTTAGACAGGGTACTAATATGGTATGGTTTGTATACGCATATTGTCACTTGCGAAGCGAATACATTTGGCGAGTGGAACAGATTGGCGAACTCACCTAAAATTTGCATTGTGAGTGGCGAATGAACTTTTTCGCCTGTCATGTTATGTTGCCATTCACACAAATTCAAAAAGTTCATCCGAATTTGATGTTTCTGTCATTTTTGTGTCATTTGCATATGTTTTTATTTATATATTTGTGTAAAAGAGTGCGATGTTTGTGTAATTGCAGTGGGTAGAGAGGATGATGTGCGTCAATTGGAAATGGTAGCTCATACCGAGATCATAAAAAGTGGTGCTAGTTCAGATACAGATGAGCCGGATGTGGGAAGTAGTGGTGCAAAGAAACGTAAAACCCACAGTGGCGCCAATGGTGATTTAATGATAGTAGAAGACGTTTTGCAATCACATCCACTTGAAGTGCGTATAACAATTGGCAATAGCGCAGGTGCAGATGAATACATAGTGGTGCGCCTGCGTTACTTCAAACGTTTGGGTTTTGCCACTGCAGCAACATTACAAAAAATCATACCAGATCTTATTAAATCCATTTAACAAATGTGGAGCTCTCGCTTGAATTTAATGAAACAAATACGGCCTTTGGTTCAAAAACAAATTGATTTGCATATATTTGAAAGAAGGATGTTTATACACTTCTCGCCCCTCATGCAGTCTTGTACAATGGACTTCACTTATGAGGAGTATGTAGCATCTGCACCGAACGTTGACCCAGAGCTTGTCAGTAGTAATCATCTTTTTTATCGTGCCATCGTTTACCCACATTGACCTAGATGAACTATCATTTAATTTAATTAAAAAACACACAGAAGTTGTTTACTCACTTCTATGTTGTTTTATTTTCGGTTAAAATTCTTTTTTCTATCAAAATATATGAATAAACACAAAACTTGTCGCTTCTTTTTCTCAAATGCGAATGAAATAAGCATACGTCAAATTTAGCCACTTTTTGGCGAATTCGCCACAGATTCGAATGCCGCAATTCGAGAAGGCGAAATTCGACAAAATTTTCATTCGCTTCGCATGTGACAATATGCGTAGTAATTTTTTAAATAAAAAACAATATTAAAAATTAAAAAATACTCAAGTAAAAAGGGATTTTAATTAATGATTTTTGGGAATAGGTACATTTTGGTCTCAGAATAGGGCTAAACCGTTCTCGAATTGAATGGACATTCTTCTAAATAGAAGAACGAAGCGTTCTCAAAATTAAACCAAAACGTGCTAAATGTGAGTGCAAACCGTTCTTGAAATGAGCCCAAAAGGTTCTCAGCCTAAGCACGAAATGTTCTTAAAATGAAACCAAAATGTTCTTGAAATGAACGCAAATGGTTCTCATCTCAATCCAGAAATGTTCTTGAAATGAGCAGATATGGTTCTCAACTCGACCAGAAAATGTTCCTAAAATGATCCCAATACGTTCTCAGAATAAGTTAAAAATGTTCATAAATCAAGTCCAAACTGTTCATGGAACACAAAACATGTTCTTGAATAATCCGTTCTCAAAAGAAGACCATCGTGCACGAGTTATGTAAGTCAAAACTTTACTGACAGACTTTCGTGCACGAATGTTCTCAATTTTCTTGTTTCGTTCGTTTTAGAACGATTTTTTCTTTGAGTGTATCTGGTGAGCTTGCAACATCGTACTAAGGGGTTCCGTTTATCACCTCACCTCAAAAAAGGAGATGTTGTAGCTGGGCTTAACGAGGTTACTTTCTCTACAAGAGGGATACTGGCAAGGATAATATGTCACCCCGGGCCAGATAGTCTCGTGCGAGTTGTAACAGTGAAGGCTGCTAATGGGGAATGCATGAATGTATATATCGTTCCTATCGACGAAAAAGGGCGCAAAGCTGTTTGTCGACGAAGAAAGGCGCAAACTTTTTTTTGTTTGAAGAAGGCGCATTATAATCAGTTTGAGAAAGAAAGACGCATGAAAATAATTTTTAAGAAAGAAAGGCGCCTTAAAATAATTTTTGAGAAAGAAAGGCGCATTAAAATAATTTTTAAGAACGAAAGGCGCATTAAAATAATTTTTAAGAAAGAAAGGCGCTTTAAAATAGAAAGAAAGGCGATATAAGTTGGAGTTACTCTAAGCATATTTTATGTACGCATCCCCTTGTATTTTTTCCAGCCGGAAAATGGGAAAGCCTGTTTTTAATTTGGTGTAGGCCTTTACTGATTATATTTCATATTTCCAGCAAATGGAATGGTTATGCGCCTTTCTTCCTCGAAATATTTTTTAATGCGCCTTTTTTCGTCAAAATATTTTTTAATGCGTCCGTATTTCCCGCAATATTTTTAATGCGCCTTTTTTCGTTGACAATTTGTTCATCGGTAGCGACGATATGTATGTATATACGCATCATACGTGTTTACTCAGATAGTTCAAGGGCGGCACTATGATGAATTCGATATAGCTGTCTTAATATAAAGCAAACAGTTATGCAAGGGCAAATGTTCAAGCTTCATTCATTCGATTAATACTGCTTTACGACCGCCCGCGAACTCTTTTCTTGTGCGGAAATAGTTACCAAAATTGTTATTTGGAAGCAATAAAATGGATATATGAACTAACAAGTGTGTTGTCATTATTCGTTCATGGTTTGGACAATTGGCAAGCCTCAATAATTTACACCATAAATACAGTCCAAAATCCGACTGTATCCCTGAACTTTCAACGTGCAAAGGTATTTACGCCGTCATCACCAGTATGGTTGCAGTGAAGCAACAAACTAGGCAGGATACAAACCAGTACACAACTACAATTTGCTGACTGGTATCTAAACAGGTCAGCAAAGCCTAAACTTGACTTTTTAAGATTGGTGTACATGCTAGCTTGCTGATTGTCTCTTAACCTTCAAAACATTTGGATATACATATGTGAATATTAGAGCTTTTTATAATCCATTTTTCGAATTATTTGCACGCTATAATTTAGTTTAAGTTATTATTACTGTTGTGTATTGACACAATATAACTGATAAAAAGCACAAGTGTTCTCCAGGGCGATTGCTAACGAATGAATGCTTTATTTGCAAAATCTTAAATCTAACATCAATTTGCCTTATAGCTAATATAATGAGATATGCTCAGAGAGTTAGTGAGAGAGGTAACTGTAATAGAAATTCAATATGGTTATACCCAGCACTCTCCCCTTTAAGCTTTTTTTTTTTTTTTAAAAAAAATTGAATATAATGATTACATTATGATTATATGTATGTGTGATAATTGCAATTTAGTTACAATGAAAAGTTCATGTTCATGTGAAGCTTCATGCTTAAATATATTTAGTTTGTTGTATGTTTTGTGTTGTATTTTATTTTTGTGTTTTACGAAAACTGTTGCGTGTAAGCTTAACTGAAATATGTATATATATATATATATATGTTACAAAATATGTGTATGCAAAAAAAATTTTATGCGCTTGTATAATGTGATCATAATTTTAAAAATTTTCCATCAACTCGTGGTCTTAATACTCTTTTAGGGGTATTTTGTAAGTTACTATTATCAGATACATTATCTGAGTTTGATATATTGTCATTGATCGAGGAGGCGGAGTCCGTTCCAACACTACTTGCACCCTGTACATCTGTTGCCTTGGTGACGTTAATGTCTCGTCTTCTTATCTGATCTAAATGACGTTTGATTTCCCTATTGCTGCCGCTAATTACACATGAGTACGTACGTGATCCAAGCTGTTTTTTGATCACGGCTGGGGACCAACTTGCCTTATTTGGGTTGGTGTAGTCACGTATAAGAACTTTTTGTCCTTCATGGAATTTGATATTTCTTTTATGTCTATCATTGTCTACGCTCTTTGCTTGACTTTCTAAGATTTTCGATTTCGTAAGCGGTGGTCTAAGTGCACTAAAACGAGTTTTTACTGATCGCCCTAAGAAAACCTTTGCAGGTGACTCACCAGTCGTGCAGTGGTTTGTACTTCGGTAATCCAGGAGAAAGTCATTGATAATATCATCCATGCTTTTAGCATTTTGGGATTTAATGTTTGCGAAAATAGATTTTTTTATTGTTTTGACAAAATTTTCTGCCTGACCATTCGTCGATGGATGTCCAGGAGCAGTCAAATGGTGTTTGATGCCAAGCTGTTTTAAAAACATTTTGAACTCCTCCGATGTGAACTGTCTACCGTTGTCACTGACTACAACATCTACCAAACCATAACGGCAAAATAATTCCTTCAATTTCCTAATAGTGAAAGCGGAAGTAATTTCCTTCGTCTTAAAAACCTCAACCCATTTTGAGTGCGAGTCCACCACAATGAATAACTGAAAATTTTTAATCGGGCCTGCAAAGTCTATATGTATGCGGCTCCAGATTGTATCAGTTGGTTGCCATGGAATCAGAGCACTTTTTTCTGGACTAGGCAACAACTGCTGACAAGGTTCACAGCTCGCCACCATTTGTTCAATATCCCTATCAATGCCTGGCCACCATACATAAGACCTGGCTATGGCTTTAGTTTTTACTATTCCGAAGTGCGAACAGTGTAGCTGTTCAAGTACGACCTGCTGCAGTTTCTTCGGAACTACCGCTCGATAGCCCCACAATATGCAATCATATTGGACGCTTAGTTCTTGGGCCTTATTCCTAAAAGCCATGAATTCGTCACCCCGTAGGTTACCCAAAACCCCTTTTTGGATTGCCTCACTTACCTTAGATAAGGTAGGATCACGTCTCGTTTCGCGAGCTATGGCTTTGAAGCTTAAATTCAGGTAGTTTTCTTTTTCTACAAAATTAATGTAGCTGTTATCTTCATGATCTTCACTTGTTATTGATTGTGGCATTCTCGACAAACTGTCTGCATGATTCAGTTTACCCTTTACATACTCGACTTTGTAGTCAAACCCTGAAAGTATGAGCGCCCATCGCTGCATACGCGCAGATGCCATCACAGGCAACCCTTTATTTTCACTAAAGATTGATAAGAGGGGCTTGTGGTCAGTATTTAATATAAACCTGTTTCCCAATAAATATTGCTTGAGTCTCATTACGCTGTAAACTATAGCCAGTGCCTCTTTCTCGAGAGTGCTATAGTTTCTTTCGCTCTTGTTGAGCGCTCGTGATATGAAAGCAACCGGTTTCACAGTGTTGTCAGGGAATTTGTGTGATAAAACACCCGCAACTGCGCTGCTACACGCGTCTGTTGTCAACAAAATTGGTAAGTTCGGATCGAAGTGTACCAGTACTTGATCCGATGTGACTTCAGACTTCATTCGCTCATACGCTTCCTGACAACTCTGTGACCAATTGAATACTTTTCCTTTTTGTAACAACTCATATAACGGCATGATTTTCTTTGAAAAGTTGTCGATAAATTTCGAATAATAATTTACCATACCGATAAAGGCCCTAACTTCGGACACATCTTTTGGTACCGGTGCATTATTTACGCTTGTTATGCGTTCTTCATTCTTGCTTAACCCATTTTGGTCAATTACAAAGCCGAGATATGAGATTCTAGTCTGGAAAAATTCGCATTTCTTCGTATTCAATGTGAACCCAGCAAGACTCAACTTCTTGAGAACTGCCTTTAAATTCACAATGTGTTCCTTTAAATTTTTACCAGTGACCGTGATGTCGTCTTGGTAAACGACTACTGAAGGTATTTCGCGTAATAAATTTTCCATTGTCTTCTGGAAAATAGCAGCAGCTGTCTTGACCCCAAAGGGTAATCGCTTTACTTTGAACGTGCCTTTGTGTGTGCTCCATGCGCATAAAAGTTGGGCTTGTTCGTCGAGAACCAACTGATTGTATGCGTTACACATGTCCAGTTTGGTAAATAACTCGCCACCCTGTAGCGCTGCGAAAATCTCATCAATACGAGGTAGCGGATATTTAAAATCTTTTAAGTATTTGTTTATGGTTACCTTATAGTCACCACATAATCGGAGATCCCCATTGGGTTTTAAAATGGGTACCAATGGAGTCCCCCAATCTGGATTGTCAACTGCCTCTAGCACATTGGCTTGTACAAGAGAGTTAAGTTGTTTTTCAACTTTGTTTTTCCATGCCAGCGGCAAAGGACGTGGCTTAAAAAAAATTGGTTTCACATTTTCTTCAATTGGCAAGCTAATTTCATAATTTTTACAATGTCCTAATCGACTATTAAAAACATTTGAAAACTCGCATTTTATTTGCTCCGTAATTACCGAGTACATACCTTCTTCCTTAATTGCATTAACTTGTAATAGCTCGAAATTAAATGCGTTTAAAAATGTTCGGCCAAGCAAAGGCGGACTTGTTGTTCTTGAAACCACAACTACAACTTGCTTTGTGATCCCTTCGTACGTGATATTAGCGTCATACTCACCCAATAGCTGAATATTGCGGCCATTGTAATCCATGTATTTAGTTTTGCATGGCCTGAGCTGGCCTTTGCTTTTAAGTTCGTTATAGAACGATGCAGGAACCAGCGTACAAGGTGCACCAGTGTCGCAAAAAACTCCCTTGCTCACTCCATCAATTGTTACAGTCAAAACATATTTGTTGTCGGAATGTGTGTTAGTAATACTGAAAATGGAATTATCAAATACATCATTAGTTTCATGCGAATAATCTCGGGAAAGAAAGTTGATTTTATTATTATCTTTCTTATCCTTTTTGCGACATATGGAAGCCATATGACCCACTTTGCCACAGGTGTGACATTTGTACCCCTTGTACCGACAATTCACAGCTTGATGATTGCGCCAGCCACAATGAATACATGCTTCAGCCTTGTCCGACTTGTTGTTGGTATGTTGCTGCTGTTTGCTGTTCTTCTTATCCCTTTTGTTTGACACTTCACTGCTTGCCTTTGAAGGTGTGCTTTTTTGCTTTGAGTTATTTATGTAATTAACTTGACTCGTTTTTGCTTGCTTCATTTCAATAATAAGAGCTTTTCTTAGCACATCATTGAGAGAAATTTTCTCATCTTCTTCGCATATTTTTTCGAAAATCTTCTCAGGTAAGCCCATAATAAATCGATCTCGTAAAAAGTCTTCTAGATTAGCTCCAAATTTGCAATTGAGTGAAAGCTTTTTAGTTCTAGCGAACCACTCAGAAATCGTTTCTGTTTCATGCTTTGTTGCTTCATGAAATTTTTTGCGCTCAGCATATACAATAGTTGGTGGAGTGAAATGTTGGTTAAGGAACTCACAAAGTTCTTTGTACGTCTTGCTTACCGGCGAACTTGGACTGCAAAGAGCGTGAAGAAGAGCGTATGCGTTTGTGCCCACTGACTTTAAGAGTATCGCTTTTTTTTTGTTGTCATCGGTGCAACCGATTTCGCTAAAATGGATGTCTAGTTTTTCTTTCCATAGTAACCACGTGTCTGATTGCGGTGAAAATTCTGGAATATTCGTTGATTGATGAATTGTAAATGTGCCAGCTTCGGCTGCAGATGCCGCACCTACACCACCTGGCATTTTGATGATTTTAAGCAATTTTTGCTGTCACAGCAATCGTAATCGTAATAGGTACTTTATATCGTTTTAACCGTGTATTTACACAGCTTACGTATTTTTAGCACTGGTTGTAATTACAACTCCGTATTTCGTATTTTATTTCGCAACACTTCACATTGGTTTTCGATTAAAATTTTACTTTATTTGACTGTTGGCTAAATTTTTCTCGTCGCCATTTTATGTTGTGTATTGACACAATATAACTGATAAAAAGCACAAGTGTTCTCCAGGGCGATTGCTAACGAATGAATGCTTTATTTGCAAAATCTTAAATCTAACATCAATTTGCCTTATAGCTAATATAATGAGATATGCTCAGAGAGTTAGTGAGAGAGGTAACTGTAATAGAAATTCAATATGGTTATACCCAGCAATTACTATGAAATAAAAATTAGGGAGTGGTTTGTTTTCTCTCCCCTGCAAATATGGATTTGATATCTTTTAAACTGGCTTAGCAACATCAAAAAATGTTGAGATATATATGAATACCTGTTATTTTTTTTTTTAATTATGACTTGTTGCTCATACGCTCGTACAGTATTTTTCTTATACACTACCCGAAATAGCTTCAATACACACTGATTCTTATAAATAATCTGATGCAGAAGATAGTAATAGTGATTATGATTATTAAAAATATTGTATAAAATAGAAATAATTTGTTCTTTAGCAAAACAAAATTCCTTATACATCACTTTATATGTATGTATTTTTGATTTAAGTTCTTGGTATGATTAACGATAAGATTATTTCTTTGGACCCTGACCCAATTCTTGGTCTTTTATGGAAATAAGTACCAGTGAACGACATATTAGTTCAATATCATTTCGACGCCATTTAATTTTCCGTACAGCTCCATAATGCTTTTAAGTATGTAAATATGTGTAGTAGGTTACGTAATAAAAGTCCTCTTGGAATAAAAAATTATTAATATTTACAGAATACACGTTTTTATGAAGTTAAAACAAGATGTATCCATCGCTTTCCTGGTTATATGCAAAAAGGGCACATTTATCACCGATTTATTTCATCGTTTTGGGCTAAAGATGTGAAGTGCCGCTTTTGTAACTCTACCAAGTTAAAAGATAATACCCTAGATAACAGTAATATCAATATCTTTTTCTATATACTACAACAACATAAAAGTTACAATGCTTCAAAAGTTTAAAACACGAATATCTCACAACATTCTTTTCATAGAAGTGCCCTATTTGCACGAAACTCCTCAATTGTATTTTTCAGTGAACTACGTATCTTGTCTCCATTGTTTTCGAAAAAATATATTTTATTAAGTTTTTCATCAAATTGTACTTGTTATTCCAAAAGGTATTGTACATACCTATTCTGCCTTTTAACAGAATGGCATTAAATTTTTACGCTTTTCCTGCTCCTTCGTAAAAACAACCATGCATGCGGAGTGTCACTTTTGAGAAGAACTCTACTTACGGACCCTCTAGTAGTTGAATCATGCGTAATTTTTTTTCATTGCAACTAACCCCCCGATTCTGTGTTCTTGATAAATTGTGAATCTTGATAAAATATCAAGCATGGCCCAATTATACTGGTCGTCTCGTTAAGCCAACAACAACTATTCCCATGTATTTTGTTAGTGTTTTTTGGTACTTGTTTGTCATATTTTACTGTCAAAATCATTATTCGCTGTATTCGCCTTGCCAGGCGTGGATCAAAATTTTTTCCATTTTGAGTGTAAACTAGAAATTACAAAATTGCAGTTTCATTTGTATCCAGTGGGGACGCAAAATAAATTTATCAAAACCTAGGACAAAATACCAAAAATAAGAACCTTTTCTGTTGAAAGGCTATCACGTTTTGTATGCCAATAATAGTGAGAACTTAAATAGTAATAAAAGAAAAATGATTTAGGTTTATTTCATTTATTATTATTCAGTAAAGAAACAAAAAGTTTATCACATACAGACCAAGCCTAAATAACCGACCCCCGAGAGGTATCCCCCTCTATACGCGCCTTGTTCGAAATTTGAATTCGCCAGCTAACGTAATAACCCAACAAGCATTTCTGTAATTGTTTTAAAAATATTTTAAAGTAAACCATGGTACAAGAAAATCAAGGTATTTCCACTATGACATAAACTGTGTCTGCCGTCATTCACATCATTTGTCATTTGTTCCATCTTACAAAAAAAAATTGGTTTGATTATTTTTAGAATATTAAAGAAAATTTTTGGAATATAATAAACAAAGTTAAATATTTACAAAATCAGACCAATATTATTTCTATTTCGCTTAAACTTAAAAAAAGGAGCAACCCTTTTCAAGTTTTTTCGTAGCTATATTTAGCTTTATATTATTGAAAACGATAGATCCCGATAACTGACAAGAATAAATTAAAAGCAAAATCCCACAAATTGGATTCGTTATTAAGATCAAATTGTTTTAAATTTTAACAATTAACAGTTACGATACCCGGACGTAATCTGGCACAATATTATAACTTAAATTTATTTAATTGCAATTAGTTTCCAAATCAATTAAAAATTGAATAGATTAACATAATCTGCCATGTCACCTGGGACGGTGTTGCGATCCGATTGGGAACGTCGGTTACGAAGCTTAAAGTCTTCAGCGGAAAAGTGGTCTTAACATTCAAACTGCTTATAAAGCACTACTTTGGCTACATTCACGAAAATATAAAAACTAAAAAATATGAATTAACAAAAATTAGTTCGTTTTTGGTTAAAGAATAGGTTTATGTTAAGTTGTGACAATGGCGGTGAAGAAGAAGAAGTGGAACTACCTTTATACGAGTATATTTGTACCATGAAGTAAACTTGCTACAATAGGCGATATGTTGGCTGCATCTTAACCAATTTTTGCAATGTGCAATTTACATATTTTGTTGCAAAAGCGAAAAAATTTGGTTTGAATAATGTTTTGGAAAAAAGGCTTATAAAAAGTTTTTTTTGAAAAATACAAATCAGCTGATGGCTCGATATCACCATAGTAATTACCATGATATCAAGAAAATAAAAGAAAGTGTGTGCCGTGCACACCCAGGGGAAGTTTACTTCTATAATTTAGCATTTCGCCGTCTATCACGAGCCCTGTTGTTATCTTTCGGCATATCGGTCCCTAAACGTAACCAACAAAATTATGAAAATTCATCTGTTTACAGTAATCGGTAATTCTATTTCTCACAAAATATCACAACCGTAATAAATTCCATTACAAAGAAAATTCAAATGCAATTATGATGTAAGTGACGTTTTGCATGAAATAATTAAAAAAAAAAAAAAAAACAATGAAAAAAAACAATGAAAAAAAAACAAATTGGAAAAAAGTAGCCTCGAACCCGCGACCTTTTGCGTGCTGATTCGCACGCTTACCTCATATGCCATATCGACATTTTTGTTTTTATGCCAAATGTCGTCTATGGTGCTTTTGCTATATGAGTTTTGTGTGGTTCATATATTCACAATATTTAGAAGAAGATTTAACAAGGTGATTTTGTGCTCTTGACAAATTTGTCAATCTTGATAAATATTTAGGAAAAAAATATTTTTATCAAGTGTT
Source organism: Sphenella marginata (assembly GCA_951509765.1). Classification (NCBI taxonomy): domain Eukaryota; kingdom Metazoa; phylum Arthropoda; class Insecta; order Diptera; family Tephritidae; genus Sphenella; species Sphenella marginata. Next base: position 50,369,762 of record OX608082.1, read on the forward strand.
TTTGAAGTTTGCGTCAAAGCCAAATTTTATTTTATTCAAATTAATTTTTAAAAACTTTTTTTTGACGCAGAATTCAAAACACTTAAAGCTTTCTTGGAACATTTTTTATAAACCTGCATCACTAAGGTTAACGTGTCGTTTCAATTAAACAACGTTTACTATCAAACATATTATTATTAAACAAACATATATTTATTAAATCTTCTCGGAAAACTTTTTAAACATTTCTTTTAAGTTTACATATCTTGTCTGAAAAACTTTACAAATACACTTCATTGGAAATCCAAAATCTTTAGAGGGGCCAAGCCACTATTGTTTGAGTAATTTTTCTTTAACTATAGACTTGTTTCGTATATAGTCTCAAATCTGTTTTCTATCTTTTACTGGGTTTTGCGCAGGGCTGAAAAATAACGTTATTTTTATTAATAAACGAAAAAACTTTTGATTTCGTTTTGTTTTTCAATAATATTAACGTTAAAAGCTCAACAAAAAAATATATCGTTGCGTTGAAAATCAAAAAATAATTATCAAAATAAATTTCGTTTCGGTTTTTATCAAAACAATTCACAAAAAATGTTTGAATATTTCAAAATAATATTGGTTAAGATGGGTCGCAAAAAAAGGGGAAATCAGTGCGGCCGTGCTTTAATTTTGTAATTGCAAAAGACCACAAAAAAAAGCCATTTGTTGCTAAAGCATGAAAACCATTTCTTGCGCTCTCAGAACAGAATGCACCAAAAGCCGAAGAGTTGGTTGAAAAAAAAACTAAAAACATGACTTTTCGATTGAGCCTAATGTAGATGCGCCCATTTGGTACTTAGTAACTATGTTTTTTTGTTGTGTTCCTTGATTTATTAATTTTTGACAAATAAATTCAAATAACGTGGATTTCCGACCCAGCGTAATTTGCAAAATGAATAAACGATAACGAAAAAAATTTTTTTGTTATTTTTTGATTTGATATTCAACGAAAAACTTTTTTTTTGATATTTTTTGATTTTGATATTCAACAAAATTTTTTTTTTTTTTTGATATTTATCAAAACGAAATATTTTAGATACTTTTTTTTGATAATTAACAAAACGAAATTTTTTCGTTTATATCGTTGTGCAGCCCTGGTTTTGCGAGTCGACTTTTGTATAATAATAATATTTATGTATACATATTTAGATACTCAGATATACAAAAATAAAAATAATAGACGAGGAAACCGGCAACGAGGTATAGATCAATTTTTCCTGTGCTGCTTGAAGTTTTTGTCCTACAAATTGGCGGGTCCTACATATTCCATGGCATTTACTAAGGCAAATATACTTTTTCGAGGCGCTTTTTAATCACTGGAATACACTAGGAGGGTTTCCGACCACTGCTACTACTACCTCACCGCAGCTCAATTTATCTCGCGGTCCTTTCTAATGTTATAAACCGAAACCTTTATAACGAATCTGGACCCTGTAAATAAACATAAAACAAAAACCAAGTGCTTGCTTTCGTCAACCACAAAACCAAAGTGCTAGTTTTCGTCTGTCAAAGTGTTAGTTTTCGGTGGAAATATTGAAATTGTTAGATTTAGTAAGAAATTTTGAGTGTTAGTTTTCGTATATATATATTGCTCCTACCGTATAAAAATAAACATATTTTTATTCCCATTATTCACTCCAGAAATTTTAAGTCAAAAATGAGGAAAGCAAAGAAATTTACTTGCGGTCCATTGTGAGAGCGTTCTAATAATGTTAAAAAGAATGAGAACTCTTATTATTTTTTAGGGTTTTCATATATTGACTTATCAAAGCTGTCTGCATATGGTCATTTAAATCGGAACTCGCGTTACATCAGAAACAATATTTTACTAGTTAAAATCATTTTATGGTATAGACTTAACATGTCCAACTGATATGGCAATATCGTACTTTTAGCTAAGAATTGATAATATGACACGAAAGAAAATTTGATAGCTTGCTTTAATTATTTTAAAATATATTTAAACAAACAGCAACCGTCACTCGCTTTACGAGAAACTCCTAACTCGCGTTACTTCCGAATTTTAAAAAAGTTAAAGTTTCTAAAATCGATACTTAGGTTGAATAAAACTGCTTCCTAGTCAGTCTTGGGAACATTTTTGTTTTAAGCTTTTAGAATATACAATTTATTCCCAAATATGTAATTTTGGTCATTTATTTTGTCCATTGTATTTAATATTTTATATCTATGTATATTAAAGGTAGTATTGCTTCAAATTTGGACAAATTTCTTATTACTTTTTAGTATCTATAATTTTAACTGTTTTTTTACATCGTTGCCTAGTTAACCCCACTATAATCATTATATAGCCCAGCTGTCTTTTCTTTCTCTTATCTGAATGTCTTTATTTTACGTGATATTAAAGCCATCTTACCTAGAAAAATGAAAATCTCTTATGATATGTTGTAAACGACTTACTCATTAAAAGGCTAGTAAGAGTTTTAATAATAGATTATATTTTTAATAAAGAAACAACAACAAAATAAAGAAGCTTTATTTAAGCAAATCTGGTAGTAGCAGGGAACCTTTAAATGTACTATTAATAGATTTATGAAAAAAATCTATTAACGGGATATTGTAAAGTTTCAACTGTTTTACACTATATTAGAAAGAACCTTATATGTATTAGTGATTAAATGGCACTGAAATGGTTGTTTTTAATTTTTAATTTTAAATTATTTGTTTATAAAGCCAATTAGAAAACAAAATCTTACAGGCTAAGTAGAAATATAAAGTTAGAGTAGGTAAATTAAAAATATAACTCGAGCGATCTTTTGAACAGAAACAAGTAAGGAAAGGGCTGTCTTCGGCTGTGCCGAAGTCTTTATACCTTTCATGAATACGCATATCTTTTTTAAGTGTCCTACATGCCCAAACCACATTTATCGGAGCAATCGGTTATATGGAAGCTATATGTTATGTTACTCCGATCTGTATGATTTTCATTACACACATCACATTTATAATAAGTACCAACCTTGCAAAATTTTACGTTCCTAGCTTCTTAACTGCAAAATTTATAGCCCAAAACCCATTTATCGAAACTATCGATTATATGGGAGCTATATGTTTTGTTTGTCCGATCTGGGTGATTTTCACTACACAGGTTACAAATATAATATGTACTAAACTCCTAGCTTTTTGATTGCAAGTGTTATAGGCCAAAACCCATTTATCGGAACAATCGATTGTATGGGAGCTATACGATGTATTGGTCAGATCTTACTGGTTCCGACAAATGATTAATATAATACAAAATAGCGGCTCCGTACCAAAGTTCATCGAGATATCTCTAAAATTGAGGGACTAGTGCAAGTTCAAATAGACAGACGGACGGACAGACGGACATGGCTAAATCAACTCAGCTCGTCGCCCTGACCATTTCGGTATACTTAATGGTGGGTCTATCTCTTCTCTAGTTATTGGACCATTTATAGCATAAAGTGCCTTGAAAATACGAACATTGAAGAACTTAGAGTTCCTAAGGGATCCAGCAGGAATGTTTATAAAGATCCTCTCCAGGAGCACGGGGCAGTCAGTAGCGCCACGAAACACGTCAAAAATAAACGAAAGCGATAAAATTACTCTCCTATTCTGCCACGACTTTAAGTTGATCAGTAGGCACCTCGCTTCATTTTGACCTCCAGTCATGGATCTCCATCCGTAAAAATTGCGTTGGAACATACAATTTATAGAATTATGCTTATTTTAAATACTGACCACACAGGGGCTTTCAGCTCTTTGGCACAAGTTAAGCGGTATAAAGGCCATACAATTATCAAATTAAGGAAGTGTTAATGAAAATTTGTTATTATGCATTTATTTTAGAACACTTGATTAAACATCGTAAATCGCGTTATAAATATGTAACCTAATTAGCTGGAGTAAAAACAGAATGAGAAGACAGAACCGACCCGTCTAATAGATCATAATTTTTTTCTATGATTTTGTTATTTTTAACATGGACTTAGCACATTTTCTTCATAGTCAAATTGTTTACTGTAGTTTTTCAAACAATATGTTTTATTGTTTTAAGCCAAATAAAAAGCAACTAAAGTCTTTTTTCAAAGCTGTCAACAAAAACTATTATATACTTCGCAAGATAAATCAGTGATAAGGACTTGGATCTCCTATGAAGGATATGTGAACCGCATAAATAACCAAGGCTTTCCTGTTGCAGCTAACATTTAAGAATGCTTACTGAGTTTGAAATGTAGCTACTACTCCGAGTATATGTTGTTGTTGTTGTTAGCACTGCTTCGCCCTGCCTAATGGGCAAATTTACTCTAAATTGTCATCAGGCTCTTCTACCGACTTGGTGTGGAGGTCATAAGTAGTAATAAGATAAGTAAGAGTTTAACCTATTACAATACCCAGACCGAAGTTGTGCTAGCATGACTCTAGTCTCCCTCGGAAGGACACGTTATTCCTTATCGCAGGTGGTTGTATATCTATAACGTGATTCACAGGCGGAGATCTGAGGGATGTGTCTACCGACTCAGTGTGGGTCATTTAGGGCGCGCCTGTGGTTACGCAGATCAATCGGCAAGGAGTTGATGCCGGATGTTGTTGTTTTAACAACAAAATCACTCCCCGAAGGTTTTGGGGAGTGTTGTCGAAATAACAGTCCTTGGCCGGATATGAATCCGGTACGCTCCGGTACTCCCTTGCGGTACTGCCCGACTGTCGTGGGAGCGATTTGGTATGACCAGTGCAACCTTCTTGGTCATGTCATCCCTCCTTCCGAAAGGAAAGAGAAGATGGGTAATGAGAGGTGGGAGGCATCATATCCGTAGATCAACCATCGAGTTGCACATCATTACCTTTGTGCATATTGGTCGCCTCTTACGACCGGTATGCCTACCGCGGGCATATTCTAAGCCCCAACCCGCAGGGGCAAGTTGAGGCCGGATCTCATCATAGTGCTTTCGGAGATCTTTCCATATGTCCATATGACCATATTCCATATATGACCATCTTCGCTCGGTGAAGAAGCTGGAAAGATATCGGAGGTAACTGTTTAGCCTTGTACAGAGTTCGTCGATCGAAGGGCCTTTAACAATCGTCAGCGTATGAAACAATGGAAACCCCTCTGGTGGGAGAGATAGACTCGAAATATAGAAATTAACAGAAGGGGTGAAACAACACCACCTTGCGGAACCCCTAGTTTTATTATTCGTGGTCTAAATCTTGTTGTTGTTGTTGTAGCGCTATGTAGCCCTACCTAAGTTGTCAGTATCTTTACCCAGTAGTGTCATCGAACTCTAAGTACTAGTAAGTACTAGAAAGCTAGCGACTTCGATAGGGGTGGACCAGAGGGAAATGGGTGTTATAAGAGTAGGCTCAGTTGAGCAGACAAATGGATGGGTAGTGTTGTGGGGGGACAAGCCGCAAGCCGGACAGACATTCGGAAAGTCGGGGTTTAGTTTGGATAGGTAAGAGTTAAGTCTATTACAATATCCAGACCGGAGTTGGGCCAGCATCACTCTTGTCTCCCTAGGCAGTTCGCGCTCCTCTTCGGCAACGGGTGGAGTTGTTGCTTTAAGAACGGCGTTCGCTAGTAGAGAGCCGACATAGGAGTTTACCGATTCTGTGTAGATCTAGATCTTGTTCCTGAATTTAGCTGACGGTAGTCGACCGTTAAGGTAGTTAGCGGTCCACCTTTTAAGGCCGGCAGGGACCGGTGCCTCTTCCAGATCTCTGAAGAGTGTGGCATGGTTGACGATGTCAAAGGCTTTTGACAGGTCAAGTGCCACGAGAACCGTCCTATGGTTAGGTGGGTGTTGGTTTTTGCCATAATTAATTTGCGTTGTAATGGCGTTAAAAGCGGATGTTGTGCTATGTTTACGGAAAACATATTTATGATCAGCCAATTGCAGATTTGCAGTGTAGTATGGGAGCATAATGACCTCTAATAACTTTACTACCGGCGAGAGGAGAGTTATCGGGCGATACGAATCTCCTTGGTTCGCAGGCTTTCCAGGTTTTAAAAGGGGAACCACAGACGGTTGTTTCCAGATCTCTCGTATGATGAATGTGGTCAGTGAGAGGCTAAATACTTATGTCCCTTGTGGCCGAGATGTTTCATCATCTTCATGGCCAACTGTTGTTGTTGTAGTTGTAGCGCTACTTAGCCCTACCTAGGTAGTCAGTATCTTACCCAGTATTGTCATCAAACTCTTCTAGCGGAAGTCCTAGAAACCTATCGGCTTCGACAGGGGTGGACCAGAGGGATATGGGTGTTAGAGGAGTAGGTATGGGGGGACAAGCCGCATGCCGGACAAACATTAGGCAAGTCAGGGTTCAGTTTGGATAGGTAAGAGATTAACCTATCGGGAAGTTTCGATACATAATAGTTAAGCAGAAACGGGGATAGGACACCACCCTGTGGCACCCCTTGTTTAACTATTCTGGGTTTTGATCTGGCGCCTCTGAATTCAACCGACGATTGACGGCCACTCAGGTAGTTGGCAGTCCAACGTTTAAGACAGGGGGGAAGGGACGAGTCTTCAAGGTCTTTCATTAGTTGTGCATGGTTGACCGTGTCAAAAGCTTTGGCCAGGTCAAGCGCAACGAGCACTGTCCTGTGGTTTGGACGCTTTTGGTTTAATCCGTCCCCTATCTGAGTGGTTATGGCGTTCAGCGCGGTGGTGGTGCTGTGATTTTTGCGAAATCCATGCTGATGTTCGGCGAGCCGCAGGTTTGCGGTGAAATACGGTAGATTCCAACACCTTCACTACTGGCGAGAGGAGTGATATCGGGCGATATGACTCCCCTACGGCAGCTGGCTTGCCAGGCTCGCTGTTTTTGGGTTTATGCGCTTCCCTGGTGGCTCGGCGAATCTCTTTGTTCAACGGAGGATGCATTACAAATTGTCGGCAGAAGGCGCTCGCGCATCTTTTATGCTTCGACTGAACCTTATCACCGAAGGCGATGGGTATTTTGTCGTTAGGTTTAGTCGGGTTGGAGGAAGATTTCACCGTCGACCATAATTTGCCAACTCCAGCCGAGAGGTTGCAAGACCTTATGTGCTCTTCCCACTTAGCTCGTTTGTGTTTATCTACTAAGCGTCTGATTTCCGCATTAAGATCCTTTATTTGAGGATCCGGAGGTCAAGGCGTCTAATATGGTCACGTTCATTTGCCAGGGCCGCTGCCTCTGCGGGGAAGAATGGACGCACTTCCTTTATTCTACCTGACGGAATGTGTTGATGGGAGGCTGAAATTAGGGCCATACGGAACGCCTTTTCCCCTTCTCGTACGTCAGACGGGGTGGGGATAGCAGCAAAGGCGCCCTCTGTGGTGGTGAGAAAACCCTCCCAGTCGGCTTTATTGAAGTTGGTGTATGTGCGATTCTCAGCGGTGACAAAGTCGGTGGGACGATCGATAGAGCGCACTATGGGTAGGTGGCCTGAAGCAAGCGTCAGCATCGGTCGCCATTCAACGCAGTTTATAAGGCCTGCGCTGACTATGGTGATGTCTGGCGAGCTAGAGCAGTTTACCGCCACTCTAGTGGGGGCATCCCCATTTACCGTGCAGAACGTCGAATCATCTATTTGGTCAGCCAGCTCCTGTCCCCTGCAAGCTGGAGTGCCAGAGATCATGGTGTGCGTTGAAGTCACCAAGGATGACGCGGTTCTCGCCCCTGAGTAACGCACGAATGTCGGGGTGGTAATCCCTGGGACAGCAGGTGACAGGAGGTATGTAAATGTTTATGATTTCAAGGTCGGCATCGCCTGACCGGACAACCATACTGAAATAAATAAGTGGTCAGGATATATTTATGCTGAATGTATTTTATTGTTGAATCACTCCAAAAAGTATATCACAATTTTTACAAATTGAAAAACCATTAATAGAATAATCTAAGAAAACTAGAATCAAAATCAAAAATCAAACAGTACATAATTACAAAGTGCAAAGTGTAGATTGATTACAATTCGGCCTTCCTGACACACCGATCGACTCGATCGGAATACCTTAAGGCACTATCATAGAGTCACTGTTATTATCTACTGTCAAAGTATCCGATTGAGTTCCTGGTTCTAACCACATACGCAATCGATTTGATTCAACCACACCATTATATGGTATTTGGGTAACTTGAAAATTTTCGATGTCCTTCAAAACATACCGGTCATTTGGAAGTATTTTGGAAATCTCATAAGGACCCTTATATTTAGCCACAAATTTTTTATTAGTTCCCACAGTGGTATCTACATTTTTCATCACTACATAATCCCCACTTTGAAAACTTTAGCTGGAATGCTATGTTTTAAAAAATACTTCTGATTATATTCCTGAGACTTTTCAATATTATTTAATGCTTTTTCACGCAGTTTCTTTAGATCTGGTGATTCAGATGCATTCCCTTTTTCTTGCAAATATTCCGTAAGCTCATCAATAATCCTACCTCGCTGTTCCACTCCAAACAATAATTTACTCGGTGATTCCTGAGTAGACGAGTGAACAGAGTTATTAATTGCATACTCAGCTTGAACCAGTTTGCTCATCCAATCTGAGTGACCAATTGGTTCAGTAAGCTTTGCTAACATGGCTTTTAAAACTCTATTCACTCTTTCCACCTGTCCATTTGCCTGCGGCGAAGCAACAGCAGTCTTTACATGTTGAACATTATTAATTTTGAGAAATTCCATAAAATCGTTCGAAGTGAAACATGTTCCCCGGTCACTTATAATACGTCGGGGCCGACTATAGTTATCAAAATATTTTTGCAAAGACGCACATACCTCTTTTGTACGAGTAGTTTTTACCGCATATAATTTAGTAAACTTGGTGAAGCTATCCACCACTACTAAAATGTGTTTTCTTACCGTTCGAATTGATGGAAGTGGGCCGAAATGATCTATATGTAAGGTATCGAAAGGGACTGGTGACTTGGGAATATTATACAAATTGTGTTGATTCAAGCGGGCAGCAGGTGAAAATACTATGCATTTAATACAATTTTGAATATAGTGTTTAACTTTTTTCCTAAGTTTCGGAAACCAATAATTTTTCTTCAACTGATCTACTGTTTTATCAACACTCATATGCCCAATTTTTTCATGCGTTAATCTAATAATATTAGCTTCCATTTCCATAGGAACGTATAGTTGAAAATGATTTGACTTTGGATCGGATTTAAAAACAAGGCCATCTTTAAGCTCATAATGCTGCACTAAACCCTCTTCTAATTTCTCTCTCAACATCTTTATGCATGGATCTTTGTTTTGTGTAATTTGAATATTTAAATCAATGCTATTAACTTCTTCGGAGCTCACCAAATGACATCGACTTAAGGCATCAACATGACCCATTGAACAACCACTACGATGTCTTATTTTAAAATTATAGTTTTCAAAATTGAACACCCATCTAGCTATTCGTTGATTTATTTGTTTTTTGTCCATAGCCTGTGCAAGGGCACTACAATCAGTCACTATAACAAAAGCAATCCCTTTCAATTCAGTCTTAAATCTTTCGAGTGAATAAACAATGGCTAACGTTTCTAACTCAAAGCTATGCAGCTTAGATTCAGACTCCGAAGCGGTTTTGGAAAAATAAGAAACAGGATGAAATTTCCCATCCTCTTGTTTCTGCATAAGCACAGCTCCAAACCCTATCTTACTAGCATCAGTGTGCAATTCAGTTTCTCTATTGGGATTATATATAGCAAGTACCGGGGCTGACATCAAGCAATTCTTAAGAGTCTCGAAGGCTTTATCACACTGGTCACAAAAATTAAAAGAAATATTCTTTTTCAGCAAATTGGTTAAAGGCTTAGCGATAGAAGAAAAAGAAGCAACAAATTTTCTAAAATAAGAAAACAATCCAAGACATTGTTGCAACTGTTTAAAGTTTCGGGGCTTTGGGAAATTCTTTATATTCTTAATATGTGTATCATTTGGACGGATACCTTTACTGCTTACATGGTATCCTAAAAAGTCTACTTCGAAATATCCAAATCTGCATTTTTTCATGTTCAACTCAAGCCCTCTCATGTACAATCGACTCAGCACACAACTTAAAACTTCTAAATGGGTTTCAAAATCAGACGTGGCTACAAGAATATCATCCATAAAAATTACTATTTTCCCTGAATGTAATAAATCTCTAAAAATTTCACAAACAAATCGTTGAAACACTGCTGGCGCATTTTTTAAACCAAAAGTCATTTTCGTATACTCATACTGTCCTCCAGGGATTACAAAGGAAGTGTATTTAATCGAATCATTGTGCATTTGAACTTGATGGAAACCACTCTTAAGATCCAAAACCGTAAATATTTTCTTACCCGACAAATATTCTAAGCAATCTTCTATTAACGGCATTGGAAAATTATTGCGAATGGTTTTTTTGTTCAAAAACCTATAATCAATACATAATCTGCCCTCACCATTTTTTTTTTACCAAAACCGTAGCAGATGCATACGGAGAGTTACTATATCTGACAACACCCTCAGAAAGAAGTTTATCAATAATGGCCTGAATTTCAGCTTTCTCAGAATAAGAAAGCCTTCGTGGTGCGCAGTGAAATGGTGTTTCATCTGTTAGGTTGATTTTCATTTTATAATCAAGCGGAATAATCTGTGTTTCTTTTGTTGGCTGCAAGTAATGATCAATTATAATCTTTCTTAATACACAAAATTCTTTTACATCAAGTTCAAGGCTAACATCTGGATCACCTGAACTCTTTACTTCTGAGACTACATCAATATCTTTGCAAGTGCCGCAAGTATTCAACTGAGCAGCATTTCTTTCAATTTCACAAATCTGCATTGTAATTTCCTCAAAAGGCTTGCAAATATTTTTCCCTTCCCGTTTCCCTAGAAGACTTGGTTGAATCAAATCGTCGGTGAAACACCCGGAACCGTCAACCGGACTTTTAGAGCATTTACTGCAAGTTCTTCTGAGGTTAAACAAATCGAGCACACTGTCTTTAAAACAATTTATATTATTAAGTTTTATTTCATTTTTCAAATCGACTAATATTTCTTTTGAATACTGAATATGTGATCTAAATTTACACAAAAATATCCTAAATTTATGTTGTAATTTCGTAATATCGAGACTTTATTCATTGATTCATATTTGTCGTCACTTGCATTGGTCACTTCATTGACATATTTGCTTTTGTTGTTGTTGTCATTCGTCTTCTTTGCACTGTTTCGATATTGTAGCCTACCACTTTGTGTTTTTTGTGTTTGTTGTTGCTTATTTTTACTTAGACACATTGTTGCAAAATGATCTTTCTTTTGGCACGCGTAACAAGTGGCTCCCTTTGCTGGACACTTATGCTTGTGTGTTTGCCCACATTTTTGACAAAGTTTCTGATTTTTTATTTTGTTATAGTCTCTTTTTACCACTGCTACGTATTTTTCGTCACTATCATTCCCACTTCTTAGTTTCTTTGAATTTACTTTAGCAGTCTCTATGTTTTTTGCAATTTCAATTGCTCTTTCCAGTTTAATGGCACCTTCAGACAGCAGTCTTTCTTTTATCTGGCTGTGGACGCTTCCTAAGCCGCAGACAAAAATATCACGCACCAATTCTTCACGAATGTTACCGAAGTCACAGGAAAGACTTAGATTTTTTATTTGCGTTAAAAATTCGTCCATTGTCTCATCAGGCATTTGCTTTCTCGAAAAGAATTTATGCCTTTCCATAGCAATATTTACCTTAGGTATGAAGTAGTGGTCAAATTTCTTTATAAGGTTTTCGTAGCTTACGCTGTCTATTTCCTCATTGAAAGAATTGAATATTGTTAGACACTCTGGTCCAAGATGGTGCAATAAAAGCGCTACTTTTCGTTGGTCCGTTTGTTCCTCAAGACCTGACGCACGCATAAAAATCGAAAATTGGCTTTTCCAATTTTTCCACACCATAGACTGATTGGATGCTTTAAGATCCATGGGAGTTATTGTCGTTGCAATTGACATAACTTGACTTTGGGCGCATGTCGAGCGCATGGTGGGATTTGAGGGACCTGTTTTATTATCCCCCAACATCTTGTTTTCTTAACACTTTTAGTTATTAACTAATGTTTATTTGCTCACTAATTATATTGAGCTGACTTTTCGCGCCTATATTTTACGAGCGCTTTTATTGTAATAATCAGAATAAAATTTTAATAATAGCGTGACTGAATTTTTTGATTTTTTACACCTGACACCATGTTGTAATTTCGTAATATCGAGACTTTATTCATTGACAACAACAACAAAAGCAAATATGTCAATGAAGTGACCAATGCAAGTGACGACGAATATGAAGAAAACGAACTCTTCCTAGGAATGGTTACAGCGGCAACAAAAAATGAAATTGAAACACAGCAACAAGAAAGCGTAGAAAAAACATGTAGAAGCAAAAACGAATGGGTTGTACGAGTGTCGATCAATAATCGTGAGGTGCAATGTGTAATTGACACTGGAGCGCAGGCAAACGTTTTATCGAATGAGATGGCTCGAAATTTAAAGCTAAGTAATTATATAACTAAGTCTAACACAAATCTAGCTACATTTAGTGGAGAAAAACTACCACTTGTTGGTATTGTAAGCACTAACATACTTTGTAATAATAGAAGCGTACGTTGCGTGTTTCATATTGTTAATATACGATGCAAAAATTTAATAGGTCTAGCAACAGCAATTGATTTAAATTTGATAAAAAATGTAAACACGATTTCTTGTAAAGTTATTGATGAATATGCAGATTTATTCAAGGGTCTAGGATTTTTAAAAAATAAGTGTAGCCTAAAGCTAAAGCCTTTATATGAACCAGTTATAGATCCTCCAAGAAGAATACCTTATACTTTGTACAAAAATACCTCTCTGAAGTTGGCAAGACAACTTTTACGTAGCAAAAAAATATATATTGGATAATTTGCCGTAAATTAGCCGTAAATTATCCGTGGAACAAAAAAATTTGCCGCGACCATATTTTGGAAAATATCGTGTGGCACGCTAACTTCATGTGAAGTTAGCGTGCCACCTTGAAAGTCCACCTTAGACACCAGCTAGGAAAAAAATTCTTGCACCTGAATTTGCCGTAAATTAGCCGTAGTTAACTGGCATATTTAAAAAATTTAAAAAAAAAAAACTTTTTTTTTTTTGGTGGTGCACCGCCAACTTCATATGAAGTTAGCGTGCCACTTTTGGAAAACTGTCTTAGACACCAGCTAGGAAAAAAATTCTTACGTCTAAATTTGCCGTAAATTAGCCGTAAACTATCTGCAAAATAAAAAAATTTGCCGCGCCTTTATTTTAGGAAAAATTATTTTTTTTTTTGGTAGTGCACCGCCAACTTCATATGAAGTTAGCGTGCCACTTTTGGAAAACTATCTTAGAAGCCAGCTAGGAAAAAAATTCTTACGTCTAAATTTGCCGTAAATTAGCCGTAAACTATCTGCAAAATAAAAAAATTTGCCGCGCCTTTATTTTAGGAAAAATTATTTTTTTTTTTGGTAGTGCACCGCCAACTTCATATGAAGTTAGCGTGCCACTTTTGGAAAACTATCTTAGAAGCCAGCTAGGAAAAAAATTCTTACTTCTAAATTTGCCGTAAATTAGCCGTAAACTATCTGCAAAATAAAAAAATTTGCCGCGCCTTTATTTTAGAAAAAAAAATTTTTTTTTTGTTAGTGCACCGCCAACTTCATATGAAGTTAGCGTGCCACTTTTGGAAAACTATCTTAGAAGCCAGCTAGGAAAAAAATTCTTACGTCTAAATTTGCCGTAAATTAGCCGTAAACTATCTGCAAAATAAAAAAATTTGCCGCGCCTTTATTTTAGGAAAAATTATTTTTTTTTTTGGTAGTGCACCGCCAACTTCATATGAAGTTAGCGTGCCACTTTTGGAAAACTATCTTAGAAGCCAGCTAGGAAAAAAATTCTTACTTCTAAATTTGCCGTAAATTAGCCGTAAACTATCTGCAAAATAAAAAAATTTGCCGCGCCTTTATTTTAGAAAAAAAAATTTTTTTTTTGTTAGTGCACCGCCAACTTCATATGAAGTTAGCGTGCCACTTTTGGAAAACTATCTTAGAAGCCAGCTAGGAAAAAAATTCTTACGTCTAAATTTGCCGTAAATTAGCCGTAAACTATCTGCAAAATAAAAAAATTTGCCGCGCCCTGGTTCGAAACGAGCTATAGACCTATTAATAATTTTTTCTGCAGCGAAAAATTATTGTTGTTTTTGGGTTTCTTAATAATTTTTTTTTATTAATTATTAAAAGTTTTTGTTGAGTTGAACAGGAAAAATTTAGAGACAACCGCCATAGCTTTTCTTATAGATCCATTTCGGAATTTGCTAACTTCACTCATCAGAGAAATTTTGGCACGCATTGCTAACTATTAAGCTAACAATACGCTGGGTTTTTTGTCTTCTAAACGCCCTGTTCAATCAACTTTTTACCAATTCATGTACCAACAACGCCATTTGACGTTTTAGATTTGGTATCATGATGGATTTTTTTGCAAGTCTGCTTTGGTGTCACAGTTTGCCAACCATGTGCTCTTGGTTTTTGTTATTGAGATTTTTACACAAACAACAAGCTTGTGTTTTTGGTCTTTATATTTGAAGTATCCTGGTTCGAAACGAGCTATAGACCTATTAATAATTTTTTTTCTGCAGCGAAAAATTATTGTTGTTTTTGGGTTTCTTAATAATTTTTTTTTATTAATTATTAAAAGTTTTTGTTGAGTTGAACAGGAAAAATTTAGAGACAACCGCCATAGCTTTTCTTATAGATCCATTTCGGAAGTTGCTAACTTCACTCATCAGAGAAATTTTGGCACGCATTGCTAACTATTAAGCTAACAATACGCTGGGTTTTTTGTCTTCTAAACGCCCTGTTCAATCAACTTTTTTGCCGCGCCTTTATTTTAGGAAAAATTATTTTTGTTTTGGTAGTGCACCGCCAACTTCATATGAAGTTAGCGTGCCACTTTTGGAAAACTATCTTAGACACCAGCTAGGAAAAAAATTCTTACGTCTAAATTTGCCGTAAATTAGCCGTAAACTATCTGCAAAATAAAAAAATTTGCCGCGCCTTTATTTTAGGAAAAATTATTTTTGTTTTGGTAGTGCACCGCCAACTTCATATGAAGTTAGCGTGCCACTTTTGGAAAACTATCTTAGACACCAGCTAGGAAAAAAATTCTTACGTCTAAATTTGCCGTAAATTAGCCGTAAACTATCTGCAAAATAAAAAAATTTGCCGCGCCTTTATTTTAGAAAAAAAAAATTTTTTGCTAGTGGAAAATAATAAAATTACGAATAAAATTGAGATAGGTAATAGATGTGTAAAATATGTGCATGTGCATGGTTTTGTCCACAATACGCATAGAGTTTAACGCTGCTGTGGCGCTGTCTTCATTGTGTTCAGTTCTAATCCCGTTAACGAGCGACCTTGGAAAGCACGTTATTATGTACACCCCCTGCAGTGTCATAATCCCAATTTTTTTACTTGGGACTTTGATACTGTAGACTGGGTGTCATAATCCCAAATAAAAATGAGACAAAATCCCAATTTTCGGTTTTTCACTAATAACTTTTCACAGAAACAAAATATTGATTTTCCCCCTTCGGATTATTGTTACGGAGGCCCGATCCACGTTTTTTATGTGCAGAACACCTTTCCGCGTAGGCGGCCTTCGGCCGCGCTTCAAAACATAACCCTGGGCTACGCCATTCCAACTCCGGGTGTGTGCCATAGCCGTGGCTACCGCCACGGTGATGTCCTTCTAATTTTTCAGCTCAAAGGTGTCAAAAACCCAATTGGGATTATGACACCCAGTCTACAGTGTCAAAGTCCCAAGTATGACACACCCCCTGCAGTGTCATAAACCCAATTTTTTTACTTGGGATTTTGCCACTTGGGATTTTGTCATGGCACCGAATTTTACATATAGAATTTGTTACCATTTAAGATAACAATTTTTCTCAAGTTTTTCTTTCTAGTCGCATTTGTACACTTTCACAGAAGAAAATTGACGACCGCAAAATCAAATTTTAAACAATTAATAATTTATAGGTTCAGATATTTGTAGTTGGAGCAACCAATCTTTTTTAAACTCACCGAAAACCCAGAATAGCTTATCTTCATTATTTAATATGTTATATTTTATTTAATCATACATATGATTTAAAGTGCAAAAAAAAATAGTGTGCTTGATTTCAGAATTTCGCTTAAAGGCAATATAAGCGTTTCGTGTTGATAACAAGAAAAATGGATTCATAGGTTGCTTGTATTTGAGTGGCAATAAACTCGCACCCTCATTAGTAATAAAAAAGAGTTAGCAGTTGCACGAAAATGGTATCGCTATGAATTGTTTTCTGTCTACCTAGAAACTTCTGTACATAATAACGTGCTTTCCAAGGTCGCTCGTTAACGGGATTAGAACTGAACACAATGAAGACAGCGCCACAGCAGCGTTAAACTCTATGCGTATTGTGGACAAAACCATGCACATGCACATATTTTACACATCTATTACCTATCTCAATTTTATTCGTAATTTTATTATTTTCCACTAGAAAAAAAATTTTTTTTTCTAAAATAAAGGCGCGGCAAATTTTTTTATTTTGCAGATAGTTTACGGCTAATTTACGGCAAATTTAGACGTAAGAATTTTTTTCCTAGCTGGTGTCTAAGATAGTTTTCCAAAAGTGGCACGCTAACTTCATATGAAGTTGGCGGTGCACTACCAAAAAAAAAAATAATTTTTCCTAAAATAAAGGCGCGGCAAATTTTTTTATTTTGCAGATAGTTTACGGCTAATTTACGGCAAATTTAGACGTAAGAATTTTTTTCCTAGCTGGTGTCTAAGACAGTTTTCCAAAAGTGGCACGCTAACTTCATATGAAGTTGGCGGTGCACTACCAAAAAAAAAATTTTTTTTTCTAAAATAAAGGCGCGGCAAATTTTTTTATTTTGCAGATAGTTTACGGCTAATTTACGGCAAATTTAGACGTAAGAATTTTTTTCCTAGCTGGCTTCTAAGATAGTTTTCCAAAAGTGGCACGCTAACTTCATATGAAGTTGGCGGTGCACTACCAAAAAAAAAATTTTTTTTTTCTAAAATAAAGGCGCGGCAAATTTTTTTATTTTGCAGATAGTTTACGGCTAATTTACGGCAAATTTAGACGTAAGAATTTTTTTCCTAGCTGGCTTCTAAGATAGTTTTCCAAAAGTGGCACGCTAACTTCATATGAAGTTGGCGGTGCACTACCAAAAAAAAAAAAGTTTTTTTTTTTTAAATTTTTTAAATATGCCAGTTAACTACGGCTAATTTACGGCAAATTCAGGTGCAAGAATTTTTTTCCTAGCTGGTGTCTAAGGTGGACTTTCAAGGTGGCACGCTAACTTCACATGAAGTTAGCGTGCCACACGATATTTTCCAAAATATGGTCGCGGCAAATTTTTTTGTTCCACGGATAATTTACGGCTAATTTACGGCAAATTATCCAATATATATTTTTTTGCTACGTAAAAGTTGTCTTGCCAACTTCAGAGAGGTGGTATTGTTACATATTGTGAAAAAGTTATGTGGGCAATATTATAAAACTATCGATTATCGATTGTAAAAATATCGGCAATAATCGGAGTTGTTATACAACAGTTTTTTTTTTTTTAAATATCTAAATTGTTATAAATATAGCACGTACTTGTAGACAATATGTATAGTACTCGATATAACTATAAAATAAAAAGTTATCGGGAATAATCGGTTTCATTATAAAACTATCGATTAAAAAAATATGTATAATAACTGACTTTGTTGCAAAAAAAAATATCAGCTATAAAACTATGGAGTAATATGTTGTAGGTAATAATCGGTATATAATCGTCTGAATTTGTATCGCTTAGTATCGGAGTAAAAATAGTTCATTGGCCTATATGGCGGTGACAAACTATTTTTTTATTTAAATAAACATAAATATAAAATAATATCAAATAGTTTCACCAAAAAATTCTACCCAAATGCTAAGCAAAAAAAAATAAAAAAAACCTTCCTTCATTAACACTACTATTTTCCTCACCA
This sequence comes from Sphenella marginata, assembly GCA_951509765.1. Classification (NCBI taxonomy): domain Eukaryota; kingdom Metazoa; phylum Arthropoda; class Insecta; order Diptera; family Tephritidae; genus Sphenella; species Sphenella marginata. Next base: position 50,387,829 of record OX608082.1, read on the forward strand.
CAACTGTACATACATACATACATACATATACACGACCGACTCTATGGTATATTTGTAGTGGCAAGCTTGTTTATTCGCTATGTTTGGGGTAAAAAGGACGACTGACTAATGCTTTTATTTTCTACAACATTAGGCAGCTGTAAATGCAGTAAATTACCGTGGCATTGCAAGGGCAAAGGTTTGAACGCAGCATAATGTTGTTTTTGCTTTTTTTTAATTTTGCCTTTCCTTTAATATCCATTAACTTTGCAACTATTATGCGCAATTTTCAACGACTTTTTTTAACTACTTATATTTTGTTGTTTTATTTTTGTTACTTTTTAATTTCTAATTCCCTTTTAGTATACTTCATTTGGTTGTGTGCACTCAGTTAACATGAAAGTGTTTTAAAGGAAATACAAATGGCTTATAAATAGAATTGAAATTGTATGAAATGCTAACGAATATGTTTAATCACTGGCGAGCTCTTAAGCTTGCGCCAGAGACTAATAAAACCTTTAGTTACTATTTTAAATTTCAACCCATTAAGC